>JAJGRX010001371.1:0-1200000 GCA_025461125.1 Carex kokanica | reverse complement strand
TAATTTTCTAATTACAAACTTGACACAACTTTTAAGCTGATTGGTACGAAAGTAACCACACGGTACGCACACTATGCTGATTTAAATACCTAAGAACCTAAATTTTTTTTTTTTGGAAGATAAACCCGTAGGCCATTCATTTAATACTAAAATAAAAAACCTACAAACAAGTTCTGGTAATTAAAAAGACATTCTGACTAACCTAAGCTGTGCAGGTGTGAACATCAACCTGTACCAGCTATCTAACCTTAAACTTGATAAAGAAAAAATAACAGAAAAAAAGCAGCTATTCTAATACAAACTCTGAACCAGTAACAAACTTTTTAAGTGAAAAGGTTGAAGGGCCCAATTGTAACTTTCACCCTCCCCTTCTGACAAACTCCCTTTCCTATTACCAGTAGGTGCGAACCAGCCCCTGCTCCATTTTGAGCCTGGTTTTTACCAGTAATTCTTGATATAGCCTGCTTGTTACTGTTTGGACCTGATCACCCCCCTGCACCTCAAATTTTGAGGTGTCAATCTTCTCAGCTATACCCGTAGTTTGCATGAACATTGCACTTGGCAGTTGGCACCCCATTGAAAAAAAAAAAAAACCTTTAGAATTATAGGAGCTTGAATTAGCGAGTTCCAAGCACCAAGAACACTAGTGAATTGCCCAATTCACATGAATTGCAAACAAACTATAATTTCAAAACCCTAATTTTGAACAAGAAATTTAGCCGTATTATTAAACATAAAATTAAGCCAAAAAGCCAAATTAGTCATCCCGATTCCCAAAGCAAGAAAGGCAAAACGAACCCAAAGAAGTGAGGAAAATAGTTACTGTTCACGGAAATCAGAGAAAAATCGAACCTAATTTATCTCGGAACCGCGAAATAAAGGAGAAATCACAATCAAAGCGGAGAGCATTTACCTTGTGAAGAACGAAATTGAAGAGAGTTCGAAATTCAATGGAGAATTCAGCGCTTAAAACCCTAAATCCCGGAGGTCAGGAAAAACAAGCAGTGCGCCTCTCACTTCTTCGAATTGTTTGCACAGCTTCCTCGAGAGTTGCAGCGAGAGAGACAGAGAGAGGGAGTGAGGGGAAGGGTGGCGCGCCTCTAGGATGAGAGGCGGCGCGACGGAGAGGGAAGAGATTGCGAGTTCGCGACTGGGTGAAACCCTGAGGCGTGAGAGAGGGTTTCAGTCGAAGTCAGATCGAATGATTGTTCGGTGGGTCGTGTTCGAACAGGAATCGATCGAACTCAAATCTGAACAGTTCAACGGGCTGTCCAAAGCCCGTTTAAACTCAGCCCAGTTGGTTTAATGTCAACTGATCCGAACTCAACTTCGGGCCAGGTTCATATAACAATCTCTTCAATTGCTGTTCGGCCCGTCTGTCCATGGACAGACCTGTTCAGTTAGCAGCCCCCTAGTATCATTGATATGATCTTTCACACTAGAATTTAATCTACAAGTGCATTTTTATACAGAGATTATGTTGAATAGTTTGAATTATAAAAACAGAGATATTGATTCATAGTACAGACCAATCCGCGCTATGCATAGTATCATAGCCTCACTCAAAATATAAATAATAATAAGTTGTAATTGAAAAAAATACAAATAAATATATAACAAATTTTAACTAAGAATAATTTAGAATCAGTTATAATTGGAAAAATAACAACATACCCCTTATTTTTATTACGAATATTATTGTTATAAGTATATAAAAAATGTTTTCCTATGAAAAATAATGGACAATGCTTGGGTCGTGTTTCGCTCAACATCTTTTTTACAAATTATATATCCATATTTTATATGTCGGGTTAATGAAAATGTACACCTAACTAACTAGATTCTAAATTTATAATTTTTGAGTTTGTTGGATTAGATTTCCACCATAAATATCAATTAGATATGCCAATGAGAAAATAACAATTTTGGTTGAAGGATCATATAGCAATTGTTAGTTTTGTAAACTTAAATAACAATTCAAAATAATGTTTTTCGGAGTTGATCAAAATCCGACCTATATCTAACTAATCGAATTCACAATTTTTATTTTTTTGAATCTGATCGGCCGGTTTAGTCGCAACACGCATCTCAAGTTGCAATTGCAAATGCTGATGTAACAGATTGTAATTTTAATTGAAGTAACACATTGTAATTGTTATTTTGTAAACTGACTTAATTGGCAATCAGTCTGAAATTATAAAGAAAATACTACAATTACTTTGCAAGTATAATATAAGAAATATAAATTAATCTAAAAAATAAAAATTCATTATAATGAATTCCGATATTTTTATTAATAACCTAAAACAAATGAAAAATGTCAAATATAACCCCGATCCCAAAATATTTTCAAATCTAATCTAACCGCCCCATTATTGGGCGGTTCACTCTACCCACCAAACCGCCCAGTGGTTGGGCGGTCCACACGGCCAAGCAAACCGCCCCCCAATCGGGCGGTTAGCCATTTTTTTTTTTTTTTTACAGATATGTTAGGATATTTTTTTTTAGTAAGATATATTTATAAGATATATATATTTTTTAAAGATATATTAAGATATATTTGTTTTTGTAAATATCTTTTCATTAAGATATATTTATAACATATATTAAGATATATTAAGATATATATTTATGATAAGTTTGTATTATTTTTGTAAGATATATTTTTTATATTGTAATTTTTATGTGAAAATGATTTATTTTTTTTATTGTAATTTTAAATAAAATTTGGTTGAGTTTGGATGCGTCGTCTGACGTTAGAACCGTCGATTCTTTTATAATAATTGTCGATTATACGGCTGTTGTATTGATTGTCGATTTGGCTAACGTGGTAAATATTTTTATGTTGTCAATTTGTGTATATTTAATTGCGCTATGAAAATAACAAAAATGAAGCATACAAAATAGTTACAAAACTACTAATAAAATCAGTTCACAAATTTAGCGACGACGACCAAACAAATTTAGAAGTCGACGAGTTCTCGATCTGCTTCCAGTCTGTTGTGCGACACTACTACCACTACCGGATGCCTCTGGATGACTACTACCGCTACCGGTTGCCTCAGCAACAACTCTAGCATTTTCTCTTTCGTTGGCTTCGTTGATGGCATCTGCATTCCAGTTCACCAAAAATGGTATGTTATTGAAATCATAAAATATAAAATAAATTATAAAATATAAAATGAAATGTACCTGCTCGCTGCCTGTCACAAGTTGAACGGCGAGCCTGATGTCCCATTCGCCTACCCTGCATCTCATCCATTGTCATTACAGCACACTTGTGGGGCCTTCTCCCTTTTCTGATATAAAAAGAAGTTAAATAACTATATTAAAAAGAAGTTCAGTGCATACACAAAGTATTCTCCCTAACCTGATCCACTTTCTGGGGGGGACGATGTTATCTCCAACATAGGGCGGTCACGCATGCTAGTTGGGATAAAAATGGAAGGATGCACCCCAAGTACTCGCAAGGTAAGTGGTACGGTACATGTCGGCGACAAAATCATCATCACGGAAGTTTCTCACTGGGCACACCGCCATAACATGAGAACAAGGTAGGTGAGCTAGTTGGATTCCTTGGCATGTGCATGTTACAGTATTGTCATCTCCGATAATGACAACATACTTGTAAGGCCTTTTAATAAACTCCATAGTCCCATCTGCTCTACGGCTGGTTGGAGCGTACTCATTCGGAGAGTGAACTTCGAATTCCAAGGTGCGATCCCCATACGGGACAACGGTCATAACTGAACCTTTCTCCCTATGTTTGCGTAATTTGCCCTTCACCCTTGTTGAAAACGTCTGGTTCCTGGCGAGTAATTCTGTTGCTTTAACACGGCGGTCAACGAACCATGCATTAAGCTTGTAGAAAGTGTCCTCCACAATGGCTGCCACGGGCAACATTCGGCTCTGCTTGAAAACAACATTCAAGGACTCGGACCCATTTGTTGTCATTATTCCCCATCTCCAACCTCCATCTTTTGCTTGAAATATTTTCTCATATGCGGGTGGTTCTTGCAGATCTCTCGGATTATTTTTCCCCACCTCGAGTGCTGCTGCACCGGGCTATCATAACCTGTATGGTCTGTAGAAGGTCCAACCCTGGTCCGACGCAGAAACTTTTGGGAATACAACTCCATTATCGGGGTACCCGTAGATTGAAATGTATTGTAAACACATCTCCAACCATCCTCAGTTGTTATTGGATACTTTACATAGTAAGGTCTATCCCGCCCTGAGTCAACCCGAGTAACCAAATCTATGTCATACCGGTTGGGGGTTACACCAATCCTTTCGAATACCATTTGCTTAAGTTCCAGAAATGAGGTGTTTTCATTTACCTCAAAGCCGTGGGTCGGATCTTTCGAGTAATGTACTCCCTCCACACCCACCTCGAACTTCCCGCCCACATATAGTGTAACCAACATTTTATCTACATTAATAAACAAACTTTTATCAGTTACAAAATAATAGTACACAGTTAAATTATTAGTAAACAACAACAATAAAAAAAAAATATTTAATAAAATTAATTACAAAAATAAAATAAAAATAATAAACAGTAATCTACAGTAATAAACAGTAATCTACAGTAATAAACAGTAATGAACAGTAACGCACAGTAACACACAGTAACGCACAGTAATAAACAGTAATGCATAGTAAAATAAATAATAAAATAATAATAATAAATACTAATAAAAAAAAAAAAATTTACCTGCGGAGAAGAGCGACGAATTCGGGGCGAGAGAGTGTGAGAATGAGAGCCAGAATGGGCAATTTATAGGCTTCATAGTGAACCGCCCCATGGGGGGCGGTTTGCTTGGCCGTGTGGACCGCCCAACCACTGGGCGGTTTGGTGGGTAGAGTGAACTGCCCAATAATGAGGCAGTTAGGTTAGATTTGGACATATTTTGGGATCGGAGTTATATTTGACATTTTTCATTTGTTTTAGGTTATTAATAAAAATATCGGTAATGAATTTCAGGATGAACCGATGAAGATGGAACTCTTTATTAAATAATAAGATTCGGCCCAAGCTCACCCTTGTCTTAAAATAAACCCGGTCGAGCCCAACCGAATAATTACAGGAGGGGCAATATCGGTATTTTCTTAAACGCGATAAACCCTAGCCCGATGGTACGGAGGTATATAATGGCAGCTCTTCATCGCTGCCATTCTTTCTTCTTGCGCGGCTCTTTTTGGTCTTCTAGCATTCCAGCCTAAGAAACCCTGTTCTAGGATCTCGGCTTGCGCACTTGACCATGGTAATTCAAATTTCTCCGCATTATCTTCGTTCGATTTTCTATTATGTTTTGCTCGATTTATGTTTAATTTGAGGGTTTGTAGCTTGCTTGATTCAACACAGTCTAGTAAATTTCAATTGAAGAAGGTTATTTGGTGAAAGTTAGGCCGATTGTCATGTGATTAACCCCTTGGGTATTATCAGTCCTGATCTATGTTCATTGAATGCCTCAGAAATTGTGATTAACCGCTTGGGTATTATCAGTTAATTATGATGATGTAGAAGATGTTAGTCGGTAGCTTATGCCATTTCAAATAGGATGATTAGTATAATGTGCATGATTAGTATTACGTATAATGTGCATGATTAGTAATATACTTTTAACTGGATGTTGGGTGAATAAAGTCGAAGAAGGGAAAAACCAGGGAGCCAAAGGAAGAGATCTCACTTGGCCCCGCTGTTCGTGAGGGAGAGCATGTTTTTGGTGTGGCACACATCTTTGCTTCCTTCAATGACACTTTTATTGTGAGCTCTCTCTCGATATATATATATTTATATTCTTAATTGTGCTATTTTTTGCCTAACTAAAAAATCTAATTCTCTAATTTATGGTCTCCTTTTCAGCATGTGACTGATTTGTCTGGTCGGGAAACTCTTGTTCGCATTACAGGTTTGATGACTTACCTCACAGTTCTTTATCTTATGTTAGTTCAAGGACAATTCATTATATATCCTTGCTAAAACTGCACCTATCATGTTTCACAACTCATGCGAAGCATGTTTTCGGCATCCCAAGCTCCAAACCATCTTTACTTTTCTTGCAAGTATTGCCCAAATAACGTGCTCCTCCTACCATTTATCAATAGATATGATTTTACTGGAAATGACACTAGGAGAGGGATTGAACTATATCTACTACCTGATAAGTTTCACATTTTGTGAAAAATTGTTACCTCTTGTTATTGTGGGGTGACTTGTATAAAATCAGATTTGCTGTGAATTTTTTTAAAAGGTGGGATGAAGGTCAAAGCAGATCGCGACGAATCGTCTCCTTATGCTGCCATGCTTGCTGCTCAAGATGTTTCCACTCGGTGCAAGGTCTTCCTTCTTCTCTAAGATTGTACTTTTTGACTGGTATTCTAATTTTGAAAAAATTCCCCTAAACCCTTCTTTTCCAGATCTTGATATCCATGAAGGATATAAGGAAAGTGAAAAACTGAAAAACAAAACAACCTTTCTTGCTTATTGTCTCAGAAGGATGCCCAACATTTATGCTCTGTTATGTATTCTAGGCCCTTTTCTGGTAGAATTGTATGAAAATTTGCTCCATGTGATTTTTGTTAATTTTTCTGTGTAGGAGCTTGGAATTTCAGCTCTGCACATAAAGTTACGTGCAACTGGAGGCAACAAAACAAAGACACCAGGTCCTGGTGCACAGTCTGCTCTTCGAGCTCTTGCTCGTTCTGGCATGAAAATTGGCCGTATTGGTAATGCTCTTTTACTTTTATTTTGTTGTTTGAAATTACTTAATTATGTGAAGGCCCTAAGATATTTCACAATTTTGTACACAGGATAAGAAGAAATTTGATCGATTGAAATAATTTATAATTATGACCTTGTATTTATTTGTCATATTTTTTTTTCAGAGGATGTGACTCCAATTCCCACTGATAGCACGCGCAGGAAGGGTGGAAGGAGAGGAAGGAGGCTTTAAGTGGAATCTCCAAATTGTTTATCTGTTTGTTCTTTCCCTAGCTTAATCATTTTTAACATGTTAGTGGGAAAGTCATGTCTAGAGAAAGCGGTTGAAATTTTTGTTTAAGATTTTGAGGTGGCATGTTATTTAGCTCAGAGTTTGGTTTTTGGATGTTTCTGTTGGAGTTGCCTTACTTTGGATATCTTGCCTCTGTTTGTGAGGTGTATTTTGATATATAGTTGAGCATCATACACTGCTTCCCAATAGTTTGCCTTTGCTTCATTATATGCAATTCATGAACAGATAACAATAATGATATTGTCCTTTTTGAAGGCTAATACAATCAAGTAATCAATTTTTTCTATGTATGATTTGGTTGATATAATAGTATATTACACTATCCAATTAATTTAGAAAAATATAAAAGGAACAGTTGCATAACTCTAGTGCATGGTCTTAATTTATTTTATATAAATAGCACGATCAAACCAAGTTAAGGCCCTGTTGAGCCAATGAGATCAACAATCTTCAGTAAAACCCTACTTGGTGAAGGTGGTGGTGCTGAGTTGGGGTATCCACCAGTGGGAGCCGTTGATGTTATACTAGGGTTAGTGCCGGTCTCCCAACTTGGGAGGTGGTGCTGTTGAAGGGTTGGGGTTGGCTTCTGTTCACTAGGGGGCACTGCTAGCACAGATTCATCCGAAATTTTTATTAATAGAAATTAAAATATTAAAATATCAGCATGGAACAAGATTTTCGTCAGATTTTGAAATATAACAATTCCGTTGATGTCCATAACGTCCAGAGGCCGTTATTGTCTATAACGGCCCGATTAGTGGTCTAATTAGGCACCACCAAATCCAAACAAGTCAGGCCAGCTTAAAAAAAAAAAAAAAAAATAAATCAGGCCGTTATGGACATTCACGGCCAGGGGAAGTAGAAAAAAAAAATAAGGCCGTTATTGTCTATAACGGCCAGGAAAAAAAAAAATTCCAGGCCGTTATAGACAATCACGGCCTGAGGGAAATTAAAACACGCTTATATTAAAAGTTGTTCTTAGTATTTGATGCTCCGAAATTTTTAAATATAGCACGGAAAAAAAAAAACCAAAACGGCACCGAATCCTGAAAATTTCATATTTAGCACGGCCGCAGATCAGCTGAGCGGCCCCATTTACTGGGAACCGCAGATTGGCTGAGCAGCCCTATTTTTTTTTTTTTTTTTTGATTTGAGAGACAATATGAATGAAATTGAACCATAAAAATTCGAATTTTGTTTTTAATATTTGTTAGATTACTTTTTTTGATGTATCCGAAATTTTTTTAATTAATACTAAAATACGCTAAATTACTTGAAATTATATTGATTTATGCTGAATTACACTAAATTACATGAAATTACAATAATTATGTAGAATTATGCTAAAATACGGTAAATACGCTAAATTACGTACGAATAGGGATGATATCTTCACTGAGAAGACGAAAAACGACGACGAAACTTCAAACGGCCATAAAACGGCGCTCGAGTGTCCGATTTCAGCAAATGACCACTTTTCGAAAAGCTTGTGAAAATGCGCATGCGTCCGAACTCGCTTTGCTAAATTTCCAAATTCAGAATCGCCAAAAAACAAATAGAAGAGCCTCAAAACTTCAGTTGAAGTTTCCGATTAAGATTTTCATTTCTATTGTTCAATCTACGTAGCTCAGTAAATTAGTTATGTAATGAACTTGTAGAATACCAATTTTTATTATTTTTGGAATTTTTTTTACTATTTTTTATGATTTATGAAATATGCCAGTAAATGGGGCCGCTCAGCCGATCTGCGGCCGTGCTAAATATGGAATTTTCAGGATTCGGTGTCGTTTTGGTTTTTTTTTTTCTGTGCTATATTTAAAAATTTCGGAGCATCAAATACTAAGAACAACTTTTAATATAAGCGTGTTTTAATTTCCCCCAGGCCGTGATTGTCTATAACGGCCTGAAATTTTTTTTTTCCTGGCCATTATAGACAATAACGGCCTTATTTTTTTATTTTTTTTTCCGCTTCCCCTGGCCGTGAATGTCCATAACGGCCTGATTTTTTTTTTTTTTTTAAGCCGGCCTGACTTGTTTGGATTTGGTGGTGCCTAATTAGACCACTAATCGGGCCGTTATAGACAATAACGGCCTCTGGACATTATGGACATCAACGGAATTGTTATATTTCAAAATCTGACGAAAGTCTTGTTCCATGCCGATATTTTAATATTTGAATTTCTATTAATAAAAATTTCGGCAGATTCATTAGTGTTAGGTGGGGACCCGTGGGGTGTGAGTTTGGCAGGTGTTGACATACGAGAAGAAGAAACAACTGGAGAACCCAATGGAGAAATTGCTGGTGATCATGAACTTTGCTGTGTAACTGTCTGGTTCGGTTGGCCAATGCAGTGACAACTAAAAACTCTTTTCTCCAAGCAGTTATCTTGGATACACTGATGAAGTAGAATGATCCGGATTGATCAAAAGTTAACACGCTGTTGCATCATCGAATCTTTCAATGTAGGATGATGTGTTGCAGGTGCTGTATGCATCTTGCTCTACTAGCAGTATCCATAGTGACAAATGAATTATTCGGGTTTGGTGAGGTGAGGTTAAAAATTCGTGATTCGGAAATAATTTGAGTATAATTCGGGAATGATTCGGAATTATCCGGACCAGAGATCTCAGTCTTACAAGAAAGCAAAAAAAAAAATGTTTTGCGAAAAATTCGGGAGAAGTTCGTAAAATTCACAAATTATTTGGAAATAATTTGGTCAAAGTTCGGTCAACTGAATAATTTGGCGTTCAGTTCATTATCACAAAAAAAAACGAATTAATTCGCGAATAATTTGCAAATCTTGTGACTATGGCAGTACCTGAGTCTTTTTTTCTCGTGGGTACACGAACACTGCATTAAAGAAGTTATTGCAGATAAATAAATAAATAAATGAAACCACTTCCTTGCAGCCCATTGCTTGTATGGGTTCAGATCCAGGCGGGTACTGCATGGGGTAGAATGAGATCCGAACCTTTCTATTTACTCTGGCACGAATCTTACTTAAAGCGGATCACCTATAATCCAAATAGGCTGGGAGCTCATTCTATCCTTGCATGGTGTGGGATTAGGTGCCGGTGCAGTCCGACCATTTGATTCCCCTGCAGTCAGTAACTATGGTTTATGAAAAATTTCTCTCTCGCCTATACGCTTTAAAATTTGTGTAGGGGTTCACTTTTCACATGTACAAAGTTCATCCTTTTTCGCGCGGAAAATATATAAATCATGTATTGAATGGAATATGAGCGATTTTATCTGCGCAAGTGAATACTCAAATAGAAATTTCTCATTCCATTCTGCATTACTCCCTTTTTTTTTCAAATTAGATTTTTGCGATTAAACTGCACAGCATGACCGGACTTAACCATTGAGCTTATTTGCTCTGAGCGGAGGTGAAGCCTCTATATAAACTTCTAGGTTTTTCTCACCCCAAACCGTGAGGAATTCAACCTCTGAGGTAACAAAATATTTATGTTTAGATTTGGACCGTCCGATCGGAATTCGGGTCAGTCCGGCCCGAGGTAAAATGCACGAAGCCTCTTTAATATTCGTTCCTTTCAAAATTACTTTTCAACATGGGGTTCCTTTGATAATTTACTTTCATTTACTCACAGTTTACCAAAACATATACAAACTGCTGTTCATATTACAATTGCATCTGTGTGTTGGTCGCTTTGGAAATATCGCAACGATATTTGTTTTAATGGAGTTCAAGTGAGTTCTAATAGATATTTAATCTTTCTAATTTGCTCATTGATCCAATATTGGGCAGGAAAATTCAAAGATGGAAAGGAGCATGCTGTCAAAGAGTGGATGCCAAAGAGCATGGAGATTATTCCACTGCGTGAATGGGCGGATGCGACTCCACTCATTGTGTTTGAGGATGAAATGACTGATGGTACAGAGAGGGAGACAATATAATGCGAAAGAGGGCTCGTGGTGACCGCTCGAGCAGTTATTTTGGTTTATAGTGATATTATGCTTACGATACCTAGTTCATCTAATAAGTAGTAGTATCATCTAATCTGAGTTGTTGATCTATAACAACTGTGTTTGGTTGTTGTGTGTTATTTAGTTTCGGAAATACTTGTTGCTTGTCTGTAATTACAACTTTCTTCTATTTGCGTAATGCAAATGGGCTATATGCCTTTTTTCCAAAAAAATATATATATATTTGTTCCTTTCTTCCCTTTCCCTTCCGTTTATACAGACCGTTATGGAGCACAGCCTAATCAGTTCATACAAGTATAGGCTCTTGACCTAACGATGAAGCCATACAATCATTTTCTTTCTTTCATTTTAAGATTTCTCGCCTCATACATGATTAATTGCTTCAGTTTGATAAAGTCAGAATGAGACACAGTTGTGACTTGCCAGCTTAAATATATCAGAATATGTTATTATAAAAATATTTTGTTAATTAAGATCGATTCCATATAATACTTTTTAGTAGAAGAAATTGAATTTCTGCAATTAGTAACAAACCTAGGTAGCACAAATCAAGAAAAAGGTATAATGTCTAGTTAATTATGTGATGGTATAATGTGATGTATTAGGTACAATAATACATATTGTCAAAAATATGATTAATTCAAAAAATAAAAAATAAAAATAAATAAAAGACGATCCGATGGGAAAAAAAATGTGGACAATATATGTCTTTGTTCATTTCACCATTGATGTACAAATACGAAATATAACAGTTCCAAAAAATAAAATCAATCAGAAAAAAAAAACAATATAATTAGTTTTTACAAAGAATAAAATAATCATCTATATTAAAGAGAAAAAAAAAAGGCAAACTATACACACCCATATAGCCTTCCCCTGCTCAAGTTTTTATCTCACATTAATTGTTCATTTCAAGAATCACTTCCAAATGGAACTTAACAAGAAAGAATAGTCTTTGATTGAAGAAATTTTGGATGGTAGAAAGAGAAATTTAAGAATTTTCCAATGTCTAATTAGTGAGCCGGTAATCTTTGCGTTCTTGATCGAAATCTTCGAATGCGGTTGCGAAAGAGGTTCGTGATTTTGAGGATCTAGATGATCTTGCAGAAGTTGTTGAAGCAGGAGATGTTGGTGGTCTTGTCTTCTTCTTCTTTATTTTCTTTGGGGCCTTTGGTATATCAGGTGGGCATGTTGCATCAGAGAACATCCCAAAAGATGGAATTTCTTTTGGCTGATCAAAATCTGTAATCAAATTAAGATAAAAATATATATAAACTTGTTTTATAAAAGAAATCAAACACTTAATTCCTATTCCTTTTTAAGTACATGGATATCTAGCTAGTTTGTATTTGATTATAACAATGTAATTACTGAACCTACCAAGAATCTTCTTTCTTAAATCATAATTTAATAATAATCTCTCACCAAAGCGGCAATATTTACAATTTTAATTATATGGACCTTATTGTCATGCCAATAGTTCTAGAAATTAATATACAATTCCCAGCTAAGAAGTTTGTGGATAACTCGTTAGCACTATATCATTTTAATTATATTTTTTGAGATCTCGCTTTGTGTATTTTTTTTTTTTAATGCTACAGGCTGTTTAATCTTGTGCAAATTGGCCACTAAGCACACACTTCTAGAGCTAGATAATTATTTAATAAAACCTCAAAGTTGTATATGTAGAAATACATTAATTGATGTTAGATTTTCCTGGTCGGATGTTAGGGCAAGGTATGATATTTCATAATTAATGGATTGGTCCTGGAAATTTTACAAATAAACCCCTCTAAAGTCTAAATTATTAATTCATTTAAATCAAGATTATTTTTTTTTTAGTTGAGCTGCAAATTATCAAGTTATGTATCTATGCACCAGTATACTTGCCTTGTGATGCCCATGAGGCCGTATCTCTAGAATCAGCAAAGCTGCCTGTTGAGAAATCTGATGATGTCTTCAATTCATTCATCTACAACACATAAAAGCACATTTCAGAAATCTGAGGTCTAATTTAAATAAATTTGGCTTCTGTTCATTCATATTCATTTTTCTTTTAAATCACAAGTTTGAACTATTAATTAATTAACCAATTAGCTAATGAGAAATTTACCCAGCTGGGGTTATTTGTATTTTGGCCATCCCAACCGATGTGTGCCACGTGTTGCACATCCGTCGGAAACCCGATCTCCATCTCATGTTCCTTATAAACTACAACATATGAAAAAAAAAATAGTTAGCTTATAAATTAAATGGATTGTAAAAGCTCAAATGCTGACAAGAAATTTATACTGAATTTGAATCTACCTTCTTTCTTTCTTTTTAATTTGTTCTACATTTTCTAATATATATTAATTTATTTGTGCTTTAGCGCATAATCATTAATAAATTTATTATACCAGTTAGTCATAAGCCATAAAGGAAGTCATTCAATTTATCACATGATTTCTTATTTAGAGCTTAGCAGGCTTTATTTTGCAATCATTCTAAATTGTGATAATAAACACAATAATAACATAATGATGAGCTAAGGAATGAAAAAAAATGTATATTACCAAATATTTGAGAGAGAAGCTTGAAGCTCTTCACTAGCCCTTTCATCTTGATTGACATGTAGATAGTAGTCCCTCAAAACAGCAAGAACACCTATATATGAGCAGAGAAAATTTGTGTGAATTAAACTACTAATTAAGTTTTATGAGAGAAAGGAGACATAGATGTATCACCTACTTGCCTTTTTCTTTCTTTCCTATTTTTTTTAATTTTTTTTTTTTTTTGCAGAGAAATGTAAGGACAACTTATCTACTGATCAAATGATACAGGACAAGAACAATATATAATTTTTTTTTGTACCAACAGAGGAGTATTTGATGTCAGTGTAAATTATATACATAATATAAGTTACAAAGCTACAATAAGATTATTGCACAAGGATGAAGATGCTAGCTAGTAATTAATACCTCTTATAAATGATTGCTGTAATAGTATATACCCCCTTAGCTGCACTACGAGTTCAATAGAGACCGCTTGTATCACAAATCCTTTTCTTGATTTTGCTTCAAGTGCAATGCATTGCACATAAAAGGACAAAGAGCTTTTTGCCAGACTATGTATACTTGGACCAACGAGAGAGAGAGAGAAAGAGGAATTTTGAAGGAGGTGATGAAAAGGGTTTGTTTTGGATGGAGAGGTATAAATAAAGGTGGTTAGTTTTTTAGAGCGGCTGTATTAATTTTTATTGATATACTTTAGCTCACCTGTCATGCATTGTGTCCATTAATATCTCTTAATTATATAATTCAGATCCAGTGCAATACCTGACAGTGTAAAATGAGATCCGAGTCGCCTGTTTTTATCTGACACGAATTTTAAAGCGATTCCCCAGCCCTATATTTTAAATAGACGTACAATTGATTTTGACTTAATTACTATGAGTATTCTACACAGTCAGGTAACTTAGGAGATACTCACTCTTGATTATCTCCATTCCATTATTAAGCACGTTGGGTGTCCGATCCGCCAACGGCTACGATTGAAAGATTAATTTTTTGATTTAATCTCAGTTCTCCAATCACATAATTTATCTTTTTTTGATTAAATGCATATGTTTTATGTATAGAAGTTTAAATTTAGCTACAAACATACTCGCCACATATACTGCTACACGATGCGTTACAATTAAAATTAAACGGACTCTAAAATTTAGCAATATAATTCTCCGTTTCCTTTTTTTTTTCTTATTTCTCCCTCTCCAATTGAAATTTTCTATACGGCGGATCACAATGCAAATCAATTTTTTGTTCACTTCATTTTTTATCTACTTCCTTATTTGTATACATATTACTGTGATAAATGTAGAATATATTTCTAATTTTATTTTTTTTATGAAAATTAGTTATTTTGTATGAGAATTTATTTTTGTTATCTTATCATATATTCCGTTGCAACTAGGGGTGTTCAAATGGTTCGGTTTATTTGGTTTTGAACCGAACCGGTAAGATTCGGTTTAAATGGTTCGGTTGTTCGGTTGAATTGGTTCGGTTCGGTTGATTTTGTGACTTAGTTCGGTTTAAATGGTTCGGTTCGGTTTTGATTTCTCAAAACCGATTAAACCGAACCGACCGATTTTATTGATAGATTGAGACTTCGAGTATTATTTTTATATGAAATTTGTATGAAATTTGACACGTGTAATGATATTTGTATGAAATTTGACATGTGTAATGGTATTTTTATTTTTATATATGTGAAATTATGAATGTATAGGTGTATTGAGTTGATTTTTGAGAAAATTCGGTTTAACCGAACAAACCGAAGTTTAAATCGGTTTAAATGGTTCGGTTTTAATTCGGTTTGCTATTTTAGTTCGGTCGGTTCGGTTGGATTTTCAAACTTCGGTTTTAAGTTCGGTTTGGTTATTTTAGTTCGGTTTAAACCGAACCGACCGTTTGAACACCCCTAGTTGCAACGCACGGGCACGATACTAGTATCTATATATGAATATCTTGATAATAATATATAGGTGCATTGAGGTGATTCGTTTTTAGATTTATTGTACAAACTTTTTGGGATTTTCATATTTATTATGTGGGATAAAGATTTATAAATTTGACAACCTCAACAGCTGAAGCACAACTCATCAGAACCATAATATCAAAATTATATATATATATATATATTTCATTACTCAGATATGTCTTGTATTAAATTTGATACAATTGAAAACTAATTAATTATATATCAAACAATTCAAAATTTGAGTAATTCAATAGGTTATAGGACATAGTTGTTCGGATGGGAGGTCACAAGTTCAAAACTCAGTGCCAGCACTGAAAGGTTAGTTGAGGACTTTACTTTTATCTCATTTTTTATTGAATTTTGATCCACCAACAAATATTTTTTAAGACGCATCAAGTTAGATATATGTACTATCAAGTGATGCTTAATTATCTTAAAAATATATATATTGATTCTTTTTTGTTTTTTGACAAGTTTTGTCCTAATTGGTAACAATAGTGGTTAACTAAACTTATAATCAATAATAATTTATATTTATATTTTTGCTCTAAATTGTAGATATTTTAGGTATTATTATTGTCAGCTAGGATTGTCTTTCGGAATTCACTCTGAAAAAAGAATAATAGTTATTTTAAAATAAATTAATTTCTGCAATGATAATATATATAAACTATCTTACAATCAAGTAAATTCTGGACATAAATATATAATTTTTGTTAAATTCAAGAATCCTATATAATTAAAAATAACACAATCAACCACTACAAAGAAAATAGACATATATCATATATGTTCTCTCTTAAATTAGGAGAGAGAGAGAGAGTGTGTGAGAATAAATATAAGAAAAAAATATAATTGGATAGATGAAGGATATTTATAATGTGACATAGATAAAGGTTATGAATTAAACTCAACTCTTTTATGAAGTACATGTTTCAAGCTCAATTAATTAGGACATTAATGTAATTTACAACCTAGGCCTAGCTACTTGATTTCCAGAGTAGCTTTCCATGTAGATTTTTTTTTTTTTTTTTACTTTTGATATTTGCATGTATATGGTAGAATCAACAGTACAGCTATATCATATTATCATTGACGCAAGATGGAGCATTATAAGAGCCTTAATTTAAAATTGAGTAAATATTGCAAATGATCCATACCACATCACTCATTTGCCATTTTAAATTTATATGTTGGATTCACTAGTATAATAATCTACGGTTCTAGACAATTCTAATCTTTGTCAGTGCAAAATTATTTTATTTTTGGGATATATTCAATTCACCCACAAGTCCACAGCCATACCGAGTATTAATTTGTGTTGTATTTTTTATTTTTTACTGAAAGATACCAAGCAGTAGGGATAAAATGACACAAGTTTCATTATTCAAGGGTTAAATGAAAATTTTGAAATTTTATGGACCAGAACGAATAATCAATATTTGTTGTAATTTACAAAAGAAAACTATGGTGTGTAGCTAAAGAGTGCAGCTAATATGACATAGGTGTCATATGACACCAACTACAAAATTGATTAGATAGACTTCAAACGACTAATTCAAATCGTTCAAACCGATTTATTTTATGAGTGATGCGTTTATATGCCAAAAAAAAATATTTTCTAGTTATTTTAGTATCAAATCAAGCAGTCAAATATGTTGAAAAATGAATACATTAAAATTAACTTAAAAACTCACACATTTGGCTGCTTGAGTCTTGACTTGATACTAAATAAATTCGAAAAATTATAAATTTTGCATATAAACACACAACTAATGAAATAGATCGGTTTGAATGGTTTTGATTCACCGTTTGAAGTCAATTCGATAGGTTTTGGAGTTAGTGTTATATAGGCTGAAATGACAATGATGTCATACTAGCCAGACTCGTAGCTAGAACTTAATGACGGGTGATGATACTAACACAATCAATTATTTATATTAACACAACAATTTAAATTTTTTATTTATATGGACAAATTTGTCCTTATTTAACTTCTCTCTAGATATCATACCTTTTTAGAATAAACTAATTATGTTGTAATTTGTTAACAAATTGATCATATTATAAATTTATTTTTATATTTTTTATACTAACTATATATATTCAAACAACAAAGGATCGAAATAAATATTTACGAAAGCTAAAATTATTGATGTACAACTAGATCGAGATGCATGGGTTGATTTTTCTTTTGCTTTTTTCTTTCAAATTAGATAAAGATCTAATAACAAATAATAATGAAGAATGTATATAGTAACTAACAAATGGTTCTTTAGCATAAGATTACATAATTTCCGGAGAACAAAATAGCAGTTGAAAGAACTATATATGTACATGGAATTCGTATCCTTTGCGGAGTTATCCTCTGCGGAGTTATCCCCTGCGGAGTCGTGCGGAGCTTATAATCTGGTCTGTTCGTTTTGATCGGACGGATCAGATTAGATCTTGCCCGAATTGAAAACAAAAAAAAAAACAAAATTCCCCTGCCCAAGAAGATCTGATCTGGTCCGTCCGATCAAAACGAACGATCAGATTAAAAGCTCCGCACGACTCCGCAGGGGATAACTCCGCAGAGGATACTGGTCCTATGTACATGGGTAAAACCTGTCTATAAAGTTCAAAATTTTGAAGTTGTTGTGTTAAAATAAAAAAATATTATGCTAGTATCAGCACCCTTGATTACGAGACGAAGATCTTTATGGCATCCACTTTGAGAGATGTAATGTTAGTTGTGAATTGTAATAAATCTTTAGAGATCTATGTGCGTGGGAGCAAGGTTGTGAACCTTTCCTTAATTAACCAAAAATATTGTTTCTTTCAATGCAAATTTATTATTGAACTATGGAATCGAGGCGGTTTCATGTCCCTGAGTTGGGATGCAAATCGGTGCGTCTTGTTATGATTAAATCAGAAGGAACAGTCATATTAAACTGTGATTATATGTATTGTGTTTAAATGTCTGATTACGTTTGTTATATTTGATGATGTTTAATTATTTTTTTAATTTAAGTTAGTTTATTTAAAATTTATCATTTCAAGATTTAACGGTTATGATCACACATGACTCGTGTGATTACGTACCGTGTCGCATTGTATTAGTCTCTTGAATATGTATCCATTTTTTACTGTTTATATTCCCATGCATATTTTATGCCTAGGGAATTACTCATTGAAAGATATATGGCATCAAATAATATCCCCGTGCTATCTGCTTTTCTATTGTGTGTGTGCGTGTGTGAGTGGGCGCGTCTAGAACCTATGACAAAATTATAGGCAAAAAATTTATTTGATGTAATATTTTCTTCTATATTTTATCACTCGTGGAATATGGTTTAGTTAAGCAAAAATTATTAATGTCTATTCGTTTTTGAAGGTTTCAGATGCCAAAGATATATTATTTTGGGGGAATTTCATGTATACCCCTCAAAAGTTTTAAAATTACGTATTTCCCCCTCTAAACTTCAAAAACTCACATATTTACCCATTTTATTGTCTTTTATATTAAAACACATTCTAAATTTATAAAATACCCATTTTACCCTTTATTAAAAGTATAAAACCCCCATCGAACTCAAATTTGAATCTAAAGGGTTCCTCTACCGTCCGATCCGCGCCCATCGCAATAAGATATGTGCGTGTTCGCTTCAAGATTCGTGCTGATCTAGCGCGCACAGATCTTAAAGCAATTTTGATCCGTGTGCAATGCATTAATATCTGTGCACGTTGCTTCAATATCCGTGCGTGTTCACTTCAAGATTTGTGCTGACCTAGCACACATAGATCGTAAAGCAATTCGGACGATAGAGGAACTTTTCAGATTCAAATTGGAGTCAGATGGACATTTTATGCTTTTAATAAAAAGGGTAAAATGGGTATTTTATGAATTAGAATGTGTTTTAATATAAAAAACAATAAAATGGGTAAATATGTGATTTTTTTATGTTTAGAGGAGGAAATACGTAATTTCAAAATTTAGAGGGGGAAATATGTAATTTTGAAGTTTTTGAGGGGTATACATGAAATTCCCCCTATTATTTTTGTCCTGTTTAATTAATTGAGCTGTACCAGCTAGGATATTGTTGCTTTCAAATTGATTATAAGACAAATATTTCCATTTCGCCAATAGCTGTAATAGCACTGCCTTCTTTTAGATCAAAATATTATCACATCAAAATTTAAAAAATGTTATATTCTTTTGTTATTAAAATTAAAATTTCGATAAGCTTCGTCAAAAAAAAAAAATGTTCGCCTACTTGAATTTAACACCCAGAAAAAAAAAAAAATTGACTGAGAATGAAAATTTAGCGCACATATTTTAATAAAATATCGACTAATACACCAATATACATAAAATAGAATTTTTTTTTTAATAATATACAATGTTTCTTTAACAGGAACTGCACAGCACAATCTTTTGCTACTCGAGAAATATGAAATTGGGAAGAATTTAAATCATAACAGATTTTGTTGTTTTGTTTCCAATTGGCTCAATTAAATAAATATGAGATTGAAATATTTCTATCATATAATATATGTAAAAATAGGTGGCATTAGTTGTCTAAATACCATACATGGTTTCTCTCATTTGCGGATTGGCATGGGTTAAATCCTGGTTTGATTATTTAGCAGTATAAAAATAAAACCCTCTATTTGTCTTGATGCAAACGTATCAGGTTATTTATTATAATTTAAATTAATTAATCATAATCATCCATTGTACATGGCACTGTCTGAGAGGCTGTCAATTTGTTTTTGTGTTATAAAGGAAACTTTTCTCATATGCCCAGGCTTAACCTGAATGCAAAATTTACCCTGGAATTTTGATAAATTTTTCTTATATGGCCCAGAAAATATTAGTTGGGACAAACCAATTCTAGTTCCTCTTTTATTTTCTCAAAAATTAATTAAATAAGAAAAAAGCTGGAGAGTAAAATTAATTTGTCAAGATTTAGGATAACAATTGGCGGATTAACTAGTATGAACTATGAAGTAATTAATGTTCATATTTTATAGAGGGCATATGCAATATTTGATGATCTTTGAGGGTACATGTGAAAATGGGCATAGGATGTATGATGATCTTTTTACATTATTTTTCTTGTTTATCTTTAATGTGGGGTTCACTATTAGTAGGTGTCACGTTGGAAAATGTTAGTGCTGATCCTTCCAACTCATCCATTTTACTCGGTGTAGTTTCCTCTTTATTAGGTAAGACCAATTAAATATATTATTAATTTTGAACATTGCTCTGCCTGATCATCTGAACCTTTCATTTCTTACCTGTTAAATCTGGATCGTTCGTTGTTGTTTTTTTATTTTTATTTTAGAAAAGTAAAAATATTTTTTAGAGAACCAAAGAGATGGTTAAATTTATTCGATGTCATAGAAGAAACCTGAATCAGTTGTGCAGTTCCTTAGAGTCATTTTTTGTAATTTAACATTTAAATTTTTCACATTCTAACAATTGAATTTAAATTTAAATTTAAAAATACAATAAAGATAAATTATTTTGTTGACAACTAATTAAAAATTTAAATTAATTTGTACCTTTTCTCTCCCAGCCTAGCCATTCTTTCTAATCTTATTGGCTCCCCTGATATTTATAATTTGTCTTTCTTTTAACATCAATTGTATAGTTTTTTTGACACATATATCGGTCTCCTTTAAAACCATTTACGGCTCGAAAGCTGCCTGTTCCCATTAAAACCATTTATGGCTCAAAAAAGAGCACTACCAGTAACTTTTTTTTTTTTCAAGTTGTGATGCCACGGACTTGTTTGTTTCCCCTTCAATTCAATGCCTCAGCCGCTATTCTTGTGTGCGCTGGGGGCAGAAGTAGAAAAGGTACAGACCGGCTGGGTTTTTTTTCAAACTACTATCTGACACCAACAGATATAAAATTCTGCCATTTGTATCAGAACATGTAGAGTCGCACAGAGCAGCTACAGACTAGTGTTGTACCGTCAAGCGATTAATCGAAAATAATCGGTCATAATTGAAAAAAATCGGCCGATTAATCGGGAATTTCTTTAACAGTTTGGTCACCGCCAACGACTAATCAGCCTAAACGGACGTTTTTTACAACACTGCTACAGACGAACAATAAATGCCAACTACCACGAGGCACCAACCAACTACTGCTCATTTGTATTTAATTAATTCATTAGTCAAGTTCACATCACATATCTGTACTCAGATGCTCATGTGTACTAAACAACAATTAATATATAGTCACATGAACACATAACACACAAGGGGCGCTGGGAGTGAATAGTTATTCCAAAATAGTTATATATCAACAGGACCGTGGTACAACATGATTAAAACTGTACAACATGATTATTATATATCAACGGTACAACACAAGGGGCATTCCAATAACTATTTTGGAATATAATCATGTTGGTTAGGTCCTTGGTTGGGTCCAATGCCCGTTGATATATTCCAAAATAGTAATGCTATAAAAATCAGATACGTACGACTCCTCTGTCTATCCTCCAGCAGAAGAGGGAGTTCCGTTGATACAAAGAATGAGATGGAGATGAACAAGCGGGAGTCTGGAGTGAATTTGCAACCCCAACAGAAGCAGAAAGGTCAGTCTAAGAGACCACCTAAACACACTTCAAAGGCAATTTAATATTTTATTCTTTAAAATTAAGATAAAACTGTACCCGAAAATAAGAAAAACATAATTATTTATATTTGTCATGAGGATTAGCATGAAAGATAGAGAGGTGAATAACCAAAAAATAAAGAATTCTAATTGCAATTCCAATTCCTAGAAATCAACGCAGTGTAGTATCCTAACAGATTAAGTGAAATCAACGCATTGCAGACTCCAACAGATTAAAGTGAAATAGAACCTTATCCATATTACTGAGAATTCCATAAGCCAAAACCGTAAAGAGAACAACTAAGTACGAAGTGATCTGGCCTATTTTCTTGTTGTGTGGGTTCCTTGATTGTTTCTCCTCAAAGAGACGTGACAAATCTTCAATTCTTGATCTATTGTCGCCTATCTTCCCTCTTCAGTAATTAACCAACAAGAAAAAACCCAATGAACCGCTACATATTATAGCAACTCATTTACAAAGTCGCTGCAGACTGCAGCGGTAGTGTTCATTTATTTTATTTTATTACAGGAATCTATTTTATTCGTCAGGTAAAAATGCTTAACAGTGTTGGTATTCTCGTAAATATTCTCGTTAATAATAGTGATATTTTCATAAATAACAATTTTTATCGGCTTACAAAAGTGGATGGAAGTGAACTAAAAAGCAATGCAATTTTAGCGGATGGAATACGTGCAGCCAGAAAATTAATTATTATATGATTGAATAATAAAATTCCTTGTTAATTCGGAAACTTTTATTTATACAGATACTTCTATCAAATGCTAAGAAAATTCCAATCTTTAAATGTTTTGGGCTGTACACAGCCCAAAATATAAAGAATTGCATACTGAGCTCAGTCTGGGTCTCTGGGACAACAAGATTTGAGGCCTACAATGGACCCACTAAGCGCAATTTTAAATGGACTGTATAATTTTTCATAAATAAAAGGATCGTGGATTCATAGAGCCTGTCTCCGTTAAGTGAGAAAAATAATTACCAGCATGAGCTGTTCCCACCGAACGGAAGGGAAATTCCTTTTTCCTTTTTTTCAAGCGTCAATTTTACCGAGAAATAAATTCTAGTTGGAGCAACAATTACCGAACCGAACCGAACCGGGTAAATCAAAACTGAACCGAACCAAAGCTTTATTCTGGTTTCAAAAATAAAACTGAACCGAACTGTCTTAGTCTATTAACCGAACCGAACTGAACTAAAGTTTTGTTTCGATTTGTTAGGTTCAAACCAAAGTATATTAATTTTCAGCAAAAGATCAAAGTTTTGTTCACAAATCGGTAATAAAATTAAAATTCAAATACCTACTTAATCTACCAAGGAAATAAAAAGTGCAAAAATTGATGATCCGTTTTCTAATGAACGACAATCACTATTATTCTTCTTTTTACAAAAAAAATCTGATGAATATATACAAAGCTAACTAAGATTTCAGTTTTCCCACAAAAACAAAACAAAAAGACAGAACCCAAAAAACAAAGAAAAAGAAAAAGCAAACTGAAGTAATAAAAACAGGAGAGCTCGTTTAATTGAATTCAAAAGATTTAGAATTGAGATGGGTTTTGTTGGATCTCAGAGAAAAATCAGCACTTCAGAGAGAGTGCCTCTATGCCTCCTTTTGAGGTAAAGTCGTAAAGATCAAAGAGAATAATAAATGAGCCGACATTTTTATTAATATCCAACATAAAATAAAAATTATTAATTGTATCTAGTTTAGCTGTTTTTTTTTAAATGCCCAAACCGGTCAAAAATAGCCAGTTGGATTAAAAATTAGGACCGGACATTTTTTGACCGGTCAGGAGGGTTTTTTTTTTTAATATTTGTTAGATTACTTCTTTTGATGTATAATTAGCATAATTAAACTAAAATACTCTATATTACTTGAAATTATGTTAAATTATGCTAAAATACGGTAAATTACGCTAAATTACGTTAAATTGCACTAAATTATGTTAAATTACGCTAATTACGCTAATTATACTGAAATACGCTAAATTACGCTAAATTAGGCCGATTTTGTGCCATTTTTCATAAATCATAAAAAATAGTAAAAAAATCCAAAAATAGTAAAAATTGGTATTCTACAGGTTCATTATATAAACAATTTACTGAGCTACTTATATCGAAAAATAGAAATGAAAATCTTAATCGGAAACTTCAACTCAAGTTTTGAGCCTCTTCCCTTAGTTTTTTTTGGCAATTCTAAATTTCAAAAAATGATAAATTTGTCACCGACACATGCATATTTTCGCAAGCTTTCCAAAAAGTGATCATTTGCTGAAATAGGACAATCGAGTGTCGTTTTATGGACGTTTGAAGTTTCATCGCCGTTTTTCGCCTTCTCAATGAAAATATCGACTCTCTTAGTGTAATTGAACATAATTTCAAGTAATTTAGCGTATTTTAGTTTAATTATACTAATTATAACATCAAAAGAAGTAATCTAACAAATATTTAAAAAAAATCCTCTTGACCGGTCAAAAAATAACCGGTCCTAATTTTTAATCTAACCAGCCATTTTTTTACCGGTTTGAGCATTTTTAAAAATAACCAGCTAAGTTGGGTACAATTGATAATTTTTATTTACGTTGGATATTAATAAAAATGTCGGATAAATGAGTATTAATAAAAGCAAGAGAAGACAAGAGAAGAGAAATAGGTAGAAAATTTGATAAGAAGGGTTGAATGTGAGAAATTGGTTTTGGGGAACGGATGGAGGAAATATCAAGAGAGAGAGAGACAGAGTAAAGACAAAAGGAGGCTCCACCGCTACGCTGAGAAGCGTGAAATCTTAGGCTTGGAGTTGGAGCAGGTTCAACCGCTTCGTTTGAAGTATTCAGAAATGAACCGAACCAAATCTGGTTCGAGCGGATTTCATAAAGACTAGTTTGATCGGTTCAGTATAATTGGTTTTTGAATTTTTTAAACCAAATCAAACCAAAGTATGAATTCAGTTTTAAAAAATAAACCGAACTGATCCATTAAACCGACAAAACCAAAGCTTTTAATCCGATCTAAATCAATTCGGTTTAAAACTGATTAAATCAGACCCAATGAACACCCTAAATATTGGTGCATGAATTGTTCAGCATGTTTGATTGTGAAGTAAAAACTAGAAAATTTACTCTACGTTTAAATTGTCAAATAAAAAGTAAAATAAAATAAAAGATGATTTAATTTAGTGTAAGTTACTCCATGTCTTAGGAATTAACTTACTTTATATTTATTTTGCAATTTATAATAAATAAATATTTATTTTTTAACATCTTACTTTTTAAGATAGATTAGTTTAAGTCATAATTTAAAATGTCAAACAAAATATAAAATATAAAAAATAAAATGAAACAAGCAACTTAATCAATCAAGCTGGCCTTATTAAACTCACTTCTGGTTCTTTCTCGCATTTTACATCAGACATGTGTCATATGGCCTTTGTAAAGCTAAACTTAATCTATATTTTTCTAAGAATCTAATTGATAAAACCAGGAAGTTACTTCAAATACTTTTAGCCTTATTACTTATTTATCTACTCTAATAATACACAAGTATAATGACATAATGACTTCAATTACTTTTAGCCTTATTTAAACCTAGAAGATTTAAACGATATTACACAATATTATGCGGAATAAAAATACCAGTGTTCAAAATAGCGCGCTATAGCGTTTTTGGACTCCAGACGCTACGCTATGACATCAAAATGCGCTATTTGCGCTACGGCCGCTATAGCGGCCACTACAGCGCTATAGCGGTCCGCTATTTGTGCTATTTGCGCTATACAATATGGGTTTTTTTTTATTTTATTTTTTTAAGAAATTTATATGGGTTTTAAATAAAGATAAAAAAAATCTCAAACCGAAATTGAATTTGTTGCTACTTGCTACAAATAAATCAATTTGAAATTGGGAATATAAATTGAAATTTGAATAGAAAAAAAGTCCAAACCGAAATTAAAATTTGAATAGAAAAAAAATAGATTATTTCATGAATCATGATGCATAATATATTTTTAATAGGAAAAATCGATAGTTTATGATATTACTATGGATATTTTGAACCGCAATTTGGACTTTGTACGGGTTTAATATGAATATTATAATTTCTTAATTACTTTGGTGTTATTATTGTTCTATGAGACTTTAGATAATGTTGATATTTAGTACAAATATTGAATATACGAAATGTAAAAAAAAAACGCTATTTGGAATAGCTTCTGCTATAGCGACGCTATTCGCTATAGCTTTTTTTTTTGCCTTCCCGCTACAACGCTATAAACGCTATTTAGAACCTTGAAAAATACAATAATACCCTCTTCGATACCTTTGGTAAGAAAAATTCAAAACAAACAATGCTTCTATGACAATTGACAAAAGATAGTTTAAAATATATGATGTATCCAAACAGTCACTATTTCATAACAATTTTCATGCTGGTAAACAAAAACTCGTCCAATAAAATACTGTAAAATGTGGACTGATTAATTAAGAAAATTATTAATTTATATTTTATTTTTGCCTTTTAATTAATTATAATTTTTTATATAATAAACTAGTATTTTACCCTACTTTGCTACGGGTTCAAGATTCAAACGGAAAATTCAAAATTTTGCTCGTGTCATTACCTCTCCGTTAAATATTTAGCTATGTTACTTCGATACTCCACCAACAGCTCTATACCCCGTATGGGATGCATATCGAATACATATGCGCACCCGATACGACCCTGATACATATTGAATACGCCAACTAGCGTATCGGCTCACGTGGTGTATCGTTTTCCCTCTGATACTTCCTGATACACCACAGATACTCCCCGATATGCCACAGATACTTCCGGATACACCACAACCTTGTGAAAATCTATGGATAGAGCTCGTACACCGCACAACTTGGTCCACCGTGAGTCGCGCAAACACCTAAAATAAATATTTACAAGCAGGAATCGAACTCTTGACCTATTGAGGTTCAAAACATTTACCACTGCACTAACTAGTCTTTGTTGCTAGAACTTGTAACTATGGTATGATATAAATGTTGAATTAATAATATAAAGAAGGATAAGAATACTTATCACTTTTGTGAAAAATATCACTTTTGTGAAAAATATCCAAAATCGCTGATCCATTGGTCCAGAATTTTTTACTGTTTTGCTACTGTTCACCCGGATCAGCGATTTTCAAAGTGGCTTAATAAATAGTAAAAAATTCCAAAAAATGTAAAATTTGGTCTCCAAGCACATTTAAATATGGAGAACAACTTGAACGGTTCGGATCGGTTGTTTGAATTTTCAAGATGAAAATATGGCGTGAAGTACAAACTCGTTTTACTCTATAGCTCACCATAGCACATCCCTATATATATATATATATATATATATATAGAATGGCTAAGCTCAAAATGTTTGTTCCTGGGCTCAGGAACAAACGAGTCGGTTCTCCAATTTCCGAAGTTCAAACAACAAATCCAAACCGTTAGATGTTCAATCTATATTAAAATGTGCTTGGAGACCAAATTTTACATTTTTTGGAATTTTTTTACTATTTATTAAGCTGGTTTGAAAATCGCTGTTTTTATTAAAATTCTGCACCATTGGAAAACGGCGATTTTCAAACCAGCTTAATAAATAGTAAAAAAATTCCAAAAAATGTAAAATTTGGTCTCCAAGCATATTTTAATATAGATTGAACATCTAACGGTTTGGATTTGTTGTTTGAACTTCGGAAATTGGAGAACCGACTCGTTTGTTCCTGAGCCCAGGAACAAACGTTTTGAGCTTAGCCATTCTCTCTCTATATATATATATAGAGATAGACTAATGTGCTTTCGGTAGCACTTCGGCCGAAGTGCTACCGATTCAAAATCGGATTTTCAAAGTCCAAATGGTCGATCCGAACCGTTCAAGTTGTTCTCCATATTGAAATCTGCTTGGAGACCAAATTTTACATTTTTTGGAATTTTTTTACTATTTATTAAGCCACTTTGAAAATTGCTGATCACATGGTCCAGAATTTGGTTGCACTGTTTTTACTGTTCACCCGGATCAGCAATTTTCAAAGTGGCTTAATAAATAGTAAAAAAATTCCAAAAAATGTAAAATTTGGTCTCCAAGCAGATTTCAATATGGAGAACAACTTGAACAGTTCGGATCGACCATTTGGACTTTGAAAATCTGATTTTGAATCGGTAGCACTTCGGCCGAAGTGCTACCGAAAGCACATTAGTCTATCTCTCTCTCTCTCTATATATATATATATATATAGAGTACGGCTAACGCGCTTCCTCTAGCATTTCGGCCGAGGTGCTTCCGGGGGCATATCTTGCAATTTGATGTTCAAACAACAAATTCAAACCGTTAGATGTTCAATCTATATTAAAATCTACTTGGAGACCAAATTTTATATTTTTTGGAATTTTTTTACTATTTATTAAGCCACTTTGAAATTCGCTGTTTTTATTAAAAATTTTGAAGCATTGAAAACAGCGGTTTTCAAAGTGGCTTAATAAATAGTAAAAAAATTCCAAAAAATGTAAAATTTGGTCTCCAAGTAGATTTTAATATAGATTGAACATCTAACGGTTTGAATTTGTTATTTGAACATCAAATTGCAAGATATGCCCCCGGAAGCACCTCGGCCGAAATGCTAGAGGAAGCGCGTTAGCCGTACTCTATATATATATGTATTGACTAATATGTTTTCGGTAGCACTTCGGCCGAAATGCTTCCAATTCAAAATTAGATTTTCAAAGTCCAAACAGTCTATCCAAACCATTACATATGATCTCTATATTAAAATCTGCTTGGAGACCAAATTTTACATTTTTTGGAATTTTTTTACTATTTATTAAGCCACTTTGAAAATTGCTGATCCGGGTGAACAGTAAAACAGTGCAACCAAATTCTGGATCATGTGATCAGCAATTTTCAAAGTGGCTTAATAAATAGTAAAAAAATTCCAAAAAATGTAAAATTTGGTCTCCAAACAGATTTTAATATAGAGATCACATCTAACGGTTTGGATCGACTGTTTAGACTTTGAAAATCTGATTTTGAATTGGAAGCATTTCGGCCGAAGTGCTACCGAAAGCATATTAGTCAATCTATATATATATATATATAGAGGAGGGTTCAAATGCACCCACATTTTTGTGCTCCCAATGCACCCACATCCTTTATCTCCGTTTTTAAAGTCCAAACAGTCGATCCGAGCCGCTCAACATAATCTTCGTAATAAAATATGCTTGGATACCAAATTTTATATTTTTTAGAATTTATTACTATTTTTTTAGATAGATACAAAATCATTTTATCGGATGGTCCAGAATCTCCTTAAAACAGTGATTTTGTATCTATCCAAAAAAATAGTAAATAAATTCTAAAAAATATAAAATTTGGTCTCCAAGCATATTTTATTATGAAGATTATGTTGAGCGGCTCGGATCGACTGTTCGGACTTTAAAAATGGAGATATATATATATATATATATTATTTGGGTGCATTGGGAGCATAGAAATTTGGGTGCATTTGAACCCTCCTCATATATATATATATATATATATATATATATATATATATAGTAGAACTAAGGTGCTCTTAAGCTCACCAAGCCCTTTGTGAGCTTAACTCAAAAACCTATCGGATTGACTTCAAACGACATTTCCAAACCGTTAGATGTTCAATCTATATTAAAATGTGCTTGGAGACCAAATTTTTCATTTTTTGGAATTTTTTTACTATTTATTAAGCTGGTTTGAAAACCGCTGTTTTTATTAAATTTCTAGAGCATTGAAAAACAGCGGTTTTCAAATCAGCTTAATAAATAGTAAAAAAATTCCAAAAAATGAAAAATTTGGTCTCCAAGCACATTTTATTATAGATTGAACATATAACGGTTTGGAAATGTCGTTTGAAGTCAATCCGATAGGTTTTTGAGTTAAGCTCACGGTTTGGCTTGGTGAGCTTAAGAGCACTTTAGTTCTACTCTCTCTCTCTCTCTCTATATATATATATATATATATATATGAGCTGGGCTTTGGTGAGTTGCGAAGTAAGATGTCATTTTTACTTCACACTCATATTTTTATTTTGAAAATCTAAACGACCGATCCGAACCGCTCAACATGTTCTCCATATTGAAATGTGCTTGGAGACCAAATTTTATAATTTTTGGAATTTTTTTACTATTTATTAAGCTACTTTGAAAATCGCTGATCGAATGATCCAGAATTTTTTACTGTTCACCCGGATCTGCGATTTTCAAAGTGGCTTAATAAATAGTAAAAAAATTCCAAAAAATATAAAATTTGGTCTCCAAGCACATTTCAATATGGAGAACATGTTGAGCGGTTCGGATCGGTTGTTTAGATTTTCAAAATGGAGTATGAGCGTGAAGTAAAACGACGTTTTACTTCACAACTCACCATAGTCGATCTATATATAGAGATAGGCTAATATGCTTTTAGTAGCATATGGCCCGATATGCTTCCAACTCAAAATCGGATTTTCAAAGTCCAAATGGTCGATCCGAACCGTTCAAGTTGTTCTCCATATTGAAATCTGCTTGGAGACCAAATTTTACATTTTTTGGAATTTTTTTACTATTTATTAAGCCACTTTAAAAATTGCTGATCTGGGTGAATAGTAAAAACAGTGCTTTCAAATTCTGGACCACCGGATCAGCAATTTTCAAAGTGGCTTAATAAATAGTAAAAAAATTCCAAAAAATGTAAAATTTGGTCTCCAAGCAGATTTCAATATGGAGAACAACTTGAACGGTTCGGATCGACCATTTGGACTTTGAAAATCCGATTTTGAGTTGGAAGCATATCGGGCCATATGCTACTAAAAGCATATTAGCCTATCTCTATATATATATATATATATATATATATATATGTATGTGTGTGTGTGTGTGTGTGTATGAGTTGGCTACGGTGCTATGCGTAGCATAGAGGGCCTCTGTTCTACGGCTCAATATTTGAGTTTTCAAAATTCTAACGGTCGATCCGAACCATTCAACATGATCTCCATATTCAGCAAATCAAATTTTACAATTTTTTAGAATTTTTTTACTATTTTTTTAGATAGGTAGAAAATCACTTGATCTGAATGGTATAGAATTTTCAAATCAAGTGATTTTCTACCTATCTAAAAAAATAGTAAAAAAATTCTAAAAAATGTAAAATTTTGTTTGCAAGTACATATTCATATGGAGATCATGTTGAACGGTTCGGATTGACTGTTAGGATTTTGGAAACTCAAATATTGAGCCGTAGCACGGATGCCCTCTATGCTACGTTTAGCATATTAGCATTTCCCTATATATATAATAGCCATATTGTATTCTAGATGTTTGAAAATTGCCGTATTGACATATCCGTATCCATACAACATAAATATTTAGTGAGCAAACATGTCAATTACTTTTTTATTTTGTTGTGATCAATAATATAAAAAGAAAGAAAGAAATGTTATCAAATTAATTACTTTTATGACAACATTCATATGAAGAAATTATAAATAAAAAGTCAGTGTAGTGAGTGTTTAGAAAACTAAATACATACTTCAACACAATAAATATTAATACATGAGCAAAGTTACAGTGTGATGTGCTCATTAAGAAAATTTGGTGAGTACATCTTCAAAAGTATATCGAATCGGCTACAAACGACGAATCCAAACTGTTGAAATCCATGTACTTCATGAGTGATGCATGTGCATGCAAAATTTTGCAAGTTTCGAATTTGTTTGATACAAGGTCATGCGGTCAAAGAAATGATAAAAAATGAATATATAAAACAAATTATAAAATAACTTATAAAAGGTTCATTTCTTTTGACCGTTTGACCATGTGCTAAATGAATTCGAAACTTTAAAATTTTTGCATGTACATGCATCACTCACGAAATAAATGGATTTCAATGGTTTGAATTCGTTGTTTAAAGCCAATCCGATAATCTTTTGGAGATATGCTCACTAACCACTCTTAGTGTGCTCATCAAACTCTAGTGTTGCTCTTAATACATTGTTAAAAAAAATCATAATTACATAATTTTTTTTATCTTAATCAATTAAAATTCAACAAATTAAATTACAATAGTTACAAATCAGAATATCTACATACTTTACTTAACATAAAAGGAGAGATAATTTTTAATTATTTAATATAAATGAGACTTTAATATTTTGTAATATACATACTTAGTGCTTTGATACGGACAGAGGTAGCAGTACCTAATTTTCGCCGCTAGTTCTTTTTGATAAGGCAGGCAGGCATAGCAAATGGATCTTATTTATTTAGTTTTTTTTATATAGAAAGTGTTAGATAAACCCGGATCAACAATACTGCGACTGTGATACGAAGAATCGTACGGATGCGAGAGTTATTCCAGGTTCATCGAATATTTACTCGGCGCGACTCCCATGTCAAGAAGAAATGTTATGAACCAGGAATTTATTTAACGACTGAAATATCACCAGGAACTCGGGACCCGCATAAGATGTATAACAAGTGCTATACCATAATCTTTGTTCCAGGATCATCTAGAGAAATTTCGTTCTGGTTCCTATCTTTATCAGGTCACCGTACTGTTCTTTCCCACCTCCTAAAGAAATCTCTAGAGACGTGTTAGAAACGGTCACTGACAAAGCGAATAATAGAAAATTAATTGAGGCGGTAACTTCAACAGGCGGTCACCAAACTCCCTGAGGGCCTATAAAACGGAGCTTGGATCCCCACCCAATCCATCAAATAATTTTAATACTTCTCTCAAATTTCTCCGCAGATTCTTTTCTTCGCTCTCTCAAGGTATATATTCTTTCTTTTCCTCTCAATTTTTTTAAACAATCTTTGGTTTCTTTAGCTGATTTTGAGAAAATCCGATTGCGATTGATTTTTCGGCGATGGATTTCTCTTAGGCCCGTAACCCTAAGTCCCAAACCTTTTTGTTCGTGGGAGTTGCCAGATAGCGCAAATAAATTGAATTGTTTTTGAAGGTTTGTAAATAGGAGAAACTTGAACAAGGGGATTTAAAAAAATGTTTGGTGATATTTTTACTCTTGGCCTTAGCACTAAGTATTTATTTTCTTTATGGGTTCACCTTTGAGATTAGCTCGTACCATAGGCTTAAGTGGAGCCTAATAATAACCGAATAAGTCTTCTTGGCGTCTTTAATCTGAAGTTGCATATCTTTATTTTGATATAAGAACATATATTTGTTCCGTAATAAGAGAACTGCTTCATCTGTCATAGAAGATAACATGTGTTTGGTATTTTTCATTTGCTAAAATATGTCCTGATTTATATCGTAGTGTATTTTTTCATTTAGTCTGCAGTCTGTTTACCAGTATTGTTTCTAATTTCTGATGCGATGCTAATGTCTATTTATCTATTCCCCAACAGATGCAGATCTTTGTCAAGACCCTCACTGGTAAGACCATCACCCTTGAGGTGGAATCCTCTGACACCATTGACAACGTGAAAGCCAAGATCCAAGACAAGGAGGGGATCCCCCCGGACCAGCAGAGGCTTATCTTCGCCGGGAAGCAGCTTGAGGACGGTCGCACTTTGGCCGACTACAACATCCAAAAGGAGTCGACTCTCCACCTGGTGCTCCGTCTCCGTGGTGGCATGCAGATCTTTGTTAAGACCCTTACTGGTAAGACCATCACCCTTGAGGTGGAATCCTCCGACACCATTGACAATGTCAAGGCCAAAATTCAGGACAAGGAGGGCATCCCCCCGGACCAGCAGAGGTTGATCTTCGCCGGCAAGCAGCTCGAGGATGGTCGCACATTGGCCGACTATAACATCCAAAAGGAGTCGACTCTCCACTTGGTGCTCCGCCTCCGTGGTGGCATGCAGATTTTCGTGAAAACACTTACTGGCAAGACCATCACCCTTGAGGTGGAGAGCTCTGACACCATCGACAATGTCAAGGCCAAGATTCAGGACAAGGAGGGGATCCCACCGGACCAGCAAAGGTTGATCTTTGCCGGCAAGCAGCTAGAGGACGGCCGCACCTTGGCCGACTACAACATCCAAAAGGAGTCGACTCTCCACTTGGTGCTCCGTCTCCGTGGTGGCATGCAGATCTTTGTGAAAACCCTTACTGGCAAGACCATCACCCTTGAGGTGGAATCCTCTGACACCATCGACAATGTGAAAGCGAAGATTCAGGACAAGGAGGGAATCCCACCGGACCAGCAGAGGTTGATCTTTGCCGGCAAGCAGCTAGAGGATGGCCGCACCTTGGCCGACTATAATATCCAAAAGGAGTCGACTCTCCACTTGGTGCTCCGCCTTCGTGGTGGCATGCAGATCTTTGTCAAGACCCTCACCGGCAAGACGATCACCCTTGAGGTTGAGTCGTCTGACACCATCGACAACGTGAAGGCAAAGATCCAGGACAAGGAGGGCATCCCCCCAGACCAGCAAAGGCTCATCTTCGCCGGCAAGCAACTGGAGGACGGCCGTACCTTGGCTGACTATAACATTCAAAAGGAGTCAACTCTCCACTTGGTGCTCCGTCTCCGTGGTGGCATGCAGATTTTCGTCAAGACTCTCACTGGTAAGACCATCACGTTGGAGGTTGAGTCATCTGACACAATTGACAATGTGAAGGCAAAGATTCAGGATAAGGAGGGGATCCCCCCGGACCAGCAGAGGCTGATCTTTGCGGGTAAGCAGCTGGAGGATGGTCGCACCCTGGCTGATTATAACATTCAAAAGGAGTCTACCCTCCACTTGGTTCTCCGCCTCCGTGGCGGTAACTAAGTGAGCTACATCTGGCTAATGGGTGAAACACTGCTATCTTTCTGGTCCAGTGAGGGTCTGGCAAGGCCTGCGTCGGTTGTATCTGGTGTTTCATGTATGCAGTTTGGAAGTAATACTTTGTGTTAGTGTTGGGCTGGTTTTGTTTTTTGTTTATGTGGTGTTTGGCTATGAATGGTTGGTGTGAGCGGTCGTGTTATGCGTTTCTGTCATGAAAAGTTATGAACAGTAAACATGTGGTATTAATGAAATATCCTTTCAGTAAGTAATATTGCTGCATCTTGTCTTTGGATTGCTTTTCAAATTGCGACTCTTTGTGTATCTTTAAGATTTGTTTCATCAAGGGAATGCAAGTCTTGCTATTTGCTGTCAGACTATTTGCTATCCTTCCTAGTTTAGCACTAAACATCTGTTAATCCCTAGAATGCTAGTCATACTATTTGCTGTCAGACATACTGGCCTTCCTAGTTTAGGACTAAATCTCTCTTCATCCTTGGGATGCTAGTCATGCTCTCTAAACCTTGGAACTTTAATTTGTTTAATTGTGCTTTGTTTAAATGTTGATATTGGAGATGGGTATATTTTTTGGTCTAATGCATCTTCTAAACTGTCTGAATTTTTCAAGTTCGTTTTTCTCTTCTAAACTGTCTATAATTCTACGAGGAACACATAATTTGGTTTTCAGTTTTGCGTTTGAGGAGAACTTGTTATAGTTCAGTTTTGTGTGTGAGCATAAATTGTTACAAAATGTACTTTGTTCTGCTCAAACAAAAAAACTGAAAAACGAGTTACCTTCTCCGCATGCATATTATGTTTGTTCCCTCATTTTAGTTTTATAGGTGCTTACAATATATATAAATTATGTTACAGATTTTGTTAATTTGAAGAGATATAACGCTTTCCTTAATAAAATAAAATAAAATTCGATAAAAGAGAACTAAAGAGCCCATTTTCTTAGAGCAGTGGAAAAGTTGAGCCTTGAATTAGCCGTGTTTATGATGCAAATTCATTGCAGTATCTTTTAATATGTGTTGAAGCAACAATTATTATATCACTGCAAGTAAATTCAGTGATATTTCAAATTAGGAGCAAAAAGTCATATTTCATATATTTCATTGGCCTACTGGCCTAGTAACTACAAGTATGCCGTCAAAGAGCAAAATGATGAAGCGTAAATGCTGGCGTCTGATTTTGTGGTTAGGTCCAGTGTCTACATTGTATAGCTCTTTAATAGGAAGAGGAACTTAGCACTCTTTATCCGCTGCACCTGGGCCAATTGGGCCTTAGCATTTGGGAATCGGTGCACAGTCAGGACTCGTGAGAGAAAAACGGAAGGGTGATAGAATTAGTGCTACAAAGATTAGGCAGGAAAAATTTATGGTAAACAAGAAATTGAACAATTTATCCATGCTCCAACCTATCGTGTGTTCAGCTGTATCAGGATTTACACAGATATTGTAATTTAATTCTTTCTGCGAATATTTCATAATCGTTGTATTACTACATTGGATTCTCCTGGTATTTCAAAAGTTGCACATGAGTGGAATTGTGCTGTATATTTGGAAGGTTGATTCAGAAATGTAGGTCCTCAGTTGTAATGAATCAGTATGATGGCACCAGTTGAAGTCATTTACAAAGGGTGAATGAATTATTTATGCTGTCGTTTCTAACATGTTGTGCTGTCATTTCTGTTATATACAGGGAATATTTTGTTATAAAGATTTGCATTTCCATGTACCCTAGGAGATAGGAGTAGGTCTGATGGGCAACGGACCTACTTTTAGGTTCAATTAACTCCAGCACCGTACAATTAGCATTAAATCTGCGCGCACAGAAATTGATACAGACTTGCACAGATTTTGATGCAGAGTGCACGAATCTTGATGCTAATCGGATGGTCATCACACCCATCGAACCAAAGTAGGTCCGATGCCCATCGGACCTACTCTGAATTCGTACCCTAGTAGTAGTAGTAGAAGACTTGACCGGCAGCTGCAATACACAATTTAAGGTCATAAGCGCTATAAATTAGTTGTGAATTGTTAAATTTGAAATTGTATTGTATTTGTATCAAAGGTACTATTTGTATTCTAAATCAATTTATGTTTTTTTTTTTTTAATTGCTTGGTAGTGGCTACCAAGTTTACAAAATATAAATTTGTTTACAACTTCATAGACAGCCTCTCAATAAACTAAGAACAGTAAAAAAATAAAAAATCAAAGCTGCATCAGATTTCTTCTAAATCAATTTATGTACCAGTGATATTAGTCCGGTGTCATGTGGCACTGAGAACAGGCTTAGTTGCTCAACTGAGAATTTTTAGTGGGCTTAATAGCAACATTGGAATATTGAAGGTGAGGGGATTACAAGATGCTTAATTGGGATTAGAACTTGGGGGGGGGGGGGGGGGGGGGGGGGGGGGGGTGGATATGTGAAACATTGAACAAGTTCTAAATATTTTTCGCCAAGGTAATTTTTCAGAATTACTTTACTCAGGAAATTGGTTAGATGCTCTTTGCTCTTCCGATTATGTTTCCCGATCTGCTCTAATCAGAGGGATACTGTTGCTGTAGTGTGTCAAAATTTTAGATTAAATAAGTGTTTAGAAGACATTTATATGGTAATTTAGTTAGAGATTATAATTATCATATATTGCATTCAATAATCACTTTGCCAGAAAATGCCAGCTCAATAATTTCCAAATTCACCTATCTGGATTCTGGAGGTGGGACCCAACAGGGAAATTCTATGTTGAACTATTGTATGATTGCATTTCCAACAGAGGAATGCACTCTGCTATCAATACTTGGGATTTTAATTACCTCAGAAAATAAGAGACTTCCTATAATTGGCTAAGCAAAAGTAAGATACTAAAGTTAACTCTTAGAAAGAGGATGGCAGGACATGATTCATGTGAATTTTGTACTAATTTAGAGTATAATCACCTATTACTTGCTTGCAGTATGATTAAACCCTTTTGGAATTGGATCTGCAATTATAATAAAATTCAATATAGATGCAATTCCATTAATAATGTGACTGATCTCTCTCAGGTCCCCCTTTGCACCAAACGGGAGGTACTATATATATTGATGTAATCAGTGGTGCTATTATTTGGACTGTTTGGTTAGAATGTAGAATTGTTTTCATACAAGATAAATGTAACACTTTGAGACAATTAGCAAATGTAATTATTTTTTATCGGACAGGTACATGGTATATATGGGAAGGAGATGAGAAGATATTACCAAGAGAGGTGCAGTTCCTTTCCCTGAACTTGCATTTCAGCTGATGAATGTGATTTTAATTGCTTTGTAATAACTTTTGAGTGTAAGAAGCTTGATGAATGATGATATCTAAGGTGTGTTGTGTGATTTTTTGATACCACGTTGACTCTTGCTTGGGCTAAATTGACACTGATACATAGTCCCAGGTATGGAGCTGTACCAGTTATTTAATTTTGCCAGGTTGGTTAGCTTCAAATCTGAAACACAGTTCCAGAATCAACTGGCTTGTAATCACTTGGGACTGATGGTAGAACAATGTTAATATATGCAATAAACTTTGAGTGAGCCATGGCACTAAGTATAGCGCGGATTGGTCCGTACTACGGATCAATATTCTTGTTTTCAAAGTTCAAATAATCGATCGGAACAGTTCAAAATGTTTTTCATATGAAATTGTACCTGCAGACTATATTTTACATTTTTTATAGAATCTTTTTACTGTTTTTTTAGATAGGTGGAAAATCACTACTTTTGAAATGATCTAGAATCTTTAGATCAGGTGCTATTCTACATATCTAAACAAACAGTAACAAATTCAAAAATATATAAAATTTGATTTATAAGTACATTTTCATATGAAGATAATATCAGTGTTCTAAATAGCGCGCTATAGCGTTTTTTGGACCCCAAACGCTACGCTACGACATCAAAATGCGCTATTTGCGCTACGGCCGCTATAGCGGCCGCTACAACGCTATAGCGGTCCGCTACAGCGCTATTTGCGCTATACAATATGAGTTTTTTTTTTTTTTTTTTTTAAGCAATTTATATGGGTTTTAAATTAAGATAAAAAAAATCTCAAACCGAAATTGAATTTGTTGCTACTTGCTACAAATAAATCAATTTGAAATTGGGAATAGAAATTGAAATTTGAATAGAAAAAAAGTCCAAACCGGAATTAAAATTTGAATAGAAAAAAAAAATAGATTATGTCATGAATCATGATACTTAAGATATTTTTAATAGAAAAAATTGATAGTTTATGATATTACTATGGATATTTTGAACCGCAATTTGGACTTTGTACGGGTTCAATATGAATATTATAATTTCTTAATTACTTTGGAGTTATTTATTGTTCTATGAGACCTTAGATAATGTTGATATTTAGTACAAATATTGAATATACGAAATGTAAAAAAAAAAAACGCTATTTGGAATAGCTTCCGCTATAGCGACACTATTTGCTATAGCTTTTTTTTTTAGCCTTCCCGCTACGACGCTATAAACGCTATTTAGAACCTTAGATAATATTGAATGATTCAGATCAAGTGTTTGAACTTTAAATATAGAGATATTGATCCATAATATGGACAAGTATACGATATGCATAGTAGCGTAGCCTCACTCATAAAATTTTATGAATATGATGTAATAATTAAGAGCAATGCTTCTATGGATAGCAACTACAGTGGAATCTCAAGCGGAATCAACTACAAGCGTTGATTGTTTAAAGGGTAAAGTTGGGATAAATTCATCTCCAGTTAGCTTCCAGTTTCTTTCCATTTTCTAATGTTGGATAAGAGTGTCAGAGACTTTGTAAATAGAGACTTACTCTTGGTAAATTTTTGTAAATACTCTTTTTTTATTAATACAATTGTTGGAACCCGCTTCCAACCTTAAAAATATACTAAAGCAGTCTCGTTATATATATATATATTTTTTTTTTTTGAAATTTTAATGGGTTACTATTCATGATTCTTACATGTTTATTGGAAATAATGTATTTGTTAATATCTTATAATGACAATAGAAGTATAGAACCCAATATGTTTCGGGTTCTCTTTAGTTTTTCTTGTTGTTGAGTATGTTCATTAATTATGCATCTTTATTGTGAAATTTTCTAATAATGTTCACTAAACAAGTCGTGCAACATTTTTGTTTACTTGGAATTGATATGCTAATCGGTCTCTTTTTTTCTTTTTTTTGGTCAAATATTAAAAAAAAATCCTCATTCCTTTCTCTAAAAAAAAAGAAGAAGAAGCACTCATTTAGAGTTAATTCATATTATCTCCTCTGTTTTAGGGGGCGGATCTAAAGTCTAATTTTAGATGCCTAAGTCACTTTTATAAATTAAAAATTAATTATTTTTGCCTCTATATTTATAATTTTTAGTATTTCTTATAAAATAAAATAAAATTATAGTAACTTATTGGCGTCTCTAATCTCAATTTTCTAGTTCTACTGTGCTCTGTTTTAACTATTGTGCGGAAACAGAGCAAGAGAGCAAAGTAGTGTCACCAAAAAAATAACAAGCAAAGTATAAATTAAAAAGTAGATGATAATAGAATTGCTGGGGATCTAAAAATAATAATTGAAATTGTGAAGTTGGCACAGACAACTAAAAAGTGATCGGTTAGAGGGATAGGTCATATGTCGGTTTATCATACCATTAAACATTTCATGTAACACTTGTATTATTGTATTTACTTGGGTTCTGGACCGCGTTTTGTTGTTTTTTCATATTCTTGTTTTCGACAAGCACGTAAGAACGTGGGCGCTTTGGTGCAAAAGGAACAGAAAGAAAGATTTCTTCCACAAGACGAAAGTGGTGAACATACTTATAAATAATATGAAAAATAAAATAAAAAACGATGCTCTTATGTTAGAGGTCGCACATAAAAAATCCGATTAGAGAATCTCTTGCGGATACTAAAAGTGTTGAGCGGTTTTAACTCTCAATCCCCCACTCTCTTTTAAAAAAAATAAAAAAAATGAAAATTATAACTTAACAAAATAATAATGTTAAACCCAGGGGTGGAGATACATTCAGTGAATGAGGATCAATTGAGTCTCATTTATTTTTAACTTTTTTATATTTATACATGATTTTCTATATAGTTTAGAGTAAAATGTTATAGATACTATAAAATTAACTTTCATTCGTAGTATGAATATTTTATATAATTGACTCACATTTATTTTTGAAACCCATAACTTAAAAATTTGACTCCATCTTTGGTTAAACTATATATATAGTACATGATGGTAAGATGTAACCAATTTTTTTTCCGCCGTAATAAGCAACTGACAATATTATTATAATTATCTCATATCCTAAAAAAGAAAAAGAAAAACATCAATAGCTGGCTCTAGGGCTGCAAACGAACCGAACCGAATCGAACTTACCTCCAATTTGAGTTTGGTTTGAATTAATTTCGAACTATGTTTGGTTTGAATTATTTCGAACGAACTCAATTTCAAACCGAATTTTTTACGAACTCAATTTTGAACCTTTACGAACTTTGTTACGACTTACGAGTTATGACTTAGTGTGAAATTACAACACTTCAATAAAAACTCAAGCATTCTGAATTCTAATTACACAATACACCAAAGTTTATATCAAAGTTTATTTCAAATATCCAAAGTATTTAAAGTACAATTTAAATATCAATAGAAGTACATAACAATCACCAAAGTCTTAGAATTATTACAAACCCAAATATTATCATAAATAAAACATTAAAATTCATTACAACTAGACATTCGAGTCTTCCTCTACGAGAGTGGTCTTTCACTTGGTCCGACCTTATTTCTAAGGTATCGCAACCTCTAGGAGTCTAGGTTTGGTATCGCAGCCAAGTAGCCAACAGAGGAAAACTCTAGGGTTTGGACTTTGATATTGCAAGTTCGGAACCAACAGAGAGGGAAGATCGGCTAGGGACTAGGGTAGAACGATTATGGATTATGGCTGGTTTTGTTTAATTTTTCTATTTTGGGCTTTGTTGTTGAATTTTTTTATTTGAGCTTGTAATTGAATCGGGCTTTCTGTTTCAAAAAACATTTTTCAGAAGTCAGAATTGAAAGCAATTATGGACTGGACGGCTTATAATTTCATCAGTGAACATAAGTTATTAGCAAAAATTAACAGTTCGCGTTTGAGTTAATTTCGAACTAAATTTGATTTGCGAACCTATTTCGAACAAAATTTGAGTTTGGTTTGAATTAATTTCGAACTAAGTTTGGTTTGAATTAATTTCGAACGAACTCAATTTCGAATCGAACTTTTTACGAACTTTTCCGAATCAAACTCGAATCGAATTACGAACTACAAATTTTTTGTGCAGCCCTAGCTGGCTCCACATACTGGATCAATAATCGAAATGGTAAGGTTTTATATATATTTTTTATACCTAAAGTAGATCAAAATTGAATTGAATGTAATATATTTGAAGAAATTCTAAAATTCAAATTAAATACATTGCTCTTATAACAATATATTATTTTTTCGATAAAATATTTGATCTAGTGATAAAGAGCAACACTCTTTGTATGCGAGATTGTGGATTCGAAATTCGAATGACAGATTCTTTATAGATATTAAATGAAATTTAGATGACTAGATCTCTACTTTTCTATCTAAAAAAACATTTTTTTTTCCTATCCGATCAAGGACGTGGAAGCAAAACAAATTTTATATACTCGTAGTTGTATAATCATGAAGATATGCAATGAGAAAAAAATTATAATTTTTACAAAATGCATGTGACAATCCAAAACATGAGGCCGTGCAGTTATGCTGTGAATACACAGTTTCCCGTGTACCCACAAGGCAATTACTTAGACTTAACTCCAAACAAGCATTTCATCATGTCATAATTACCATATCATTAACATTAAACAAACTGTTTATAACCTACAATCAAACAAAACCTTTAAACAGTGATTTACAATCAAACAAAAACTTTTAAAAGTTATTTCACAATTTTTACATAGCAACAAGATCTAGCTGAAAATGCTGTACAACAAAACAATATACAATGGTTCAACCAGTAAACAAAAGTTGTCACGATAACATGGCATATTCTACATCTACACGACTTACTCCTCACTTGTCACGCTCGGACACTTAATCTTGTTTTTCTGAAATAAAACCCACAAGGGAGAAGAAGGGTGAGAAACTTGTCAACCGTTTCTCAGTGCAAAATTTAATTTGGGCTACTTGATTTGTAAGAAATCCATTACCAGAACTAAATAATCGCAATATTACAACATCAAGTTAATTATTCAATAATAATGAATGCAAATGCTCAAAATTGATAACAAACGAGATTCAACATATATCAGATTCAAAGATAATCAAAGAACCATAATTCAAATTATTTAGACCTAAACGATAAAATAACTAAGTCAGGTCATCACTGATAGATATAAGGTATCTATCAATGTTTGGCTTAAACCATTCTATTAGGTCTAGTTTATAGTCAAGCATAACACATAAATTCAATAATTCAGATTAACATTGACATTCATCAATAAAATACAAAATATCGTCACCCTTACTAGAAGTGACCAATAGAACAATCGATATACCACAATTTTACTATTCTTGCAATCACAATTTACATTATCCTCTACCCAACCGGTACTGGATTCAGTTAAGGTCATTGAACGTATGCGCATATGTAGAGTGGGAAAAAACGTGCCGTGCCGTGCCGTGACCAAGTAAATTTTTCACGTGCCGTGCCGTGCTGTGCCAAAAATTACGAGGGGTGGTCACGGCACGCGAATGGTCACGGCACGCGAGTCACGCCGTGACTCGCGTGCCGTGACTAATTCGTGCCGTGACCAAACGCGCGTTAGTCAAATTTGATCGCATTTAACGTTTTAAAAAAAAATATGAAACGATTCTTTAAAATTCAAATGTTTTAATTGAAATTTAAATGTAAATATTTTAATTAAAATAAAATTATACCTTATAGGAAGGTATGTTAGTGTATTGCTTCGCTACTGCTGTGACTGCCGTGACTGACGTGTCTTCCGTTCCGTGACTCGCGTGTCCCGTGCCGTGCCGTTCCGTGTTTCCGTACCGTGCCGTGCCGTGTCTTCTTTGCTAACAATTGGTCACGGCACGCGAATGGTCACGGCACGGGACACGCGAGTCACGGCACGTGACCGACACGCGTGCCGTGCCGTTCCGTGCCGTTACCGTGCCGTTCCGTGACGGAGCCGGCTCCGGCGTGCCATTTTTCCCACTCTACGCATATGGATCCTGGATCAAAGTCTAGCGTCGACTCTAGACTTTGCAGTAAACAATAAAGTAAATCAATTCGATAACTGTGGTTCCATTCAATTATCAGAAACGAGAGGACAGACAATCGATAAAACAATACCAAAATGATAAATCATCACAGTTATAACAATTCAAGTATTGTATCACCTTCATGCAAATTATGCCATGATGCAACGATGCTATCAATCAGAAATTCAACATGCTAACATGAACAGTTGTTTAGTTCTTAGAAATAAAAATCAAGACAAGTCCCGTGAACCCCCGCACCTGATCACATAAGGTGCGTAGAGGTTCAGCTATCACTAAATTCAGAATCTCAGACGATCCTACAAAGTCGTGCTCGATAGGGTCTACGTTTAAATTAAATAACATAAATAAGTTAGTACTTATTTAACAAAGTTACATGAACTAAGTAAATCTTACAAAAATATTTTCACCAATTAAACTTCTAGATCCAGTATAAAAATCACATTAAGAATTCTACTTTTCTAATGCAGTGTATATATGCATACTTCGTCTCCATTAATTGAATTTCCAATCTTTCTAATTTTAGTTCACTAGAACTTTGTATACTCTATAGTTTCATTTATCACTTGTTCATTTCATTTAGAAATAATTATAATCTTCCCCGAATCTCATTTCTTTTAATTAACATTGGTACCCATTTTAACTAGTGGCTTCCATGTGTTAACTATTCAATCTAATTTGGCGTGGATTAATTATTCAAGGTATATAATCATTGGACAAATTAAATTAAGTTTAGGTTCAACTGTAAGGTCCAGGTTCCATTTAATTAAAGTTTCTGGGCTCAAGGTCATAATTTCACTTTTCACTTCAGTCCCTCTGACATGGTAAATTTACTAACTTGGGAGATTTTGCAAGTTCAACCTTAAAACCTTGAAATATACCATAATCTAGTATAGAAACTGGTACGGAATGGTACCGGTGTCAAGAGATGGGAATTTAGCAACCTATTATTTTTAATCTTTATTTGCAATAAAAATCAGCTAATAAGTTATTGGTACTATACTAGGGTTTAAACCGTACCTGCCCCTAAACCAAGTTCAGTACCAGTTGGTACCAACAAGAAAATTACTCAAGGTTCTAAACAGTAACTTAAAATGGTTTCTAAGACTTTAATTGATTGAAGGAGAAATCAAAGAATCAGTACAGAAAGCAAGTAATTACTATATATACACCAGGGGTAAAAAGGGAAACAGAAAGCAACTTAAACGTATTAGCCAATTCAACCATTTCTAAACAATAATACCATGATTGTCACTTGAAATAAATAATGTTTCCTAAGATTTTAATAAGCTGAAATAGGAAGTCAGAGAACCAGTACCGAGCAAGGAAGTTGTTGTGCTATAAACCACTAATAGTAGAAGAGAAGAAAATAGCACACACAGTCAGCAACTTCAATTGGAAAAGCTAAACCTTGAGAAATCGAGCTCTAGCAACACAGGAGAACTCAGAAATGAAAACAAGGGTTTTGAGAGAGAGAAAGTAAAAGCAGTAAAAGAAGTAGCAAGTAAAATATCTCAGAGGAAAGGAATGAATTTAATAAACAAACTTTAAACATTTATCATATTAAATTGAGCTGCTTCAATTTTTACAAGGTCTGAAAGCCTACGGACCTGTTTTCATATATAAATTTAAATAAAATAACATATAAACATTAGAGGCTTTAATTAGTGAATGGATACCATAATTTAGATTAAAACATAAATCTTCAATTAATAAATTTCAAAGTTTATATATTTTTCAATTTCATGATTCGGGGATCCAAATTTATTTAGTTTATAACTTTGTCAATTTCATTATTTCTATTTTAATTTCACTCAATAAAATTAATTTGATGCTTTAATCAATTTAGTCAGTTATCAAAAATATTTTAAAGCATCAGAAGAGTTTAAATTTAAACCTTTAATTTTTTTTAAATTTTACTGTCACCCTTTTCTAAAATTCACAATGTTGCGATGTTGGATTTAGAGACGTCTAAATTACAATAATTAAGTTGGACATACGTGCATTATGATTATGATATCAAATACTGTCGCAAAATTACATTTATGTAATGATTAAAATATGCCAAACAATGTGATTAATTAAGTCATGGCATTATACGTATTTCACTAAGGTTTTGGATACAAATACATATAGAATAATGTTAATCAATTATAATTGTTAATGGATCGATTATAGTTGATTAAAATAATAGCAGTGATAAATTTAGGCTAAATAAAGAAATTGGAATTTTTCTGATTTATTTCGGTTTTTTTCTGGATCGATTATAGTTGATTAAAATAATAGCAGTGATAAATTTAGGCTAAATAAAGAAATTGGAATTTTTCTGATTTATTTCGGTTTATTTCCTGAAATGCTATTTTCAGCATTTTTTTGGTTCCCGATTTAGTCTGAAATTTTCAGAAAAAGCAGTAAAAGAAGTAAAAAGTAAAACGTCTCAGAAATAAGGGATGAATTTTATAAACAAACTTTAAGCATTTATCATATTAAATTGAGCTGCTTTAATTTTTACAAGGCCTGAAAGCCTACGGACCTGTTTTCATATATAAATTTAAATAAAATAACATATAAACATTAGAGGCTTTAATTAGTGAATGGATACCATAACTTAGATTAAAACATAAATCTTCAATTAATAAATTTCAAAGTTTATATATTTTCCAGTTTCATGATTCGGGGATCCAAATTTATTTAATTTATAACTTTGCCAAATTCATTATTTCTATTTTAATTTCACTCAATAAAATTAATCTGATGCTTTAATCAATTTAGTCAGTTATCAAAAATATTCTAAAGCATCATAAAAGTTTAAATTTAAATCTTTTACTTATTTTAAATTTTACTGTTACCCTTTTTTAAAATTCACAATGTTGCAATGCATCAGACATGAAAGCTTTGTATATGGGATATCTAAAAAGAGGAGGGTTCAAATGCCTCTATTTTTAAAAACTTTAATAACTCAAAATTTGAAACGTAAAAGTCAAAATAAAACCGTTGGATATGATTTACATCATTTTATCTATGCACTTGTAAAAAATTACGACATTTCAACTTTGTTTAAGTTGTCATGAAGAGCTTTTAAAAAATGTACTGATGTGGATAATTTCTAGACGTTGATTTTTCAACTTATTGATTCACATAAATATAAAATTGAAATGTGACAATTTTTTATGAGCACATAGGAAAAATAACATAAATCATATCTAACAGTTTTATTTTGACGTTTATAATTTAAAGTTTGAGTTATTAAAGTTTCTAAAAATGGAGGCATAGTGGAGGCACAAAAAATAGAGACATTTGAACCCTCCTCATCTAAAAAAACAAAAGGCATAAAATAGATATATACACTCAATATTGAGTATTAAGACAGCAAAATATATATATAGAAGTTTTTGTAATTCAGACAGCCCAAATAAGAAAAGGCAGGATATTCTTGACAGAATATACAGTATTAAGACAGCCCAAATAAGAAAAGACGAAATATATTATAAATACAATGCACGAAATTCTCTGGTACGGTCGAACGATGGATGTTTGCTCTTGTTATCCAGGAGACCAGTATACTCTGCGGAATTTACAGTGCGGAGTACTGCGGAGTTTTCAATCTTATTCGTTCGTTTTGATCGGATGGACCAGATCAGATCAGATCAGATCAGGGGAATTTTGTTTTTTTTTTCAATTTGGACAAGATCTGATATGATCCGTTCGATCAAAACAAACGAACCAGATTGAAAACTCTGCACGACTCCGCAGAGAATGCGAGTTCGGAGACCAAGATTGCCAAGCATAGTAACATGATTCGTGTTTTATTCGCGAATAAAACGTTTTTTGGAGGTTTCCAAACCGAACAGCGAATAAAACGGTTGACCGAATTTTTACCGATTTATTCGCGAATAAAACGTTTTTTACGAATTATTCGCGTTTTATTCGAATATTCGGCTGCATTGGAAAAAATTTGAAAAGTTTGGAGCTAATGAGGCAAAGCCACGTGGCTGCTGAGGCAACTTTTTGAAAATTTTGAGATTTTACGTGGGTGTGATGCTTGAGACAGATTTTCTGTGACATTCTAATATAGTATTTTATATAAATCTGGATTTTGATTTTGTTTTTTTTTGCTTTCTTGTTGTACGGTTGTACCAAATCATTTCCGAATTATACCCGAATTATATCCGAATCACGAATTTTTGATCTCGCCGAACCGAACCCGAATAATTTATTTGTCACTATGTTGCCAAGATCGAAAGCTGAGAAATCATCTCGATCCACTAATCACACGTGTCGCCCGCTGATTCAGTCAGGCAGCAGACGTGGATTCTACCGCTTGGAGATATTCCTGAAGGATAACATGTTTGTTCTAGGGATCGAAAGTGGCAATCTGAATAGCTTACAGAGGGGTAAAATTTGTTTATTTAACCCACTACATCATATTTCCCACTCGTTACACGTGTAGCTTACAACATGTGTAATTGAAAAATTAAGGGGAAACAACGGAATACCCTAACCTGTCTACTTCGTAATTAACACAGTATTTGATAAATATATTCACACAATTAGTTTGATGCTTTGATTTCATGCATCGCACGATCAGTAAAAATAAAATAAAAAATATACAACAGATACAGAAACCAACTCTGATAATATTTTTGAGTGAGGCTATGGTACTCCGGCTAGTGTACTACGGCTCAATATGGTACTTTTTAAAATCCTAACGGTCGATCCAAACCGTTCAATGTGATATCCATATGAATATGTACTTGAAAACTAAATTTTATATTTTTTTGAATTTTTTACTATTTTTGTAGATAGGTAGAATTTTCAGTGTTTTATACAAATTCTGGACCATCAAAATTCAACCTATCTAAAAATAATAATAAAAAAATTCGAAAAAATATAAAATTTAGTTTGCAAGTACATATTCAAATGGATATCACATTGAACGGTTCGGATCGACCGTTAGGATTTTAAAAAGGTACCATATTGAGCCGTAGTACACTAGCCATAGTACACTAGCCGAAGTACCATAGTCTCACTCAATATTTTTTATCTAAATTTTTGGTAAGAAGCAAACGACTCCAATAGCATGCTGCTAAGATCTGCTTCTTAATCTTAAAAGGGAAACACAAATTTGTGAGCGTCACTGAAAAGAGTACTGTCATTTTGTACATTTATTAAATATGATTTTGCCCATTCAACTTTATCAACACATCAAATAAATATATCGACTAGCTATTCATATTCAAATATAACGAAACATCTCCTTTAATTCCACTTTACATATTTTAAAACAAAAATGATGCTTCCGCTCTGTCATTTTTTATTTATTTCCATCTAATGATCGATGTGCTTGTGTTATTATGATTTAAATTAAGATTATCATAACAAAATATTTTAATGATTTGCTTTTGCTAAAATATTTAGCTTATAGAAACTCTGTACACAAAAAAAAAAAAAATATATATATATATATATACAAACTTTCGGCAGCAGCATGGGGACACTTTGCTATTTTATTGTTAAAAATATATGAAAAAGAAAACAAAATTTTAATTATTTTCTCTTTTTCTGATAATTCCCCATCTCTCACAGTCTCACCTGTAAAGTTGTATTTATCCTTTCTAATCCTTGTTCATATTCCCAGATTCAATTTGTGACATATAATCTCTAACTAGCAAATCTACATGCAATCCTTTTATCCATAACTTATGAACCAAATTTAATCCAATTTCCTGGCGATTTTTTTTTCACCATTACTTATTTACTAAGATTAATTAATTCGATGGATTTGAATCCCACTCCCCCTTTGGGGTCCCATAAATTCATTAGTCTTCTATTTATTTTATGAAACCATTTAGATGCAATTTGCTAATGTTGTTATTAATTCTCGTTGATATATAAGTAAATTCCTTTTTTGTGGTCTTTCAAGAATAGATGGGTTAGCAAATAGTTAATTAGCACATTTTCAGATTTATTAGTAATATTTTAATTTAAACAATTCAAATAATATACTTAAGTTTATCAAGATTTTTTCTTTTTTACCTGTGAGAATCATCACCTGATGGTTTCCAGTGGCGCTTCCTTCGGTTTACGAACCAGTTTTTTATTTGCTTCAGATCTAGGCCCGTGGACTCTGCCAATTCTATCTTTTGGGTTTCCTGCATATAGAAATAATAAGAGAAAAATCAGACTAATGGATTTAGGTTATTCGTAGAACTGCTGGCGTGCATCCATGGGAAAACAAATATTGTATGTTGGCCTACTATCGGCCTACTATCGACATTAGCCAACATATATATATTTATAACCGAAGATTTTATTGTACCCCGACTTAAAAAGCACATGTGAGTAGAAACCACGCACCGATGGATAAGGATAGTTGTAGTTCTTCTCCCACCAATTCCACAACTGCTGGCGTGCATCCACGGGTAGTTTGCCTTTATTTTTCTTTTTCATTATCTCCTGCTTGAGCGGGCTCAAGTAGCACCCGTACTTGTTTAAGAGATGATGCTTGAGTTTCTGATCCACGCCATGTGCATCTATCTCTGGCAGTTCCGTCTCTCCACCAGGTCCCTCTTGATTCTCCTCTGATGAACCAGCACAAAAGAAATCTAAAATGCAACTAATTAAACATGCCTTTCATAAAAGGATCAAAACAGGTAACAAAAAATGCCAAGAAATCTAAAAAGGAAAAGTGGTTTTGTATTATTAGTAGTCCAACTTAATAATCCAATATAACAGCATGCTAAAAGAACATACAAGAACCAGTTCGAGCACAGGAATAATTATTAATAAATGCTATTCTTTTTCGAAGCAATTAATTACCAGTCTCAGCGAGGCGCATAAACTCCATCGCCTCCTGTAATGGCCTTGTTAGGTTTTCTCTATACTGCACAAGAGTTGCATGATAGGCCTCCTATATATGTAGACAAAAACTAATTAACAAGATAAACCTTGCAAAAGAAGCCCAATCAAAAAAAAAAAATAGTTGTTCAAAAAGAAAAAAAATGGTGTGACTGCAAGCTTGAGCTACTGCAATGTGATTATTTTAGGGAATAATATATAGTAGATTATATTCACATGAATAATTAATTCATGAACTTTAAACTAACAAGTACTAATTAGCTTTCATCAGTTGTAATGTGATTATTTATCTCAATTATAATAACATATTTATTTCCTGTATTATTATCATTAAAACAAGATAAATCTCATGTGATTAATTTATGACCATGAATTTTTCTAGGGCTGGATCAATTGGTGCATCAAGTCGATTAAACGAGCTGCGCTGTCTCACTTCGAACTCTTGTGCGACTGCGGATAGCCTTGCAGCCACCTCTGGAGGAGCTCCTACCTATCAACAGAGAAGATATATAATTCTCTTTTAGGGTGTACAAAAAATATTGGAAGAATATATACAGATAATATCACCTGTCACTATATGATATAATTGTAACGAGTACATATATCAAAGCCAAAAAATAAGTACAAATCATATTGACAAATATATAGGTAAGTCTTTAACGCTGAAAGAATGTCGACAAAATAAAAAATAAAAAAGGCACCGAAATAGTTTTGGGGGAATGAATAATGTTGAAGGCAAACGGTAAAAAAGTCTAGAATATGATATGAAGATCAAGTGCACTAAATTGTAGAAATAAGTTACAAAATATAAAAAGAAAACGCCTACTTCTCTGGTTTTGTAGAAATAAGTTACAAAATATAAAAATAGCACTGATGCTAGACATTTTAGCATCAATCAAAAACCGTCTTTCCAAGTTTTTAGAAATAGAACGAATTATCGTATTGTACTGCTGTGATCAAAGTTGGCAACTTATGTATAAAAGAAAGAAGGTATATGCCTTTTGGCAATCTATGTACGCAGCCACTAGAGAAGGATAGTGCGGATGAGATGTGATCTTAGCCTTGATGGCTTCGACCTCACTAGGCACGAGCTCTTCCATTGGTTTCAGGGCAGAGTTTTGGAAGAAGAAGAAAGGAGTTTTCAGGGCAGAGTTTTGGAAGAAGAAGAAAGGAGGTTGGTCTCTATATTCTCTCCTTGGCAAATGCTTCTGTGCATTCTACCGTAGGTTCGATGCCATATCTCAACTTTTGCGTGACCTACGTGTCCGGTGCCTATTTGGGGATAGCGCAGGGGCCAGTATTATTTGTGCTTCGAGATTCGTGAAAAACTTATTTGAATGGTTGCGATTTTCCATAAAGTCACGCAAAGTTTGAGATATCTCAGAGGATGCGAATTCAGAAAAGAAACGCCGGTCAAAGCCATATCACTGTATTCGCGCGGAGTGATATCTGCAGATTGTACAAATTCTGCCGTATTAGATGGTAAGCGGAGTAATATCTGCATATTGTACAAATTCTGTCGTATTAGATGTAAGTGTTGTCATGTCATAGTTTTGTCATAATTTTTAATTTTTGAAAACTTATCAGTGACTGCTAAGTGAAGACTTGTCATAGTTTAATATTGTGAAATGTCTATTGTCTAATTTAATATTGTGTCATTTCACAATTGTGGTAAAATTTAGTAAAAGGTCATGATAAAAGTAATTTCATTGTCTAGTCATTGAACATTGTGACATTGTCTGTCAATTTTCATTGAACATCTAACGTTTTGGATTTGTTGTTTGAACTTTGAAAATTGGAGAACCGAATCGTTTCTATGGCCATGGAAAAAACATTTTGAACTTAGCCATTCTCTCTCTCTCTCTCTCTATATATATATATATATATATATATATATATACTAGTCCTCACTACTAATGGTACGCTGGATTTTTTGATATCCAAGCTTCTATCTGTCAAGACAAGATCTGGGCCCTCCGTTGTATAGATCTCAACCACTCATCAAAAACATATTTCAATCTCAGCCATTAACATTAATTTTGATTTTATGCATCTGTTTCATGTTATCAAAAGTGTAAAAGTCTAAATTTTGTTCCAAATGAACTCGCCACATAACAAGTTACATGGAAATTATTTCAGCTATTTTTTCCTTTTCTCCTCTTCCTGTGCGTTCCCACTACTTTTCTCCGCTTTTCTTTTCTCCTTCTTTTCTCTTTTTGTTCTTTTCCCCGCACAGAAACACCGAGAGAGAGAGGGAGCGAGAGAGATGCTCACCTCCCCTGGTAAGAAAGAGAGAGAGAGAGAGAGAGAGAGCGAGAGAGAAGAAGAGAAACAGTGAAGCTGCGATCGGTGGCGATGAAGACGAAGAGCGTCGCCTCTAGCTTCTCCTCAAAACTTCTTGTTCGTATCCGATCATAACGTATCTTTCATTTTCCAGATCTAGGGTTTCGATTTTCATCGTAATTGTTCTGATTTTTTTTTAATGAAAGATGAAACCGCTAAATTTTCCAGATCATATGGGGGCTTAGTCCCCTTTCACCCGTCTCTTAGTCGGAGTTATGTTAACTCGACCAAGACCATATCCTTTTCTTGGTTAAATTTAGAAGGCATGGGCATGAGAAGGCAAGGGCATAAGGGGGACACACCTAAGTATTTTGCCATTGGGAAGAGTAGAAGCCAAGGGCTAGCTTTGGTTAGTAGGCAACCTGTGATATAATGCTCTGTGCAATTGGGTAAGCTGTTAAGGAAACCTGTGATATAAGGAGCATCTTATGCACTGCTGAGGATGACAGTGCTGAAAATATGCTGTTCTAATATTCTATTTACAATTTATTCAATAATATTTTGTGCGCAATTGATAGTTGACATGATATTACCCCAATTTTCTCATGAATAGGCCGAGAAGGAATTGAGTCATGACTGGACCCTAATGAGGAGTGGGACCCCTGGTGTACCAACCACAACTGAGTGGCTGAATTATATTTTGCCACCTGGTGCCCGAATCGGAATCGACCCTGTGAGTTCTTTGCTCCTCCTGTTTGATGTGTTTTGCTCCAGTTCTTGTGCCGTTTTATTTTTTTCCTGAACTCCCTTTTTATATATTAATTATGCTAAGATACCACAGAATACATCAACTGCTTAATGTTGTTTTATTATTTATATAATTTCTGGGGATTTTTTTTCCAAATTAATCTAATAAATGATACCAGCATCCTTTGCATTCGAAATTAACACAAGACCAGCATTTCTTGGATTTGCAAACTACACTTGCTCGTGAAAACTTCAAAGTTAAGGTCAAGTAAAGTGAATGGCTAAATTGTTCTATCTAGCTCATATAAACACGGAACTCCAAAAGCTATAAAACACTTTGCAGTTTGAGCTTAGGGGAGTAATTGTACGGTCAGGGAGAGTGTCATGTGAGAATCGAAGGTGTTAATTGCATTTGTAATAGGACAATAAAGGGTCTCATTTGCCGCATCACACATGTTCATTTGTTTGATTTAAAATCACAATTAGTTGAGGCTCTTAATTTGTAAAAATAAGAAGAAACTAGAATTCACTTATGCTCATTCTGTTCTTGTTAACCTTAGTTTATGTTTGCTGTATTTTTGGCCATATATATAATCTGAGTCTTAAGCTCTTATGTTATGTCCACTTTGGTTTTTTGAAGGGAGCAGTTTCTTTTCTCATTTGATGCGGCTGAGGAATTAAAGCAAGAGATTTCAAAAAAGAATCACCAATTAATTCTTTTAAAAGAACTTAATTTGGTTGATGAGATATGGAAGGAATAAAGGCCTAAGCCACCAAACAAGCCTACTAGAGTGCACGACATAAAATATGCTGGAGCTGATGTGGCATCAAAGTTATCTTACTTGAGGCCACAACTCAGTGAAAATGGTTGCACTGCCATTGTAGTGTCTATGCTCGTTGAAGTTGCCTGGTTACTGAACATGGTAAAAACAAATTGCTTCCTTAATTAAAGTTCAGCTATGAGTGAGGCTACGGTATTATGCATAGCACACATTGGTTCGTACTATGACTCCGCATATCCATTTTTGAAGTCCAAACGATTGATCCGAACAGTTCAACCTATTCTCCATGTGAAAATGTACTTGGTGACTAAATTTTACATTTTTTAGAATTTGTTTACGATATTTTTGATAGGTAGAAAATCACTACTTTCGAATGGTCCATAATCATTTGATGAAGTGATTTTGTACTTATCTAAAAAATAATAACTTTTTAAAAAAAATGTAATATTTGGTCTCCAAGTATATATTCATATGGAGGTCATGTTGAGCGGTTATGATTGACTGTTTGGACTTTGAAAAAGGAGATATGGAGACTTAGTACGGGCCGGTGTGCACTATGCATAGTACCATAGCCTCACTCTTCAGCCATTCTCATTGACCCAAATTGGCCCCAGTGTACCTTTTGGTGAAATTGCTAATCAGGTGCTGTACCAACCAAACCTAATTATGTGACTAAGCTTCAATTCTTCTCAGTTTAAACTTTTAACTTAATTAGTATGCAAGTTTAGCACCGGACAAGCCAATTGGAGCAGGAAAGGTAGATATATGCTGGTCAAATGCATTGTAAACTGGTGCCTGTACTACATACCAGTACAGGACCTGATCAGCAGTCCATTTGTGCAAAAGAGACAAGTGCTTACTTCACCTTTTGAAATGTAGAGAGCAAGTGATGTACCACACTCCCCTGTTTTTTATGCATGCAGAGGCTGATCGTTTCTTTGACTTGGCTCATCGATTGTCACCACACACTCTAGAGGGAATGGATGTCTACACTGTTCTTTTTTGTAAGCTTCTTCTTTGTTTTGCAATAAAGTACAAAAATACTTCCACAATGTCACATATAAAAAATACATATTCATTTGCCGCTAATATTCGAATTGTTCTTTTGGTTTGTTGCATAAAACACACAACAGTTAAAAGCAGGGATAAGAGAGGCGGAAAGTGTCTAAATTTCCCTAATTAAATGGCCCATTAATATAACTTATAGACCATACAATAGTACAACCTGCTTTGGCTTAGGTTTTTCGCATTAATTAAAAATTGCGGATATGAGTGTACTATTGCAAAGTATCTTGTGCAAACAAAATTGCGAAAATGTGTGTGTGTGAATTTTTGGGTTTGAGAAACATTGCAGAATTTCAAGCAAAAGTAAAAGTACCAGTACTATCTCTCTCAACTTTGAACGACTAATTAATGGTACCACTGAACCAGTACCAGTACTGGTATTGAAACATGCTAATAATCCCCTACTTGCAAGTACTAAAATCAGTTCTAAATAGGTGATTCGTTGACCAGGGCTCATACAAAGTGAGTTAAGATGAGGAGGGAAGGCTTTATTGATAATGGAGGATGCAAAAGCTGCCCTGACTTTAAACGGTCAACTTGACATTGCTGGGAGGACCATTAAAGTAATTTTTTGTTTTCATATCTTGATTAATTTACTATATTTTCTCTTGATAAAACATGACCCATGTCTTCCTTTTTGTTTCATTATTGATATCACATGCAACTTTGAGCACTGCATTATGTCCTTTTTGTGTATTTGTTCAGGTTTCAGCTGTTATAGAACAACCTATTCAGGCCAATGCAGCAACTTCTGCAGATTTAGATGATGATGAAGGTGGAGGATTGGTATGTCTACATTGTTTTTTTTTCTTTTTCAAGCATTTATTGCATTTTGGATATTTGATGTTTTATCATAGTTGACATGTTCAAACCTTTTTAATTTTTAATAGTCACTGAATGCTAGCTCCAGAGCTCTTCTATTCCTATGCTCTTATTCGAATGTGTCACATCGTGGAGAGAATTTTGCCGGTATGATGGTCATATCTCATTGGAATATTTCTAGAATTATCTTTACTCCTTATAAAACTACATTGAAATTTGGAGAATTTGAAGACGACGAAGCTCTACCACAGAATATACAAAATCAAAACCATAACCTGCGCCGATTTGGGAACGCAACCTCCTAACGACGAAGGTTCACCGCTATTGAGGCCGCGGTCTCCCCGAGCTACCTGTTGTTCTTTGTCGCGGGTTTCACTCTTATCGTTCTCGATTTCTCTCCTCCCTTCTCTATCGTGTGTTGCTATCGCTGGATAATTCCTTTAAAGGCGAGAGTAAGCTTGAATCAGCCATGGCGAATGGTACTTCTTCTTCCCTTCTATTTCTTCCCACAGTATTTCCTTTAATGCTTCGTCGTTGTTTGTTTGTTTGTTTCCCTTTTCTCATTGGGAGAGTTCATCCAACAAATTTCTAAGTTGCTTACCAATATACTTTAATTAATTTAAATTGTTAGTTTTAGGTTCGTTATTATTTCATTTTAAAAACCACGTGAGGCTTCCAATTTCTTCAAAATATTCAAATTAACAGTGTTAAAATTATAAAATTGCTACTGATCCCATGCTATAGAAGTTGGGAAGTGAATAGGAGGATATACGACGAGAAAAAACCAGGAGGTTTTTGTTTGGGAATTAAAAAATTAGACGACGAAATGCACAAAAATAGCACAAAGGATTCAAGAAATCAAAATAAATGAAAAATAAGGAGATAACATGAACTTTGCTTTGGCAAAACGTATATTTATTTTAATTTTTATTTGGTATTCTTTTGGTTAGAATGCAAGCTAATAGAAAATTAACTTTTACTGGTACGGACAGCAGCAGACATGGCAAAATTATTTGTTGAATTGGAAGCAAGGCAAAATTAACTATTCTATGTTTTTGGATAATTTATGTACAATCTGAAGTGTTGGTGTTTGTTTGATTAACGTGAAATTTGGGGTTTTGGGTTATTTTATTCTACCCGTGAATAATTGTGAGTTGCTGTGGATATAATAAAAATTATCCAAAAGAGGGACTATTTATATTCCTTGCAGCCCTTCCATACTCCATTTCCTTTGAAAAAAAAGATGATAAGTACCAATTTTAAAAAAATTACAAATGGAGACTCATAATTACAATTTTACTCTCTTAAAAGCCCTCTTTTACATGAGCAGGTTCTTAGCATTTTTATCTCCATGTACACTACATATACATGTACAATTAAGACTTCTTGTAAACTTAAATTTAGGTTTAGTTTGAAGCCAGACCAAACATTTACTGGCATCCAACTGTTGTAAAAATTGAAATGTAAAAATAACTAAATTGGCCATGTTGTATCATTTTTTGACTATAATGAGTGTATACATACTCGGAACCTAACATAAATTCTTTTTCTGTCTTTCTGTCCTATTTGATTATGAATTTAGTGAAAAGGAAAAGGATTGGGAGCTGGTTTGTAAATTCTTTTATCATATTAATGTAAAGATTTGTGATACCTGCAAATATCTGCAAATGGTTGGGAGCTGGTTGCACACATGAAAACATATATATATATATATGGTCTTTATCTGTGAGAATTATGAAAATTTGAAATGTATTGTAAAGAGCTCTGTATATCTGATTTCTATTTTCTGACATCATATTTTTTTGTTGGTTAATATAGGAATTGTCAACAGTTCCGTCCAAACAAGTGAAGGTTGGTTTTGTTAGTGGGCTTGTGTGAAGGGAGAAGGCGATGGCATTTAAGAGGATATTGTTTCGTGCCACCAGGGGTAACATGTTTTTGAGGCAAGAGCCTGTTGATACTCCTTTCATCCTGTTTCTTGATAAAAGGTTATTTGCATTTATTACTGCATATGAAATTTACATTTCATTGCTGTATATTTTCTGAACGCAAAGTTATGGTTTTTTTGTTCTCGATTCTGCTTCTGTGTTGAGATGAGTAACTTAACATCTATTTCTGCTGTTTTTATGTTGTGAGGTCTTTGGTGCAAACCAGTATCATTTTCCTGAAGAATTGGGCAAACAGTTGCGGGCACTTGAAGAGGTAACCGTAGAACTAACGAGCGACAAAAAATAAATACAAGACTTTTAGATTGATACCATTTGTCTATAACAAGTGATATTGTTGGGGCTACGGATCTATTAATATTAATTCAGGTATCAACAAAGACCAAAGAGCTGAAGACCACAATAGATCTTAGTTTTCTTCATCGCAACATCATTCTGAAAGATATCGCCTCTCTATACGAGCAATGGAATTACCTGGTATGTCAAACACTTCATTCTTCTATACTACAAGATACATAACCCTTTATTGTGCTTATTGGATAATTGACTTATCTGTACAATGCAGAACTTTGATAGCTTTTGACATCATATGTTATTTTCTGTATGCAGTATGTACATATTCATGCATGCTTTAGTATTAGAAACTATACTAGGTGGTTCGCTAGGCCAATTTAGGTCTAGCTGTTACAACCTAAATATTTTTAGGTGAGGAAGGAAAATCAGTTTACCACTTTACCGCACATTAAAAGTTGGTGCAAATTGGTGCTTAGCTATTTGGGTCGAAAAGTCATAACACAAATTCTGTTTATGACATTCACTTCTGTTACTTGATCTTTGATTTAATGATTTTTGGAGTTTTTGTATTGAATTCAGTGATATAGACCATTTAAAAATCTATTCTGGTACCAAACAGAATATAAATCAGATTGTCACAGTCTTTAACCGGCTCCTGGTATCAATGTACACCTGGTACCAGTAATGAAATGCATTGCAAGTGCCATTGGCACTGCACTGGTACCCAAAATCACCAAAAGGACCTTCTGTGACAGATCAACCAGTACAGGCTGATAAAAAATCCAAATAAAAAATATAGTCACACAATTCAATAGAGGACACAAAAACAAATAAAATGGAATCAAATTTTGCATTTATAGGATTATTGAGCTATTTTCTAGCTATTTTTAAAGTTGGCATTTTAAAAATATAAAAACCAGCATTTTACTGCACCATGGACAATATTACCCCTGCATTGCACATATCATTAAGCACATTTATAAAATTCCAAAAATTGCAAAACTTGGCAGAGATGTAGTATGGATCTTCCTTTACAAATCCATAAAAAGAAATAGAGATTTGGCTTAGTAAATTAATCAGAAATTGGATTTTAATACTGCATGACATAAAAGAAATAATAAAACAGTGTATTTTCACTACTCAAATAAATATAAATAAATTCCAGAAAAATGTGCAAATATTTGTACAAGGTCACAAAACCATGTTTTGTACAACTGTGATAAAAAATCATGCCTGTGTAGCAAAAATTTAAGAAAAAAGTTATTTTTTGTACAATTGTGATAAAAAATCATGCGTGTGTAGGAAAAATCTGAGAAAAAAGTTGACTTTTGACAGCCAAAATTTGGTAAAAATCTAACGAAAAAGACATTAATTTACACTGGTTAACCTTGGTTACCGTCAAGATTTATAGTGGGCTATATGACTAGGCTTGAGGTTTAATATAATGATGAAGCATTGTTGATGTGTCTTGATCCCTTAGAAATAATGATTTTTCAATTTGTGCATATTTTTTTGGAAGGTTTCTTTTCCAAAGTTTTACTTTCTGGCAAGCAATACATTATATATCTTTACAGGAGAATTTGTACTCTGACATACAACATTTTGATGAACTTTTTACAGGAATTTTTTAGCGAAATGAACTCCACGGGATGCTAAAACTACAGCATGATGCCCAGAGATTTACATTTAGATCTTTTGTTAGCATTAATATATGTGTGTTTTTGTGCTTACTATATATGGAGAAATTTTTGTGAAGGGAAGGAGAAGTTGTTAGATTGTCCCATAAATATGATATTATCGTTTTTCAGTATACATATATTTTGACATTTTGTCTGCACGCTTCTCAAGGATACTTGTTTGTTTTTCAAATTGATGCTTGAATGCTTGTTTCAAGGGATATATCTGCTATTCACTCTTTTTTCAATATGTTTTTTTTAATAAAATATCTCTGGATCGTGTAATTCAACAACTGCTGCAGAATTGATTAAATACGTATCTTGCTAAAAACAAAGCTTGTAGAATTGACTAAAAAAAATTCAAATAATAACATATAGATTCATTTCATCAAATTGTAATAATGTAGTACTTTCAAATAATTGCATATACATTCATTTTATCAAGTTCTAAGATTATCGTTTGCTCTCATTATTAACTAATACATAATAAATAAATCAAATAAAAATTAATCACATTTAAAGAAAGTGATCAAAACAATATTTGAATTCCGTTGCAACGCACGGACACTTAACTAGTATATGATAAATTTATGTAATACAGTAACAACACCGAAATCTTAATTAATTTCACAATCTATCCACTTTTGTGTAAGATTTTCAGAAATGACTAAATCACATATTTTGTTTCTGGTTTCAAGTCCTCTTTCTGCAAACTTTGTTTCTGATCCCTGCTCCCCTAAAACCACAAATATTGTTTGCGGTTCTAGGAACTGGTGACTTTGTTTGCGGTTTCACCATCCGAAACCGCAAACATTATGTTTGCGATTTGTGGTTTCGGAGCTGAGACTATTCAGCGGCGCACCCCCTCTCCCTCACAACTTCATTTCGCAATAGCTCTCTCTCTCTCACACATCTCTCTTTGTTCTTCTCGTCTCTTTCCGACTGTCTGATCGATCGGAACTTCAATTCAGGTATTTTTAATTTAGAAAATAGTTTAGGATATTTCAAAATAGTTTATAATATTCTCCGGATAATTTCGAAATTTCAAAATAGTTTATAATATTGTGCCAATAACTTAGAAATTCCAAAATAGTTTAGAATAATGTCCAAATAATTTAGGAAATTTCAAAATGGTTTTAGAATATTGTCCGAATAATTTAGAAAATTTCAAAATGATTTAGAATATTTTAGAAATTCCAAAATAGTTTAGAATATTTTAGAAAATTCCAAAATAGTTCCGAATAATTTAGAACATTCCAAAATAGTTTAGAATATTTTAGATAATTGCAAATTGGGTCCGAATAATTTAGAAAATTTTAAAATAGTTTAGAATATTGTTCGAATAATTTAGGAAATTCCAAACATAAACGATTCACTACAAATTAAAATAAAACATCAATGCTGGAATTTTCTAAATTATTTTGGAATTTCCTAAATTAGCGTTTGCAAAATTCTAAACTATTTTGGAATTTTCAAAATTATTCTAAACCAATTTACAATTTTCTAAAATATTATAAACCTTTTTGGAGTATTCTAAATTATTCGGAACCATTTTGGCATTTTCTGAAATATTGTAAACTATTTTGGAATTTTCTAAATTATTCGGAGAATATTCTAAACCATTTTGGAATTTTTTAATTTATTTGAACATTATTCTAAACTATTTTGGAATTTCTAAGTTATTGGCACAATATTCTAAACTATTTTGGAATTTCGAAATTATTCGGATAATATTCTAAACCATTTTGTAATATCCTAAACTATTTTACTATTTTCTAAATTAAAAATTCCTGAATTGAAGTTCTGATCGATCGGACAGTCGGAGAGAAGATGAGAAGAACAAAGAGAGATGTGATGGAGAGGGTGCTCTTGCTAGCTAAAGGCTCAGCTCTGAAACCGCAAACATTGTTTGCAGTTCTGCGATCGGAAACAAAGTTTGTGGTTTCGGATGGTGAAACTGCAAACAAAGTCACTGGTTTTCAGAACCGCAAACAATATTTGCGGTTTTAGAGGGGCAGGGACCGGGAACAAAGTTTGCGGAAAGAGGACTTGAAATCGGAAACAAATTTTGTAGTTTGGTCATCTCTGAAAATCCTACTCAAAAGTGGATAGATTGTGAAATTAATTAATTATTTTGGATAGTAATTAAAATTTCGGATAACACCGCCAATTGGTAAATGTTCACGCAGAACTATCCAAAATTTATGTTTGACATGATATGAGAGCCCAGTGCATGCACCTGTCTCTCCAATTTGTGTCGGTCGAGAGAGCATTTGTCTGACTCAAATAATTTTAAAAATATCTTTTTTTTTATCATTCTTTTAAAAAAAAAAATATTTTTGTTTAAAATAATTTTACAATTATATCATATTCCTTCGTATTAGTTTAAATCTTTTTTTTAGATTTGCCAGAAATGAGCTCCCACACAGTTGCTTCGTAAAGTTCTTTGAGAATGATTGGATTTCTCAAACTTGGTATTCAGATTCAAAAAAAGTTATTTGAATTTAGAATATCCAGTTTACAGGTTATGAGAATGATTGGATTTCTCAAACTTGAAGCCTCGCGCAGTTGCAATATGGAGATTGATCTTATGATTAGATAAAATACAAACGATGAGTAGGAGGGTAAATTGGTCAATATAATTTTCAAAATAATCAAATAAAAGATAAAATAAATGAAAGGGGATAAACGAAAGAAAATTAAATTTATATGAGAATATTAGATATTATAGTGTATTTATGAGAAAATTAGTTATTTTAAAATTTTGAATGGGTACACGGAAATTATCTCTAAAATTTAATCACATATTACATCTTGACATGAACAAATCCCGACGTAGTAATAGTTGCGGAGAGAAGTTTATATGGTCAATTGACTATCTCTATTACAGCATCTGACACTAACAACCGAAGTAGCTATTCGATCGGTTCGCTACAGTTTAGAATTTCCAATTGTATCATTGAAAAAGACGACACCTGTACTTTAATACAAATACGAAAGAGGCATGTCATAATTTGAACATTAATAAGTAGCTGTCATTTATTTTTAGTACATTACTTTCAAGTTTGTCAGTATTAACAGTTTAACTCTTTCAATCAACATCATTACAGAAGATGATTATCTAATTTCTGATAAAAATATATGAGTAGAACTAGGGTGTGATGTGCTCACCAAATTCTTTGGTGAGCACAACTCTACATAAACTATCTGATTTACTTCAAACGAGATTAATCCAACCGTTGAAACCGATGTACTTTACGAGTGATGGGCGTACATGCAAAATTTTGAATTTTTTGAATTCATTTAGTCTCAAGTCAAGTGGTCAAAATTTTAGTTGAGACAAGTATTTATTTCGCTTTTTTTTTTTTGTTCAAACAAGTGTGAATTATAGGATGAATGTTTAAAATATCAAGTGTTTATTTTGATTCAAATATTAATTTGTGTTCAAATAAGTGTCTATTATTGTTTTGATAAATAAGTTTAGAATCTCTTGTTTTGATAAATAAGTGTCTATTATTGTTTTGATAAATACGTTTAGGCTTATGCACCTCTGAAGTATGCTAGATCAGTGTGGAGTGAAGTAGCCAGATTGATGAGGAGAAGAATTATGACAAGAGGGGGGAACTTCGGATAAATCATGGAACCGAGTTAGATAGGAAGGGTCGATGTCAAGGAGGAAATGGGTCACCTTGTTTATGTGTCTTCGTGGCATATCTGGAAACAGAGAAATGAAAGGGTTTTTAGAGGCACTCCTAAGCCAGCACCAGTGGTGGCCAGGTTAGTGATGGAAGAATTTAAGATGTGGATGAAATTTTGTAATGGGGCAGGAAACAAGAAGGGGATTGGTTAGAGATAGAATGATAGGTTAGAAGTTAGTCGATTAGCTAAGGTTCAATGCAAGCTGGTTGTAACTTTGGTAGCCTCTACCAATCTTTTCAAAAAAAATAAAAATAAAAAGTTTAGAATTTTTAGACAATTATGATCATATAACTAATTATATATACATTCTAATTAAGATTCACGACAAACCACGTGTTCATATTAAAATCAGGAAATGTGTCTTTCAAAAATAGTTATCTAATACAATAAAATTATGTTAGCTGTTAGCTTTGGTCTATTCCAATGACCAATCAATGCATAAATAGTAATTTACCTTTATTCCTCTCTACCAACCTAGCCCTTTTTTTTTTTTTTCTAAACTAGATTGGGTACAACTAGACAATATATATCAGCCTTAATGGAATTTAACAAATTCAATTTTATTATTATTTCATCTCTTGAGCTGAAGCTCAACATCATATCCCTATGTGTATATACTAAAATAAATTATAATTAAGTTTGTGGAGGAGCATGAGATTAACGGACGGAAATACTGATTAGTACTTAGTTACTTATTTACCTATGACCATGTGTTTAACCGTATAAATTTTAATAAAACTAGTTACGGGAGAAATATGAAATATTTGAAGGTTTGGAGGGCAAGTAAGCATTATTTAAGTTAATTTAGAAGAAAACATATCTCTGTATCTGTATCTGTATATGTATCTGTCTTGTTAACTTACAGTTAAAAAAATGAGGAAGATTTTAATGCCATATAGACACACTTTTATTTAATTTTTATTTTAAAATTTGAAAGTCAAAATATTGAATTCAAACCATTAATCTTGTTTAATTTTTTTTAAAAAAATATTCATGTTGAATTTTTATAATTCTTAGAGTTCATTTTATACTAGATTAAGTGATAATATATGAACCAGGGTTCTAAATAGCGCGCTATTTAGCACTATAGCAGTGTTATATGGGTATAGTGCTGTTTTTTTAACTGTTCCGCTATGACGAGATAAACGCTATTTAAACCTTTGATATGAACCGGTTGAAATTAATTTATCATAATTAATTAGATTCGTCAACTTCATAACCACTTAATCTAGTATAAAATAAACATTAAAATTATAAAATTTAATATGTACACATCTCTCATGAAAATGAACAAAATTAACGATATAAATTCTACATGTATAAATTTATAATAAAAAAGTTAACTTGTAGCATTTTATAACACTAATAATTTGTGATCTTGAAACTCCTTTAAAAAGAAATTTGCTCTCAAGAAATTATATGGACCCATTAATTATCTTCAAACTACACAAAAAAGAAACTCCTTTTAAATATTTTGTGATCTTAACACTAATATCGTTTTATTTCGTTTCAGTGTAAGGGGGTTGATATAAATAAATGGACCCGTTAATTATTTTATCTAAAAATCATACTATGCAAAATTTGTGGAATACGGTCCTTGAAAATTTGACTTTTTTTTTTTTCCAATAGAATAAAATCTTCAAACACAGTAGCATACGTATTGGACCACTGTACAAATGACACATATGTTTATCCACTTTCCAGTGGAACTTTTTTATTGGTAGAAATTAATAGAAAAGAAGAGAGGGAAACAGATAGAGTACATGAGTTGTAATATTGGTAGAAAGATCGGTAAAATTATTACCGGTCTAAAAAATCAAAAAGTTTGAACCGGTAGGAATTCTACCAGTCCAAACTTAGTTTTTCTTTTTTCTTTTTAAAATCTGATGTATAAATGGAGAGAATTCTTATATTAGATTTTTAGTAAAATATGAAAAGTTTTTGAAAAAATAGATAGAATGTTTCTATTATATTTAAATTTTAAGATACTCTATCTATTTATATTAAACAAATTATATTTTACTAGAAAAAATAAAAGGAAAAAAAACTTTTAGGCCGGTAATAATTTTACCGGTTTCTACCAATATTACAACTCATATACTCTTTCTATTTTTCTCTCTTCTTTTCTATGAATTTCTACCAATAAAAAAATTCCCTTTCTAGTGGGACGAATTTGATAGAAATTAAAATTTTAGGAATTTCAGGAACCATTTGCAATTTAGTTACTCTTATTTCGTTGTTATTTTCTTTTTTCTATTTTTGGATAATATATCCATATTTAAGTTAACTTTTTGACGTATTTCATAATAATTTTTCAACACTTCTAATCTTGACAACCTATCCCTTGTCAAATAGTTGTATATTCTACTCATCATATTGAAATTTGTTTGAACAATTACAATCCAAACCCTCTATGACACCAGAGAGGAGGGGTGATCAGATCTTATTTACTTGTTTCAGAATATTAAATTTTGTGGAAGAGAAGAGAAGAGAAGGAGAAAGATAGAGGAGGTGAACTCTACATACAATCAATTCAAATTTTATAACTTTCAAATCAAAATGCAGAGAAAATTAACACTTTATACTGCTCATCTCCTCTTCCGTTCCTTCTCCTCCCCTCACATAAGTTTCTGAAACATTATGATATTCTCTCTTTCTTGAATAATTTTTTAAATGGATTTCAGAAAGGCATTTGACAGAATCAAATTAGATTCAAATTGTTTAATGTTAGTTTGTATGAATTTTAAAGTGAACTCTTTTATATTCTAGATAAATCTGCAATTTTTATGACTCAACCGTGACTTATTTATTTTCCTGTAATACTGTAGGGATACGAAATTACGAACTCTTCTGAATGACAGTGAAAATACTCTATAAAAAATGCGATCAAAATTGCATATGAAATTATGTGGTATTTACAATAGAAGCCGAAATTTTTATTTATACCATCTTAAAATTTTTTTTGTCAAATAACTATGATTTCCTCTAAATTTTTATTTTCACCATGTTCGCAGTTTGAAATTGCGGATAATTTATTTTTGTTTTGTTTAGTCAACACTGCTTAATTAATTGTGCCCAAGACACCCAATTTGGTCAGCACCGCTTGATTTTCAAAGATTTTATTTTCACTCCTTTTTCTTTTTTCTTTTTAGGAATTGTCTTTGCAAAGTCTTTTTAGATTGTTATTTCGCCACAAATCATTGTTATTTTTCTCCTCACAATTTTGATTGGTGATACTTTGCTAAAAATCGTGCTTCCATTAGTGATATATGATATATCAATCAGTAAAGACACGTAATTGTGGATACTATAAATTACAATTTTCTCATATTTTGTTTATAGTTTTAGTTTAAAATTTAAAGAAAATTTCAAATCTTGAAGGATTAGCCGAAGCGCCTACAAATGAGTATTATGTAAGAAAAATGATAAATAAGTCAAAGTAAAAGTTAAAATTCATGTTTTTTTTTTTAGTAATAATTTGATCGCAAAGTAAATAAGTCAATCAGTAAACCTTATATTTCGTTGATCGCAATTATTAATAATCATTTGAAAACATAAATGTTTAACCATTTAAATTTTGGTAGACAATCTGTAACACCGTGAACTTTTAAAATTCAGATTTAATTAAAATGATAAGTGGTAAATCGAATAATATATATATACGTATATACGAATTTAGTGACGTGGATGGGGAACAATAATTATACGATAATTTGTGTTAAGAGAGAAGAGTAAAATGTGTAAGGATTCAATTATATCGAATATGGGACAAGTGTGAGGTTTTATTTACAAAATTGTAAACTTACAAGTGGGGCCCTTTGTCATTTTCTCCTTTCTTCTTCTCTTTCCTTTCTTTCTTTTCCTGCTTCCCCTCCTCCTTTTCTTTCCTGGTTCCGCCAACGAGAGAAAGAACGAGAGAGTGAGAGAGAGTGAGAGACAGACCCCGGTGACCATTTCGCCCAAAAATCGAGATTCCGAGAGAGAAGCTTGAATCTCGCACCCTCACCCGATTGGTTGGTAAATCCCTTCTCTATTTCTCTCTCATTTCGAGTTTTCGTATTTCTAGGGTTTCGGTGAAAACCCGTAGAATTGCACCAAATTGATTGTACTATGTCTTTGTTGTTTCTAAAGTGTTTATTTGTCGATTTCGTGTTCCAATTTGTAACCAAATTTCCGATTTATGGACTTCCCCGAAATCGATTTGAGTTTTGGTACCGTTCTCTTGAATTGAATCAAACCTGACCCGAATCGTGTTTGTGAGTGAGTCGGTGCCCTAATGACTAAGTTGATCGATAACCAAACCGAATTGTGACTATTTATGCCTTAAACCCTAGAATTAGTGAATACGTAAAGTTAAGGGTTTAATCCGCAAAAGTGTCTGAATTTGAGTGAATTGACCTGTGAATAGATCCGCACGAGCACGCGCAGTGGAATAGACGAGCTTATTGAGTCGCAAGATCGCGGACCCTCTAAGTGCCCTACATAACCAGGTGCGGGGGTTCACGGGATCTGTTTTGGGATTTATTTCGTAGAACTAAATAACGGTGCATATAACTTATATATATTGATGGCTTGATTGAATATACGTTGCATATCATCATGTTGAATCTCTGATTGAAAGCATTAGTTTTCGCATTGCATGAATTGCATATTAATATAATTGAATTGTTATATCTGTGATGATTCTCATGTTGGTATGGTTTATCGATTTCTGCTCTATCGTGTTGGATAAGTGAATGGAACCACAGTACTGATTTGAATGATTGAAGTGAACAGTGAATTGTAAAGTCTAATTAGCTACTAGACTTTACTCCAGGACCCTTATGCGCATCTGGTGAATGGCCCTAGTGAACCCAGTACCGGTTGGGTAAGGGATAAGTGTATTGTGATCGTAGGTAGTGAAACAGTGGTTCAGTGGTTCAGTGATTTAAGTGATTCAGTGAAAAGTTTATTTGTTCTCGTTTAACAAAGTGATATTCTGTTGCATAGTCGCGAGATATGCTAGTGATTATTCGAATTGATTTTGTGATGTGAATGTATAACTTGAAACCAGGTAAGAGAATTGTTAAGCCAGATGGGATAGATTGTTGATATCTATCGTTGTTAACCGGACTGTACAAGGTTACTAGTTAAGCCCCAAGAATTCTGGAAATCCTTTGATTACTTTTGAATGAAATAATAGTTGGAATTCGTTTGAATCTGTGTGTGAGCATATGCATGTTATCATGACTGATTGATTAACTGAATAATTAGATGCGGTAATTGTTTAGTTCTAGTAATGGGTTTCTTACAAATCCAGTAGCCCTATAAATTCCGCACTGAGAAAACGGATGACAAGTTTTCTCACCCCCATCCCCTCGGGGAATTTTTCTTCTTTTTAAATAAATGTGTGCAGGTAAACGCGAGTGAAAAGGGGCACTCGGGCGCGACAAGTGAGGCCTAAGCCGCATAGATAGGGTATGCCCTGTAGATTTAACCATCCCGGTATTTTGTGGTGTAACCAAATTAAACAGGCCTTGTTATATATAAATTTGATAAGACATGTTGTTTTTGCGAAATATTTATGAATACGTTGCTTGATCGTTTCCATTTATTTCGATTTTTGATTTGCATGGTTTAAATGTCTTAAATATATGTGAAGTAGTGTTTAAATGGCTAGTGAAATGGGGTTAGATTGTTTACATAATAAGGGGATTGATCGGGTTTGAAAACGGGGTTGAAATGGCATGAAATGGGCAAAGGAATGAATTCCGTAGGCTTATTGCGGGCCGCAATAACCTTATTGCGGGCCGCAATAAAAGAGACAGAGCCGGGAAATGGCTCTGGATGAATCTGTGTATATCATTACGGGCCGCAATTAATTGATTGCGGGCCGCAATAAAGGAGACAGAGCCGGAAAACTCAGCTGAGAAATTCGTATATGGATTGCGGGCCGCAACCATTTCCTTGCGGGCCGCAACAAAAGTGGGGTTTTGAGTCAGAGGAATTATTGCGGGCCGTAAGAGGGGTGGTTGCGGGCCGCAACAGCTTGAGTCAGAAATTAGAGTAGAGGTTGCGGGCCGCAATGGGCCCTACTGCGGGCCGCAATGGGTGTTCTGAATTCACTGTTTTGAGTATAAATGGGCCGAATTGAATCGGATTTGAACCAAATTTGTTTTAAATCAAATCATATGATATGTGTATAAATTTTAAAGTGTTTGGTTGAGTAGATTATATCGTACATGCCTTGTGAATATACGGGCAACTGTATATTCACGGCGAGAACTGCGCGACCCCCTGTTCCGGGGTGTGACACAATCAAATTTTATTCAAATTGAATATAAGTTTGAGATACTAGTGTCTAACACCTTGTTTGGATGGAGAGTAGAGGAAGGGAGGGAATGGAAAGAAAAGAAAACTTTCTGTCGAATCGTGTTTGGTTGACAAAATTATGTCGGAGGTGAAGGGTACAGGAGGTGAAAAGTTTAATCTTATATCATTATAATCAATAGAATTGGTTTTCCTCCTGATTTGGGGTGTAACGGATGGAAAGAAATTTTGTTGTAAATATTTTTAGAACAAAAAACACAAATGTCAAACTCTATATTTTACCTATATAATTCTCAAACAAGTTTTTTGTCACAAACCTACAACAGCCACTCAGTTTCTCATTAACCTTCTAAATTTTAATAAACCAAACAAAAAATAAGATGAAAATGAAAGTTAAATTTATTTTTTTCTCATTAATCATCCAAACACAAAGAAGTTAAATATGCTAATCTTTCTTTCTATTCCATTCCATTCATTTTTATTCTTCACCTCCCCTTCCTTCCTCTACTCTCTATCCAAACAAGGTGTAAATGATTGAACAAATTATTTTTTATCTCTAATTTACTAAATATATGCCAATTTAAAACAAGAAGCATCAAAATGGAAACAGAGAGGATGTCATATACATTTTTTAAGGTCAGCCGGCGATTTGTTAGCTGACTATTTATTAAAATAAATATATTTCAAGACAGAATATTCTGATGAGATAAATATTTTTTTTTTAATAAAGGTTGGAGGTTAAACTATTTAATTATATATATTTACAAGGATTGTTTTTGTTCGAATTTTAAATCTGCAATCTTTCACACACATGACATTACTTTTGCAACTAGATTAAAGACTGGTTATCTCCTTAATGAGGTAATTATAATATAACGGCAAACTAGTTTAATACATATTGACAGTTCAAAATCCAAAAATTGAAAAAACTCTGGAGGACTATGATATTAACACTACTATTTTTTATTAACACACATTATCTAAATATTTAAATATATAAATAATTTTATCTTTTATTAATTATTTTCTTCATTTAGTCCAATTATATGTGCACTTTCTAGATGTAATGGGGAACTAGTTTGATACAAATTGTCACTTTAAAAATCAAAATTGAAAAAGCTCCGAAACATAAAAAGGGATCCGACTTTGTTGCTTTTTGTAGAGAAAATTAGTTTTTTGCTTTTTCGATCTTAATTATTCAAAAAAAATTATTCGCGTATCTCGATAAAGAAATTTTTTATGCATAAATCTCAACAAATTTGAATGACAGAGATCAAAAAATCAAAAAAGCAGAAAGATGCTTTTTGTCTGAGTTGGTCCCATAAAAAAAGACAATAGGAAAAAAAGTGGTATTATATATAAGAATCATTTGGGTAACTATTTACAATTTTTGTGTGGACTTTCTGGAAGGTGTAGGTATGATTGAGATAAACCAACCAAACTGTACCGGACACCCTACGAATAGCATCCATGTTGTGTGGTGATAAATTATTGCTTCGAATCTGTACGGTTAACTGTATGCCTTATTAGTCTCGTTGCTAGATTAATCAGCCTATATATATAGGTAGCAGCTCGAAAACATATATTGCGTGTCTTGTTTGTACTCATATTCTTGTTTTAAGTGTTAATTACTATATTAAGAGTTTATGTACTATAGTATAGACTAGGGCTGCACAAAAAATTCGTAGTTCGTGATTCGATTCGAGTTTGATTCTAAAAAATTCGATTTGAAATTGAGTTCGTTCGAAATTAATTCAAATCAAACTTAGTTCGAAATTAATTCAAACCAAACTCAAACTGGACCTAGTTCGTTCGAAATAGGTTCGCAAACCAAATTTAGTTCGAAATTAACTCAAATGTGAATCGTTGATTTCCGCTGATAACTTATGTTCGTTGATGAAAACATAAGGCCGCCTAGTCCATAATTGCTCTCAGTTCTGAAAAATGTTTCTTGAAACAAAAAGTCCAGTCCAACTACAAGCCCAAATAGAAAATTCAACAACAAATTCAGACCAGTCCCAGAACCAATAATCTCCAATCAAAACCGCTGTAAATAAAACCAGCCATAATCGCTTTACCCTAGCCGACTTTCCCTCTGTTGGTTGTGATACCAAACCCTAGAGTTTGGCTGATCTTGTGCTTGTGATTTCTGTGCTGGCTGGTGCTGTCTTGGTGCTGTCTCTGCTTTGTTGGCTGATTACTGGGACCGGCCGTGAGGCGAGGTGACCCTTGGATACTGTGATTGTACTGAACTTTGATTGATTGTACTAAACTTTGGTGTTTGATATAAATTTTGGTATTTGTAATAAACTTTGATATAAACGTTAGTGTACTGTGTAATTAGAATTCAGAATGCCCGAGTTTTTATTGAAGTGTTGTAATTTCGAACTATGGCCTAGTCATAAGTCATAACTTATAAGTTGTAACAAAGTTCGTAAAAGTTCGAAATTGAGTTCGTAAAAAATTCGATTCGAAATTGAGTTCGTTCGAAATTAATTCAAACCAAACTTAGTTCGAAATTAATTCAAACTCAAACTCAAACTGGAGGTAAGTTCGATTCGGTTTGGTTCGTTTGCAGCCCTAGTATAGACTAGTAGCTAAGTACTATTAGTTAGCATAGATTAATTAACAGTCAGATTTAAGTTTTCTTCAAATCTCAGAAAAGAATAAAGAACTCGATCTGATGCATGTTAACAAAAGATAAAAAAGCCCCTGATTTATTGCTTTATTGCTTTAATATTTGTATCATTATATTTTTTTCAGGATAAAGCTGAAAATTATTTCTTAAAATGGGTTAATATTACAAGATGGTAAATTTAATTATTGTAATATGTAAGTTCGTAAATTGCAAAAATACAGTCATTAATTATGCACAATTTTTTAAAGCTAGATATTTATCATAAATTAAAGTCTTTGGAAAAAAATTTCCTTATGATGTAATATGAATAAAATTTTGCAAGATATCTCTTCACATACTTTTTTTTCAACTAAGCATAGAAAGGAGAGATGAATTAGAATTTGAAGTAAGTTGTCAACATATTTTGATTTCCAAGTAACATGCTTGCAAATTTGCAATTGTCAAAATTCATAAATTCATATAAAAAATGTCTGAGGAAAGAAAAAAAAAACCTTGATATCAAAGAACATGTAATTTATTCTTTGAACACTTCCATAATTTATTTAAATATTTAAATATTTCATTTCCGTTCCCACTTTCTAAAATTGGTAAAGAAATTGGTTAGATGTAAAAATTTGGATATCTCCAAAAGAAAAATACATTATTGAATGTCTGGCGGCTACACCTAAAAGCAAACTGGCGTGGTTAGGATTAGTGCTTTTCTGATAATTAATTTATGAAGATGTGATGTATATAATTAGGTGATGAATACTATCAACTTGCCATGAACAGACATTATAATGTCTACGCATACCATACTTCTCTTATATAGAAAAATGAAAAAATGATTAAATGATAACTAATCAATGAACTAGACATCTTTTATTAGCAAAAAAAAAAAAAAAAAAAAGACAAGAAAGGAATGAGAAGTTACAATAAATGTTTAAAAAATGGAAGAAAGTAATAGAAAGGCGCGCAATTAATGAAGTAAAATAAGCATGAAACATGTTTAATAGTTTTTTTTTGGTGATACATATTTAATATATAGTAGATGCCCAACCTCCTCCGTATAAGAGAATCATTTTTTTTTTTATTTTTAGAAGCTAAAAAAATAATTTGTAGAAAAAAATATAGTTTTTTTTTATAAATGGATGAGACCGAACGAATGTTTCAATTCTATGGAGGAAAGACCAATGAGACTGAACCAATTCCACCGATTTTCATAATTTACACACCAACAATCACCCAGTGTGAAAAATCAATGAGACTGAACAATTAGTCTCTCTCCAATGAAGAAAATTTTTTATTGGTAGAAATTAATGAAAAAGAAGAGAGGGAAATAGAAAGAGTACATGAGTTGTAATATTGGTAGAAAGACCGGTAAATTATTACCGGTCTAAAAGTTTTTTTTCTTTTATTTTATCTAGTAAAATATAATTTGTTTTATAAAAATAGATAGAGTATCTTAAAATTTAGATATAATAGAAACATTATATCTATTTTTTGAAAAACTTTTTATATTTTACTAAAAATCTAATATAAGAATACCCTCCATCTATACATCAGATTTAAAAAAAAAAAAACCAAGTTTGGACCGGTAGAATTCCTACCGGTCCAAACTTTTTTGATTTTTTAGACCGGTAAGAATTTTACTGATCTCTTTCTACAAATATTACAACTCATGTACTCTTTCTATTTCTCTCTCTTCTTTGTCATTAATTTCTACCAATAAAAAAATTCCGAACAAAGAGGAAAAGGAAGGATAGGTCTACAGATTCCACATTTCTTATTGGAACCGAATCAATAGCTTTATTTCAGTTATTTTCAAAAAAAATTGAAGACATGTGCAACTTACATAAATTATTGAGACTGAATCAGTCCTGAAAATACCACGGTGGACCCATCTTGGTTCCATAATTTTATTTTTTAATTTCTAAAAATAGAAAAATGTAAGATCAGAATACCTTTTCCTTCCTTGCCATATGTCATTTATCTTTTTGTTTTTATTTTTGTCTTTTGGTGGTTTTGAACTTTCGACCGACATAACACGAGCACCTAGCATCCTTCCATCATTGCATATTTGCATGTTCCCAAAATCATCATGTGCACGGTGCACCCAATTATCACCCAATTTGCGCACAAGTATACCGGGATGTGGATTTGCTGTTCATTTACCAAACCTAATGGGTTATTGTAGATATTGTCACTTGTTGGGTCTGGATTGGATCCGTACTAGCTGTTTAACAAAAAAAAATGTCAACAAATCTGACCTGTTTGAAAGAAAAAAAAAAAATCTAGATTGTCAAGACATTTCTCTTAAACATAATACATATTTTTTTATTTTTTAACAAAGAATAAAATAGATATTTTATATATTTAAAATTAATTTTAATAGAAAAGATAATTAATTGAGTAAATTTGTGAATTTTGAAAATCTAGAAGGGTAATATGATATTATAAATATCAAAGGAGAAAAAAAAACATTTTCCAACATTTTTAAACATTTTCCTCATTTTCTCCGTTGGACCACGTTGACAGCTCAACAACCATTTGATCTATATATAGGAAAAGTAATGATTTGGGGATCTCCTAGTATCATTTGATTTTGATATCTCATATTTCAGTTCACTTTATTTTCTTTGCAAAATATATTAAGTAGTTTATGTAGAGTTTCAATCAAATAACTAACAGTTAATTAAGCCACATGCTTTCAATTCGAGATAGTCTAATTCCGTATCTTTTCGTAAAAATATTGACAATGTTAATTTTATTTCACGTAGCGCACAATTAATATAAATAAAATAAAAAGTTTATTTTATCTGTATTTTAATCTCTCAACATATATAGGGAGTGTTAATAATCATACAAAAGTGTTGCTTATTCCTGAGTTACTCCATCAATTAACGCGCACCACGTTAATTACTGACATCAAATACTCAAATTAAATAAATTTTAATTATTAAATTATCTATATGTCAAATAACATCAATATATTTAGTTTTTATTTTTGAATTAACTTTAAATTTAAGAAAGAAAACTAGTCAAAACCATTCAAATAATCTCCCTCATCTATATTGTTATCCTGATTGCTGGTTTCATGATCTTACAATATATGGTTATGTTTGATTGTAGAGTAAGAAGTGAAGTAAACTTCTTATTTCTTACTTAAAGCTATCTTACGAAGAATAAAATAGAAATAAAGAGTAAAATTGGAGTTAACTGAGAATAAATTACTTCATCTCTTTATGCATATTAACTTATTTCATACTTACTTTTCTAATATTGCGCTCCTTCAGACAATTAATTTAGAGTGAGGCTATGGTACTTCGGCTAGTGTACTATGGCAAGTGTACTACGGCTCAATATGGTACTTTTTAAAATCCTAACGGTCGATCCGAACCGTTCAATCCGAACCGTTCAATCCGAACCGTTCAATGTGATATCCATATGAATTTGTACTTGCAAACTAGATTTTATATTTTTTCGAATTTTTTTACTATTTTTTTTAATAGGTAGAATTTTGATGGTCCATAATTTGTATAAAACACTGAAAATTCTACCTATTTAAAAAAATAGTAAAAAAATTCGAAAAAATATAAAATTTAGTTTGCAAGTACATATTCATATGGATATCACATTGAACGGTTCGGATCGACCGTTAGGATTAAAAAGTACCATATTGAGCCGTAGTACACTAGCCATAGTACAGAAGCCGAAGTACCATAGGCTCCATAGCCTCACTCATTAATTTAAGTCATAACCTAAAAGCTATCAAATAAAATATGAAATATAAAAAAGCAAGATAGAGTAAATTAGATTTAACTTTCTTAAATTAAGTAACAAACACGAACTAACTAATGTGGTTTAGGTAGAAGTTAACCCCATGCGTGAAAGTTAACCCCAGCCATGGACGGACACATGTTTCTTGATTTTTATGTGCATGAAGCCAACGCGAAGGTACGTTACAAGGTCTATTTCTAATCGTTGCCTATCACACATATGGACAAATAACCCAGAAAGAACTAGTCAGCTTTGCAAGCTGTATTTGCTTGCTGTGACCAAGAAAGGCACAAAAAAAAAGTTAAAAAACAAAAGAGCAAAATGGTCCTGATATTTTTATTAATAACCTCAAACAAAAGAAAAATATCAAATATAACCCCGATTTGAAACTATTTTCAAATCTAACCTAACCGCCCAGAAATGGGGCGGTCCAGGTTGCCTACCAAACCGCCCAGATGGGGCGGTCAACTTTGGACACAGAACCGCCCCACAAAGGGGCGGTCCGGTTTTTTTTTTTTAAGAGACAATATGAATGAAATTTAATAATAAAAATTCGAATTTTGTTTTTAATATTTGTTAGATTAATTCTTTTGATGTATAAACCGACATTTTTAAATATACCCAAAGTTAATTAAAGATTAATAAAAATGCCCAAACCGGCCGGTCCCTTGACTAAATAACTAAAATACTGAGATATAACACTAAAAAATCGATTTGTTTTTTTAAATATTCGCTAGATTACATTTTTGATATATAATTAGCATATTTATACTAAAACACGCTAAATTACTTGAAATTATGTTAATTATGTTAATTTATGCTGAATTACAGTAAATTACAATAATTATGTAGAATTATGCTAAAATACGGTAAACTACGCTAAATTACATACGAATAGGGATGATATCTTCACTGAGAAGGCGAAAAACGACGACGAAATTTCAAACGGTCATAAAACGGTGCTCGAGTGTCCGATTTCAGCAAATGACCACTTTTCGGAAAGCTTGCAAAAATACGCATTATTCGTGCCAACGATGCCGGATTGCCAAATTCAGAATTGCCAAAAAACAAAGAGAAGGGCCTCAAAACTTCAGTTGAAGTTTTCGATTGAGATTTTCACTTTTATTATTCAATCTACGTAGCTCAGTAAATTAGTTATATAATGAACTTGTAGAATACCAATTTTTGAATTTTTTGAAATTTTTTTACTATTTTTTATGATTTATGAAGGATGGCACAAAATAGGTCATATTCATACGTAATTTAGCGTAATTTACCGTATTTTAGCATAATTCTACATAATTATTGTAATTTCAGCATAAATTAACATAATTTCAAGTAATTTACTGTATTTTAGCATAATTCTAGTGTAAATCAGCATAAATTAACATAATTTCCAGTAATTAGCGTATTTTAGTATAAATATGCTATCAAAAAAAAAAAAATCACGGGACCGGCCATTAAATGGCCGGTTTGGGCATTTTTATTAATCTTTAATTAACTTTGGGTATTTTTAAAAATGTCGGTTTATACATCAAAAGAATTAATTTAACAAATATTAAAAATAAAATTCGAATTTTTATTTTTAAATTTCATTTATATGGTCTCTCAAATCTTTAAAAAAAAAAAAAAAAAAAAAAAAAAAAAAAAAAAAAAAAAACGGACCGCCCCTTTGTGGGGCGGTTCAGTGTCCACAGCTGACCGCCCCATAGTGGGGCGGTTTGGTAGGCAACCTGACCGCCCCATTTCTGGGCGGTTAGGTTAGATTTGAAAATAGTTTCAGATCGAGGTTATATTTGATATTTTTCTTTTGTTTGAAGTTATTAATAAAAATATCGGAAAATGGTCCCACATTCGCCCCTTTGAAACTTCTACAATTGCTTCAATCAATGCAAGTCATAATTTTTTTTTTTTTTTTTAACTAACGCTTGGAAAGTTCCACTATTGAATTATTTTTGTTCTTTACTATAGATAGGTTTTGGTTATAAACTTTTTGATTTTATATATCATGTCATCTTTATTATTAACTGTTTGATTTGTTTCTCTCTTGTTAATTATCTTGATCGAATGACTTGTAATTTTAGCTCCTCTTCACATATAAAAGTTATCTTGTAATGGTGTAGCTCAGTGTTGTAAAAAACAGCCGTTTAGCCCGATTAATTGCCTAATTAGGCATTGGCAGTGACTAAACCGTTACGAATCGTCTGTTTTCTGTTTATAATGTAAATCAATTAGTTGGTCATTTTTATTTTTTTTGCATTTATCCGTTATATGTACTATACTTTGTCTTGTCTTATCTGATTCTAAATGACAATTTCATACAATTTTATAAATTAACAATGAAATTAAGTTAAAATAAATTTATTTGATAAGTTTAATGAGTTAAATTAATTTTTTTTAAAAAGTATACATATGCACATAGCTTTAATGAAAACAAATCATTATCTGCAAAATTCCGATTAATCGGTCGCATACTAATTACTCGCTTGACAGTATCCCGTTCATCTGACGAGCAGATATCGTTATTTACAACATTGGTGTAACTAAATCACAATTCTTTTGTGATTACTATGCAGAAGTTCTCACGTAATTAGTTGCATGTGTTGCTATTTATCAATTATCATACACAATTTTAATATTTAAAAAAATATTTGTTTATTTACAAATTCGCTATGATTTTTTAATTTCACATTTCTTCAATATATATTCTTTTTTTCTTACTGAGTGAATCCCAGAAAACAACCCTTGTAATACATAATAATATAATATATAACTTGTACAATTTCGCACGAGTTTCTTGCAAAAGCACGAAATAAAGTGGTCATAAAATAATAGGAACATTTGCTTTGTTCATAATTAACAACTAATTAACAATAATATTAAAATAATTTTGTTACAGTCTATATTTATTAGTGCATATTTTCATACTTAAAGTTGGAACTAGTCTTAAAAGTAAAGCTATGCTTAACATTATTTATGAAAAAAATTCTTATAAAATATAATATGGTCAACTCGAGCTTCTACTTTTTTTTTTTCCTTTAGAAAATGACGAAATGCTATTTAACAATACTAGAAGAAATACTTTCATTGTTCAAAATATTCATAACTTGAAGTGCGCTTATTTATCCGACATTTTTAAAAATACCCTAAGTTAATTACAAATTAATAAATTTGCTCACGATTTGATGAAAATTTTAAATATGCCCAAACTGGCCAATTATTGGCCGGTCCCGAAAAAAATCGTTTTTATAAATTGGCAGCCACCCCTCTCCCATTTTCTCACAAATAATTCTTTCAAATTTTACACGATCTCTCATCGGTTGAGCAATTTCTCTCAGATTTATCCTTCTCTTTTCAGATTTGCAAGTAAGTCTCTCTACTTTGTTAGAATTTATTTTTTAGAGCAAAATAGTTGTAAAATGTTATGATTTGTTAGTAATTGCCAGAATTTGTATAATGTGTATAAATAGTTGTAATTAGAGAGTAATTAGAGTAATTAGTCAAATTTAGGGTATATGGTTTATGATTTAGGTCAATGTATTATAATTAAGTATAATTAGCATTGGTGACCATATTTTTGCGGAATTTAGAATATTTTACCATAATTAAAACAATTAAGCCTGATATATGAAAATTTAGCATAATTAGGATATTTTAGCGTACTTAAATATAGTTTTGCGTAATTAAGCCTATTTTACCAAAATCAAGCACATTTTGGTATATTGTACCGTCGTGAAGCCTATTTGATCCGTTTTTACCATAATTAAGCCTATCATATCTGTTTTCAGCGTAATTAAGCCAATTTTAGTTGTTTTTACCGTTATTAAACCTCTTGTAGCCGGTTTTAGCGTAATTAAGCCTATTTTAGCTATTTTTACCGTTATTAAGTATATTTTAGCCGTTTTTAGCGTAGGTAAGCCTATTTTAGCAGTTTTTACGGTAATTAAGCCTATTTTAGTTGTTTTTACCGTTATTAAACTTATTGTAGCCGGTTTTAGCATAATTAAGCCTATTTAAGCTGTTTTTACCGTTATTAAACATATTGTAGCCGGTTTTAGCGTAATTAAGTCTATTTTAGCAGTTTTTATCGTTATTAAGCCTATTTTAACCGTTTTTAGCGTAATTAATCATACTTTATCCGTTTTTAGCGTGATTAAGCCTCCGTTAGTTGTTTTTTTGCATTTCTTACTGCAATTATGATTTACGGTTCACATAGCATCGGTTAACATAATTTTATTACTGAAATTAGGATGGTTAGAGGACGGCCTAGGCTTCGTCCACTATCACCTATAGTTGACGAGCCGATCGTGACTAGCAGCACAAATCATTTCAGTCCTCTTCTATAGGTGCCCCACCGCGATCACCGGGTCTCACTAGCTTCTCGTGAGGTATGTTTTTTTTTTCAAATTTCCTTGAGTTTAAGTGTTGATGTGTTAACACCACGTGTTTTAAATTTGTCAATGTAGGACAAGTTTCTTTTAGATGTGAAGCTGCGGTGTGTTCATTTGCCGTACTACCCGCCGATAGCCCGGTACCTCGTCAATCTGGGCCTCTACCAGATGGTGGACATCTTGCGGACTGGGAGTGGCATCATCAACGCGTCTCTCATCGCAGGATTGGTTGAGAGATGGCGTCCCGTGACGCACACGTTCCACATGCCGTTCGGAGAGATGACAGTGACTCTCCAGGACGTGAGTTCTTTATGGGGGTTGGCTATCAGTGGCACCCCCATCAGTGGCGTATCTAACAGCACGACGTTTGCTGCTTAGATTGAGGAGCTCTTGGGGGCTGATCCTCACTCTCTCATTGAGAAGAGTGGAACATCGAAATTCTACTTAAGGATGAAGAGGTTGCGCGAGCACTTCAGCGCAGGTCTGACAGCAGACTCCACCGAAATGGTAAAGACGCCTCATGCATGGGTCTAAGTGGGGAACAAATTCAGAGTATTGGTTGAGGTCGTGATTGCGGCGAAGTTAGATAATAGTTTTCTGGGTTAGTAGTTGGATAGTATGTTTCTGGGTAAGTAGGTGGATAGTTGGTTTCTGGGTAAGTAGGGGATAATTCGTTTCTGGATAAGTAGAGGGATAGTTGGTTTCTGGGTAAGTAGGTGGATAGTTGGTTTCTCGTTCTGTTGGGGGCACGATGGGAGTTTCTATTGCAACTGAGCATTGGCTAGAACTTCCAACCCCTGCCTCTCTCGGAACTCTTCTAACATAGATATCTATTACAAAATCTCTGTTGGTCTTAAAATACCCACACAACCCTCTCCAGGTATTTTCATCTGCAATTTTCGCAAGTGAATATTTCCCAGTTTTTTCATTACAAACTCGGGTCCCCAATTCAAGGTTGCATCTTTCTGAATTAAAACGGGTGTAATCGAAAATTATGACTTTCAAGTCCAAAAGAGATATATCATCGTTAACCATAAATGAAGCAATTGGTTCTTTGTTGTAATAAGGCCAGTTTGCATTATTTTTAAGCTGACCACCACAGTGTACAGAAATCAATGGCATTGTGATCAAACTACATTTTGAAAGTGATAATCATTTGTCAGGTTACTAATTTACACAGTAACTGAATAATAAAAAAAATTAGTTTAAATTAAGTTCAATTAGTTTTAATTAATTTTAGTTAAGTTTAGTTAATTTTAATTACTTTTAGTTAATTTTAATTAATTACAATTAATTAAACTTAACTAAACTTAATTAAAAATAACTAATATTAACTAAACTTAACTAAAATTAACTAAACTTAACTAAAATTAATTAAATTTAATTAAAAAAAATAAAACTAATTAAAATTAATTAAAAATAATTGAACTTAATCTAAACTAGTTTAAACTAGTTAAAACTAATTAACATTAATTTTAATTAAATTAATTAACCTTAATTATAATTAATTACAAACATTTAAAAATAAAAAATAATTAAAATAATTAAAAAAATACCTTCTTTCTTCGCTGCTTCACAGGCTGTGTGAGGGAGGTGAGATATGGTTTTGGGTATTAATAGGGGGTAGAACAGTAAAAAAAAAAAACACGTGACCGGCCAATTATTGGCCGGTTTGAGCATATTTAAAATTTCCAACAACTCGTGGGCAAATTTATTATTCTGTAATTAACTTGGGGTATTTTTAAAAAAGTCGGTTATTTCTGGTTTCAAAGAATTATTTATTTATTTATAGCAAAACATAATCACTGAAATAACATGGATATCAGGATATACATATGTGAATTTAAGGGAACAAAATATGCCAAATATTTAAGGAATCGAAGGCGGTTCAATGAACATCAGATTAAATTGAGTTCAATGTTCAATCAGAGTCGTTTGATCTATGTCAAGATTAGAGCAGATGACTTTGAAATTCATACATATCAAGTGCACACTAATTTTGACGTGAATTAAACGGGTCTTATCAAACATTAAACCAAATTTGATTCCATGCACATTCGAACGCCCCCACTCCAATATTAAAGCATTGCATTCTGATCAGAGGCAGATCCAGAATTTTCTTCAGGGGAAAAAAAAAATCTAATCTGGTTTAAATAGCTAATCGGATTTAAAATTATTAACTAATGAGGTACTCGATAAGAAATAATGCTTTAACTTATACTTTCCAATACTTTGAATTGTAATTTTTAATTAATACTTTAACTTATAATTCTAATTATCAATCAAAATTCAACAAATTTATTTCAATTTTAATCCTAAATTTAATTCGAATTACAAATCAAACATCTAAAGGGGGGCAAAAAATTTTAGGAGGAGCAAAGTCGGTCAGGACTGATAGATTTATACTAAAACTCAAAATCCAGGGAGGGCAGCTGCCCCGGGGATAGAGTGGAAAAAACGTGTTGTGCCGTGCCGTGACTAACACGCCGTGATTTTGGTCTCGTGCCGTGTCGTGCCATGATTAAGTTAATTTTTCACGTGCCGTACCGTACCGTGACCAAAATGTCAAGGGGTGATCACGACATGCGAATTGTCACGCCACGTGAGTCACGCCGTGCTTAACGTGCCGTGACCATACGTGACTCGCGTGACCATTTAATCATAATTTAGGTTAGTTTATTAAAGATTTACTATTAAATCAATATCTAATGGTCCTAATTATACGTGACTCGCGTGACTACGTGTCGTGCTATGCTGTGACTAAATCTTTCACGTGCCATGCCGTGCCGTGCTAAAGTTTCAAAAGATAGACACAGCACGTATATGGTCACGGCACGAGACACGCGAGTCACGACACGTAACTGACATGCATGCCGTGCCGTTCCGTGACGGAGCCGGCTCCGCGGTGCCATTTTTCCCACTCTACCCGGGAACTACCTGGGTCCGCCCGTGATTCTGATAATCCTGATAACATTTCATAATAGCTTTATATATGTCATGAACGTGTACCTATGCTATAGACCCACATATATAGGTGGAAAGACACCATTCTTTGCACCTAGAGTCCTAAATCCTCCATTCTAGTTTGCTGTTGGACTGTAGTACTGTTACAGCACAAGATTTGCAAACCCTACCTACCTACTTGGCTGCTAAGCCTTTTCTTTACATCCATACTCAAAAAAGTAAATAAAAGAAACACAAGCTACTGACAAGCGCTTTAAATTAAAAGCCACTTGTTCCAAAACCATTCTTAGTTCAAAGGTTAATTTATAAGCCCCCCTCCTCTCCTCTGCACCTCTCCATTAATCCATCCCACAACAAAATCAAAGAGAAGAACTATAAAGAAAGCCATTAAGTCATTAACTGAGTGTCAGAGTACTTGTCATACTGTTATTGCTAATTTGTGAAAGATGAAGCTAGTGAGTGGTTGTGGGGTAATTTTTCTTGTGACATGGGTTTTGTTGGGTGCTTTGAGTAGTGTGCAAGGTGGCCTAGAAATGGGTTTCTATGATAAGAGTTGCCCCCAAGCAGAGGAGATCATTTTGAATTATGTCAAGAAGCATATACCTCATGCACCAACTCTGGCTGCTCCTCTTCTTAGAATGCACTTCCATGATTGTTTTGTTAGAGTATGTAATTAACTATGTTTGTTTATTCCACATTTCACAAGCTTCTTGCTTTCTAGCTGCTCATTATACATGTAATTAATTTGCATACACATTCTGATTAATTGTTTTTGCAGGGTTGTGATGCGTCGGTGCTGCTAAACTCGACCACGCAACAAGCAGAGAAACATGCGGCACCAAACCTAACGCTTCGCGGTTTCGGTTTTATTGATACTATTAAGAGCCTTCTAGAGAAAGAGTGTCCCGGAGTCGTCTCATGCGCAGATATACTTTCACTGGTTGCAAGAGATGCTGTTGAGACAATTGTAAGACAATTATATATATATTGTGATTGTGGCGCCGGTCATCTTATATTAGTACTTAATTATTTTCCAAATGAAACTAAACAGAGATAAAATGTAGGACTAATTAACTTTGTGAAATTAATTTCTTTTCAGGGAGGACCAACCTGGAAAGTTCCAACCGGGCGAAGAGATGGCACAGTGTCAACCAAGAAGGAGGCGACACAAAATATACCGGGGCCGGATTTCAATTTTAGCCGATTGATTACTTCTTTCGAAAAGAAGGGGCTTGATTTGAATGATCTTGTTTGGTTATCAGGTATATAACTATATATTGTCTTCTTCTCTCTGTTCTTGCAAATTTCTGCTTTAATAATTAGCATTGGATCGAGCAGTAAATTTAAATAAATTAGTGTTACATGCATGGCTATAAATATGAGATGCAACATTGAAAATCATATGAAATTAGTTAATTATAAGGATATTTCGTCAAAGAAAGATAGAAGTGCATTAATAATTGTCATCTAATTATTGGTACATTATCGCATCTGTGTTATTATTGTTATCACAAGCATTTTTTTTTTTTTAGGTATAGCGACAACCTTAAAAGAGTAAAATTATATAAATGCACCAAATTATGGACAATAAAATAGTGATTTTAACTTCCTCTTGCTGCTACGCATTATTATTATTATTATTATCATCCTTTTATTTTTTGAGAAAAAGAGCTAGCCACTCATGAGAAAAATTAAATGAAGCTGGTGAGTCAGGAGAATGTTTTTAATTAATCTGCTATTATTTTTTATGTCATCTTCTCTGTAAAAACAATCTTTCAAATAGGTTATATTTGGTATAAAAAGCATCATACCACTTGCTTTATAGCAATTATTGGTTTATTGACATAGTTCATTCATTTTACTAATTGATTAAACAAAATTTGACAGCAATAAAAGAAAAATAATGATGGTTTATAAGGGGAATCTTACCCCAAAAAAAGCATCAAATTGACCAATCCTGGACCAAGAGAAGTGTCAAAATGTGCCTTACTTCCAAATGTTTCCATCTTTACTGTACTTTATGAAAATGTGAAGTGTCACATGCATCCATCATGGACAGAAATTCTAGTCTAATCACCTTTTGCGGTTAGTGGATACTTTGTCTGGTTGCCTTTCAATTCTCATTATAGCAACTGTGTATGCACCTCAGTACCTCCATAAGTATCATGCGCGGTTATATTTTAAGGTTCATTATTGAACAATGTTTGGTTGCATCCATTAGTTTTAAGATTTTTTTGTTCAATGGGTAAAGTTTTTTATGATGCGTTAAATGAATAATTTTAAAAAAAATCAATTGGGCTAATTAATGTTCCCATCTAAATATTATTTTTATGATTGAAATTTTTTTTGGGGGAAAAAATAAGCTCATGAGATCAATTTTTTTTCCCACAGCTAAAAGAGACGTGCCAATATGTCTTATTTCATAAATTAGCGTATTTATAAAAGGGCATAAAGAACTTATTTTGTCATGTTTTGTGCTTAAGCACTCTAATTTTTAATTGTTTAATATTTATCTTTTATTAAAATATATAGTCTATTTTATGTCTTTATGTTTTCAGTTTTAGAATACTTAAAATTTTATAAAGAACTTATTAATTTATTTAATTTTTTCTTTAGTATTTTAAATAACAGTTCCAATTTTCTTAATCAGTTGATTATTAATCTTCATGTCATTATTTTTTAAATAAATGATTAAGCATCAATTATAGTGACTCAACGATTTATTTTAAGGTAAACATCAGCACCAAGTAATATCTAATTAATATAAAATGATAGTTTATATCTTATTTTATAACGAAAAGTAAGTTAATCTAATTATAGTTTCTATTCCTCCAATGTCTTATATATAATAAGAAGGCCGGTCAAAATCATTATTTTCAACATTAACATTAGTACGAAAATCAATATTGACATGAAGCCCTTCAAAAAGAAAATTGAATTTTCTACATTTATTCTTGTAGTTTAACCGAACACTAATTTCAATAAATTCTCACGAGCATTCCCGTGTTATTTATCGGTGTGAATTCCCCTCTCAATTGAATAGTAGAATAATTTTACGTAGAGAATTCAGAGTAGTACTTTGGTTAGATGGGTGTGATGACCATCCGATCAGCATCAAGATTCGTGCACTCCGTATCAAAAAACCGTGTGAGTCTGTATCAATTTCTCTGCGTACAGATTTAATGCTAATCGTACGGTGCTAGAGTTAATTGAACCTAAAAGCATCGGACCTACTCCTATCTCTTACGTAGAACATCGTGACAACCAAACAAGCCCTAAAATTTATTTTTTCAATATTTAAATTGATTATACCGATTTTTTACCAAGATATTTAGTTTTATGTGTGTGCAGAATAACAGGATACCGTGCATTAATTGCTTAATATTTGTAGGTCATGATAATTATCATATTTTGTTACCTTACGATGAGATAAAACAAATAATAGAATGGATTAATCTCAATAGTTACTAAAAAAAGATTACCGAACAAAACACCAAAAAAGCAGTTCCCCAAACAATACTATTTAGCATTATGTAGAAATTTGTTCTTTTCTCATTGAACATTGCTAATTCATTTTTCCCCTCAATTATTGGGACACCAAAAACAAAACAAAATAGGTGCTCACACAATCGGCATATCACACTGCAACTTCTTCACCAAACGGCTGTACAACTTCACTGGTAAATTTGACCAGGACCCGTCTATCGACCCGTTCTACGCTGACAACTTGAAGAAATACAAATGCAAAAGTCTGCAAGATAACACGACATTTGTCGAAATGGATCCCGGTAGCTTCCTGACTTTCGACACGGATTATTACAAGAACGTCATCAAGAGACGAGGTCTCTTCACCTCCGATGCAGCTCTACTTACGAATGCAACTGCTAAGGCAGGTGTAACTACACTTGCAAATTCCAGTGATAGCGCGTTTTTCTCGGTGTTCGCTATTTCGATGGAGAAGATGAACCAGATTGAGGTCAAGACAGGAAGTGAAGGGGAGATCAGAAAACATTGTGCTCTGGTAAATTAATGTCTGGTAAATTCTTTTTTCTGGTAATTTTTTATTTTTGTTCGTGTGAAATGCACATGGTGAATAAGCCCAGATTTCCTTTTGTCTGTATTATTTTGCAACAGATTGTTTTGTATGCACTATTTTTCAGATTGTTTTGTTGGTATTATTTTGCAAATATTTTTTTTTGCTTCTTGGGTGCAAGTAATTAGGTCACAAGTTGGTTGTCAATTGTTTTCGAGGAATATGAATATAAAAATGTAATGTTGAAGGAACTTAATTATATCTTTATTTATCACGTGCTGTTATTAAACTGTTATAACCTATAACGTTGGTGCTTTGTATACTTATCTAGTTATCTGGCAGCTGAAGGAAATTTAAAAAAATGCAATGCACTTGCCATGTGTGAAGTCTATTTCTAAACGAAAAAAGATATTTGCTGATATGACATCTCAACTAATTTGCTAACGATGATAGCAATATTCATTTTCTTAAATTGAAACTTGCTAAGAAAGATATGCAATTTATTTATTTTTATAAACTAAATAAATCAAATTATCGGAAACAAGATTGATTTTTTTCTTTGAAAAATAAATGAAACTGAATCATTGATTTGATTCCAGCATTGGCAAGATAATGAGACTTGACCAATGTTTTGGTTTGACCCCACGTATTTTTACAATTTACTACACCAACAACCTCACAATGTGAAAAATTAATGGGACCGGTTCTATGCTAATAATTCAAATGCAGTTTATTTATTTGCATGGGTAGCCCTGCAAATGAGTATTTTTTGTCTCGTACTAATATTTCAAATTCTAGTAGTGAATGAACCATTAATTTGGTTTTATTAGCCTCTCCTCAATGGGGGTCTGAGCAGAAGAGAAAAAAAAAGTAGAGGAGAGGGTCCGCAAATTTTCATGTTCTTCTATGACCAAATCAATAGTTCAGATCTAGTAATTTTCTATTTTTGTGGGGAAAACACACTGTAACTTACGAAAACTACTGAGACCGAACCAATAGATACTCAGTGGGACCAAATCATTGGTTCGAACTCATCCGAGGGATAGAAAAGAAAAATAATCCATCTTATGTCCAATAATTTTTTTTTTCTAATTTTTAAAAATAAAATATTTGAAAGATATGCGTTGAGTACTTAAATGAAGATGGAGTGAGAGATGAGTTCGGATTCAGTGAAGTAACTCAATCTTTGGGTTTTGGATCGGGACCGTCCGATTCGAATCCGTGAAAATCCATCAGCTAAGTGACGCACACATTCCAATGACGAACTCGAATTCCGAGACAATCTCGAGCGACGAATTCGAATCGGACGGTCTCAATCCAAAACCCAAAGATTGGGTTACTTTAGGGGATCCGGACCCGTGAGAGATGGTGTCCCCAATCAGAGCTTATTACGTATTCATAGTGTCGGTGCATTTAATTAACTACAAGAAGAGACGTAATTAAACAAGTCAATAGTTGTAAAAGATTAGCGTTTAACAGGTGAAGTTTTCTTAAGAAATAAAATGCATCTGTATATTTGGTACCACATCCCAATCTATATTAAAAAATATTGGCTTTTTGATCCAGGTGGTCAAATAATATCACGTGTATAGTACTGAACTACTAAATTATTGCAAAGTAGGTAAGAATAAGATGTTTTGTTTTTTTGGCATTCAACAATATGGCCGACATTTTTGAAAATACCCTAAGTTAATTACAGATTAATAAATATGTCCACGAGTTGCTAGGAATTTTAAATATGCTCAATTAATGGCCGGTCCCGATTAAATCTCCCAACCGACTATTTAATGGCCGGTCCCGAAATTTTTTTTTTTAAAATTGGCAACCACACCAATGGTATTTTCTCACAATTCATTCTCTCAAATTTTACACTATCTCTTCTCGGTTGAGCCATTTCTCTCAGATTTCTCCTGTTCTTCTCAGATTTGCAAGTAAGTCCCTCTATTTTACTAGAAATTATTTTTTAGGGCAAAATAGTTGTAAAATGTTAGGATTTGTTAGTAATTACCAAAATTAGAATAATTAGTTGTAATTAGTTGTAATTAGGGTAATTAGCCAAATTTAGAGTATACGGTTTATGATTTAGGTCAATTTATTGTAATTAAGTATAATTAGCATTGGTGACCATATTCTGCATAATTTAGGATGTTTTACCATAATTAGGACAATTAAGCCCAATTTCTGGCAATTTAGCATAATTAGGATAATTAAGCCTATTTTGGCATATTTAGTATATTTTAGCGTAATTAAGTATAGTTTTGCGTAATTAAGCCTATTTTACCATTATCAAGCACATTTTGGCATATTTTACCATTATGAAGCCTATTTGATCCGTTCTTACCGTAATTAAGCCTATTATATCCGTTTTTAGCGTAATTAAGCATATTTTAGCTGTTTTTACTGTTATTAAGCTTATTTTAGCCGTTTTTAGTGTAATTGATCATATTAACCGTTTTTAACGTAATTAAGCATATTTTAGCCGTTTTTTTGCATTACTTATTGCAATTAGGAATTACGGTTTACTTAGCGTCGGTTAACAGAATTTTATTACAGAAATTAGGATGGTTAGAGGATGGCCTAGGCTTCGTCCACTGTCACCTATAGTTGACGAGCCGATCGTGACTAGCAGCACAGAGCATTTCAGTCCTCTTCTGTGGGTGCCCCACCGCGATCACCGGGTCTTACTAGCTTCTCGTGAGGTATGTTTTTTTTTTCTCTTTTTCAAATTTTTTTGAGTTTAAATGTTGATGTGTGAACACCCTGTGGATTAAACTTGTCAATGTAGGACATGTTTTTTTTAGATGTGAAGCTGCGATGTGTTCATTTGCCGTACTACCGGGCGATGGACCGGTACCTTGTCAATCTAGGCCTCTACCAGATGGTGGACATCTTGCGGACTGGGAGTGACATCATCAACACGTCTCTCATCGCAGGGTTGGTTGAGAAATGGCGTCCCGAGACGCACACGTTCCACTGCCCGGCATACGCAAAGAAGTGGCACGGTACTCACCACTACCGGGATCAGGGCCATAGTAGTACATTGGGTATCAGGGCAGTTCGGTTACAGCTGCAAACTTTGACGGCAGAGCAGGTTGAGTGGACACCGTATGCCAGGCTGTACGATGAGGGGAGGCTATCGGCGAGATGTTTCCAGTTTCAGGGTATGTGGTACTACATAGGGCCACTCGTTCATTTCTGGGTAGTGGAGCACCACTATCCAGATCGCGTACTCCGCCAGCTTGGACATCCGCCGTTCATTCCCGCAGAGCCATCTTTGCCGAGGTCCACTATCGCAGACCTACACAAGTAAGTCGTATCTCTTTTCTACTATTCTTTTTTTACTTGATTTATTTTTATTGCATCTATTGCATCTAACATGTTTATTACAGGTTGATCCACTTCTCGCGTACGGAGCGCGACTGGAGCCAGCACCACGAGTTCTATTGCAGTATCTTGGCTCAGCCGCAGCACCACCACTTCTATGTACTTCCGGATGAGCTACTACAGACCCCGGGGGATCTCCTACTGAGGTACGAGGCTTGGTACCTGCGGGTATGCATGGCGAGTGTATATCTGGAGGGCGATTACGGTACCCACTTAGCGACAGGATTGCAGACGACGACGGTTACACACCCAACGGTAGGAAATGGGCTCGCCAGGTAATTCACATAGAACTATATGTTTTTTTTCCTTAACTAATTACTTAATCAATGTTTGATCTAACAACTTACTCTTTTCAGCTGTTGGCATCTCTCAAAGGTGTCGGGCATGGGATCAAAATGTTAGGAAAGAAGAACAGGAGGCGTCTTCGGTACAGCTACATCGAGAAGGGTGCCACTTTCATTGAGAATTCTGGGCACAGTCGGCAGCTCACCGGCATGCTGCGGGACACCAGAGAGAACATCAATTGACGAGAGATAGATGCGTCCGAGCCCGATGAGAGTCCGGTTCTGTTGCGAGACATGTCATCTCCCCCCGAGACGGTTCCAGAGTGGGATTACCATCGCTGGGTGTTGTCCACGAGGGGATGGCACGCATTCTTCGACTCCGATGGTCGTCCGTTTCAGCCTCCGGTATGTTTTATTTAATTAGCTGTCTGGATTAATGCAAATTTCTTCGTTCAGTTATAATCCAGTAAATTATGTGAGTGATTGCAGGGTCCATCCGAGATACCGGAGATGCCAGGTATGCCGGAGACTGATCCAGAGCTTAGTGCGAGTCTGGACGATTTTGGGATTTTTGACCATGGGATGTCCGCGATGGCCCACGATGGAGAGGCCAGTGGTAGCTGGGCTCAGTATCAGACTGACTATGGGATGCCGCCGATGACCCACGATGGAGAGGCCAGTGGTAGCGGGGCTCAGCATCAGCCTGACTTTGGGACTGATTTCGCTGCATCTATCTTCGGTACACCCCCGCTATCTCTACGCATGAGTCTGCCTGGGATACTGCCGATAGGATGTATAGAGAGGCCGACGCTCGTGTGGTGACACCGAGAGATAGAGCCTAGCCACAGCGAGCGAACGCTGGAGTTCCAGCTGAGCGATGGTCCCCTTCTCCATGGCGGTGCTAATTTTTTTATTTTTTTATGGTTTTGTTGTTTTATTGTTTTATGTTTGGTGTTTTACTATTTTATTGTTCTATGTTTGATGTTTTATTATTTTATTGTTCTATGTTTCGTGCTTTATTATTTTATTGTTCCATGTTTCGTTATTCTATGTTTCGTTGTTCTAACTTACGCAAAATAATAAGTACGCTAAAATATACTAAACCGAAATACTTATGCAAAATAGTAAGTACGCGTGATGTATAGTAAAACATAACACAAACCATAAACACCAAGTACGCTAATTTGTAGGCTCTCTAGCTTAAAAAAAAAAAGCGGCGGGACCGGCTATTTAATGGCCGGTTTGAGCATATTTAAAATTCCCAGCAACTCGTGGGCATATTTATTAATCTGTAATTAACTTAGGGATTTTTTAAAATGTCGGCAATATGGTCTCTTTCCATCAATCAAATTTTGGTTGTAGTGGTTATATAAGTCTGCCTGACGAGTAGAACAATGGTGTAAGCTCACAAAAAGATTGATGAGCTGAACTTCAAATAGTGAAGTCAAATTGTTAAAACCGATATAATTCATAAGTGATATAATTACATATTAAATTTTAAAAAATGTAAATTAATATAGTATAAAGTCAAGCGGTAAAAAAAGATTTATAAATTAATTTGATAGTTTATTTTTCATCTTCTTTTTACTACTTGGCTTTATATTAAATTAATTCAAAAATTAATAAATTTGACATGCAATACATATCACTTGTGAAGTAGATCGGTTTCAACAGTTTGAATTTGTCATTTGAAGTTAATCCAATAGATTTTAGAGTTAAGCTCATCAAAAAGTTTGGTGAACTTAAGAACACCATAGTTCTACTCCAGTCTAACATTTCCAATTGTTGATGTGGAATTCGTATCACCCCAGGTACCTGAGGTACAAGTGATAAATCATGACCGTTTTTTTAACTTGACACAAATTTCAAAGCAGACTCCTATAGTTTTAATAGACACTAGATTAAACTTGGCCTGGTTGAGATTGATCTGGACCGTCCGTTTTTTTAAATTGCACCTCAGGATTCAGGGGACACGGACTCGTTGATGTACTAGGGTCTTACATGAGAGAAGCAGGGGAACTTAACCACTTCAGATAATTGATGATAAACATGTAGTTTTTTTTTTAATTAAACGAAGGAGCTCAAGATACGTAGTTAATGAATATAGTAGCAATCCATCCTTAATAGTTTAAATAACCTGCTAATACCACCGGTTTCAAATCTACATCATTAATTCGTACATAACATCATTGAAAGATAAAATTGTGTAGAAAACGTTCGTGGTTTTATACTTGCAAAATTCTTACCAGATTGTCAGAAATATTGATTAGAGTGAACGGAGAAAAAAATTCACCTCTAAAAACGTGTAAAAGATGGGTGAGTGATGTGTCCAGTTTTTTTTTTTGAATACTTGATGTATTATATATGAATACTTGCACTTGTCGCGATAATGACACGTTTTGTTTTGTCTTTTAGCGCTGAAATTTGTGGTCCCCTCTTAATTAGCAGTCAACAAAAACAGTTATTGATTGGGGATGAATGGAGGATGAGAGCTGGGGGATAGTTAGTCGGTCCCTTATATTTAAGTGCCTATTTATTATGTAAATCTAAAAATTCCATATTGCGAACTTCTTGAAGCCGGCTTCACAACTACAATAATTACACAATTTCTTTATTGAAATTTGGTGAATAGCATTTTAACTTTATTACATTGGCTTTCTGGTTTCCAATGTTTTTCCAACTAGTCAAGTCCGCATAAAATATCTATATAATACTGACATGGAGGAAATTATAAATTTCGTTGTGAATCAGTACGTTTTGATCGTGCAAAGATTCACAAAATAGAGCAAATTAAAATTAGTGGATAAAAATAGAGAAAATAGTGATTTTTGAATTAATGTGAAAATCATATTAATAGTGTTATTTGAATTAATATATACATTTTCTGGGCTGTACTGAATTAGTAAAAATATTTTAATTCTTAGGAGTACAAATTATTTTCTTTTTTAGCTATTTCAACTATCACTAAAAATAGAAGAATTGTGCTGTTATCGAGTTATTTGAATTAGGTGTGCGTTTGGATTGAATGTTATTTAGAACAACAACACTATTTCGAAATAGAAATAGCTACTATTCTTGATGATCCAAACATATTATTACTATTATATTTTGGTTGTGTTAAATATGTAAAAATAACTGTCTATTTAGTTGCAATATATTATTAATATGTCATTTTTGCAATCAAATTGTAGTTGCAATAAATAAAGAAATTGCTACCAAAAAAATTCGGATGCAAAAATATTGCAACATCACTTTTTACAGCTGCTAGCAATTAATATTTTCCGTTGCAAAATAATTTTAATGCAACTAAAAAATTAGTTGTCCGAACTTTAAATAGCATAGTGCATCTCCATGGGTCAAATGAAATCATTTCCTAAATGATGGATGGGACTCCATAAATTTGAATAACAAGCGTACTGCCGATTTTTTTATTAATAGAAAAATAAATAAATAAATATCGAAATAGGAGTAGGGTTTCATGAAATTTCGAAACATAGGAAGAACGTGATAAATGATAACGTTCACTGGATGTTATCAACCATCACGTCCAGCTAATTTAAACCATAAACCCCACACTTGCTAATTAACTAAAAAAGTAAAAAAAAAAAAATTGGACGTAATAGAGTATCACGTCCAGCCAAAACCATACAATCAGCTCAAACTGATGGTTCTGATGGTTCTGATGGGTGTTGTTTTTCTTGAAAATTTTAGCAGTTCAATCATCTCAGGTGCTTTTGTAATCTAATTTAACTGTTCTAGGTCATTTTTTAGATCTCATTGCTCCAATTGGACCAATTCATGCTTGCTATTGTTCCAATTTAACTTCTTATTTAGATATCGATCCAAAAAAATTTGCATACCGAAGCAAAAAAAAAAACACACACACACACTGTAGCTGGACGTTATGGTATATAACGTCCAACTACAATATTTTTCGTTAATTAGAGATTATTAGCGATCAGATTAACTGAACGTTATAGTTTATAACGTCCAGCTACAGTGCCCTGGACATTACAAACCATAACATTTTTTTTATTTTTCAAAATCTAACAAAACTATTCCTAACTGTTGATATTTTTTTTGTTTTTCTTATTAATAAAAAAAACGGAGCATGCTGAGTACTTTAGATTTTTGAATATAAGAAAGGTGTAAAGGTGTTAGGCGGGGGACCCACTGTCTGAAAAAAAAACACAACATATAGCTTATTTATCTGTTTACCCGATTTGTACCGTATTCGATAAAACCGGTATGGGTAACTTTTTTTTTGTAAACTTATCGGGTATGAGTACGGATATAGATTTTTTTCGTTATCTAAACGGGTAAGAGTACGGATAAAGCATATTCCGTACCCGTTACCCGATCGGGTAATTATAGAATATATATATATATATATATATATATATATATATAGAGAGAGAGAGAGAGAGAGAGATGGGCTATTGTGCTTTGCAAAGTAAAGCCATCGTTTTACTTCGGCTTACTTTTTGGATTTTCAAAGTCTAAAATGTCGATCCGACCGTTCAAGTTGATCTACATATTGAAATGTGCTTGCAGACCAAATTTTACATTTTTTGGAATTTTTTTACTATTTATTAAGCCACTTTGAAAATTGCTGATCACATGGTCCAGAAAAAACAGTGCAACAAAATTCTGGACCATGTGATCAGCAATTTTCAAAGTGGCTTAATAAATAGTAAAAAAATTCCAAAAAATGTAAAATTTGGTCTGCAAGCACATTTCAATATGTAGATCAACTTGAACGATTGGATCGAAGTTTTGGACTTTGAAAATCCAAAAAGTAAGCCGAAGTAAAACGATGGCTTTACTTTGCAAAGCACAATAGCTCATCTCTATATATATATATATATATATATAGTGCTGGGCTTAGCTACTTCATGGAGTAAAACGACTTGGTGCTCCACGCCTCATTATTTTCATTTTGAAAATTCAAACGACCGATCCGAACCGCTTAAGTTGTTCTCCATATTGATATGTGCTTGGAGACCAAATTTTACATTTTTTGGAATTTTTTTACTATTTATTAAGCCACTTTGAAAATCACTGATCCGGCGGTCCAGAAATTTTTACTGTTTTTTACTATTCATAAGGATTTTCAGATTTTCAAAGTGGCTTAATAAATAGTAAAAAAATTCCAAAAAATGTAAAATTTGGTCTCCAAGTACATTTCAATATGAAGAACATGTTGGAAGGTTCGAATCGACTATTTGAACTTTGAAAATGAAGATATGGCGTGGAGTACAAAGTCGTTTTACTCCATGAAGTAGCTAAGTCCATCTATATATATATATATATATATATATATATATATATATATATATATATAGAGTACGGCTAACGCGCTTCCTCTAGCATTTCGGCCGAGGTGCTTCCGGGGGCATATCTTGCAATTTGATGTTCAAACAACAAATTCAAACCGTTAGATGTTCAATCTATATTAAAATCTACTTGGAGACCAAATTTTACATTTTTTGGAATTTTTTTACTATTTATTAAGCCGGTTTGAAAACCGCTGTTTTCTAATGGTGCAGATTTTTAATAAAAACAGCGGTTTTCAAACCGGCTTAAAAAATAGTAAAAAAATTCCAAAAAATGTAAAATTTGTTCTCCAAGCACATTTTAATATAGATTGAACATCTAACGGTTTGAATTTGTTGTTTGAACATCAAATTGCAAGATATGCCCCCGGAAGCACCTCGGCCGAAATGCTAGAGGAAGCGCGTTAGCCGTACTCTATATATATATATATATATATATATATTATATACTATTAATGAACAATTAATATTAATTCTTCAACTATTATTGATAGTTGTGTTACGCTTAATTAATTATTAAAACATGTAAACAAATTTTAGTAAATCAGCAAATTTCAGCAAATCTCTATTAAAACCTTTTAAACACGTATATATATATTTGTGAAATGAATGTGTTTCAATTTATTATTTAGTAAATAATATTTTTTTTATTATAATAGCATTATCTGTTATTTACCGCTACTGTTTCGTAATCCGACAACCGTAACGGGTAAGGATAAGGTAAGGGTAAGATAATTCGTAGCGGGTAAGAGTATGGTACGGGTAAGAATAATTTTTGTAACTGATACGGGTATAAAAATGCTTCTATCCGATCCTTACCGTACCCGTTGACACCCCTAAGCTTATTAAAACTACAACATAATTTTGAAAATAACATAGTATTTAACATCTGAAAAAACGGTAGCATATATAGGGGTGCAAACGGGTCGGATATTACCCGTCCGAACCGGATCCGTATCCGATTTTTTGCAGATTCGGATATTCGGATACGGATAGTTGCGGATTCGGATGCAGATACGGATATTTTTTATGCGGATTCGGATACGGATACAGTTTGAGTTTCGGAATCAGATACGGATATGGAAACCGATAATTATCCGGATCCGTATAATTTAGTATTTCGGATATCCGATAATAAAAGAGAAATTCCGATCCGATATCTTTCTCCCAATTTAGTATTTTGGAGGTTTGTTTGGATTTTATCGAGGAAGGTAGGAGTGAAGGCTCAGTGCTCGTGCATTGCTTTGCTGGGGTTTCTAGAAGGTTTGCAGATTTTGATTTTGTGCTTCAAAATTATTACTCTGTATTTCTGTACCAACTACCAAGGCATCATGAAAGAGCAAATTATGAGCACTTGCTCACGCCTCTCCATTTTTTTTAACGTTCAGGAAAATTAAAATATTGGGTTTTGAATTTTTTCAAAAGGTAAATAAATTTTTTAAAGTCTTATTTCTATCACATTAGCATCTGTATTGGAACTTATTTTATTTCTAAAAGTACACGTGCTATTTCTAATCTAATTTTTCGGATGTAATCTAATTTTGAATTAGAAATCCGAATTATATCCGTATCCGTATCCGTATTCGTATCTGAAAATATCCGTATCTGTATCCGTTTAATATCCGATTAGTATCCGATCCGTATCTGTATCCGGAAAAAAAATACGGATACAGATATGGGTTGAGCACTATCCGATCCGTATCCGATCCGTTTGCACCCCTACTGCTGAGGGTCTCGGTAAGATAAAGTGATAAACACAAGAACCCAGGCTGGCATCCTTCAATAATGGCCGAGGCGGTGGGCCCTCCATTGTCAAAAGGTTTGATGAAAATGAGGTATCATCGTCACGTATATTTGAAATTTAATCTGAACCGTTTCTTTTGTATTAAAATTTACGAGTCTCATTTAAATTTACAGATTGATTTAAAATTTTAATTTCCATATTTATCTCAAAATGAGGATCAACATTTGATCTAATGACAAATATAATGTTTTCTACGTGGAAGGTTACAAGATACAAAATCCGTATGAAAAAATTCATTAAGGATATTAAATTGTTGGGTGACTTGATATCTTTTACTCAAAATATGTAACTCAAAGCAAATATTCGTACAAAATCCTCTTAAATAACTCAAATTTTGAGTTTAGATCTGAACAGTCCAATCCAGTGCGAGGTAGAATGCACAAATTCTTTTAATATTCGTACTAAAGCAGATCGGACGGTCCGGATCTAAACTCAAAATTCAGGTGAGAGACCACTGGACTTCCACACTAAACCGAAGAAATATATAAATTAGATTGGACCCAAAGGCCCAATTTGTTTTTGGGCTTAGATTAGTTTCTTCAAATAATTAAATCTAACTTGTGTGAGCTTACGAGTCACTAAACCAACAACTAAAGCCTTGCACGAGTGGAAAAGAGGGAAGTATCTCTGCGCAGCGTTTCTCCCCCAATTTTTTTTTTTTCTTCCGAAATAAGCACATTGCCAGGAAAATTGAGTTCAACTGTGATGCTCATGAGGCTCTAGTGTGATTTAATTTGCCAATTGGAGGTTTTAAGAAATTTTTCGTCGGATCTGAGGTCGAGGTTTTGATGGAATCTACCAGTAACGAAAAGGCCGATTCAGGCCAGGGTATTATTCTTCTCCCATCAAATTCCATATTTGGAGGTTATTTTGAGTTTCTGTCTGGAAACTTTTATATTATCAGCACAAATTATTAGATAACTGGTGAAAGCTTTGCTGATTCTAGCTGCTTGTTATTTTTGAGGGGATTTGACATCTACAGTTATTGTGATTCAACTAAACTGGAAGTAGGAGTTAATCAGATCTCAAAATATTATTGAAAGTTTGGTACTCAATTGGAATTTTGTTAGTCTGCATTCATATACGCTTCACATTAGATACTGGTAGTATCTCTTAATTTTGTTATGGAATCAGAAACCTGTGTTTATTTCAATATATTTGTTATATTTCATTGCTAAGGATAGAGCCAAAACTTTATAATAGAACTATAGAAGGGGTCAAACTAATTTGTTGTTGTTCTCTGATCTCTAATTGCAAAATTCATGTTGTGAAATTTAAGAATCATGAATGTAACTAGTATACATACATTTTTGTTAAAAGTTCCATTAAAAATGAAAGTGAAGTTTTGATAAAAAAAATTAACTATTTTCTTATGTATAATAAGTGATAAGTTTGCACATTTCACATAATTCATAAGATACTTTAAATAAGTATTTGAGTAGTACTTGCATAACATATAATGCTAAACTCTTCCCCATCTCTCTCTCTCTCTCTCACCCCACATGGATAACATACTAATTTCCGATGAAAATTTTAAGTGCACGTATACTAGGTTGTGTCATAAAAGAAAAATCATATGCTTCAACCTATTAGGAAGTAAATAAGAAATCACTTTTGATAATAATAAAGAATCATCAACCCAATTTTTTTAAAAATATGACTATAGAACATCAATGTATTTACTTAAAATTTTAAAATCTTCATCAATTTTAATATATATATATATATATATATATATATATATATATATATATGAGATAGGCTAATATGCTTTTAGTAGCATATGGCCCGATATGCTTCCAACTCAAAATCGGATTTTCAAAGTCCAAATGGTCGATCCAAACCGTTCAATTTGTTCTCCATATTGAAATCTGCTTGGAGACCAAATTTTACATTTTTTGGAATTTTTTTACTATTTATTAAGCCACTTTGAAAATTGCTGATCCGGTGGTCCAGAATTTGAAAGCACTGTTTTTACTATTCACCCAGATCAGCAATTTTCAAAGTGGCTTAATAAATAGTAAAAAAATTCCAAAAAATGTAAAATTTGGTCTCCAAGTAGATTTCAATATGGAGAACAACTTGAACGGTTCGGATCGACCATTTGAACTTTGAAAATCTGATTTTGAGTTGGAAGCATATCGGGCCATATGCTACTAAAAGCATATTAGCCTATCTCTATATATATATATATATATAAAAGCAACAATGATGACTATTGCTTGCTAATTAATGTTATGGTAGAGAGGGTCGTAATTTGAAGTATGGTACTACACAAACAATAGGAGAGGGGTGGGGGAGCTGGGCCCGTGCTGCCCCCCCTCTCCGTCTCTATTCATAGTAATTATCTGGTCTTAGTTTTTAATTGAAGACAATGATGTCATTTTTTAACTTCATTTTTCGTTTGAAACAGAAAATATGGATGCCAACATTGACAGACAAGGGTATTATTCGAAAAAACTAAAAGAATTTTTCAATTCCGATAAATGGAGATGGATTCTTGGCTTGATTTACATAGTTGCTGTTGCTGGAATTTGGATTGCAGCTAGTTACATTGTTCAATCTGTTGTCGACTCAGGCGTATCTCCTTTTCTCATTACCTACATATGCAACTCACTTTTTGTCGTTTACATCCCCATTGTTGAAGTTTCACGGTATTTTGAGGATTCAGTTGCCAAGCTCTTGTTATCTTTTAATCAACAAAAAGGTTGTGAAATGTCAGTACAAAATTCAGCTGATTTAGAGAGTGTAAATCTACTTCAAGCAACTGATAGTTGCAGGGCTCAAGAATCCAAGGAAAAAGTTAGCGAAGGTGCAGAAGGAGGTGAAGATAAGGGGTTATTGGATTCAAAGGGGAGGTGGACCCGTACACGTATGGCAAAAGTTAGTATTCTGATATGCCCGTTTTGGTTCTTCGCGCAACTCACATTCAATCTCTCTCTGAAGTACACCACTGTTGCGGTAAAATATTTTTGCAAATATATCTTTTTACTGGGTAGTACAGAACTTACTGTGCTTGTTTTTATTGCTTGAGTTCTATGAATAAGTCGATGCTTGGTTCTGGTGTCTACAACATACCATGGTATCTAACTAATGTTATCTCTTTCTAGGTTTTACCAAGTGGTGTCTAACTTGTAGTCTTGTAGTGTTTTATATATATTTTTATATTCTAGTATTTTCTCTACATTGCTGATGTTTTTAGAGAATCGGGGCTTCTGTGTAGTGTACCACTGGTCAATAAAGGCTAAAACAGCTGGCATTTAATTGAACTATACAATACAAGTGCGGTTTTGGTAAACATGTAACCTCCCACTGCCTAGACGAAGTGAGTAATACCTCTTTTCTGGTACAAAGTTTCTCTAAAGTATTAGCAATCATCATACCAGTACGCGTTCAACTTATCTGAATTCCAGTATTTGATCTCTCTCTCTCTCTCTCTCTCTCTCTCTAGTCAAACACCATCTTGAGCAGCACATCAAGCCTCTTCACGTTTCTAGTCGCATTATTTTTTCTCGGCGAGAAATTCACATGGATTAAACTAGCAAGCGTGCTTATGTGTATGGCTGGTACGATTATTGTGAGCTTGGCGGATTCGAATTCCCAATCCAATGAGATTGCAACAAACCCATTATTAGGTGATATTCTCACCCTCCTATCTGCTGGCTTGTATGCCATCTACATAACCCTGATAAGGAAGAAGCTACCAGATGAGAAGGAAGGGAAGGGGGAGGCGAGCACAGCACAATTTCTAGGGTTTCTGGGACTCTTCAACATGCTTATATTCCTTCCAGTTATTCTGGTTTTGCATTTCACTGGGGTTGAGCCATTTCATCGTCTGACATGGCAACAAGTTAGCCTTATAATTGGGAAAGGTAAAAAAAAATTTGGAGTAAAAGTTCATTTTTGTTTCTTTTATTTCTTATTTAAAGGATAAATTCTACATTTCAAGTGTACACAGAAAGTTTGGAGATTTCATATGAGACCTTTAAAAAATATAAAGTTATCTTATATGCATACACCCTAATACTGAGGAATTAAAAAAGAATGGTGGTATTTTGGGTATTAAAGGGTATAATTCAAATTCTGATAGTTTTACTGAACTTACAAGGAACTTTCACATGTCAGAAGATATGGTTTTGCTGATTTCTGTTTTGGATAGAACAGGACTAGCAGTGCAGATTGTATAGTAAAAAAGGGACTTCAAACTGTACAAAAACACAAATTTTAAAAAATGACTGAAGAGTTAAAACAGAAACAATGGCAATAACAGATATTGTATCAGAAAAAACTGGAATTATGATAAGCATCTGCTAAAACCATTTTTGCTTGGTCATTTAATAATTCATTAATTTTGAATTTTAGGTCTGTTGGATAATGTACTGAGCGACTATCTATGGGCAAAAGCCATAAATTTGACCACAACAACAGTGGCCACAGCAGGCCTGACAATTCAGGTACCGATAGCTGCGGTTGTTGACTCCATCACTGGCCATGCACCGCATCTCCTGGATTACGTGGGGGCTGCCGCTGTGTTAGTTGGCTTTGCCGGCATTAACGTCCCATATGATGCTTGCTCTGGTTCGAAATATGAAGCAACCACTGGAGAAGAACTGGAGAGCCAGGAGGTTGTTGTGGCTGGAGAGAATCTTGAGGTGCCAACTGATAGACGGTCATCATCTGACATTTCATAGATTAGGAATTTAGGATGATGACTTGTTGCATAACTAGAGAAAATTATTTTTGATGCGGTGCATATGCCCGGTATAGATGTGGGGCATTGTGAAAAGCAAATCCGTTAATCTCAAAGCAGCAGCATTGTGCTTAAGAGTGTGTAAAAAGTAGAAATTTTTATTTATAGAAATTCATTAAATATTTCTCTGGAAAGAAGAACTGAACCAATAATTTGGTTCTTTGGGCATTTCTTGTGAACTGAATTATTTATTTGGTTTATTTTACTTTTCAACTTATCTGCGGTCGACGTTGCACAGCTGCATGCATGTTTAAAGAAATTGGTGTAAAATGTGTCCCAATTTTGACACTCATCAACTTCAATGCGTTGCAATGCAAAATCTGACTCTTCGGTCCAGTAAGCCCAAAAGTTTCTTCCTCAGCGCTGTTTGAAAAAAAATATTAACGGGCCATGTCTTTCTCTCTTAGCCCAAACAAAATACGGGCCGCAAGCCCAAAACCAAATCGCCCCTCTCCGCACAGCTTTCTCTCTGACTCGGTCAATTGCGCGAAAAGCAATCGCCCCTGGCTGCTGGCTCTCCGCTCTGAGTCCGAAGCAAGAAGTCCGATCTCTCGCAGTCTCGCTCTTCTCTCTGTTAGCGACGCGCCGACTGGTTCTCTCTTCTGCTTCGTTCAAAAGGTGAATTTATTAATGTGCTTCTCTGTATACTTCTATAATTAGTATAGTTTAGAAGTTTCGTGCAAGGATGCATCTAGGTATGGGCTTTCTCTCTGTTTTTATTTTATTTTATTTTATGTAGTTGAATTTGAACCAGCTATGCCTGTGTTATGAGCCTTCAAAAAACAAAAGAAGCTGGTGAGTTAGTAGGATTTGCTTTAACAAAAGAAAATTAATATTAAGTATTAGTGTTGCCCTCTAATCTTGAATTGTACTATTTAATCATGTAAATTTCTATCTAATTAAGTATTGAACTCCTATCTAGTTAGGTTGGTCTGAAAATTGGATTTAGTTCAACCCAAATCATGTTGGTCTTAGTTTAAGGCTCGCATTAAAGTATAATAAGATGTGAATTGGAGACTGTCTTATCTTGAAGCTCTGATATTAATATGGATCTGAAACTCGGAATCGGAATCGGGTTCTTGACCATAGAATCGGAATTGGGTGAATCGGCCGGAATCGGCTGAGTTGACTCGGTGACTCGGATTTTTTTGCCAAAAACTTGTATTGTAAGCAAAAAATATAAAAAAAATTGGTAAAAAATTAATTTGCAGAAAAACTATGTTAAGATAAAATATTGCATTCAAATAATCTACTAATTATATTAATATAATGTAATACAAGCATTACAAATAGAACACACTTTTTATTACCAGAAGCTTTGCCGAGCTGGCTGAATCATCTTATCATCCTCTGTATTAAAATACAAATGGGGGGATATTGTTGTACAGAGCCAAAAAAATTAATTAATTAGACTAACAAATAAAATTTTCAACTAATTAAAATTTTAGTAAATTAATTAAATTAACTAAAGGTAAATTAATTAGATAGATGAATTAGTATATATAATTTTTTTATTATTATATCAATTAAGGGTTTTACATGTTTTAGATTTAGAATTTAAATTTAACAAATGTAGATTTAATTAAGTAAACAAAATAATCAAACTATGTAAATATGTGATTAATCTAACAAAATGCTTATGAATTATGAATTTGGCAATTTAAATCAATAATAATCGAAGTACATAATTTTGTGACATGTTAGAAGTAGAAAGGTGTTAAATTAAAAGTTTAATAAGTTATATTTAATTTTATAAATTATCACGACTAATCTTCGAATGATTCGTAAAAAATTATAATCGCAAACCTCGTGTAATTAATCTAAATTAAAACATCCTTTGTTAATCATTATATCCCATTCGACGTTCTGATTTATCTCAACCGTTCAAAATTGGTTCTGCACGGATCATGACGCGGTCCTTTCCTTTTTATTCCCTCCCTCTCCCTCCCTCTGTCTCTCTGACGTTGGGGACCGCCCCTTTCAAACTCTCCCTCTTTCTTTCTTTGGCGATTTGGAGAAGGCTTTCTCTCTCTCCCCCGCGCGGCCATGCGATTTGTGCCTTTCTCTCTCTCCTCCGTTCGCGATTTGGAGAAAGTCTCTCTCTTTCGCGATTTGTGCCTTCCTCCGTTCTTCCTAAGGAGAGGCGCCGGTCCAGGTTAGTCAGAATCGTCCATTTTTGCCTTGAATCGGCGAGACTCGGGTGAAACTCGGTTGACTCGGCCTAAAAATCGGCTAACTCGGCCGAGTCAAGCACTGTTCATCCGAGTTTGGCTGAAAAAATCTCACGGGCCGAGAACTCGGGTGAAAATCGGATCGGACACGGCCGATTCCGAGTCAACTCGGAATCGGCCGATTTTCCAAACCATGACATCTAATATAAAATAGAGTAGGGTTAAAATGCCCCATTGATTTTGTGCCCCATCATGCCCCAACATCGTTATCTCTATTTCCAAAGTTTAAACAGTCGATCGGAACTGCTCAATATGATCTTCATATTAAAATGTGCTTGGATACAAAATTTTATATTTTTTTGAATTTTTTTTGCTACTTTTTAAGATAGATACAAAATCACTGTTCATAGAAGATCCTGGACCATTCAAAAATAGTGATTTTGTACCTCTCTAAACAATTAGTAAAAAAAAAATTTAAAAATTTAAAAATTTGTTATCCAAGCACATTTTAGTATGAAGATCATGTTGAACGGTTTGGAGTTTGGATCGATTATTTCGACTTTGAAAATAGAGATAATGATGTTGGAGCATGATGGGGCACAAAACCAATGGGGTATTTTAACTCTACTCTATAAAATAATATATGTAGGTCTATCATATTCATATATTTTTTTTAAATGTTGTATCATTGGATAAGTATCGTATTGGATATTTGTGTCTGAATTAGTTCAACATAATGGGTGTTTGCTCTTTCCTGTCAATTGGAAGTTAGCATTTTTTTTTTGTTGAATTTCAGTGTTCATCTTTTTTCTTTTGTATTATGTTCTCATTGTTTCTTTGCTAAATGAGGTTGCCATGAGGATGAATTTTATATGGACTAGAGTTTCTGATTTGGGTTCCTACCCATTAGTTGAAGACTCACCCTTGGCTGTCTGAGTACCTCTCTCATTCTTATTGTTCTATAGTTTTCAATTGATTTATTACTAAATACGTCTACTTTACATTACCAATTAATTATGTTTTTTTGGAACACATCAATTAACCTTGCTTAACAATTAATTACGTTTTATAATTTCTTCTGTTTGTAATATTAATTTTATATGTGAGTTTTTTAACAAAACAAGTTGAAAATTTCCATTCTAAATTTCTTCTTTTTTGATGAATTATTGTAGCTTGATCATCATAATGATCGGTTGAAAAACTTGGCGTCCAATACCAATTCTGGGGGATAAATTAATTTCCCTTGGTATAATGGCTCGGGCGCTACATTGAATTCTTTTGTGGTGATCCTGACCTTTGGAGTATTTTTGTGCCATCTGGTCTCGGAAACGCCACAAATATTTTTGAGTTTGCACTGTTTTTTACAAAAAGGAAAAATTTCAATACTAGTTCTTATGATTGGAAGTGTACAATATTAATTGTTATTTTTAATTATTGTTAGTCTGTCAGACCATAAACTAGTTCTGCACATTGAGAGAGTAAGTTTGGTTTGAAGTGACTTGTTATTCTTTTAATTAACTTTATTGTGAAAATTGCAGTTTAAAATATGGAATTATCTGGGCCAAGATGGAAATGCAAGAATTTTTCGCAAATAGCCAACTCCAACCCCATGTCAGAAATTATAACCCAACTCAAAGTTTGTCTATCAAAATCTGAATTGGCAGCTTTTCTTATTGGTACCGACTTTCTACTGGAAGCTGCACCAGAACTTACTGACCTATTAAACCAAACTTCATTTGGCCGGCAGCTCAAAACTTCTAATGATGCCAAACATTATTTTCAACTAAGTCCTGAAGAAACCTTTTATTTACACCATTATCTTGAGTGCCTTAAAGTATCAATCGACGATGCTATCTCAATCAATAGTAATGAGTTGTGGAATTACATGAGAACTAGAAATGAACTGTTCCCCATTTACTACAAGGCATACATGCATTTGAGGTCCAAAAATTGGGTTGTGAAATCAGGGACAAGAAATGGGGTTGATTATGTGGTGTACCGACACCATCCAGCACTGGTACATTCTGAGTATGCAGTTATTGTAGATTGGGAGAAGGAAAACGACGAAAAAAAGGGTGACAGGTTGAAGGTTTGGTCGGACTTCCATTGTGCAATTAGGGCTTGCAATGGTGTGGCCAAGGCAGTGTTGCTTCTTAATGTAATGGGTTGTGATGTAAATTTCAGTTTGCCGGAATTTCTGGAGAAGACAACTGTGGATGAAAGACAGATCACACGATGGATACCGTCTCTATGTCGTGATGATTGCAAATTGGTGGAAAGGAAAGGAGAATGTGATTGAGTGTGCATGTTAGTTTTCTGTTTTCTCATTCTTTTGATTTTATGAATCTTTTTTACTTTGTAAATATCTTGGTTATTATATTAACTTTAGATGGACTATGGGAAAAAAAAAATGTACTGCTTTTGATATTGCTATAATTTAATGGAAATATTATTATCTGAATGTTATTTTGTATATTTGATTTGATGCGAGAAAGTTGCGTAGCAGCAAGCTTGTCAAACTTGATTTGTAAAAGACGGGTGAGAATATTGACAGGGCGATTATGGCTTGATAAAAATATGCGTAACTTACATTTGCTTGTTTTCTCTCTTCCTAATTCAGAACAAATGATTGAATGACACTGAAATGGAATGTTGTAGATTTGTTGTATAATGCTTTTGTAAGCGCCAAGGTGTCACATATTTAATTTTAATTTTATTAAGGTTAAACTTTTGAATTTATTGACATTAGAACGAAAATGAGCGATGACATGCTCTAATTATTGAAAACCCAAGGACAAAAACGCTTGAAGACTTGTAGCACCTCTGTCAATTGTTAAATAAAGCCCGTCCAGAAACCAATGTAACTTGCCTCCAAAGGTGCAAGGTGCTAGCACAAATTACACAAAAAAAAAAATATGTTCCTTTATGGTTGGCTTGAATGAATGTCTATATTTTATTTCATTACACGTGCTTAAATTTATACAAGTAATTTAGTGTTAATTTATCTATGAATTTGTCCAAATTTAATCACAAAGTTTATTGTTTTCCAAATTTTGAATATTTTTTCATCTTATTTATAATAGTTGAGTTATGGTGAGTTACAAAGTAAGATTTTTGCTTTACTTCACGCTTATATTTTCATTTTCAAAGTCTAAATAGTCGAGCCAAACCATTCAACATGCTCTCCATATTGAAATGTGCTTGGAGATCAAATTTTACATTTTTTGAAATTTTTTTACTAATTTTTTAGATAGATAGAAAATCACTATTTTTGAATGGATTATGAACTATCAAAAACAATAATTTAAAAAATTTAAACAAATAGTAATAAATTTAAAAAAAATGTAAAATTTGGTGTCCTATCATGTTGAGCAGTTCGGATCGATCTTTTAACGTTTCAAAAGTATAAAATATGAACGTGAAGTAAAACAAACCTTTTACTTCACAACTTACCATAACCCAACTCTACTAAATATACTGATTATGACATTATGCTGTTTGATTTATCAAAAATTTCAAAAGCTGTGTGGATTACAGTTCTTTTGTTAATGTAAGCAATTTCAATAATCTAAAAACTTTTAAGTTGTAACCTCTAGTTAATGATGAACTTGAGTTCTACATGACTGCTAAGAAGAAATAAAGCACATCATACGCACAAAATTCACAGGGATCTTGCAAAGTGAAAATTCAAATTACAAACGTATCAGCGGGTGGTAGATCTTGCACTAATGGTTGAGTGGTACGATGTACTTCTCTGCTTTCTGTAAGAGGAATACACATCATCATACTGGCTTGGCCCATTTGGATCCGTTATGGCCCCTAGACCCAGCCGCCCTGACCCAGTACTGCCCGAAGCAGGAACCGAACCATCAGGGTACATCCCTGTCTCTGGATCAACAGTCTGTAAATTCGGTGGGGGTGGTATGCATGCACCTCCCTTGCGTATCAAGTTCTCTCTTTCCTCCGCCTCTCTCTCAAAGTTGTCATACCCATCATCAGTTTCATCTCTCCTCATCGGGCCCTCTGAAGGGTTTGTTTCTCCGATCTCTCTGAAAAATTTTGAGACCCGCTCCAGAATCTCTGACTGTGGAACTGGGGATGGAGGTATAATTGTGGGGATATCTAAGGGGCTCAAAGGGGAGTATGGTACACCGCTACCTATCTGCATTTTGCGTACCATACCAGGTATGAGACCTGGAGGGAACAACGGATAAGGGGGTGGGTTAGGGTCAGCCTGAATTGGGGGTGTGATTGGTAAGGCAGGTTGGATCGGTCCCGACATGGATGCAGGTAGTGAGGCAGGGAAAGGCGGTTGGTTTGGGAGGGAGTAAGGAGGTATGTGTGCTGGAGGGATAGAAATGTTATGTGTTAGTTGGTTTTCATGTTGTGAGTTTTCGGACTGCCAACTTTGAGGTTGCTGCTGAAACCCTGAAATAAATTTATGGAACTCCCTTAGATATTAGAATTGTGATTTGGTTTGCAAATATACTGTACCAGGCAGTAGATAGTGGCACAAGACTTGGCCAGTGCTGATACCTCTATAAGTTGTCTCCACTGGAAGGTTGGCAGTACTCCATATTAGAGAACAATCCCCCAAGACCCATTATATGAGAGAGAGAGAGAGAGAGAGAGAGAGAGAGACCTGAGGGCATTGGCATTGGTATGTCAACAGGTGCATGAGCAATAGTGGTACCAGCCTTCATCTCCCTTTCGAGGATAGAAATGGTACTTTGGTCAAAGACCTCTTTAGAAGCCCAGAACTGTACAATTTTCTGGAGCCGAGATTGATTCGCCTCCCTGTTTAGTGGATTGTTGTAAACCCTGGAAAGCATTGCACCCAGCACAGGTAGTAGTGCAAGTGCCTCATTGTCTAGCTCATGCAGGTTTGTTCTATGTTGTAAGCTGGTACAGCAAGATAATCACAGCAGTCAGTTGTCAAAAACGGCATTTTGATACAATTCTCCATTTCATAGATTATAGTTGTTATACTATTACGCAAATAGAATACATTCTAAGTCTCCAATAAAAAATATAAGCCATAAAATGACTGAATAAATGGGCCGAAGCAACACGAGGCTTCGATCCTAGTAAGGATCATGATTCCTCATTTTATAACCTAAGCCAGGCAAAAGCACCAAAAGATTGACTACCAGTGATCTTTCACCAAGTGAAGAAAATAATGGTTTGGATGGCTTTGCTCTCAAAAACCATCAAATGCTGAAGGAGGTCAAACCACTGCAAGACTTTTTTTTCAAAGCAACAAATTTGGAAAAACGATGTTTTGTGTAGACAAAACTTAACCAACAAACAGTCCCTTCTGTACTTCGAAGTCATGATATAATGCAAAAGAAGCATACATAGATAAACACAATTTTATTCATTTTTTCCCACCTCATCTCTCTCTCTCCTCATTTTGTATATTAGAACAATGAGAAAAAAGAGGGTTACTCACTCTAATATCATATAGAACAAATGGATAAATCAGGATAGGGATACAGAGAGGCTTGGTATCTTGACATTATCTGTCATCTTGGAGCCTAGAGGGACATGGTATTTTGCAGTTTTGCAGCTCAAACATGCAATCATTCTTCACCAAAAAAGAAGTAAAAGAAAATAGAGAGAAGAACCTTTCAAAAAGTATATCATTGACCAAGAAAATGATATGCAACTGCCTCTCAGGGTCATCCGTTGCAAAGACCCGATCTCTTAGTGCCTCAGCCAGTGCAGGTGCAAATGGTGCCCGCTGAATGAACCACGACTTGGCCCCCTTTATAGATTCTTTGGTGCCACTTAGCTCCATCAGCACATCCTCCAGCTCAGCTGCCACATCAGAAGGAAGTGTACCAGCGAGGCCCTTGAATGGCCTCGGCTCAAAGAAGCTTGGCGCCTGAGGCTGTGACTGGTGCTCATAGTATGGGTGGTTGTGGGGTACTTGATGTGCCATTTGCGGTGGACCTGCAGCATGAGCAACCATGTGGGGGTATGGCGGGGGAGAATTGAAATGGGACCCGCCTGTCAGGTAGCAATTGTACTTTGTAGTTAGTACCCACGGAAATATAGTATATTCCACACAAAGTTCCTTTTTTTCTGCAAAAGAAAAATTTATCTTCCAAATACTAGCTACAGAATATATTGCTGCGTTGGCACTTACGGGAAATATTTTGACCATGTAAGGTCATTTGCCGGTTTTAAACCTAAATGGCATAATGGTAATTTCATATCAATTCAGTTTACTAAATACATACTTCCTAGAACCTTCCACAACCTATCACCTTGGACATTTTGAAGTTTCCTATTAAATAGAACCACAGTTCTTGAGTTAATACCAAGTTAATACCACAAGCCATTTTACATTTGCAAGCCAACTAGACTGTTTTGGATTGAGGTTGTCGACTCAATCGAGATGAGCCTGTACTTGTATGGGGATTTCAATAATGTTACGTGACCGTTTTCTTCTGAGAACTTAGTTTAGCTTCTGAATACTAGTTTACTCATAGTATTAATTTTCTTTACTGAGGACTCTCAAGGCTTAAGGATGGAATGGTCAGATCCACCAGTCAATATATTTGAACTACATGTACTAATTTTCAAACAAGACACATTCCGAAAATTTTACCCAACAATAGATTACAAATTTCAATTTAACAGCATGATGTTTAGCTGCACGAAAAATTCTTTAGTTAGTAGTGGGATTCACCTATCAAGAAGAGTCTGTATTTGTAGTACCCATGGCCCTCTCCGCCGAAGAGGAATGCATAATCCGGGTTGTCATGCTGTTTTTCTCGAATCATAATCTCAAATTCAGGACCATTTTTGGCTGTGTACTCGACCAATTTGTCGATTCTCTTTTGGAGTTCGGGGTCGGCTGGGGGTCCCACAGGAGGTGGTGGGTGGTGGTGGGGCACGAAATGAGGTGGTGGGAGGTGATGTGGCAAACCGAAGGGTGGAGGTGACTGCTGGTGGTGGGGCCCACCGGCATAGGGAGGTGGAGGGTGAGAATAGAATTGGTGAGGCCCAGGTTGCTGCGATGGTGGGAGAGAGGGAAAAGAAGGGTATTGAGGGAGTGCAGAGTGGTGAGATGGAATGTATTGTGGGCCTGGAAACTGCGGCTGGGGATATTGTTGGGGCTGTGGAGCAAAACCGCCATACTGTTGCTGGTTCTGTGTGTACGACATAGCAGCTGCATATTCTTGGGACTGACGATCCATTTCACTTACAATTGGATAAAGAAAATTGATCTGAGATAAATACAAAGGTAATAAAGGTACTTTTGATTGGGGCAATGATGCTTACAATCCCCACACCAGAATATCCCAATACTTAGCAGTTTGTACTTTCACTGGTGCAGATGGACAATTGGGAAAAAAAGGCATGTCATGCAGAATAGTGTCAATACTGGTAGGGGAATGGTCTGGTAGAATCAACTTCAGTTGGTACCAGTACATGTTCAGAATTACAAATTAGGTTCTAACGTAGCATTAATTAGCAAGCAATAGTCACTCCATTGTTGCGCTCCTACCATTGTTTCAAAATCTATCTGTCTGCAGCCCTTTAACATCCGATTGTTGGGCAATTTTCCAAACTTCCAAACCGACTGGGCAAAAGCATTTTGAGCAAAACAAAAAACGCTTGAATGGGAAAAGACTCACCTTATGTCCGAGATACGCCAATTATTTTCTTCCTTCTAGTTTGTTCGCGACTCACTCACTGATTGTTCAGATATAGTTTCTTACCGATTCTTCAAAAGGTGAAGCGGTTTATGATCGGAAGAGAGATTGAGACTTGGGATTGTGTGAACTAGTTTCGTAATTAAGAGGAAGAAGAAGGGTCTGTCGGGTGGGACCCGATGGTCGTAGGCTGCTCAGAAGAGAGAGCTGAACCAGAGGCACCAGTTAGGGTTTTCAGAAAAGACCGAAGCGGGAGGAGATGTGTCCGAAGAGTTTATCCGAATATGACGGAAACAGAGGTTATGTCTGTGTCTGGAATCCCTGACATGTGGGACCCAATAATAGCAGATCGTTTATTTTTTAAATTTCAGATTTTGATCCTAAAATTTACTTAAAAGCAAGTTAGTTTTTATATTTAAAAAAAAGGTAAATTAGATTCTTTACTTTTCAAAAAAATAATTGATTTAGTCATTCTATTAGACATTCGTAAATGTGAATAGTTCTATTTATCACGTGGACTTCTGATCTGCCACTTAAATATGAACCAGATGCAAAAAAAAAAAAGTAAGGTTTAATGTGCTTTTATGATATTATTTTTATACTATATTGCAGTTCTAAATTTGCTATTTTCTCTATTAGTTGATTGCAACAGTGCTGCATAATTATTTTACTTTTTGTTGAGCAACTAACTAAGATTATATTATTTTTGCGAACTGTAAATCTAACGTGACATATTAGCGATTCGTTACAACAGTGTTAAACATTACTATAAATTGTATAATGTTATATGAAACTATATAAACCATTATATAAGAATCGAAATAGTCAATTACATAATTCCGAAACTCGTAATTAGAATCGAAATTGGCAGATTGCCTATTAACACCTTGTTTGGATGGAGAGCAGCGGAAGGGAGGGAATGGAAAGAAAAAAAAAAATTTCGGTCGAATCGTGTTTGGTTGACAAAATTATGTCGGAGGTGAAGGGTACAGGAGGTGAAAGGTTTAACCTTGTATCATTATAATTAATAGAATCGGTTTCCCTCCCAATTTGAGGTGTAACGGATGTAAATAAATTTTGTTGCAAATATTTTTAGAACAAAAAACACAAATGTCCAACTCTATATATTACCTATATAATTCTCATACAAATTTTTTGTCACAAACCTACAACAACTACCGAATTTCTCATTAACCTTCCAAATTTTAATCAACCAAACAAGAAATAAGACGGAAAAGAAAATTAAATTTATTTTTCCTCGTTAATCATCCAAACACAAAGAAGTTAAATATATTAATCTTCCTTTTTATTCCATTCCATTCTCTTTTATTCTCCACCTCCCCTTCCTTCCTCTACTCTCCATCCAAACAAGGTGTAAATCGGATGGACGACTTTAAGAATCAGACAATTCGTTCTGATTCACGCATTCTTTTTTTTGCCGAGTCGGTTTGGAAGTTTGGAAAATTGTCCAACAATCAAATGTAAAATGACTGAGCCGCGTGTTAATTGTGAAATAATACACGCGGTCATAAGAGATGATTCTGTACGGTTCGATTATCAGTTATCTCTCAATTTCTTACATAATGAATCAGAAAGTTTACATGTATTAATTGCGAATAAATATACATACTTTATAAATATCAAAGGTTTAAATAGCGTTTATCGCGTCATAGCGGAACAGCTGAAAAAACAGCGCTATGTCCAATTAGCACCGCTATAGCGCCAATAGCGTTATAGCTTTTATGATCCAAAAATGCTATAGCGCGCTATTTAGATCCTTGATAAATATTGATCACGAATAGCGAAGGAACTATGACGTTATAATTTGACCTTGGTTCATAAACTTGTAATTCTGCAAACTCTCATTTACTAATTTAAGAAACTCTTTAAATAAGAACAACAGTCTTAATGCAATGGCACGAGCTCTCGTTTATTTTTCAAGAAGACATATGTTTAATTTTTAAAAATATCATATAAAAAAGATACCAGAGTGTATTGGAACTCTTTAATAAAATAAAAAAATCTTTAAATCATAATTTGATGTGTATCGTTGGCATATTTTATTAGCATTATGATAAGCTATAATTTTACATATTATTTGATACAAGTTAGACAGATCCATTTATTATATTTCACTGCATTTTTGTTTGTTGTTCTTTACTTTTATTTGTTTTTTTATCGAGAGAAGAATACTGCACAATTTGTGTTTACTGCGGACTTTAAAAAATTTGATGCAATGAGCATACAGATGATGGAAGAAATTTGCGTCCAATGCTTTAAGATCGATGAGTTTATTTACCATTCGATTTATTTTAAGATTCATACATACTAGATCAACACAATTTTGAAACAAATGTGTACCGATACTAAAACAACGTATGGATCTTAAAACGAATCAAACATTCCTATTGTAAAATTCTAATTTGAGTCTAATAAATGTCAGTCGATGCACCGTTCCCGTAGAAGATTTGGTGCGCCAAGCCATCTATCTCGTGCGCCACATGCCAATGCAAAAGATAATTAAAAATTGGTGCAAGAAAGAAAATGAAGAGATTACATATTTTACTCCAACATGCGAACTTTAAACAATTTGATGCAACGAGCATACAGAAGATGGAAGAAATTTTGCGTCCAATGCTTTAAGACCGATGAGTTTATCTACCATTCGATTTATTTTAAGATTCATACATACTAGATCAACACAATTTTGAAACAAATGTGTACCGATACTAAAACAATGTATGGATCTTAAAACGAATTAAACATTCCTACACTAAGACTCCAATTTGAGTCCAATAAATATCAGTCGACGCACCCGTTCCCGTAGAAGATTCGGTGCGCCAAGCCATTTATCTCGCGTGCTACACGCCAATACAAATTTAAAATAAAATTAAAAATTGGTGCAAGAAAGAAAATGAGGAGATTACATATTTTACTCCAACATCACCAAACCTGCAATCTCTCATTTTATTTGGCAATTTTTCCCGACATTTTTATTAATATCCAAAGTTAATTACAAATTAATAAATATACCCAACAACTTTGGGAATTTATAAAACTATCCATATCGGCCATTTTCTGGCCCATTTAAATTGTTTTCTGTACCGGTCAGAAAATGGCCGGTACTAAATTTTATTTTTTTAGAGACAAATAGCAAAAATGCTGAAATCTAACAATAAAAATTGATCTTTTTTTAAATATTATTAGATTACTTTTTTGATATATAATTAGCATATTTATACTAAAATATGCTAAATTACTTGAAATTATGTTAAATTATGCTGAATTACACTAAATTACACTAAATTACAATAATTATGTTAAATTAGGCTAGAATACGCTAAATTACGCTAAATTAGGCCGATTTTGTGCTGTTTTTTATAAATCATAAAAATAGTAAAAATATTCCAAAAATAATAAAAATTGGCATTCTACAAGTTTATTATATAACTAATTTACTGAGCTACGTAGATTGAACAACATAAATGAAAATCTTAATCAGAAACTTCAACTCAAGTTTTGAGGCTCTTCCCTTTGTTTTTTGGCAATTCTGAATTTCAAAATCCAACAAAGTGAGCACTGACGAATGCATATTTTCGCAAGCTTTCTGAAAAGTGGTCATTTGCTGAAATCGGACACTCAAGCGTCGTTTTATGGCCGTTAGAAGTTTCGTCGTTGTTTTTCGCCTTCTCAGTGAAGATATCATCCCTATTCATATGTAATTTAGCGTAATTTACCGTCTTTTAGCATAATTTAACATAATTATTGTAATTTAGCGTAATCTAGTGTAATTCAGCATAATTTAACATAATTTAAAGTAATTTAGCGTATTTTAGTATAAATATGCTAATTATATATAAAAAAAAAAGTAATCTAACAAATATTTAAAAAACGTTCGAATTTTTAGTGTTAGATTTCAGCATTTTTGCTATTTGTCACTAAAAAAAAAAATTAGTACCGGCTATTTTCTGGCCGGTACCGAACAATTAAAACCGTTCAGAAAATGCCGGTATGAATAGTTTTATAAATTCTCAAAGTTGTTGGGTATATTTATTAATTTGTAATTAACTTTGGATATTAATAAAAATCACGGCAATTTTTCAGTGCTGCATTCAGCATTCCGTAAGGAAATAAATCCGAAATTGATCCTATTTACGCAACAACCAATTGAAGCATCTCATGAGCGTATCAAGACAAATCTAAATTTCATACATATTCTCAACTGGCGCATTACCATTTTATGATACCAACTAACGAGAAAAGATTGATTTTTCTATTTTATTTCTTTATTATCTCTTTGATTGTTTAAAATGAGAAATATGATTTGCACTAATATTTATTACACGAAAGAATAGATATTTATTTTATGTATTGTGATGTAACCTAGTACTCATTATGTAGATTTAGTGATTGTGATATTGATTTCTTGTTAATATATTTCTAAATTTGTAAAGGAATCTACAAGTATTGGATTAAAACCAAATCGTAGATAATTTAATCAAGGATAAAAAGGAGAAAAACATAAATAAACTTAGGGGGCGTTTGGTTCGTGCTATAGGTCATATTCGGAAATAGAGAATTCTAAGGAATTTAATGCCAAGAAATACCATTTCAGAAAATGTGTCATTACTATGTTTGGTTCGTACATAACTATTGCCCCAGCAATCTAGAGAATGTGCTATTACCATGTTTGGTTCGTACATGGCTATTGCAATGGCTATCGAGACATATCTTCGCTACTTTTAAATTATTAACTAAATATTGTCCAAAAAAATTTATTTAGTTCGCATAAATATAAACCGAACCAGCGAAACATATTTAATACTATAACCAATAAATATCCAGATTGGAGTAGTTGTCTTCCTCAAATTTTTCTTCTTAATTATTTTATTATTTAAAGCAGTAAACATCAATCATTTTTGTTGCTACTTTTTAATAAATCAAATATCTATTGGTATCATTCAATTAAACTTTATAACATAAAAAAAATGCAAAAACATATATCATTAAAAGAAAGCTTCTAATATATTGAAAGCCTCTAACATGAAAGTGCAAAAACAAATATCATTTCGAAAACAAAAAAATAAAAGTGTAAATGTAAGACACAACAAAATTAATACAAAAATTCATTCTTACACTCCTCTTTAAATCAAACATGGTGTCAAATGCCTCAAGGCCAACGCCTTTGAACTGATTCAGAACCACTTTCGTACCAGTAAACCAAAACACTTTGGTACCAGTAAAACAAAAAAAACACAACTGTACCAGTAAATCAAAATCAGCAACTGTACTGGTATATGATCCTTGTCAGTACCTATTTGTCCTGACCAGTATATCCTCCCCTTTCTAATCACAACACCTTCCAAAAAAAACAAATTAAGAAGAAATAACAAATATCATGATCTGATCACAATTCAAACCAAAATCGATAAGAAATCAATAATCAGTTTACTGTAAATGAACATAATGCTGCACTAGCATGATTTATTAACTAAAATTATAATTCAAAAGATGATTGAGCATTGTGAAGCCCCATTTACTGAAATGATTAATTACAACTCTATCATATACTAACCACGTGTTAACACTTTAACAAAACCTATATCCTATCATATATGAGTCACAAATTCTAAACATCTAGAACTAAGTCCTAAACAAATATATTTGAGTACTAGGTGAAATTCTTCAAGGATGTCGCACTTCTTCACATTCATCAATTTGAAGTTACTATCATCGATACCAGTGGTACTTCAGTTACAGTATTGGCTGGGAGACAATCTTTGAAAATTAAACTTGCTTCTCCAACCATGATTTTTGATCTTTCTCGCACATGTACCTCCTTTTGTGCTTCCGGTTCAATTTCTCGCACACGCGCAATGAGTTGTTTTTCACCGAAACTTATTGAGAAATAGAGATAGAGGAGAGAGACCGATGCGAGTACCAAATTGCTGAATCATGAAAATAAAATTGCTAAATCAACAAGAGTACCAAATTGCCTTCATAAAATAAAATACCACATATATATCTTAAAGTTTTGAGAAAACTTAAAACCATGCTAGAATATTCTGAGCCTAAGACAATTCTCTAATATTGGCATTGCACTATGGTAACACTCCCTGCTGATGGTACTGGTACCAAACAGGACGAGGGATTATAAAATCTCAAAAGCAACTTTAGTCTAAAACCAAATCCCACTCCAAATCTCAGAAGTACAACTTTACGAGTGAAAATCATACTAGCATACAAGCATATTATATAATTCGAGAACGAATTGGTCCTCAAATTCTACTCTTGCCACAAAATCAGAAAATTGAGCATACTAATCAATCAATAAGAGAAAAGAAAAAATTGAACGGATCAAGAATTCAGTGTAATACCAAGAAAGCTAGAGGCATACGAGGTCTCTTAGGACGTTGCGTCGCCGTTGGTGTGGAGCATCTTCTCCAGGGTGGAATATAGTCTCTAAAACAGGTCAAAACCAATAGTCGTAGAAGAGGGGACAAGGAAGGTGTTGATATGTTAAAATCTTCCATTTATCACGATAGAAGAGAAGAGGCAGGAGAGAGACAATCAGAGAAGAGAGAGGGTAAACCGAGTAGCACAGGAGAGAGTCGGAGAGGAACCTTGCACAAAAAAAATAAAAGAATTTTTAAGAAACGACGCTACGAGATGATGTCCATGGAGCGGTAATTAATAAAATCTATTTTTTTTCTTGGCTAGAGCAATAGCTATAGATAAGAGAATTGTAATTGCTAGGAAATACATTATTACTGTGCCCATGTCCTTATCTTTTTTGCCAAATATGATAATACAATGAGGAGGGATCCAATTACACCTTTTTTGGTGACACACTTTGACACCTACTATTTTTAAAGTTCAAATATTTGATTTAAACCGTTCAACATGATGAATATATTAAAATGTGCTTGGAGATCAAATTTTACATTTTTTTGAATTTTTTTGCTATTTATTAAGATGGTTACAAAAATCGTTGTTTTCAGACCATTGAAAAACAGCGATTTTGTAACCATCTTAATAAATAGTAAAAAAATTCAAAAAAATGTAAATTTGATCTCCAAGCACATTTTAATATGGTGATCATGTTGAACGGTTCGTATCGGCTGTTTGGATTTTGAAATCGCAAAATTGACCTATATAAAAAACTGTGTCATGATGTGTCACCAAAAAAGGTGTAATTGGATCCCTCCTCTAATACAATAGCATGGCATCAAAATAGCAGAGAATCACCTCATAAAACACAAACCAAACCAACCCCTTGGGCATTCCCAGCTATGAAAATAGTCCAATAAACTGCATCTGAACCGTTCAAATCTAAGAAGCACAATTCTGAACTGAATCCTGGCCGTTCAGTTCGAGCAGAACCGTACATCCAGAATCGAACAGAAACTCCTACTGTTCCTACTACTGGATGGATCATGGATGAGCAATAGAAAAAAAAAAAAAAAAAAAAAATTCCTTGATCGCCTTGCTCCTCGCCTTTCGCTGGAGCAGACCCCTCCGGTCTCCATTTCTTCCTTCTCCCCGCCGCGCACTTCTCTTTGCGAGGAGGGCAAGGCCGGAAACGGGACTGTGGCTATGCCCAAAAAGAGCCTCGCAAAATCATTTCTGGCCACCATTTCGCTCTGTTCCACTGCGGCCTCCCGTCGCGCAGTCACTCCCTCGTCTTCACAGACTTCCACCTCTCTGTCGACACAGCTCCTCTCCAGTCTCGACCCCACTGGTCGAAAGGGCAAATCCCAATCCCCTCCCTCCGCTTCTTCTCCCGGTACATTATATCCGAGTACCTAAGTTCTATTCAGATGGCGATTTTTTTTTTCTTGCCTGTTCGTCCAGATCTTTGCCTATAAAGATCGATTAAACACGTGTTGATTGTTTGTGAAGTATCAAACCTTAACTTGTTTCAGTGTCAATATTCACATGTTAAGTGCCTAAGCTATAAGTTGTTGAAGTATTGACTAATAAACAAACTATATTTACAAGGTTCAACTTTTAATTTATAAAGTTCCAACCATGTATTAAGTACCAACTGAACTTTGTAAAGTGTTAAACCATGCTAGACAAAATTTTGACCCACCCATATCCAAATGTACTCAATGAATGATTGCAATACTAGCATGTAATAGTGCAAGAACTTGAGTAATTATCGTCACATAAAAGTTCCAGGTGAGCCTAACCAAGGGTAAATCCCTGATTGTTAGCAAACCCCTATCAGTTAAATTTAGTATTTGGCTGATTTTTTTTCTCTCCTACAGTTAATGCTGCTGCGGTTTCAAGAGAGATTTCTGTGCTTCTGCCTGATGGAGGTATGCTGTTCTTTTCTTCTTCTTTTTTAAATTTTTTGGTTTTTTTTTTAAGTACATGATGGCGGTATGTAGATAAAATCAGGTCAAATTTATCCGTGGGACTTGAATGATCTTTTACTTTAGTTGAACTTCTCTGAGTAATAGCGTAGGTACATGTTATAACCAATAAGCCACAGTACTTGTCAGTTTTGTAGGCTGTTATAGATACAAGCATCTTTTTCCTAGGTCTGGTTGTTGTTAAACCCTCTGCATCACGGTTTATTTGCTTAATTGCTTTCTTAATCCTACAACTGAGTTGAAAGCCAAGAAGTTACAAGAAGTTAAATTTGAAAATTGAGTATAATTTTTGAAAGAGAATACTAACTGCATCTCCATTACATGGAAATTTTTAGAAAACGCTGTGGAATCTACTTTGGTAAACAACTTACTAGGCATAGAATGGGACCATAATCCCAGTCCTGTCCTAAATGTACATAGAAAGGCAATGACAAGGGAGAGAAAGAAAAGATATATCTTTAGGAACACGGAGTCAGGCCGTTACAACAAACTAATGAAAATCTCTGCCAAACGACTTGGTTCGGGTCCAACCTTAGAATTTTTCGACAAGCTCGGGAGAGGATCTAGTCCGAAGGAATGCAATGCCTTAATTGGAGTTTGTATTAGCGAGGCTAGGATGAGCCGAGACCCAAATGAGGCATTTGAATGTATTGGTGAGGCGTGCAAGTTGCTTCTGTTGATGAAGGAGAAAGGTTTTGAGATAGAAGAGGCAAGCTATGGTCCAATTCTCTCCTACCTAGTTGATTTCAAAATGGTAGATGAATTTGATCAGGTATGTGGATTCTTAAAGGAGGAGAACCCGAGAGCTTTGTCTAGACTTGGGTATTATGAGATGTTGTCGTGCATAAGGGTTTCAGATGATCAGAGAATAAAAGAGCTCTGCGAATCAGTCGATGATGATACTTATAGCTTAGCAGGTACATTATATTATATACTGCTTGGATTCTACAAACAAGTAGAAGTTTAGTATGCCAAAAGTATATCAAAACTTCTTATATATCCCTGCAAAACGGAAGTATTTTGTTTTTCTCTTAAAGCAGAGAATGTCTTTCTACCCTCCATCTCTATGTAAGTACCTAAATGATCTTTTTTTTTTGGTCTTTAGAGAGAAAAAGAGTATCGATATAGTTAGTTCGGGTATGTTATAAGAAATCAAGGAAAGGGCACTGATGATTTCTGTTTTTTGAAGGGTATGTGCAACATTTACTTGTCTTAGATTATGCATGATTTTTGTATGTGTATACTCTATACTTAAATATTTTGTGAAGGTATGCATGAAATGTACTTAAATATTTTGTGAAGGTATGCATGAAATGAACCTTATTGTTTATGTTTTTGTTTTCCTAATTATAACTTAGTATGTTACTATTTCAATGTGCCTTTTTTGTGTATTTTTTTTTTAACTTTCATTGGCCAAAATATATGTCGAATATTAAGCAAAAAGAGGAATGAAATGATTTCAACATGTACCGACACTATGAAGGTATATGCATCGGTACATGTGTGTACAATATTCTGCATGGTGAATCCATTGGCCAGAATAAGCCACACTGAATAAAAATATGCTTCGTCTTATTCTTTTCTTTTCTGAATCTGGAACAGAGAACTTTTTTTTGGCGTTTTGTGAAACTGACAGAGTCAAGGAGCTAAGTGAGTTGTTGAACGTATTAAAGATAAATAAAGTCTCAAAACCTTGTTACGTGGTTAGCATATTTAAAAATCTTGGGAGGCTGCAACTCGAAAAGTTTGCTCTAAAGTTCCTTTCTGATATCTCTGAAGCGGGTATGTTATCTATCTCTATTAGTGAAAGCTGGCATTGTACAAAAGGGTACCTGTCCAGTCCCCTGCACTAACTCTAACCTGAGATTATGCATGCTGGTACCAGTCCCATAACTGTCCAGGTTGCTTGTAATGTACCTGACCTCACAGCTGCGTACAGACCAGTATGCTGTCTAGGAAAACAACCTCCGATTTATTTTTTGAGCTTTTCTGCACATAAAGTTTCAAATCTATCTGAAAAAAAAACCAAAATTCTTGAGAAAATTTACTACAGCACCAAGTAGTTACTTAGGCATATTTTTTTGGTGACCCGGGTGTTATGAGCAAATGCATTGAATTAATTGGTGCATATCTGCAATGTACCTTAGTTGTTCTTGTTTCTCAATGCAGGGGTGAAAAGTGAAAGGTTCTCAGCCTTGATATACGAGTACACAACCAACTTACCCAATTTACAGGTATGGTAATTTCTCATGACTTATTGATGGTAATTTTTGGCTTATAAGATGAATTATACACTTAGAAAGTGACATATTTTACTTGAAATGTTTTTTAGGCCAAGGAAATGGTCCTCAAGTTTGTTTCCTTGCATGAGAAATTAGAAGCCATACCGGATCTCTTATATTATGACAAGCTTATCGCCTATTTTTGCAATTTAAATCTGGTACGTTCTTATTCAAATCTCTCTTTGTTGTAATTAAGCATTTTGAGGTTTGTTTGTTGGATCCATTTTGTATACCTTTACAGGTGCTCTTTTGGTTTCAATATGAAATCGGTGGTATCACCACTATTTTCAAAAAAAAAAAAAGCTTTGTTTGTTGGATGTCTGGGTTTCATTTTCAGATTGGCTTAAATTTAGCTTGACCAGTAACTTTTGGCTATAATATAGAAGATCCTTGATTTTACTTATCTTCTTGTTGTTATCTAATCCGGCATGTCTCTTTTGTGCCATTATACAGATTGCTGAAGCACTTGTCATAGTCGATTACATGTGTAAATCGGGATTGAATGTAACAATTGGTGCATTTGATCCGATATTATTATCTTGTGACCAAAATTCCGAGCTTCACATGGTAATGTTAGTTGTTATCTTGAATAAATTCATAAACTTTTAAACCGTCAAAATACTCAGTATAGCCCTACAAAAGAAAAAAAGAAGATCATATATACTTTGAATTCAAGGGCAATTCTTTATCAGGGTGCATCAATTTTTTTATTACTTGTGAAGAAAAAGTTTCTCTTTTCCAATATGTCTTTAAATGTCAACGTTACTTTTATATTTGTTTGCTTGCAGGTTCGTAGTATATATTCTCTGATGTGTGAGCATAACTTGAAGCCGAAAGGAGAGACATTTAAAACATTGATAAGCTTATGTGTCAAGATGAGAGATGTAATCATACATTTATTTTTTGGAAAAATTTCTGTTTCCCTCTTTTTATATATGCACTTATGGACGGTAATTAGATAATGTTTTAGGCATCGTGTAGACATGGGGATTGATTCTTGAAGAAAACTGTTTAAAGTATCCTGATAATCCTTGAAGAAAATGACCAAGTTTTTATATCAGAAAAAAAGAATATATTGCCTAAAGGACCTCCCCTTTCACACATTCATGGAGAAAGAGGGAATAACAAATTAGGCAGGGTCCTTTTCCAAAAATGTGCTTAGGAGGCTTGGCTGTTGGTTTAATTCCTGGAGAATGCCTGAACGACTGCTTTTTTTTATTGTTTTTGTGTAGTTTCAAGGAGCTTATGAGATGCTGGAAGAAGCTAAAAACATGGGCGAGATTCCTACTGCTAGTATGTACAATGTGATTATCCATGGTTATTTCAGAGAGGTATGCTCTTCTATGTTATGTACTTTCTTATTATCATTTTCCCCTCTGATTATCGAGTTAAATTTTAACATACCAAGTACCATTAGTGATTATATTGTTTTGCTTGTTACTTGAGATTTTACTTGAATAGTATGGCAACAAGAAATCATCAGTTAATTAAAATTTCACCCATATGCAGAAGAATAGAGGTGGTGTGCAAACGGTGTTGAATCAAATGAAAAATCGTGGTGTGGAACCAGATGCAGACACTTTCAGTTACTTGATTTCTAATTCTGACTCTGAGAAGGACATTTCCAAGGTGAATTTTAACATTTTAACCCCCCCCCCCCCCCCCCCCCCCCCCCCCCCCCCCCCCCACCACCACCACACACATATTCCAATTTTATGTTTTGCTAAAAGAAAAAATTGTGTTGCCCTGAGAATCTGATATTATATCAATTACCACATTTCCTTTGTTGAGAAGATACAAACAATTAATGAAGGACAGGTTCTGGTGATTTTGCCAACAGAAATAAGAGAGGAGTATACCGTATTTATTACGTTTCTAGAAGTACATATATGAATACCTATTTTGTAGCACATGCACTTAATAATTCTGATGCTTCTTTTTGGGGCCGACTAAAAATGCAATGTAGTATCGGGAGGAGCTGAGACAAGTGGGTCTGCAACTAACACGAAGCGTTTGTATTGGCCTAATACACGCATATTGTGAACTTGGCAATTTTCACATGGCCAAGCAGGTAAGATTGTTTTCTTTCCTTCTGTGTTATCTTATTATTTGGTTCCTTTTAGTAACAAAATATCCTGTATTAAACCACATAATAATCCATTTTGATATCTATTGTTTATGTTGTTTAGATAAACATCTATTAATGAATCTAAGTTGAACCATCTTAGACTGGTGTAGATTTACATGCTCCAAATAACAAATAATTTTTTTGGCCATAGTAATAGGTCTAAATAGTTGAAAGCAACATGGTCATTTTTTCCATTTTCCTAACAGTCAGCAGTCCTCATGTGCAGTCTGCATTTTTGCAAATATTACTAATCATGATTTAGTTTACACTGTTGATTAGTGGGTGCTTAATTAGAACTTAGTTGTTTTTCTTAGTTGAAATATGAGATGAGAGATATATGATATTGCTGTGTCTTTGTGAGTAGGTTGTGAAGGACCCAGATGCTCCACAGAGGTATATGGCAGAGATAAAGAGTGCACTGGTATCAAATCTTGCTTCACATGGAGAGATTTCTGAAGCGATTAAAATTTATGAAGAAATAAAGCAAGAAGAATTTCAACCTGAGTCCAAGGCTGTCGTATGCCTCATTGTAAGTCCTTTCTTAAGTTCAGAAATTTCGTTCTTGAAACCCCTCTTCCGTACGCCCAAAAATAAAGTTTTTAAAGAATCATGTGTTTAGAAGATAAATAATATCCCAAATTCCCCTCTAAAAGACATGAAAGTATTATATACAAACTCTCCTAACTTTTGTGAAGCATCAAATTTGCATAAACCCATCCTAAATATTGATTTCCTTTTGCGCTATCTTTGAATAGAGAGAAGCCATTTTGCACTGTTATGATAACATACTGTCTAAAGTCTAAACACAAAGTATTAACCAAATGCAAGAAAACATTGAATGCCAGTATGCCGCCTGTTCTTTTTTTTTCATCCTTTTCTAACAGAGCCATTTTTGCACCATTATGTTCTATATTATGATGTATGTGCTTATTATGGTTTGACCCATGACCTGATAAGAGTGGTGCTAGTACCTTACCACTCGGTATAATAGGCCTTTCGCTTTATGCCACAATCTGAGGAAAGAACCTACTTGAGCTTTTTTATTTTTATTTTTAAACTATTCCTGTTTTTCCACTCTGTGCTAACAAATGGCAACTTTATTTCATTTGAGAGGGGGAGGGGATGGGTGTGGATTATAAATTTTTTGAGAGCCTTATGGTTATGTCATACTGATCTGTGTGTGTGTCTCTCTCACCCCCTCCCCCAAAGGAACATATTAAGACAGAAGGAGAATTGAAGAGGATGACAGAGCTTCTAAAGGAATTGAAAGATTCAATCCATTGGTGTGATGCATGCTGTCGAGTAATCCTTTATTGTGTACAACACAACTACATCAAGTAATGTTACAGGCTTTACGGGTTCTTTTTGTATATCTAGTTTTATATAATGCCATCTGTTTTCTGAAATAAATACTTTATGTTAACTTTTCTTTCTAACGCTATGTACCAGCGATGCCATTGGTTTATTCAAGGAACTAAGGGCAAAAGATGAAACAAGTGCATACATGGGTGTTGATCAGGTATAGACACAGCTTTAATTGTTGATGGTATACTTGTTGTTTGGTTTGGTACAGGAAAACTCATCTGTAGGGATACTTCAAAACATTTTGATATTTTTGCTTTGAAATCAGATATTCTGCCATGTGAGAAACATGGAGTCAGTAAAAGTGGAGACATGTATGCAATTACTCCATGCTTTGAAGGAGGAGCTAGGTTTTCAAGTGTCTCGTACCAGTCTAGATTTTTTACTGAGCATGTGTGTTAAAGCCAGAGACTCGAAAACGGCCATGATTGTTTGGAAAGAATATGAATCAGCTGGCCTGCCTTATAATGTCTTGACTAAATTAAGGTTTATGGTTTATTTATGCACATATTTTCTACCACTATTATTCTCATGTTTAGTTTTTGTTCTTGTTGGTTTTTTTTTCTTTTTTTTTTTTGGAAAAAACTTGGTAGATGCTACCAAGTTTGTTCTTGTTGGTTTAAAAGCTCCTTTGCAAAAAGAGAAAAAAAAAATGGGGACCAAAAGAATTGAATCCAAACTTTTTGGTTGATTCATAGAAGCTTGCAAATCAATATTGGTTAATAGTAACATCTAATTTATTTTAGTTCAATATGGGTTTGGGACCAAAAAAATCAATATTGTTGGGGGTTATTTGCAATATATCAACATTGTTTAGTGTTGTTTGCAAACTGGAGCGAAGCTAGTGGTTATTTCAAAAAAAAAAAAGAATACTATATATGTCGTTGATTACTTTTATGGCATTTCATTTGTTTAATTTGAGAATCCTTGATAACTGTTCACATTCTAATAGTAAGCTAATTGATTAATTGATAAAATGTAGGATGCACCAAGCATTGATGGCTTCAGGTAAGTTCAAGGATGCAGAAAAGATGCTGAAAGAGATACCTCAGAATGACGTGCATGTTGGTTTAATTATTAGATCTTGTAAACAGGCCTTCCACCCTTGAGAGTAACTCTATAATCGGAATGAAGATCGGAAACCACTAGTAGGTAACAAAGAATCCATTCATAATCTATTGCAAAAGATGCAAACTATTACTTCACAATTTTTGCCATCAGATGTAAGGTTAGTCTGAGAAGAGGTAGGCTAAAAAGATAATTTTACAAAATAAAATACAGCGAGTAGATGGAAATGAGGGGCTAAAACCCATTTGTTGTCTTTTCGGAAAATTCCTGATACCAGAGCTTACTTGGCGATCTTCCTGTGCATTTGGCTTACGTATTAGTTTAAAGGAAATATTTTTTTTTCTATAAAATCAGGTTTAGTTTTTAAAAGTTGATCATGAATGTGAATGAATAATATATTAATATCATGGGTTTGAAATTCGGATGGAGAAATCTTTTATTGTAATAATATGAGTATTAAAATAATTAGGTGGCTTGACCTCTAACCTTTATTAAAAAAATATATATATAGAGAGAGAGAGAGGTTGACTAATATCAAAACGTTTGTTCCGAGACTGTGGTGCAACCAATTGGTTTTCTGATTTTCAAAGTCTAAATGGTCGATTTGAACCGTTAGATGTGATCTTTATATTAAAATGTGCTTGGAGATCAAATATTACATTTTTTGCAATTTTTTTACTATTTATTAAGTCAGTTTTAAAATCGCTGATTTTAATAAACAGTGAAAAATTTCTGAATTATTGAAAATAACGATTTTAAAACTGATTTAATAAATAGTAAAAAAATTTCAAAAAATGTAAAATTTGGTCTCCAAACATTTTAATATAGATTTAATGTTGAACGGTTTGGATTGACTGTTTAGACTTTGAAATTATAAAAACCAAAACGTTTGTTCCATGGCCTAGGAAAACGAATATTAGCCATTCCCCCCCCCCTCTCTCTCTCTATATATATATAGAGAGAGAGAGAGAGAGAGAGCAAAACTGGAGTGTGATGTGCTCACCAAGAGGGATTGGTAAACACACTTTCAAAAGGCTATTGGATTGACTTCAAACTGCGAATCTAAACCGTTGAAATCCATGTACTTCATGAGTGATTCATATACATGCAATTTTTTTAAAGTTTCGAATTCATTTAGTACATGATCAAGCGGTAAAAAAAATGATGAAAAATGAATACCTAAAACAATTTAAAAAATAACTTATAAAATGTTCAAATTTTTTACCGCTTGACTATGTGTTAAATGAATTTGAAATTTTAAAATTTTTGCATGTGCATACATCACTCACGAAATAGATGGATTTCAACGATTTGAATTTGACGTTTGAAGCCAATTTGATAGTCTTTTAAAGGTGTGCTCACCAACCACTCTTGGTGAGCACATCACATCCTAGTTTTGCTATATATATATATTGGAACTCAGATCCCGCGTTCTTTGATGAGGTAGTGCAACAAGATAAACAATTAGTATAGTACAATTACATTACAACATTTTTCTGGAAGAGGGGCTATGGGGGCACATAATTTATTCATTAAGACAAATTCAAAATATAAGATGAAAGTAACATACAAATTAATAAACTTCTTTGCAATGGAAAATCTAGAGACGATTCAGTAGTAATATCAAATATTTGCAACTTTATTCATGAAAGAAATTGAAAATAACAACATGTCAACATACTAACCAACAATTACAGCACAAACAAATAAAACGGAAACACTATCAGGTCAACCTCACAAACTGAAAAACAAAGAATCGAAGGAAAAACAGAGAATTACACTTTATTATATCACATTTGACAGTCACCACACTCCATATATCAAACTGAATTGAACAAACAATGCTTATTAATTACTTAGTAATTAACAAACCTACAATTCTTCCGCACCTGGCCTTCATACCCGGTCAAAGGCGAAATGTTACCCATTTTGACCATCGATTTTGCGAAATGCTCAAGGAAAATCTCGTTGTTTTCGGCATAGAGCTTAACTAAGGCCATGGTATTGGGGCTCTTTGTAAAGAGAATTTGGTCTGAGCTGAGCAGCCCTGTTCCATATAAAATGTTCTTGTAGTACAAGTTGTCAAACTTGGTGGGGCTCACCTTGTCTAGCGGGAAGAGGTTGTTGTCACCACCTGACCTCGGGCAGCCCCAACGCAACTTTGCAGCGAATGATTCCTCAAGGGTGTTATCGGCCAGACCATTGCCGGTCTGGTTGTACAGCCTCTGCCGGAAGCTGGTGCATCGTGACTGCCCGATCGTGTGGCCACCTGTTCAATTTATCAAATGGTGATTACTATTGAATTTTTGCCCTTCCTTTGCGACAACCCCGTGCGTGACTTACAAGCATTCAGCTTTATGTTGTTAATTCATTCTAATTTGTCCTGAAATTGGGCATTTGGGTTTGAACATCTGATTTGTTCACATTTTGGTCATGTCAAGTATGCTTATAAATGAACCTGAAAGGATCTCAATTAGGCATGATATCATGTTAAATAGGTTTCTGCGCTTCAGGCAACTATTTTCACCTAAAAGGATGATGAATCATGAATCTATAAAATAATGTATTGGTTGATTGAGTTGAACATTTTCTGTTTAAATTTAGAAAAAAAATACACAATATGAGGTATTATTAAGATTAATGTAACCCATAATTTCTTAAACAGGATTTTACCTGAGAGCGCAACAAGATCAACAAGGTCGAGGTGTTGCAGCTTGAACTTGGTTATAATGGTGGGGAGAGTGTCGTTCGGAGCGGGTATCATGCGGTTGGACCCGCTAATGCTTGCACCCAATGAGTCTCTCCTTCCTAGTGGGACCTCCCAGTAAGGTCCCCCTGCCTGTAAAATTTCCAATTCAGAAAGCAACAATTCAATGTAAATTAAGAGTAATTAACAATGCATTATGTTGAATACATATTATGTAATGATGACCCAAGAACTTATTAGTTAGGTAGTGATCAGTTGACAAAATAACTAAAGAACTAACCAGAACAGTAGAGTCTCTTGCTGCGAGAGTTACAATGTCAGCGCAAGAAACGGTCTGAGGGCATGCTCTCTCAAGAGCCGCCTTGATTTCATCGATGACTTCAAAACCTCTCAGGGAGTTCTTGTTCGGGTTTGATCCTTTCTCGCTAATTATGTTAATGCTGCTATCCAGTAACACTGATGCATCACATCCCTAAACATGCCAAAATATTGCCCATGTTTTAGTTGGCAAATTTCTTCATACATTTCAAACTCTGTCTCCTTAGTTTTCTTATAAGAGAAACATTTCAATATATATGAAGACACAAGTGTAATAAAGAGTACACACATGTTCTATGAAAATGACATGTGATGTGTAAAAATTAAATAAAAACAAAAAAAGGTTGTACTGACAACCTTGACAAAGCAGTCATGGAAATGCATCCTGAGAAGGGAGGCAGCCATCCTGGCCTCCTTGGCAACTGCCTGTGCCACTATCGACTGCACGATCTCTTTCGCTTTCGGGCATGATTTGTCGTAGAATTGCGGGAATAGGTATCCTCCTCCCATGCACAATGGACTTATGAGGACAAGAAGAGAAACCACCACAATGCATCTCCCTAGTTGAATAGCCATTGGCTATTACAGTGTGTTTGTGTGTATGTGTGTGTGGGTCTGTATTATATAGAGAGAGAGAGTGGTGAGTTTTGTGATGTTAAAGGATAAGTGGCAGGGGATATTTATAGGGGGGAAGAGATTAAAGTTGAATGATAGATTAAATGTATTGCCTTGAGGAAGAGAAAATTAATTAAATGTGAGAAATATAAAAAGAGATGTGAAAATGTAGAAGAATGTATAAGAGCAGAGTTGTTGGTCGCTTTAGCTTTACTTCTGCTATTGTATTAATTTATTCCGGGTTCTTTTGATTTCTCAGATATTAAATTATGAAGTGCCTTACACGTGGTCAAAAGAAATATACTCAATGAGTCAATGTATTGTTAAGTTTTCTATATTTTTGGTATATTTGTATTAACATTGTAGGTATTGCTTCGAATTTAGATTCAGTCGAGTATCTGACCTGATAGAATAAGATCTGGACCGTTTATATAGCCTGGCACGAATCTCAAAAACACCCGGTGCATCTAAGGCAGACCCGAAGAAATCGGTCAGCTGAAATTTTCTCAGATAGATACGGTACTATAAGGGATATATACCCTTCTGCATTGCTTCATCCAGAGAAAACTAATGCAATCAAAAGTTCATTAGTGCAAAAATGGTATCTAAAATATGTTACCTTCACATTTTGAGATGTTTAAAGGTATCATATTCTCGGAAAGGCTAAATAAAAAGCTATCGCGAATAGCGTAGCTATAGCGAAAGCTATCCTGCATAGCCTTTTTTGTTTAAAAAATTATGTTTTATATTTCTACTAATTATCAACATTATCTAAAGTCTCATAAAGCGATAAGTAACGCAAAATTAATTAAGGAATTAGAATATTCATATTTAATCAGTACAAAGTCTAAATTGCTATTCAAAATATCTCTAATAATATCATAAACTATCTATCTTTTTTTCCATTCAAAATAAACTATTTATCTTTTTTTTTATTTAAAAGCAAAAGTAATCCGGACCTTGAAAAAAATTGATCCTTAAAAAAAGTTTCAATTTGGACCTTTAAATAAAAGTCTATGTAGCATAGCGTGCGCTATAGCGCGTAGCGTGTAGCGCAAATAGCAAACCGCTATTACAGCTATAGCGGTCGTAGCTGAAATAGCGCACTTATATCCCATAGCTTAGCATTTAAGGTCCAAAAACGCTATAGCGACGCTATTGCGTAGCTATAGCGTGCTATTTAGAACACTACTCAAACCCATCGGAAAAAAACGGAAACAAAAAAAAGGGACGCCATGGCTCAGGCCGACCAAGAAAAAAGAAAAGAAAAATTAAACGGCCCGCCATGGCCCAGGCCAGGCCAAAACGAAATTCAATTTTTTTTTATGCTATGTTCGGTGAGCAGTCCAATAATTTTGACCAGATTCAAAATTTAATTTAGAGAAAATGGCTACATGTATTTTTGTGTTCTTTATATAAAAATAAAGGTATGAAAGTCTAGTTTCCAGATAATTTAATTTGTCTATACAAAAATATTACAGATTGGTACAGTTTTAGCGATTAATTGACAGAGGTCGAAAATCAGAAAAGCTGAAATTCCAGTGAGCAGTCCTATAATTTTGACCAGATTCAAAATTCAATTTAGATAAAACTGCTACATATATTTTTGTGTTATTTATATCAAAATAAAGGTATGAAGTCTAGTTTCTAGATAATATAATTTCTCTATACAAAAATATTACAGATTGGTACAGTTTTAGCGATTAATTGACAGAGGTTAGAAATCAGAAAAGCTGAAATTTCAGTGAGCAGTCCTATAATTTTGATCAGATTCAAAATTCAATTTAGAGAACATGGCTACATGGATTTTTGTGTTCTTTATATCAAAATAAAGTTATGAAAGTCTCGTTTCCAGATAATATAATTTCTCTATACGAAAATATTACATATTGGTACAGTTTCAACGATTAATTGACAGAGGTTAGAAATCAGAAAAGCTGAAATTCCAGTGAGCAGTCCTATAATTTTGATCATATTCAAAATTCAATTTAGAGAACATGGCTACATGGATTTTTGTGTTCTTTATATCAAAATAAAGTTATGAAAGTCTCGTTTCCAGATAATATAATTTCTCGATACGAAAATATTACATATTGGTACAGTTTCAACGATTAATTGACAGAGATCAAAATTATTGGACTGCTCACTGAAATTTCAGTTTTTCTGATATCTGACCTCTGTCAATTAATCGCTAAAACTGTACCAATCTGAATATTTTTGTATAGAGAAATTATATTATCTGAAAACTAGACTTTCATACCTTTATTTTGATATAAAGAACACAAAAATCCATGTAGCCATTTTCTCTAAATTAAATTTTGAATATGGTCAAAATTATTGGACTGCTCACTGAACATAGTATAAAAAAAAATTAAATTTCGTTTTGGGCTGGCCTGGGCCATGGCGGGCCATTTAATTTTTTTTTTCTTTTTTCTTGGTCGGCCTGAGCCATGGCGTCCCTTTTTTTTGTTTCCGTTTTTTCCGATGGGTTTGAGTATGCCACGCCATGGCGCCCGCCTGTCTTTCCATTTTTCAAATTATCCCGATACATTTATTATTTTTAATATTTTATTTATTTATTTTCTTATATATAAAAGAGTGAGGCTATGGTACTTCAGCTAGTGTACTACGGCTCAATATGGTACTTTTTAAAATCCTAACGGTCGATCCGAACCGTTCAATGTGATATCCATATGAATATGTACTTGTAAACTAAATTTTATATTTTTTTCGAATTTTTTTACTATTTTTTTAGATAGGTAGAATTTTCAGTGTTTTATACAAATTCTGGACCATCAAAATTCTACCTATCTAAAAACATAGTAAAAAAATTCGAAAAAATATAGAATTTAGTTTGCAAGTACATATTCATATGGATATCACATTGAACGGTTCGGATCGACCGTTAGGATTTTAAAAAGTACCATATTGAGCCGTAGTACACTAGCCGAAGTACCATAGCCTCACTCTATATAAAAATTGCGGGGCCAACTGCTTATGCTCAATTGGGCCCCACATGTCTGGATCTTTAATGGTTGGCCACAATGAGGCAAAGTTCGGCTGCATTAAAGATAATTTATACAATATATAGTTGATAGAGGTTTACGTAGAAAATAGAAGTTATCTTCTTCTTTTTTCTCAAAAATAAAACGAATTTTTTTTTACAATAACTTTGTTGTTTTATTTGATATTGGGAACAAATTGTCAAGGAAATATTACCCACAATATTATTGTTCAGAGAAAATATATTGAGCAATGCCTCTTCTAAAGTAGAATTGAATTTAAATTTTTGCAATCTATTTTCTACTTTTTACAAATTGGTCCCTCATCTATTCCATTATGAGCCAATTCTCAATTTCATAAAGATGATGAAACATAGGAATTGAACTTTTTCAAGACATAAAATTGATTCATTTATCGATATTTCCCCCCTCGTCCACTATTTTACTTTTAACCGAATATGACTAAAATAGTGCAAAATAAAAATATATTTCAAATTCTACTTTCCTCCCTTCTTTCACAATTCTACCGTGAAATTATTTAAATTCAAGTGAGAAAATGAATTATTATTTGAGGAGGGATCCAATTACACCTTTTTTGGTGACACACTTTGACACCTACCAATTTCAAAGTCCAAATAGTCGATCCAAACCGTTCAACATGATGGATATATTAAAATGTGCTTGGAAATCAAATTTTACATTTTTTTGAATTTTTTTGCTATTTATTAAGATGGTTACAAAAATCGTTGTTTTTCGGACCATTGAAAAATAGAGATTTTGTAACCATCTTAATAAATAGTAAAAAAATTCAAAAAAATGTAAAATTTGATCTCCAAGCACATTTTAATATGGTGATTATGTTGAACGGTTCGGATCGGCTGTTTGGATTTTGAAATCGCAAAATTGACCTATATAAAAAACGGTGTCATGATGTGTCACAAAAAAAGGTGTAATTGGATCCCTCCTCTTATTATTTTTATTGAAGTTTGCCAATACATTTTGATAATTTATATTTTTCACTATCAATTTAAAATAAAAAAGGCAACATATATCAACAGTCAAAATCACTTTTCATACATTAAATAAAAACAAGATAGAGCAGAACTTGAGTAAAAAAACTGCGGAGTTTATAACATAATATATTGTCCATTGTTGCTGAAGTATCATTTTTTTTGTTTGCAAAAAGTATATAATATATTTTGTTTCCCAATAAAAAAAAAAAAAAAATCTGAAAGATCCCAATTTTATCTGAATTTTTTTTTAAAATATATAATAAATTTTCAAAGGTAATTAAATTATTTCTTATGAAAATGTTAAATTTTCTTAGCTTCTAATGAGCCCTGTGCACAAACGCAACATCAAAATCAACTTTTGCTTGAAGGATTATATGATCCCATTTTTTACTAGATTGTGTTACAATTTGCTTTTGCTAAACATTCTATGATCTAAGTTGAGTTGCAGGCTTGCAGCAAAGCTAGCCAAATGCATAATATGATCAAGGGTGGACACTTGCCGACCCTGACTACAAAATTTTTAAAAATATACTTCTAGTTTAAAACCTCTAAATTTTTTTCCAAAAATATTTTTTTATTTCTATATTTTTATAAAAAGTTTATAAAAATATACTTAATATTCCAAAACATTATAAAATTATGTCTCGCCTAAATTTTTTGCCTCATCCTACTAATTATCCTCCGTCCGTCGCTGAATACAACTTTCAGGTGGGGGCAGATGGGATCATGGGAGTATCAAATTGGTATTAGTTCAAACTACTATAGTACATGGAAGAGATAATTAATTGGTATAAACTATAAAGTACTTAAGTACCACTGAATTGAAGAGTGGAGAATTCGGTATTGTAATCTTGGGAATGTTTCGGGTAATACCTAAAAGAGTGTACCGAATCTCAGTAGAGCAACTCTCTCCAATCATAGCTTTATTTTGTTCCAATATAATAATGTCATATCTTGTTGAGCTGAATAATTAAATGTGTGTGTATATCTGTATAGCCGACATTTTTAAAAATACCCCAAGTTAATTACAGATTAATAAAAATGCCCACGGTTCCCGAAAAATTTTAAAAATACCCAAACCAGCCATTTAATGGCCGGTCCCGCAATTTTTTTTTTTATTAAAGAGGGGAACCGGCCATTTAATGGCCGGTCCCCCATTTAATTTTTTTTTTATTTTTTTTTAGATAAATAGATAAAATGCTGAAATCTAAGACTAAAAAATCGAATTATTTTTTTAAATATTTGTTAGATTACTTTTTTGATAGCATATTTATACTAAAATACGCTAAATTACTTGAAATTATGTTAATTTATGCTGATTGACACTAAATTACTTTAAATTATGTTAAATTTTTTTAAGAGACAAATAGCTAAAATACTGAAATCTAAAAAATCAAATTGTTTTGTTAAATATTTGTTAGAAAATATGTTACGAATAGAGCCGATTTTGTGCTAAAATACGGTAAATTACAATAATTATGCTAAAATACAGTTAATTTACTAAAATGCTGAAATTACAATAATTATGTAGAATTATGCTAAAATACGGTAATTTACTGAGCTACGTAGATTGAAGAATAGAAATGAAAATTTTAATCGGAAATGATGCAATATGGGCCTGTGCATGCTTCATGAAAAGGAGCGTAACTTTTGATCCGTCCGTCGGATCGGGCTGAAATTTTGACAGGAACTCCACAGCCCAAAACCGGATCCGAAACCCATCTACGATCCGTTTTGCCCATTTTGCGGGCTCAGATTCGCGATCAAAGTCTTCCTTCATGGACTTTTGGACCTTTCTTTATAATTTTAAAGTTTTTAGGGTCTTTGATGTATCTTTTATATATATTTTCTGTATCTTTTATATATATTTTCTATTTTATATATATTTTCTGTTTTGGGTAAAAATAAAAATCTCGGATTTTGCATATTTTAGCACAAAATCGGTCCTATTCATAGTGTATTTTAGTATAAATATGCTATGAAAAAACTAATCTAACAAATATTTAACAAAACAATTCGATTTTTTAGTGTTAGATTTCAGTATTTTAGCTATTTTTCTAAAAAAAATATATATATATATATATATATCAGTACCGGCCATTTAATGGCCGGTTGGGAGATTTATTCGGTACCGGCCATTAAATGGCCGGTTTGGGCATTTTTAAAAATTTTCGAGAACCGTGGGCATATTTATTAATCTGTAATTAACTTGGGGTATTTTTAAAAATGTCGGCTGTATAGAGGCGGGCTAAGATCAAAGTGGTATGACCAAGGCCTTGATGCTACTAATTAGTTTTTGCAATTTTAAAATTCAAATAGTTGATCTGAAGTGCTCAACGTGTTCTCTATATTAAAATAGGATAAAGATTTTTTTCTCCCGGCTCCTATCCCCTATTCATCTCTCAATCATTAATTATCTAGGGGACCACAACTTCAAGCACAAAAAGACAAAAGAAAACGTGTATCAATCATTAATTACGTGAGGGACCGGTAATTAACTAGGGGGATTACTTATATTTAAATTTTTTTACAACTGACGTGCACAAGTATTCATATATAATACATCAAGTTTTCATATATAATACATTAAGTATTCATATCTAAGATATCAAGTATTTAAAAAAAAAACTAGACACATCACTCACACATCTTTTACACGTTTTTAGATGTGGTTTTTTTTTCTCCGTTCACTCTAACCAATATTTCTGACAAATCTATGAAGAATTTTGCGAATCTAAAATCACAAACGTCTTCTACGCAATTTTATCTTTCAAATGAGATCCATGATGAAGTACTTTTGAGTTATCCGTCACGCAAGTATTCATACCTCGTAAAATTATTTATATCTCGTCGTGCAAGTATTCATACCTAAGATATCAAGTAAAAAATGATTGAGTGGTAATGAAATTTCAATCGGTAAAAAATGAGTGAATGATGTGTCCAGTTTTTTATTTGTGAAATACTGATGAGGTATGAATACTTGCTCGATGAGGTATGAATACTTCAATGACAAGGTATGAATACTTGTGCAACGGACAACTCGAAAGTATGTCATCATGGATCTCATTTGAAAGAGAAAATTGCGTAGAAGACGTTCGTGGTTTTAGATTTGCAAAATTCCTCACAGATTGTCAGAAATATTAGTTAGAGTGAACGGAGAAAAAAAAACCACCTCTAAAAACGTGTATAAGATGGGTAAGTGATATGTCCAGTTTTTTTTTAAATACTTGATATCTTAGATATTAATACTTTATGTATTATATATGAATACTTGATGTATTACATATGAATACTTGCACTCGCCGCGATAATGACGCGTTTTGTTTTGTCTTTTAGCGCTGAAATTTGTGGTCCCCTCTTAATTAGCGGTCAACAAAGGCAGTTATTGACCGGGGGATGAATGGGGGATAGGAGCTGGGGGATAGTTAGTCGGTCCCATTAAAATATTCTTGGAGACCAAATTTTACATTTTTATGGATTTTTGAAAATCACTGTTTTCATAATAATAAATAAATAAATAAAATATGAAAAACAATATATAGAGTTGGGCTACGGTACTTCGCGAAGTAAAGCGAGTGTTTTACTTCACGTCTATATCTTCAATTTCAAAGTTCAAAACGTCAATCTGAACCGTTCAAGTTGATCTCCATATTAAATTGTGCTTGGAGACCAAATTTTACAATTTTTACAATTTTTAGAAACTTTTTACTAATTTTTGGATTTTTTTAAATCATTGTTTTTTAGAAAATCGTGGACCATAAAAAATCAGTGATTTTAAAAAATTTAGAAAAAATAGTAAAATTTTTCCAAAAATTGTAAAATTTGGTCTCCAAGCACAATTTAATATGGAGGTCAACTTGAATGGTTCGGATCGATGTTTTGAACTTTGAAATTGAAGATATAAACGTGAAGTAAAACACTCGCTTTACTTCGCGAGGTACCGTAGCCCAACTCTATATATATATATAGAGAGAGAGAGAGTGGCTAATATCCAAACGTTTGTTCTTAAGCCCTCGTGCAACCAAGTCGTTTTCAGATTTTCAAAGTCCAAACGGTCGATCTAAACCGTTAGATGTGATCTCTATATTAAAATCTGTTTGGAGACCAAATTTTACATTTTTTTGGAACTTTTTTACTATTTATTAAGCCACTTTGAAAATTGCTGATCACATGGTCCAGAATTTGATTGCACTGTTTTTACTGTTCATCCGGATCAGCAATTTTTAAAGTGGCTTAATAAATAGTAAAAAAATTCCAAAAAATGTAAAATTGGGTCTCCAAGAAGATTTTAATATGGATTGAACATCTAACGGTTTGGATCGACCGTTTGGACTTTGAAAATCTAAAAACGACTTGGTTGCACGAGGGCTTAGGAACAAACGTTTTGATATTAGCCACTCTATATATATATATATATGAGAATGCATGTGTTTTTTTTTTAAATAATGGAAAAGTGCACAAATCAATCATATATTGTGCTAATTAGACTTTAAATTCATTTTTAAAAAATCGTTGAAGTAGCTTGTCACTTAAAAAACTATTAGTTAATAATTTAATATCTTTGATGACACACTTATAATTAAGTTAACCACAACAGCAATTAAAGGTGGAGCCAGAAACTTTTTCAATGATATCAATGCAACAACTGTTGGAGTAACAATTTAGAAAATTCGGATAGTTAAGATATTAATCAAATAAATTAAATTGAAACAATATTATCTGCATCGTGGTGTCACTGTTCTCAAACCTACTCCGTAATGTGTCAAACTCGTGAAATCATCACCGAGATAATTCAAAATTGTCAGTTCTGACCATTTAAGTAACTGGTAATAACTCTCGAATATCCAAAAATATAAATTATTGATTTAGTAGGATTGAGATAAAATAGAAAAGAACTCAAATAAATTCATTTTCTGTGGAGCAAATCAAGGAAGAATTTTCATTTTGTAACTTCCTTGCTCAGTTACAAAACAGAGAAAGGTTTCGAAATCTGGAAAAACGAATTGGTGGCTTGGTGCCCTATTTTTTTTTTTCTTTTGCCATAATAAGGGAGAAATAATTAATAATCATTCAAAACAGAAATGGAAATGCATCTCTATGAATTCTTTACTATGATAAAAAAGGTGTTGTAGTAAACAGTTCCATTTAATATTAAAGAGAAGCGATAGTAAAGTTATTATTAATGAATATTTGATAGTCAAAATTTAACACAATTAAAGAAATATAATTTCAGTTTGATTCTCAAATTTTCAAATAGCACAAATGGAATCCAATCTTTGGACTCCTCTAATTCACGGTCTCAGCGGCGCAAACTAATATCCGTCTGTATCTGAAAATTAGATATGGATATTCGAATATCTGTGCGAATAAGGATACGAATACGAATATAATTTTAAATTTTAATTATCTGTATTCAAATAGTAGATATATAATATATAGTTTAAGAGGAGGGATCCGATTACACCTTTTTTGGTGACACACTTTGACACCTACTATTTTCAAAGTCCAAATAGTCGATTCAAACCGTTCAACATGATGGATATATTAAAATGTGCTTGGAGATCAAATTTTACTTTTTTTTGAATTTTTTTGCTATTTATTAAGATGGTTACAAAAGTCGTTGTTTTCAGACCATTGATAAACAGCGATTTTATAACCATCTTAATAAATAGTAAAAAAATTCAAAAAAATGTAAAATTTGATCTCCAAGTACATTTTAATATAGTGATCATGTTGAACGGTTCGGATCGACTGTTTGGATTTTAAAATCGCAAAATTGACCTATATAAAAAACGGTGTCATGATGTGTCACCAAAAAATGTATAATTGGATCCCTCTCATAGTTTAATACATATTATACAAAAATTATGCAATTACTACTATACAAAGCGGATATCCATATCCATTTAATATTCAATCTGTATCCATATTCGTATTCGTATCTATCTAATCTCCAATCCGCATTCGTATTCGAAAAATAAAAACAGATACAGATATAATTTTATCACTGTACTGTCTGATCCGTATCGTATCCGATCAGTTTGCATCCCTTGTCTCCTGCGTAATCGAAAAAGTAACCAATCTCTTTTTTATAGACTTTGTCCCTAATATTACGTGGCGCTGTGGCCTTTAATAATTATAGTATACTTTTAAAATGAAAAACTAGTACCTTTCACTGTTAGAAATTGGAAATGTTTATAGTTATTTTTTTTTTCTTCCTTGTGATAACATGGAAGATATGCAAAGTTTAAAAGTTAACTTAGAAAAAACTTGTTTACCTCATTTTTATCCAATAATTTTTTTGAATAACTATTTTGAACTTTAAAAATGAAGATATGAACAAAAAGTAAAACACCCTTTTTAATTCCCAAAGCAAGTTAGCCCCCCCCCCCCCTCCCTCTCTCTCTCTCTCTCTCTCTCTCTATATATATATATATATGAGGAGGGATCCTATCACACCATTTTATAGTGATATTGACAACATATGCTTATAAGTTATTTTTGCGATTTTGAAGTACAAATAGTTGATCCGAACCGTTTAACATGATCTCCGTATTAAATGTGATTAGAGAACAAACTTTACATATTTTTGAAATCTTTCTAGTATTTATTAAGATATGTACAAAATTATTGTTTACAGACAATTCTGGACCATTGAAAAACAACGATTTTAAAAAAAATAAAAAAATAATAAACAATTTTCAAAAAATGTAAAATTTGGTCTCAATGCACATTTTAATATGGAGATCATGTTGAACGGTTCGGATTGACTGTTTGAATTTTAAAATCGCACAAATAATTTATAAATATATGGTGTCAATATATGTCAATATAAAATGTTGTAATTGAATTCCTTCTCTATATACAGAAAGATAAAGAGATGAGCTATACAGAAAGAAAAAGAGATGAGCTATTATTCTTTGAGAAATAAAGAGAGTATTTTACTTTTTCCAATAGCTCATTGGTAAATAAATCCAGTAATTTATCTTTATCCAACTTGTTAATTAAGCCTTGAGGCATGAGAAGTTTGACTTTGGTCAAACTTGTTACACATTTCACAGGGAGATAGGAGTAGGTCCGATGGGCATCGGACCTACATATAGGTTCAATTAGCTTTAGGACCGTATGATTAGCATCAAGATCTATGCGCACGGAATTGATACAGACTTGTACGGATTTTGATGCAGAGCACACGAATCTTGATGCAGATCGAATGGTCATCACACCCATCGAACCAAGGTAGGTCCGATGGGCATCGGACCTACTCTGATTCCTTTCACAGGTAACCAACTCATGGAGCCCACAAATGAAATTTGAACTTTTAACTTTATACACCATGTTTATTTGCAGGGGTTATTCTGGACCAATAATTTGCACACAGCATGTGCATGTTCCCCTGAATTAAGAATCCAATAATTGACGAGTTCCTTTTTTGAGCCAAACGCTTTACAAATTACATTGCATTCTAGTTATTCTAGCTTAATTAATTAATTGACAAATGTCTTATCTACTATTTTCTATTTGGATTGTTCTATAATGTTGTGGTGCTTGTATTGGATTCATTCTTCTAATAAAGATGGTAATAATCAAACAAGAGAAATGCATATAAAAATGGAGAAAGCAAAACTAAGTCAAAGGTTTAGGTGGTCATGCCTCTCATCATTTGGTCGCCTTTGCCTTTAGCAGGTGAAGCTTTCCTGTCTTTTTATGAGCCTTCATATCTCTTGCTTGGATCTTTCGTTACGCAATTCATGCTAGTCGTTTACTGTGCGTAATAGATAGCGCCTGTACCTCTCTCATAGTTAACTTTAAATGGTTTTTTTTTTTTTTTTTGTATATATTATGACTCGGCTTCTTTTAAAACTTATTGGTGAAATTTAGAATAAGTTTTTATTTCGTAGTATTTTAGTCGTATTCGATTAAAGATGAAAAATTAAAATAATGAAAAAGTAAAAAAAAAAAAGTGCAATTCCTCTGTTCTATCACCTCTATGAAATAAAGAATTGACTCATGACGAAATAGGTGAGAAAACTATTTGTAAAAAACAGAAAATTGATTTCCAAAGTTTAAACTCAATTCTACTATAAAAGAGCATTGCTCAATATTTTTCCTCTGTACAATAATATGGTGGGTAATATTTCTTTGACAATTTGTTTCAAATATCAAATCAAAACTAGAAAGTTATTGTAGAATTAAAAAGATAACTTCTAATTTCTATGTAAACCTCTATCAATTATATATTGTATAAATTATCTTTCATGCAGCCGAACTTTGTCTCATTGTGGCCAACCATTAAAAATCCAGACATGTGGGGCCCAATTGAGCATAAGCAGTTGGCCACGTGGTTACTCCTAGCTAAGTCCAATTTGACCTAGGTCATAGTTGTTGATTTGTTATTTCCTGAGATCCTTGTTTACAATATATTTTGCAATTGAATAAACTGGTTTAACTCTAACAAGTACACTCATACAAGTAATCAAAGTAATGGCATCAATTATGAAGCAATAATCTATCCGTTATATCTTTTGGACTTGCATTATTTTTTAAGACATTTGGATTGTCTTAGCAAACCAATTTAATGTACGTTTCTCTTTCAATTTTTTTTTTTTTCTATATAACATGTTTGGTGACAAAATTGTGGTAAGATGTATTTAGAACGACTCAAAAATAGGATTGTATTTGTGTGGCGGGGTGTTGGATTTTATGAAAGAAAAAAGAATTTCAAAAAATAAATAAAAAGGAAACAATTATAATTTTTGTTGGTGAGGCTGAAATTGAGACTTAAGATGAATTAAATGGTGTTAGATTTAATTTATTTTATTGCAAATGATGTAGGGCCTAATTTCTTTTTGTATACTGTCTATTAAAACTTAATTAAATATAATATTTTCTAAAATTTTATTTTATTAAATGAGATAATCATTTGATAATCGTCAATTGAATTAAAAGAAAGTATGAAGGCATAAAAAGCTTATATTCTTTATCCAAAAGAAAGAGTAGTGTAAATAAAAGGCTATTATGCTGTTTATTTAGTACATACAAAAAATAAACCGTTAATCCAGTACAAATGGAGTTAACGGACCTATATATATATATATATATATATATATATATAGAGTAGAACTAGGGTGCTCCTAAGCTCACCAAGTCCTTCCGTGAGCGCGACTCTAAAACCTCTCGAATTGACTTCAAACGACATTTCCAAACCGTTAGATGTTCAATCTATATTAAAATGTGCTTGGAGACCAAATTTTACATTTTTTGAAATTTTTTTACTATTTATTAAGATGGTTTGAAAATCGCTGTTTTCCAATGGTGCAGAATTTTAATAAAAACAGCAATTTTCAAACCATCTTAATAAATAGTAAAAAAATTTCAAAAAATGTAAAATTTGGTCTCCAAGCACATTTTAATATAGATTGAACATCTAATGGTTTGAAAATGTCGTTTGAAGTCGATTCGATAAGTTTTAGAGTCGTGCTCACGAAGGGCTTGGTGAGCTTAGGAGCACCCTAGTTCTACTCTATATATATATATATATATATATATATATATATAAGTAAATGCAGTTAGCAGGAAAAAAGAGTTGGTAATGTTAACATAAAGTAATAATAATCAAGGAAAGGTCAATTCAATTTTACAATAATTGCTTTGTGGCTTTCGGCAACTGGCACGCATGAGTATCTCTCTTCTTCTTTTTGTCTTGATCTCAGTTCTGACAGTGATTGCTCCAATAGTATCTTTACAAATTACAATTCAAATTCAAATAATGAATGTAATAATATGCACTTATTAATTTCTTGTGATTCCAACTATGTTTTTGTAACACCCGGTAATTTTGATTTTCTTTTTGAAATTATTTTGGATCAATATATAATTTTATAACTTTGAAGGTTTAAATTGTAAAATGACAAACTTAAAAAAAAAATAGGGGATCAACGTAGCATTTTTTTTGGCACGTGGCTTGCATGCATTGCCCTCCCTAACCGACCTTTCTGAAAATATTTAGGAAGCTGATATGAGTACCCGCACTGTACCCACACCTAAACTGTCATAACTGCTTGTGAGGACTGCAACTATTTCAAAACTGTAATTTTGTTTCACAAATTTAATAGTAATACTGTGAAGTATATAGCTCAAACAGGGCAAGTATTTATACCTATACAATGAACTACAACTGATATATGAATTTTCCTAAAATAACTGTACCCGCACCTTTTTTTTGAAAAATTCTCATGTTATACCCGCATTAGGGGACCACTCAAACGGCATGTGGGGACCGCAACTGTTCCAAAACTGTAATTTTGTTTTACAAATTTTGATACTGTGAAGTACATAGCTCAAACAGGGCAAGTCTTTATACATATACAATGAACTACATATGATATATGAATTTTCCTAAAATAACTGTACCCGCACCTTTTCTTGAAAAATTCTCGTGTCGTACCCGCATTAGGGGACCACTCAAACAGCATGTGGGACCACAACTGTTACAAAACTGTAATTTTGTTTTACAAATTTTAATAGTAACACTGTGAAGTATATAGTTCAAACAGGACAAATATTTATACCTATACAATGAACTACATACGATATATGAATTTTCCTAAAATAGCAGTGCGGGTACTGTAGCGTGTACAGTGCGGGTACTGTGCGGGTACTGTAGCGTGGGTACAATAATTATTCAAATATTTAATCTCTCCGATTATATTATCGAAAAATAAACAAACAGAAACCAAATAAATGAAGAGAAAAAAGAAAGAAAGAAATTTGAGGAAATGAAAAAATAAAAGACATTTCGGTATAAATTATCATTTGATTATATATGTCCGATTGGAATTTTGACTAGTCACATTGATTCTGAACAGTTGTTGCAACTCGATTTGGATTTCTGAATTGATCGCTATCAGGTAACCGGACTTCTCTATAATTTATATTTTCGTTTTGTTTGGTTGAATTTGATTTGAATTGGGTGTTGAATTATGAGGGCATATTTAACGTGATAACGGGTTTGAGGTTTGAATTTGACTGTGAAATGATAAGATTGTGTGTTCCGATACTATAGGAATTGTCTATGGCAGACATTCCAAATATGTGAATACTGTGTGATTTGTTTTACTGATAACCTAGACCTAAGTGTTATCATCGTTAAATATGCATGCATAATTTGATATTTAATTGTGTAGATTAATCTAATCCTATTGAAATTGTTATTTACTGTTATTAAGCCAATTATAGAGAAACTGCGTCATTAAATAACTGGTTACTCGGCTTTGTAGCTGACTCCGTATTGTTTCTGTTTGTTATTTTTGTTGCGACGTAGGTTGACATGACGGCGGATGGATGTGAGGGTGCTTCTCTTGTCGCGATCCCTGACCCGGTGGCGGGTCGTGACAGTTTTCCCTCAATACAATATTTGGATAATATTCTTAATTTATATTTTGCAGATGATACATTATTATTCGTTCAAGCAGATGATAAGATAATAGAAGTTCTTGTATCGAATTAATAAGATTTGAAAATTGAGTGAATCAATCGAACTATGCATAGCACGGATTAGTTCGTAACGCAGATAAATATTTTCATTTTCAAAATTCTAGTGATTAATCCGAACTGTTTAACATGATCCTTATATGAATATATACTTGCAAACTGAATTTTATATTTTTAAAAATTTGTTTACTATTTTTTAAGATAGATAGAAAATCACTTGATCTGAAAATTCTGGACCATCCAAAAATAGTGATTTTCTACGCATCTTAAAAAATAGTAAAAAAAAAATATAGAAAATATAAAATTCGGTTTGTAAGTACATATTCATATGGGAATCATGTTGAACGGTTCGATTGACCGTTAGGATTTTGAAAATATTGATTCGTATTACAGACCAATCCGTGCTATGCATATTACCATAGACTCAATCTTGAAAATTTATTAGAATTAAAAAATAATTTTGCAAACAGTAAGAATATGATACCTTTAAACATCTCAAAATGTGAAGGTAACATATTTTAGATACCATTTTTGCACTAATGAACTTTTGATTGCATCACTTTTCTCTGGATGAAGCAATACCTATAATTAATGCTATTACATAGAAAACTTAACAACACATTGAGTATATTTCTTTTGACCAGGTGTAAACTGCTTCATAATTTAATATCTGAGTAATGCAAAGGAACCCGGAATTAATACAATAGCAGAAGTAAAGCTAAAGCGACCAACAACTCTGTTCTTATACATTCTTCTACATTTTCACATCTCTTTTTATATTTCTCACATTTAATTCATTTTCTCTTACTCAAGGCAATACATTTAATCTATCATTCAACTTTAATCTCTTCCACCTCCCCCCCCCCCCCCCCCCCCCCCCCCCCCCCCCCCCCCCCCTCTATAAATATCCCCTGCCACTTTTCTTTTAACATCACAAAACTCACCACTCTCTCTATCTAATACAGACCCACACACACACACACACAAAAATACACTGTAATAGCCAATGGCTATTCAACTAGGGAGATGCATTGTGGTGCTTTCTCTTCTTGTCCTCATAAGTCCATTGTGCATGGGAGGAGGATACCTATGCCCACAATTCTACGACAAATCATGCCCAAAAGCGAAAGAGATCGTGCAGTCGATAGTGGCACAGGCAGTTGCCAAGGAGGCCAGGATGGCTGCCTCCCTTCTCAGGATGCATTTCCATGACTGCTTTGTCAAGGTTGTCAGTACAACCTTTTTTTGTTTTTATTTAATTTTTACACATCACATGTCATTTTCATAGAACATGTGTGTACTCTTTATTACACTTGTGTCTTCATATATATTGAAATGTTTCTCTTATAAGAAAACTAAGGAGACAAAGTTTGAAATGTATGAAGAAATTTGCCAACTAAAACATGGGCAATATTTTGGCATGTTTAGGGATGTGATGCATCAGTGTTACTGGATAGCAGCAGGAACATAATTAGCGAGAAAGGATCAAACCCGAACAAGAACTCCCTGAGAGGTTTTGAAGTCATCGATGAAATCAAGGCGGCTCTTGAGAGAGCATGCCCTCAGACCGTTTCTTGCGCTGACATTGTAACTCTCGCCGCAAGAGACTCTACTGTTCTGGTTAGTTCTTTAGTTATTTTGTCAACTGATCACTACCTAACTAATAAGTTCTTGGGTCATCATTACATAATATGTATTCAACATAATGCATTGTTAATTACTCTTAATTTGCATTGAATTGTTGTTTTGTGAATTGGAAATTTTACAGGCAGGGGGACCTTACTGGGAGGTCCCACTAGGAAGGAGAGACTCATTGGGTGCAAGCATTAGCGGGTCCAACCGCATGATACCCGCTCCGAACGACACTCTCCCCACCATTATAACCAAGTTCAAGCTGCAACACCTCGACCTTGTTGATCTTGTTGCGCTCTCAGGTAAAATCCTGTTTAAGAAATTATGGGTTAAATTAATCTTAATAATACCTCATATTGTGTATTTTTTTTTTTCTAACTTTAAACAGAAAATGTTCAACTCGATCAACCAATACATTATTTTATAGATCCATGATTCATCATCCTTTTAGGTGAAATTGCCTGAAGCGCAGAAACCTATTTAACATGATATCATGCCTAATTGAGATCCTTTCAGGTTCATTTATAAGTTATAACCATACTTGACATGACCAAAATGTGAACAAATCAGATGTTCAAACCCAAATGCCCAATTTCAGGACAAATTAGAATGAATTAACAACATAAAGCTGAATGCTTGTAAGTCACGCACGGGGTTGTCGCAAAGGAAGGGCAAAAATTCAATAGTAATCACCATTTGATAAATTGAACAGGTGGCCACACGATCGGGCAGTCACGATGCACCAGCTTCCGGCAGAGGCTGTACAACCAGACCGGCAATGGTCTGGCCGATAACACCCTTGAGGAATCATTCGCTGCAAAGTTGCGTTGGGGCTGCCCGAGGTCAGGTGGTGACAACAACCTCTTCCCGCTAGACAAGGTGAGCCCCACCAAGTTTGACAACTTGTACTTCAAGAACATCTTATATGGAACAGGGCTGCTCAGCTCAGACCAAATTCTCTTTACAAAGAGCCCCAATACCATGGCCTTAGTTAAGCTCTATGCCGAAAACAACGAGATTTTCCTTGAGCATTTCGCAAAATCGATGGTCAAAATGGGTAACATTTCGCCTTTGACCGGGTATGAAGGCCAGGTGCGGAAGAATTGTAGGTTTGTTAATTACTAAGTAATTAATAAGCATTGTTTGTTCAATTCAGTTTGATATATGGAGTGTGGTGACTGTCAAATGTGATATAATAAAGTGTAATTGTCTGTTTTTCCTTCGATTCTTTGTTTTTCCGTTTTATTTGTTTGTGTGCTGTAATTGTTGATTAGTATGTTGACATGTTGTTATTTTCAATTTCCTTCATGAATAAAGTTGCAAATATTTGATGTTAGTACTGAATTGTCTCTAGATTTTCCATTGCCAACAACCTTATTTTGTATGTTTACTTTCATATTGTATTTTGAATTTGAATTAATGAATGAATTGTGCGCCTACCCTAGCCCCTCTTACAGAAAAATGTTGTGATGTAATTGTACCAAACTAATTGTTTATCTTGTTGCCCTACCTCATCAAAGAAAGCGGGAATATCTGAGTTCCAAATAATTGAAGTTTGTTATTACATGATGCAAAAACAAAAATATCCTTTGCGTCGGTTCTGAAATACATCTTTATGGAGAAGGTAGCTTGAGAGCTACCTGCTCCATTAAAATGAAAACAGTTTCATAATTGACGTGTCACCGTTCACCGACATAGAAAGATGGATGTGAAAAGACAGTTTGTTGTTTTCAAACTCTTTTGGTTGTAATTTTGTGCAACACTGTGTTTTATTTCAATTTTATCTTCATTTATGTGAACATTTCCAAAACTCTTTCTGTACATCTGTTTAAGATCTTAACCTCAATTTTAAATTTTAATTTTTTTTAAATGTTTCTTATATTAAAATTGTACGGAGGAGTTGAACAAATTAATTTTCTATGTTTAAGTAGGTTTTTTTTTTATTTTGCTTTATCATTGTTTTTGAGTTTTTCTATCAAGCATCTGAAAGTAAATCCTTCATGATGAAAACTATCCTGAAAATTGAGATGTCTATGAGCGAACTATGATAATATGCATATTACTGATCGATCTATGCTATAGATTCATATCTCTATTTGTGAAGTCCACATAGTCAACACAAATTGTTAAACATAATTTCTATATGAAAATGTACTTAGAGATAAAAATTTACATTTATTTAAGACTTTTTTAACTATATTTTAGATAAGTAGAAAAATCACTGCTTTTATTTTTCAATCTAAAAAACCTAGTAAAAGTTTGTAAAAAGTTGTAAAATTTTATATACAAATACATTTTCGTATGAAAGTAGATATCATTAATTTTTTTAATCTAAAAATCTAGTAAAATTTCTAAAAAAAATTGTAAATTTTAATCTACAAATACATTTTCATATAGAAATCTGATTTTTTTTTCCTAAAAATATAGTTTAAGTTTCTAAATTTTTTTTTTGTAAAATTTAAACTAGAAATACATTTTCATATATAGAGACATCAGACATCCCATAACACATGTCCTTCTATAATATGCATATTACCATAACCTAGGCCTTCTAATGGGCTTGGCTCGGCTCAGACTCGGCTCAGCTTAATGAGAAAGTCATATAGCTCAAATCCAGGCTTGCCTCAGTTTTGAAAGAAAAAGCTCGGCTCGGCTCAGCTCGTTTGAACACTTGACTTGGCTCAGCCCATATTTCGGCCCAATTCGGAAAAAAACTCATTTCTTTTCTGTAATGCTCGTCCAGCCCATTAACTGCTCATTTCTTTTTTACCGATTTTCATATAACAGAAAACCTTACAATATTCAACTGGTACCGACAGACTGGTACCAGATACATCAACATAACAGCCACACATAGAAGTACATACGACAGTATATAAGAAGCCTAATACATCATAGCAATAACAAAAACAAGTTCACAACTAAAACATGCATAACAGCCCCTATCAAAAGTAGCAATGCCATTCTTAGTCCAATATTCAAAAAAGCCCCTGTAAAACTAAGAATTGGCAGAAGATAGTGAGGAGCTTGAACTAGCAGTACAGATAATTCCAATAAAATTTTACACTTCTATCTAAAATTTAAATGACATAATAAAAAAATTGGTATTTCCAATAAATTTGTTTTTGAATTTGATCATAATAATTTTTATATTACCTTAGAACATCTAAAATCACACAGCACATTCTCTTGAAAAAAATAGTGCTAGCAGACATAAATAAGATCAAACAAAAATAATATCCATGCTATCTAACAATTAAGGAATGTAGAAGTGGTATCAGAAAGATAGAATATTAAACAATCAACAATATAAAAGTATTTATGTAAAGTTGAGAAGCTAATCTTAAGTGACACATTTTCAAAAAACCAATAATCTCTCCTCAAATTGCATCATTAAAGAAGCAAGATATAAAGCTGATATGGTGTCATTAATCCATTTGGTTTCATGAAAAGTTAGAAAGACCAGCAGATAAAACGAGTCTCTGCTCAAATCATGACACATTTTAGATATTAAAAAATATTCTAAATAATGAAATCAGAGAGGGCCAGGAAATGTGCCATTATCCCTTTGTTCATTCCACCTTTCAACCTGAAAATAATTCAATCACAAAAGAAAACAAAAGAAATAAAACATCAACAGTGGCATTAAATAAAGCATATGTGAAAGAAGAAACCAGGAGTCTACTTTCTATCAAACAAATAGATTATGATACATTATATACCAGACTGCATCTTTTTATAGGATTTAAAGTGGTTTATTTCTTCAAGTTTCAGGGTACATAGGACAGTTTTGTCTTTCTCAGGCATGCTGCCTTGTGATTTTTGCACAGAGCAAACTACAGCTCCAAATCAGGAGTTCTTAGTACCAAAATTCTCAGGACATCATGTACTATCACCTAGATTAATCTCAAAGTTTTCTGAATTTTCTAACTGGGTCAAACTAGTAATTTTGTACTGTTCAGTTTTGGTACCAGCCACCCATTGTACCAGTTGCTGGAATTTTTGAAATCTGATCTTTTAAAGTCCTTAATTAATTGCATAAAAATCACAAAAATGTGAGGTTTGATTCCGTGAGTTCCTGGTAATGTCCTATATCCATTTATGCAAGGATTTGGTTCATTTATAACTTTCTGATCTGGTTTCTGGTCTGATTTGCAAGAGGGTTCTGTTTGAGGTATTCTCTGTACCAGTTGCACCTATATCCAGCAATGTTTGGTAAGTGTCTGGGGCAATGTTTGGGCTATGCCTGGACAGTAGTTTGGAACTTAAAGTGTATGTGCATTGATGTAGTAAGCTAACTCATGAACCACCCTTTTATGCATGATAAAATAGATATAATCAAGTTAAAAGATTCTCTAATTCAAGAAAAATTAATAAAATCTATTTATCTAGAAAAATAAAAACTTCACTGTCCAGAATTTATTGCTGAAATAAAAATTCACACCACCTCTTATTTCTTCACTGAATAGCACACTTGCATGCCTTTCCAGTCCCTCAATTAACCTTTTCTTCACCTCTTGTTTGAAATTTGAATTCATGAAGAATTTGCCCTTAAACTGATTGTGAAGTAAGATTGGTTTCAATCAAAGCAAAATTCCCACAGATAAATCAAAGATGCCAATTAATAGACTCTAAATATTACTAATCCAATTTAGGACTCAAATACCAAACAACTTATGCTCTAACCTAACCAGCATTAAAAATTCTACAAAATCATAGATAACAAAAGATCATAGATAACAAAAGTTTAATACCTGAAAAATACCAGACTTTCTGCCAATCCCTACTGCTTCTAAACCTTAAACATTAATCCTAATCCTAATTTAACAAAACTCACAAAATAAAAACAGTACCAGTATCATGTTTCATACCTTTTTATGAGTTAAAGAAAGGCAGATTTGGGAGCAACTTAATAAGCTCAAGGACAGTTAATGATGCCAAGTGGACCTCTCTAATCTCTCACAGTTGAACTACATTGAAACAAACAACAAAAGGTTAATTGAGTAGGATATGAACTAAATCCAGAAATTTGTCCAGCAAAAAATTATAAAAGTTTATTTATAATTTTTATATATAATTTTTCAATTCTTTAAGAATTAGTATATGAATCAGCCTCCTCATTTGAATCAACCACTGCAACACCTCACTCACTGTAATTCTCTAATAGCAGTACAAGAGTCTCATCATGTTCACCGATTTAATCCATGCTCAGCCACCCAAAACAGTTTGATTCTTTAAATGTAGGATTTCCTCCCCATGTCAGACCTATAAATCTTCTCATGCACAGATACTGTAATAATGGCAATATTAAGCATGCCTTTGAGCTGTTTGATGAAATTACAAACAGAAGGTTTTCAATACCTTGATTGGCAGCTATTGTAGAATTCGAGATTTGGTTATGAGTTAGATCGACAGCTTGCCCAGTTGACAGCTTAATCTACACTATAGAGGAAGATGAATGTACTTGATTTGCGGCAAATGTTGCACATTGAATTGAAAAATAGTCTCAAATGTAACTATTGAGGAAGATGATCTAAAAAATCTAACTAAATTAAATTAAAATTCAGATTATATAAACCAACCAGTACATAGCTTCAACAGTAATCACAAGATATACTAAAAATGTAACTAATATGCAATTTTAAAAACTAAAGCCTTGGTACTTGGTTTTGTAAAGGTATTATGCTTCTAACTCAATCAGGCCTTGTTCTAACCTAAATATTAGGAACCTGAGAGCTGATCAATGCCAAGTATCGCGCAAAACCCACAAAATAGAAACAATATCAATTTTTAGTAGTGCACCCTTGTATAACCTTATACAAGGATGGATTCTCAAGACACAAGATAACGAACAACTTAGATTTCTAAACAGTATTTATTTTAGACATAATCTAAAAGTCTTCTTCTTTCTTCCACCATCAAAGAGAAATTTATTAGAAAAGTCTTCTCCTTTCTTCTACCATTAAAGAGAAATTCATTAAAAAATTTGAAGAAAATTTCTCAAATGTCACATCTTGCTATCTTGAAAAACTTAGTCCACGACCATACAACATAAAGGCGAAAATAACTTCTTACCGTTGAAGATTTGTCTCGTGATCATGAAGACAGCTCTTCGCACTTAAAGATTCCATAGCCAACGTTGTGGAATCAAGTATTGTATTCCGCACTTATGATTATGTTTTATAAATCGGCTGACATAGTACAGTAAAAAAAAGAGAAGACTCAATGGGCTACTCAACTTGGCACGGACTCGCCCATGTTTAAGCGCTAAAATTTGAGTCCGAGCCGAGCTAAAGCTTTATTCAGTTCAGGGCCTAGTTCAATATAATTTATTGAGTTGTCCAACCCATTGGCTCATGAGCTGGCCTACCATTACCCAATGAGATCTATTATTAAGAAAGATTACCTTGGCTGTTACTATCAAATTTTCCGGTATAGTTTTGTTCAACATCTTCAAATCATCTAGCATCGACTCAAAATTACATTCATCACATATTACTCATATTATCATTTATTTTCTTAAAAACATACTGTCAAAACATTCCACAGATTACATGAAAATTTATTCCCAACAACATGAAGACACACACCATCACATGAATGCAATGCACATACATACATATATTAATACACAACAGGTACTACACACAAAAGAAAGGAGAGCGCAGGCGCTCCAGATTCATTACCTCCGAGTGGTCCACAAACAGGTTCACCTATCAATCAAACAAACAATTTTATTAGAACAACTCTGGTGCCAATAGGTACTGACATTGTTATACACTTCTTCTTTTTCAGGTCTTTAACAAAAGACATCTAATGTTTTATTTGTTTAGTAACTTCAATTTTGCAACATAGCTTGTGGACAAATCACCAATGTCTTTCCCCATTTTCAAGTACTGGAAAATTGTATATTTCGCAGCTTGTTGACAAATTTGCCTATGATCCAAAATGTCTCCTTTTCTTAGCACAAATTATATTCTAATCAAGGTAATTAAACTTATAATTAATTTAGAAGCCATGACCCATTTTATTTAGAAAGTGCCAGGAGCTTTGACATTTCTTTTACAACTTGACCTTCATTCTAATGGTTGAGCGTCATTTGCAATAACCTGGAAACATATATAGCCTTATTTGGAATCTTTTCCCAAATACTAATAAAATGCTGTGAATTTGAAAGAATTCTTCCTTATTCCGGGGTCAATTTTGTTCCTCTTTCCATATAACCATTATACCAGGGGGGCTTAATTGGTACTATTGTTCTCTGAATACCATCCATGAATTCTTGACAGCTACTTGCTGCTCAATAACAAGAAAATAAACATACCCTAGGTCCATATCGTTTGACAAACCACTCGGAAGTTCTAGCATCAGACGCCTCAAACATGGTTTTCTCAAGGCCCAAACGACCTATGATCTTTGCAATGATGTCAGCCCGAAGAGAGTCAGGATACATGCACACATCATCAGCATCTATCACAATCATGTCTGCACCAGCATCCAAGCATCTCTCTGCCTTTCTTATTAACAAATCCACATCTTCCACTTTTTCTACATATTTCGAGTTATAAAAAATTTGGCATTCAATATCCCATCAAGCAACTATAAATTAAATTGTGGTGTTGTCGGCCCTTTCATGACTGTTTACAGAAGTGCATGTTAGGAAAATCAAAATTTTCTACAGAATAGAAGGTCTTAACAATAAAAAAAATTCAATAATTAATGCCACAGTAAATGAGATTGACTATATCAGCTCTACCATGCCCATCTTTTCAACAATAAAGAAAATTAGTCCCAAAAATAATTTTGGCAAACCATTTTAAATTAAAGATAGTGATGATTTTACTGGAAGTTTAATGTTCGTGTGAAGCTGGCACAATGGAGAAAGTGTGATATTAATAATGCAGGTTCCATTCCTCATATTAGGAAAATATCAGGTGCTTCTCTCATAGGCCATGTTCAGCAGCCCTCCTTAAAGATGGGGATTAAAAATTTAATCTTTGCTAAGGAAAATATGTTCGGTGAGATGATAGGATTAACAATGAAGTCTTAATATGAATAAAATATATGTAATGGTGTGTAAATACCAAATTACCCCTCATATGTTTGTTATGCAATAAATGTAATTATGAAAGCTAAATGATGTTACAACATGGTTTATATATATGAATATGTTAATTTTGATTAAGTTAATAAAACCAACATTTACTGCATTAAATACATTTTATTAAAAATGTAGCAACAAAAAATTAAGAGAAGTAAATTATAAACTGAGTAAGCAAGAAAAAAATAGACTAAGTGCATGTTGTAAGTTTGCCATGTTAAATTTGAACCACAAAATAATTGGAATCACACAGGTTACCAAAGTAAGTACATTGAATTATGAAAACTAAGATATAAAATCAAACTAATGCACTCATAACTGGGCTCTTGCACAGCTAATTAGCCACTTCATTTGTTCCTACAGTCAACACAAGAAGAAGAAACAACAAAGCCAAAAAAAATATCTACTGCTACAATTTTAGGCACCGTACCGGTACCAGTTTCAACTCATATATACCTTCTTTTATTAACATATTAACAAAATCAACAGTGGTCACCAAACAAAATTAATTCTGATTCAATAAAGACTTAATACAAAATTAATACGAGCAAAATCGTGTCCAATAGTGGTCTGTACCAGTTCCAGTTTTAGGCACTGTACCAGTACTGATTGAAACATATTTTGCATCTGCTCCCAAAATCAACATGACACCAAATAAACCAGCCCACATGCGAAATTGTTAAGTCTAAGATTTCAGTTCACAGTTAGGCAAGAACGGAGACGAAATTGAGATGCTGAGCAAAATCGTCAAATTCAACATGAGCTCAAAAAAACCAAGCAAGCAACAAGCTGTCAGTGGAGGAGAACAGAGCATGCGTAGAACATGTTCAAATGATGTCGACGAATAGGTCATCTCAAGGGGAAGCTGTCTGTGGCATTAGATTTGAGATTTGGTCGCTGGAGAGTCGGCAATCATGGCTGGAAAGAGGAGGGGATTTTTTTCTCTGTGCATAGGGACGCGCGCTGGATTGAAAAGGAGAAATGAAAGAAAATTACGAAAGAGAAAGGAGGTACTAAGGAGCTGTACTTTTTCAAGGTATTCCGTCTGCAAATTGAGCCTAAGGAGCTACAAAGGAGGGAAATGTGCTAAGGAGGCAGCAAATTTGACTTAAGAATTTAAGTTAAGGAGATGCTTTATGTCGATCAAAGGAATTTTTGTTCGTCTGGATTAAGTGAGATTAAGCTCTAAGGAAGGCTAAGGAGGAAGCGCCGAACATGTACATAAGAATTACAGTAAAGATTGGAGCTACTCACCTGAGCTTTGTTGAACTGGTGCAATGTAAGCACCAAATGCTCTGTCATCAGGGGAAGGAATGTCAATACTGTCGAATTTCACTGCAAATACAGGCCTAGCCTTCAGTCCAAAGCTCTTTATTAGTCGCACAAATCTCAAGAGTGCTTCCTCTGGCAGCTTCAGTGACATAGTATTTAATTCAATTGTATCGAATCCTACATTCCTGCATTCCTGGAACAACACTTCAAGTTATTTTACTCATTTTGTTGATTTAATCCTCCATCCCTGTGAAGTTTTGTTAGAATCTGCTGAAGTGTTGCAACACAATAATTCAAAGGAACCTATTTTAAACATGTTTTGCAGAGTTCATACAATTTTTTTGGCATCTGCTAAATAAGTGCCTACTTTTATATTGACAGGGACAAAAGATGATGGAATAATCTATTTCTTTTGGACAAACAATTATTGGAACCTATTGGATTATTCGAACAATTAATCCAATTTTTTGCATATTCAAACAATTATTGGAACCTATTGGATTAGAGATAATTTGCATTTCTTAGCATATTATTAACACTCAGAATGCTCAAGTTAATCATGGGGGTTATTCTAACACACCTCTAAGTAATTTTTGAAAGAGGCAGGGCCAGCACGAAGTAAGTGCTCTGCCCAATCGCCAGAGCTGACATACATGTTGTGCCTATGTGCGAGGTCGGTTATTTCCTTAACCACTGAGCTTGGTGTCAGGCTGTGGGACCCACCCGAGAACTTTAACCCATCAACAAACTCCCCAATAGAGTCCATTACATCCTGTAATTATAGAGTTAAACCAGTTAGTTTACAGCCATTGTTTCTTTATCCTGTAATTTAAAATTTACATCCTTCAATTGTACAGTTAACCAATTAAAGGTTACAGCATTTGCTTCTTTAGTATAATTAAGGACCCAACAGTAATGATGGCAAGAGCCATAAACTCTAGTGATTTTCTATTGGATTTCATGCAGATTCATAAGCAAGGAGGTCGGGCTTCATATCATTCAAAAAGAAAACAAAAAAAACCAATTGCATTTAACGTTAATGGTTCTTCACAAATTCCAAGTTATGTATTGCCACATTTGCAAAGAGCACCAATTTGGCACGCATTGCAAACAATACTCAACATATACAATAGTAAACAGTACAGTATTAGAGGTAATTAAAGAAATAAAAGAGACCTGGAGAGAGCCATGGCGGAGGAAGAGGTAATCAGGGCTTCGCATCTCTGTCAGACCGTACGGGCGTGGCTTCTCCGGTCGATCCTCATCCTCGGTGAACCGCTTCCATCCAATGTAACGATACCTCTCGAATGATCCCATATCTCTCTCTCTCTCTCTCTCTCAGTCGTTCGGTTTTCTCGATCAGTGCTCCGGAGCGAGGGGCTTTACCGTTGGAAGGGATAAGCGAGGGGGTTCTAGACGAGTCTGGATCCTTTGTAGTAACTCAAATTTTGAGTTTTGATTCGGATCGTTCGTTCAGACCCCGGACCAATCCGACCGAGGTGAAATGCACAGGAATCCTTTAATATTCGTGCCAAAACAGATCCGACTGTCCGTATCTAAACTCAAATTTTAAATTACTTTAGGTGATATGTTGGAGGAATTGCTCCAGCACGTTCTGGAATTGTCTCCTTTCGTCAGTGACAGGTGTCGCATTATGAAGATGTTTCAGATGCTCTGTGAAATACGAACTGTGTAACTCGTCAACCGAATGATTTTCAAATCATGTTTTGAGTCACCATACGCTATGAAACAAATAACGTTCTATGGACATAAGGACCTATTTGTAAAATGAACATATTTTCATTTTCAAAGTTCAAACAGTCGATCCGACCGTTCAACATTATCTCCATATTAAAATATACTTGGAGGTCAAATTTTACATTTTTTTGAATTTTTTTACTATTTATTAAGCATTTTACAAAAATTAGTCAAATTCAGACCATTGAATTTTGTAAAATACTTAATAAATAAAAAAATTCAAAAAATGTAAAATTTGACCTCCAAGTACATTTTAATATGGAGATAATGTTGAACAGTCGGATCGACTGTTTGAACTTTGAAAATAAAAATATGTTCATTTTACAAATAGGTCCTTATGTCTATAGAAGACACACTCTTGTTTCATTATTTGTTTCATTAAAAAAATGTTATAGTATCTCTATTTTAGCAAATGTTTAAAAATTAATTTGAACTACGTCATTAAATTTAACAATTAAAAAAATTTATAATTTCTAAATTACTCTATCTCAGAAATTAATTAGAGTTACAATTGACTAGAGTTGCTCTTTTCTGAATTGAGCCCCTTTCTCTTCTTCTCTATTTTTCAACTTTCCTCTCTTCATCGCTCTTGCTGAACTAGAGTTGCTCTCTCCGTTTTTCAACTTTTCTCTCTTCTTCTCTGTTTTTTAACTGTCATGGTTTGCCAGAAGCAGTATTTTTTCAATGAAGATAAAACTTGCTATTGTTGTACCAGTATGGTTCCACTAAATATATTTCAAAAAATAATTTTGTATAGTGCATGCACACACAAAATAATTTGAAGAACAAAAGCATAGCAAGGATCTGCTGGAGTCACACCATGATTTATAGTAGAAAATAAAGAAATTAAGATATTTCATTTCTCTCAATTTATTGGAGCATTAATCCAGTAGTTCTTTGAAACTCTCTTATAGTGCAAAAAATGCATGGTTTCTCTGTGAGGCTAAACTCCTCAAGGTATTCAATTTAGCCGGATACAATACTATCTACCTGTTGAGCACAGATACCAGATTCTTCAGGTATGCCACACTAGTGAAGAAATCCCTAAAATAAGGGAACAACTTTACAATCAAAGATAAGCGAAATCAATTAAAAGGTAGAAACAACATCGACCCTCACTTTCTCTAATTGACAAGTAAATCAAAATTCCAAGAAACAACATCGACCCTCATCTGCATTTGTATCGAAGAACAAAAGCAGTAAGGCCTTGGCCTTGGCACAATGTCGAAAATGGCCTACTCGTGGGGGCTGCGGAAGGAGAAAGAGGGGCCCTTGGAGCGCATCTGGATCTCCTCCTCGTCAGTCTAGAGTCGCTGGAACAGTCTCCGAGTTGCTGCCACCATCGACTCCTCCATTTTTGTTCTTTCTCTGGCTCCCGCCCATAGACGGAGACAACGTTCATCGTTTAGGGTCAAAAGTCTCGAGCAAGAGGGGTGTCTAAATGAAGATAAAAAAGGGAGAATTATCAGAGAAATTAGCACCAAGAAAAATGAAGAATTCTTAGCGAAATGTGGGAAAAATCAAATGAAAAAGGTTTCGTTTTTGTTAAGAGAGAGAGCGCTACAGATACAGAAAGAAAGAATTTTAACTAATCAATTAGTCATCGTGTCATTAAGAAAATATTTTCTTTTAAAGCAAACTTGCTAATTTAGAAACTGTAGTATATTTCAGAAATTATATTAACAATTAACAAATCAAATTAACAATTTAAAAGAAATCACTATTGTAGATGCTCTTATTCTAAAAAAAAATAACATCTTGACGCCTACAGCCTATGGGTTTTTTAAAAATGAAAAAATACTTATCATGTCATACCTTGTAACTTCTTGAGTGCGTATCCTATGAGATATGAGATATGAGATCTCTCAGAGAATGCGAACTCGTACTTTGTTAGGCTGGACTACGTCTGCGGTGAATTCGCATCCTATAGCTCTATGAGATATGTCAAACTTTGCTCGACTTTTTTAAAATTCTCAACCGTTCAAATACGTTTTGAACGAATCTCAAAGCACAAATAATAGTGGCTCCTGCGCTATCTCCGAATAAGCACCGCACGTCAGTCAGATACTCACTTCTTTGCGGTCCTGCCTTCTTTAAATTCGTCCCTATTTTATTAACCACTAAATAATTTATTTTTAAACTTTCAACAGTCAACTAGAGGCCTTGTTGCGGCAGAAACTGTTTTTCTTCTTCTGTTTTTTATGTATATTGGCGTATATGGGAGACATTCTTTTATCTACTTCTGTATGATGGTGAAGTGTGAATATTTAAATATTTGAAAAATATTTATATATAAATGCTATCACATCTAACATTATCTTGATAGCCTAGTAATAATATATACATCAGACAACTCTAATGCTCTCAAATTGGTATGAAATATAGTGTCAAAGCATCACACTGTGAATTTAGAAAGACGTATTTCATGTACATCTACCAGCTTCACCATCGGATCGTATAAATTGGGGAAGGAACTGTCCAATCTGACGACAACAATTGAGGGATCCTTTGTTCCATATAGTGGGCTGCATTTGTTCAATATAAAATGAGATCAATAAGTATGATAAAGATACAACCATACATCTTTCATTTGTGTTGCTCGTGTAAAATTGAGTTTGTTATGGGGGAAAATCAAAAGGGAAAATTACTAAGCATTTCAAGTGAATACTAATAATTAAGATAACAGTTATATGGTATTTGTATATAAAAAGACAAAGGTTTAACTTGGCAACCTTGGGAGTAATTTCTCAAGCAAGGAAATTACAAATATGGGAAATTATAGATGTGTTGTGTGCCTTAAAGAACAGTTGTGCATATTCCATCATATGTTGTTGTAGAAGTTATATAATGAACGGTGGAACTCGAATCGAATTTCATCATTTCTCATGAATATGACGTGCAGGAAGTATGATTTTACATTTCGACTGCCTCATTTTAAACTGTATGTTATTTCTCATTATTGTGAAGATGATGAAGTTAACCTATTGTGAATAATTCATGTCCATTGTAAATATCTTCGAAAATAAAAGCATAAGATTAAGTTATGAGAGTTACAATGCAAGGTACCTAATAACATGGTAATAAACAGAACCTACCCCTTCAAGCAGTAACAGTAGAATGCACAGAGTTACCTTTGCCATTGGCAGCATCAAAATAGAATAAGTTTTTGAGTGGGTCCCCTTTCCCTGATATTGCCTTTATCACCTCCTGTTTTATTCACAAATAATTTCAGAAGAGGAAAATGAAGTGTAATTATATTAGAATAATAATAAGGGAAGAGAGAATAGATAAGGGTTCCTGGCTGAGAATGTCACCTAGGATAGCACACACGGCATGATGCTCCATCTTTCCAGCAGGTAATAATCTCTCCAACAGAGAATTTGCCAGATGTGACTCTTTCAAACCCTATCATTATCATATCAAACTTTTTTATATCAACTCAATTGAAAACATACATATATCAACAAAAATTGGAATTCACATCCTCTGAGATATCTCAACTTTTGCGTGCTTTTTTGAAATATCACAACCATTCAAATAGTTATGCACGAATCTCAAAGAACAAATAATACTGGCCCCTGCACTATCCCCGAATAGGCACCGGACACGTCGGTCACGCAAAAGTTGAGACATCTCAGAGGATACGCACTCCAAAAATTGTTGGTACAGAAGCCAAAGATGTTGTCCCCAGAAAAATTTCTGATGCAGAGTTCAGCATACAAATGAAAAATGAGCAGATAAAAACTGTTTTCGTTTTTGTGCCAAGGATCATCCTCTTGGTTTTTTGGAATAGATTCAACTTTGAAGCGTGGGATTGTAGCAATTTTGAAACAGATGCGGGCCTTGCAGGCCTTACCGCTGTAAAGCCCAAGTGTCCAGGCCCCAACTTTTTAATAAGCCCTGGGCACACTTAAAAGTTGTAACAAATAACGAATTAGAACGTTCCCAAGTTGATTCAATGTCAGCTTCCAAATTTCATTTATTTTAAATTTTGTTTTGAAATCCCTTTAATTGGTTCCAATTGCACGTAGTATATATTATCTTATAGCCCCAGCATATTTGTTTGCGGTCTAGAAATGTCAATTAATGGAAATATACAAACATGCATCCATATTTTCCGGAATCTTTACCAACAAAGGGTGATTAGTCAGTTGTACAAAATAATATAGAGAAGTAAAAGATACATGTATATGTATTAAATGCAGTCCAAATGTAGTTGTACAAATTTATATAGAGATTCATAAAAGATACATGTATGTATTAAATACAGTCGAAATGTAGTACTGTACTGAAATGCAAATATTTTCTAAGGCACTCCTCCATGGTCTCAATAACTCATATTACATAAAAGGTACTCTACATGTATACCACCAATCTAGAAATGAAAAGCGTACACATCCACAATACAATGTATAGGTATATATATATATATGCAAGAAGTATATCAGTTACTGGAACTCGACAGTGCCTTTGGAGAGTACGTTCTCGCCACTGGTAGGATGAACCCCAGGCACATCACTTGCTACAGTGCTCCCAGCCTGCCAGACATGATTGAACTTGGTCTTGGCTTTAGGGAGACTTAAGGTAGCATAGATGATCATTTCTTTGTTAATGTACTCTGCGGACACATGCGACACAGGGAATGTCAGGTCTCCGGGGGCCATCGAGGGAGAATAGCTATCTAGCTGTGTAGGATATGCCACAAGGCTTCCATTGGAGTGAAAGAATGCGACCAGTACCTGTACATAGAAACAGAGTCATGAATCATGATTTTTTATTGGATGTATCCACTTGATGCTAAAATTACACAAGTTTCTGGCATCGTTTTATGTTTCTTTTAATTTTTTAAACTTTTTTTATTAATTTTTTTTTGTTTAGCTGAGTTTAAAAAAAAGGCATACTAATAATCTGTTGATCAATAATTAATTAAAAGCAGAGAGAATGGTATCCAGAGCTAATAACGGTGAAATAAATGTTAATTGTTCAATGTGATTGAAATTGTATAATAAGGAGAAGATTGGTACATATGTGGTCATAGAAAACTTTTGTTTTCAATTTTTTCAATTTAATTTAGTGTCGTACGGGATGTACGGTTATATTCTATAGGGGAACATACACGATAAATGGATGAAATTGACTGTAATGAACCAAAATAATAAAATAAATGTATGGAATTGACTGCAGTAAACCAAAATTCCAGACGAAAGTTTTGCTGAATTTAATTTTAGCTCAAGGAAAAGTGATACCAAATTCTGGTATGGTCATTCTTGATCGTACCTGTGAACCAACCATGGATGGGCCCTTAGGATTCAATCCCCAAGCAACCCACCCGGAGTGACTCTGTGGGGCCCGAAAGGCTATGTCGATGGCATTCGAGGAGGTTGCCTGGTTGTAATGAAGTGCTGCTCCTAAATGCGGGAGATTGGTACATGAGCTATAAGCTTTATTGTCAGAGAAGGTGTAGTTAGAGCAAGATTCTGCATTAGATGAGTGCAAGAAATAGATAGCAAAAATTGAGAGAGGTAGGAGAAATTTGATTTGAGATGCCATTTTACTTGAAGCTGATCAGTTTATGGTTTGGAGAGAGAAGACAGTGCAGAGGTGTATAAAAAGTGTTAGGGTTTGGTGGAGAGAGTTGGGGTTGTGTTGAATATAAGATTAGTTTGCAAGGGTATGACATAATTTTGGTGCTTTTATCTAAGTTAGGTGTATCATTGATCTGAAATTGGACGTGCTTTAAATCAATACAGGTGTTATGATAGATCAATATAAAAGTGTGCATATATATTAGGCAGGAATACAAAATAACTAAGGTTAGAATTGTTTGCTAATTGGTAAATTAAGTGATATTTCTTTGTAATTAAGTATATTGGCATCACTTCAATTTCTAATGCAAAGTGTTGAGATTAGAAATTAGAAATTAGAAATCGGCAAGCTGGGCAGAATTTTATAGGCCGGTTGAGATGGCAAAGGAATTTTTATATGGTTTTGTAAAAGACAAGGTTGAATTTGAAGGACTTAAAAAAATGCCGAATTAAAATTTTTGCACCTTCTCAGAATCTCAGGTTGCCAGAAGCGGTCACAAGAACTGTACAACCTTTTTTTATTTGCACCAACTAGGATTGAATGGTGATGACAGCATTTTATATTTTTTATTAATTTACTCTATTTTTTAGAATATTTATTGTGAAAATAATACTTTTGTTTAACAATGTTCGGCCCAATCTTGCTTCCGCTCAGCAACAATATGGGCAGAACATTGTTAAATGTTATTGGGCCTTGACCAATTTGCTATTAAGTTAGAACAACGGGCCTAACTATTACAATTCAATCATGGAAAATATGAAGCCTGAAATACAAGGCCGAACAGATTTAACTATGGTTTTCAAAAGTCTAGAGAATAACAACACTTGATAAATTCTATTCATTAAAATAATGATAAGAGAGCCAAGTGCCAGTTGGACTGTACCACGCAAAATTTGGGCAAAATTCGCGCGCCAAAAGATTTTTGGAGAGCGTGTTAACATTTCGAATCAAATTGAACAGGCTATTATATAGAAATAGAAGATAAATAAAAGGATTTAGGGGAAGAGCGAATACGCACATACGCATTTCAAAAATAATATTTCAACCTTAACAATTCAGCCAAAGATACATTTTTCCTATTCTAACCAATCTTACACCCAATCAGACACCAGAAATAAAAATCAAAAGAACTAAATCCTAAAAGGAAAATAAAATGATAAAAGGGGGGAATCTAATTGTCATCATCTCCAGCTGGGGCCTTGGAAGAAGAGGTCTTCTTGGGGAGGAGGAGATTGTGGATGTTAGGCATAACCCCTCCATTTGCAATGGTAACTGTACCCAACAGTTTGGACAGCTCCTCATCGTTTCTCACTGCCAGCTGGATGTGACGTGGAACAATTCTGGTCTTCTTGTTGTCCCTTGCTGCGTTTCCAGCCAACTCCAATACCTAAACAATTTTGTTCACAAAATATCAGAAATTGAACAGAAATACTCAGTATATGATAGCTGCTGTTGCTATTTCTCTGTACCAGTATGAGCAACCAGTAAAAGCAATTTGCACGAGTACCTATAGCTTTGGTTGAACTACTTTAATCAACTATCAAATCAATGACAAAACCATCACTGACTACAAAAAAAATTATTACAACTCGCCAGAAAATTACAAGAATGCTAGAAATATCTTTACTGTGTTAATTTTGAATAGTAAAAAGGACAAATAAAAATAGATATCTTAAAATTAAGCACAAATTGGTCAAATCGAAGTACCTCAGCAGCAAGATACTCAAGAACAGCGGCGAGATAGACAGGCGCACCAGCACCAACGCGCTCAGCGTACTTTCCGGTCTTCAGAAATCGAGCAATCCGACCGACGGGGAATTGTAACCCCGCCTTGCTACTCCTGGAGGTGGCCTTGGTAACCTTGGCCGCGCCGATAGCCTTTCCTCTTCCTGCCATCGTAGATTCCTTTCTTTGAATTTCAAGAACTCGACAAGACACGAGGTATAGAAGAGAGAAATATTGAAACTCTGAGAGGGCTGTGTGATTTGGGAAAGAAGGAATCGGATTTATATAGGTCAAAGAGGAAAGGTGTGTTTTACAACCAATCAGGAGAGAGCACACGGATCGTCAATTTGAAGCGTTAGATCGAGCCTGTTTTGACGGTTCGATTTTGCTTATTTTGCGGACGGGTGGATCTACGATATTTATTGCCCTTTAAAACGGGTCCCAGGGAGAAAAGTCGGAGAACCCCTAATAGGATCTGGCGGCGTATTAGTGGGCTTTAAATGGGTCGGTGAAGAAATAAGTCGCTAAAAACTGGCCCAAAATTGAACCTAAAATAGAGTCCGTAAGGATCAGATTTTTGAAAATGGTCAAATTTAAAGAATATAATAGTTATAGTTATAATCTCAGTTAGTTTATTCCAAATCTCAAATGACTAAAATCATTTTCAAACCACAATTAGCAGCGTAGCACTTACTGTTGATTTTAAGCAATAATAAAGGTTTATCTTATTAGTTGACAACACTTTGCATTAGAAATTGAAGTGATGCCAATATCCTTAATTACAAAGAAATATCACTTAATTTACCAATTAGCAAACAATTCTAACCTTAGTAATTTTTTATTCCTACCTAATATATATGAACACTTTTATATTGATCTATCATAACACTTGTATTGATTTAAAGCACGTCCAATTTCAGATAAATGATACACCTAACTTAGATAAAAGCACCAAAATTATGTCATACCCTTGCAAACTAATCTTATATTCAACACAATCCCAACTCTCTCCACCAAACCCTAACACTTTTTATACACCTCTGCACTGTCTTCTCTCTCCAAACCATAAACTGATCAGCTTCCAAGTAAAATGGCATCTCAAATCAAATTTCTCCTACCTCTCTCAATTTTTGCTATCTATTTCTTGCACTCATCTAATGCAGAATCTTGCTCTAACTACACCTTCTCTGACAATAAAGCTTATAGCTCATGTACCGATCTCCCGCATTTAGGAGCAGCACTACATTACAACCAGGCAACCTCCTCGAATGCCATCGACATAGCCTTTCGGGCCCCACAGAGTCACTCCGGGTGGGTTGCTTGGGGATTGAATCCTAAGGGCCCATCCATGGTTGGTTCACAGGTACGATCAAGAATGACCATACCAGAATTTGGTATCACTTTTCCTTGAGCTAAAATGAAATTCAGCAAAACTTTAGTCTGGAATTTTGGTTGACTGCAGTCAATTCCATACATTTATTTTATTATTTTGGTTTATTACAGTCAATTTCATCCATTTATCGTGTATGTTCCCCTATAGAATATAACCGTACATCCCGTACGACACTAAATTAAATTGAAAAAATTGAAAACAAAAGTTTTCTATGACCACATATGTACCAATCTTCTCCTTATTATCCAATTTCAATCACATTGAACAATTAACATTTATTTCACCGTTATTAGCACTGGATTACCATTCTCTCTGCTTTTAATTATTGATCAACAGATTATTAGTATGCCTTTTTTTTTATACTCGGCTAAACAAAAAAAATTAATAAAAAAAGTTTAAAAAATTAAAAGAAACATAAAACGATGCCAGAAACTTAAGTAATTTTAGCATCAAGTGGACACATCCAATAAAAAATCATGATTCATGACTCTGTTTCTATGTACAGGTACTGGTCGCATTCTTTCACTCCAATGGAAGCCTTGTGGCATATCCTACACAGCTAGATAGCTATTCTCCCTCGATGGCCCCCGGAGACCTGACATTCCCTGTGTCGCATGTGTCCGCAGAGTACATTAACAAAGAAATGATCATCTATGCTACCTTAAGTCTCCCTAAAGCCAAGACCAAGTTCAACCATGTCTGGCAGGCTGGGAGCACTGTAGCAAGTGATGTGCCTGGGGTTCATCCTACCAGTGGCGAGAACGTACTCTCCAAAGGCACTGTCGAGTTCCAGTAACTGATGTACTTCTTGCATATATATATACCTATACATTGTATCGTGGATGTGTACGCTTTTCTTTTCTAGATTGGTCGTATACATGTAGAGTACCTTTTATGTAATATGAGTTATTGAGACCATGGAGGAGTGCCTTAGAAAATATTTGCATTTCAGTACAGTACTACATTTCGACTGTATTTAATACATACATGTATCTTTTATGAATCTCTATATAAATTTGTACAACTACATTTGGACTGCATTCAATACATATACATGTATCTTTTACTTCTCTATATTATTTTGTACAACTGACTAATCACCCTTTGTTGGTAAAGATTCCGGAAAATATGGATGCATATATGTTTGTATATTTCCATTAATTGACATTTCTAGACCGCAAACAAATATGCTGGGGCTATAAGATAATATATACTACGTGCAATTGGAACCAATTAAAGGGATTTCAAAACAAAATTTAAAATAAATGAAATTTGGAAGCTGACATTGAATCAACTTGGGAACGTTCTAATTCGTTATTTGTTACAACTTTTAAGTGTGCCCAGGGCTTATTAAAAAGTTGGGGCCTGGACACTTGGGCTTTACAGCGGTAAGGCCTGCAAGGCCCGCATCTGTTTCAAAATTGCTACAATCCCACGCTTCAAAGTTGAATCTATTCCAAAAAACCAAGAGGATGATCCTTGGCACAAAAACGAAAACAGTTTTTATCTGCTCATTTTTCATTAAATGGTCCAATGTCCAGTTAAAATCATTTTATCTACATTAAAATCTGTATCTATTTGTTCGCACAGATTTTAAAATTGTTTGCATGAATCTTAATACTGATTGGATTGCTTTTATCGAAATCTTTCCTGCTAGGGGAGGATTGAATAGAATCAAAATCAGTTGTTATTCTAAAGGAATATCAGAACTTCTGTTATTCCGATCTCAATTGTTGATTTTTATTGAGATTCATATATAAAAAAAAATTGTTATTCCGATCTCAATTGTTAATTTTTATTGAGATTCATATATGAAAAAAAATTCTTCATTGAGTTTCGCACATAATTTTTTTTGAAAAATTAGAATCGGAATAACAATGTTATTCCTTTAGAATAACAATAGATTTTAAACCCAAATTTTTATGAATTTACCGAAGGCTTCTAGAACCCAATTTTTTTTATAGTAGCTTTACAGTAGTGCTACAGTTTTGCTCTTATTCTTGCTTTATTCCTTACAACTTTGTTCTACAACTCAATATGCCGGTTCTATTTAGCTTCCTCAAGAGTAGCCAGGAATTACATTAAAAATGTAGCTAAGAGTATTTGTACGAGGAATTTTTTATTTGTGAAAACATCCTCGCATTTCTATTTTACTTATTAAGATGTAACTAATTTAAAATTAAAAAAAAAAAACTGTTCTTATAGAAAATTCATAAAACATCCTCGCATTTTTTTTCTTGGTATCAGCCCAAACTCCTCCACTTGTCTTGCACAAACCATTTTGCAAATCACATCTCATCAATAATACAATAAAACATATAGTGCTGGGCTTAGCTAAGCCATGGTGTAAAACGACTTGGTGCTCCACGCCTCATTATTTCCATTTTGAAAATTCAAACGACCGATCCAAACCGCTCAAGTTGTTCTCCATATTGATATGTGCTTGGAGACCAAATTTTACATTTTTTGAAATTTTTTTACTATTTATTAAGCCACTTTGAAAATCACCGATCCGGCGGTCCAGAAATTTTTACTGTTTTTTACTGTTCATAAGAATTTTCAGATTTTCAAAGTGGCTTAATAAATAGTAAAAAAATTCCAAAAAATGTAAAATTTGGTCTCCAAGCACATTTCAATATGGAGAACATGTTGGAAGGTTCGAATCGACTATTTGAACTTTGAAAATGAAGATATGGCGTGGAGTACCAAGTCGTTTTACTCCATGGAGTAGCCTAGTCGGACTCAAAACATATATTGACTTTAGCCACCTTTAAGGCTTACAACCTCTACAAATTATGATTTCTAGAAATCATCACATCTACAACATCCAATCTCTTCCTTTTCTCATCTTCTCCTAAGTTATACAACACATCTATAAAATTTTAGGTTAAAGACCTTCACACATCAATGATGAGATTTCTGGAGATTTTGAGGTTTTCACGCTTCCCATTATTTTCCACTTAAAATTTGGTCTGTATAGCATTGTGAACATTTTACAAATCTCCATGACTCCATATTTTCTGATAAGGAGCTGAGAGTCAATTTTACTTGATATTCTTTTTTTCAGCATAGGAAATGACCATGGAACAGAGTCTTCAACCTGTACCTGGGGAGGAGCACATCACTACACATAACGACTGGAGAGGAATTGGTGAGTGGGGAGGAGATGCAATTAGCATCCAATTTCTCTGATAGTAACAGGGTTAGTTGCTACCCTACTCACAAGATCTTTAGCGACGCTGCTCTCGAACATGGACAACAACTGGTGTGTGCTTCTTATTCTGGGTTTTAGAAAATCAATTTAAGAATTGGATTTTGTTGAAAATTTAATTTGGTTTGATTGGAATGAATTTATGTAGGTGAAGACAAGGGATTAATTTGGTTTATGGATGTGGTAATGTGGAATTGAGGGGATTGATTTCTCAAACAAATCACGAAGGCAGGTACACTATCCTTGGGTTTTGTTTCTTCTCTCTTCCTTTTTTAGTTGCTTCTTTTACTTGAATTTTGATATTGATCTTCTTTTATTTAGTTAAAATAAAATGTGATATTAATCTTATGTATGGTGTCAAATTGATTTCTATGCAAAATTATACCAAAAGCTCTTAAGCCAATTGAGATAATTTGATTTATATATTTCGACATCTTATTGGGTTTTGCTTTCTTCTCTTATTTTTCTTCTTAAAAAGACAGTTATTAAAATTATTTTCCCACTTCACAATTTGATGGGAAGGATATCAGGTGAGAGTGTTAGGAAGTGAAAGTTGTTGCAGATATTCACGGTAGAAAAGCTGAAATGGCTTGACTGGAACCCATATCAATGGCATGAAGTACTGTAGTGAATATTGTTAGTCTACAATGTATCTGGAATTATTCATTGGTAATTTGCCTTCGAACTTTTTTATCAGAGTCATGAAACACAAGCTAGTGATTAAATTGTACCTATGTAGGCCGGAACGGACTCTGCTGCTTTTCCGACAGAAAAGCAGGGTTCTGCTTTTCTGCATCCCACCGTTTAAAATTTTCCATTTCGCGCATCTCGATACAGAAATTTTTTCTTGCACAAATCTCGACAAATTTGAATGGTTGGATCTGGAAAGCTGGTTGCTGTTTTTTTATCAGAAAAGCAGCAGAGTCGGACCCATGTAGGCCAGCTATAAAGGAACAAACATATGTTATATGATAAAACTTACAAAGTATTCTGCATTTACCTGGAACACCTCAATTAAAAAGGAATCAACAAACATAATTGTTGAACCCTAAAAAGTTGAGGATTAATTTAAAAAATTTATCCAATTAATTTCTTAAGAAAATTGATCGAGTCAATACCTTAAATTTTAAATTCTTGAAATTTGCAAAAATGAAATTTGGATTTCTTGAAAATAAAATCCATAATAATATTGTACGCGTCAATTCGAGAATTTCTATATAAAGAACGCAAAAAATCTCCAAGCAGTTGATTTTATATGAATTTTACAAAGTTTTACATGGAACAAACACCATTATGAGTCTCATTAAACCTTATACATGAGTCTCCTTGTTCTCAACCAATCAAATTCAAGCATCCCTTGAGTCTCATTAAACCTTACATTTGGCCCCCACAATCTCCAACCAATTAGATTTCAAGCATCCATATGAATCTCATTAAACATGACAAGTGGGACCCCTTGTAAGACCCTTCTTCTAAGCATGACAAGTGGGACCCCTTTGTAAGACCCTTCTCCTCCTTCCAACCATCCTAACCAAGCCAAACAAAACCGAAAAAAGATGGTGAATTCGGCCAAGAAGAAGAAGAAATCACGGGAAATCTCTACCTACACGTGAAAGAGGTTGGTCTCCTCCATCTTTTGTTCAAGTATCGGCTAGAATAGGTGAAAGGATGAGGCGGAATCAAGGCCGAAATAAATCAAATTCAAAAATGGGAACTCGGGTTTGGATGCAAATCAAGCTATGAGCTCTTCAAGGAAGCTTTGTGGGACCTAGGTGACACTATCTAAACACTTAATTTGATCAAAATAGGTAGGGTTCGGTTTGCACACGAAGGCCACATGGGATCCGAATTTGAGATGGTTAAAATCTAGTGTAGAGTTGTTGCCTTGTTTAATTGGACCTTAGAACATGATAAGGGTATGTGATAGAAGCTATTTGGCATGCTCTCTTCTGGGCCAAGGTGGATAAACCCAGATATTTAGCATATGTGGCTTGGACTGACATTACAAAACCATTAGATGGGGGGGGGGGGGGGGGGGGGGGGGGGGGGGGGGGTCTGGGTTTGAGAAACCTGGAAGCAATGAATGAGGCCATGCTATTGAAATCTCTCTTCAAGTTAGCAACAGGGTCAGATGAGCTATGGGTCAGCCTTATGTCGCAACAAAACTTCTGTTATTCCGATCTCAACTGTTGATTTTTATTGAGATTCATATATAAAAAAAATTGTTATTCTGATATCAACTGTTGATTTTTATTGAGATTCATATATGAAAAAAATTCTTCGTTGATTTTGGCACATAATTTTTTTTTTGAAAAGTTAGAATCAAAATCAAAATCAGTTGCGATAACAAAACTTCTGTTATTCCGATCTCAACTGTTGATTTTTATTGAGATTCATATATAAAAAAAATTGTTATTCTGATATCAACTGTTGATTTTTATTGAGATTCATATATGAAAAAATTCTTCGTTGATTTTGGCACATAATTTTTTTTTTTGAAAAGTTAGAATCGAAATAACATTGTTATTCCTTTAGAATAACAATAGATTTTAAACCCAAATTTTTATGAATTTACCGCAGGCTTCTAGAACCCAATTTTTTTTTATAGTAGCTTTACAGTAGTGCTACAGTGTTGCTCTTTTGCTTGCTTTATTCCTTAATAAATGCAACTTTGTTCTACAACTCAATATGCCGGTTCTATTTAGCTTCCTCAAGAGTAGCCAGGAATTACATTCAAAATTGGAAGCTGACATGAGTACTCACGCTACAGTACTCGCACTGTACCCACATCTAAACTGTCATAACTGCTTGTGGAGACCGCAACTATTTCACTGTAATTTTGTTTCTCAAATTTAATAGTAATAATGTGAAGTATATATCTCAAACAGATCAAGTATTTATACCTATACAATCAACTACTTCTGATATATGAATTTTCCTAAAATAATTGTACCCACACCTTTTTTGAAAAAAATTCATGTTGTACCCGAATTAGGGGACCACTCAAACGGCATGTGGGGACCGCAACTGTTCGAAAACTGTAATTTTATTTTAAAAATTTTGATACTGTGAAGTATATATCTCGAACAGGTCAAGTATTTATACCTATACAATCAACAACTTCTGATATATGAATTTTCCTAAAATAACTGTACCCGCACCTTTTTTGAAAAATTTTCATGTTGCACCTACATTAGGGGACCACTCAAACGGCATGTGGGGACCACAACTGTTTGAAAACTGTAATTTTGTTTTAAAAATTTTGATACTGTGAAGTATATAGCCCAAACAGTGCAAGTATTTATACATATACAATCAACTACATATGATATATGAATTTTCTTAAAATGACTGTACCCGCACCTTTTTTTGAAATTTTTTCATGTTGTACCTGCATTAGGGACCACTTAAATGGCATGTGGGGACCGCAACTGTTCCAAAACTGTAATTTTGTTTTAAAAGTTTTGATACTGTAAAGTATATAGCTCAACAGGGCAAGTATTTATACCTATACAATGAACTACATATAATATATGAATTTTCCTAAAATAACAGTGCGGGTATTGTAGCGTGTACAGTGCGGGTACAGTGCGGATACTGTAGCGTGGGTACTGAAATAATTATTCTAAAAATTTAGCTAAGAGTATTTGTATTTGTACGAGGAATTTTTTATTTGTGAAAACATCCTCGCATTTCTATTTTTCTTATTAAGATGTAACAAATTTAAAATTTAAAAAAAAAAACTGTTCCTATAGAAATTATTTTCTAACTATTTCGAGTGGCTCTCTTTAACGTTGCTCTTCATTTCTTACATTAATAAATAATAATACATCTTTGTTCCACAACTCAATTTACTTTGAGTCTACATGACCGGTTTCATTTAGCTTTTTCAAGAAGTAACTAGAAATTAAATTAAAAAAGAAAGAAAAAAAAAATATTATCCTCCATTTATTTTTTATTTTTAGTGGATACTTTTTTTTGTAATTTAGTTTTTGTGTCATTTTTTCTTTTGTTAGTCAATTTTATTTTGCAGTATAAATTTCTCTTACAGTTTGAGAAGAATATGTCTAAGAACAATGACAAAGATATTGAATTTGTTAAGAACAAGGGGAAAAACTTGACCTGGTAACTTTGCAGATTTGATGTGATAGGTTTGCAGTCTTTATGTGATCGGTTTATATACTTTATTTGTTAGATTTACAAACTTCAAAACAACACTTTACTATTGTTATAAGATTTACAGTTATGAAAAGCTTTGGATTTAAATTATTAGAAATAACAACTAATTTCAGATCTAAAAAAAATTATATTAATTACAATTTTTTTTTAAGGTTGGCGGGGAAGATTGCCACCAACGATATATTGATAAAAGAATATTTACATATTTAACAAGTAAAAGTAAACTCGGCACTCAAATGCTAAATCCTATTTCTACCTAGCATCTATTGCCTCTAGCAATGTACAAAAGTCAATAACAAAAGATGTCGATCTAAACGCTATTTGACCACATGAATATATCAATAGTTGTATCATTAATTAATAAAGACACCGGTCACCTCTTGTTTGAGAATAATTACCTATTTCACTCTCTCCACAAAGTCCAAACTCCAACCGCCCAAAGTTATCCCCTTCGCAATTTTTCCTGCTGACTGAGATGGCCGTTTTTCTCTGACCAGATAGTCAACAAGTTGGCCCCTCCCGTTGCTGCGATGTTGTAGTGAGCACAAATCCCCCTCCAAAATCTAGCTGAGTAGGTGCAATCCCACATTATGTGGTCCCGTGTTTCAATGAATTGCGATATGCATAGATGGCATCCTGGCTGAATGTTGCATCCTCGATAGATGAGTACCTCCTGTGTTAAAATCTTGTCAGCCAACATTAATCAAGTGAAAATCCTGACTTTCATTGGGACCTTCAATTTCCGTATCATCAAAATTCCCTCGATTACTCCCCTGTGTTGTACCACTCTATAAGCAAATGCACAGGAGAAAAGCCCCGAAGTCGTCCATGTCCATTTACAACATTAATGGTTTGGATCGACTGTTTGGACTTTGAAAATCCGAAAACGACTTCATTGCACGAGGACCTTGGCGCAAATATTTTGATATTAGCCACACACACTCTCTCTCTTTATATATATAGAGCTGGGCTTAGCTAAGCCATGGAGTAAAACGATTTGGTGCTCCACGTCTTATTATTTCCATTTTGAAAATTCAAACTACCGATCCGAACCGCTCAACATGATCTCCATATTGAAATGTGCTTGGAGACCAAATTTTACATTTTTTAGAATTTTTTTACTATTTATTAAGCCACTTTGAAAATCGCTAATCCATTGGTCCAGAATTTTTTACTGTTTTGCTACTGTTCATCCGGATCAGCGATTTTCAAAGTGGTGTTGTTGCAAGCAATACTCTTATTATGCTATTTGACTAATTTGCAAAACATACAATAATTGAATTTAACAATTTCTTGGAGTTAAGATATTTCACAGGTTCAAGATAATTGGAATTGCAATATGGATCAGTTGACCTGAAGAAATCATCAAGACATTTATCAAGAATTTAAATTGTAAAATTATAGACTTGGTAAAATAGATTTGATGTTGAAACAGGGAACAATCGTTACCAACGATTATAAAAGCTGCACAGAAAATCGAATTTCCAGAGAACAATAGTTACCAACGATTATTAATAGTTGTAACGATTATAATAGTTACCAACGATTATATAATAGTTGTAACGATTATGAAAAGCACAGGAAATCAAATTTCCAGAGAACAATAGTTACCAACGATTATATAATCGTTGTAACGATTATAATAGTTGGTAACGATTATATAATAGTTGTAACGATTATCAAATTCTCGCAGAAACTCAAATTTGGCTGAAACCCTAATTGCATATAAAATACTAATCGTTATAACGATTAGACAAACGTTGGTAACGATTGTAGGCAGACTGCTATTTCAGAAGCTGCCTCTATAAATAGAGCAATTAGGTTTTCTCCCAAAGAAAGATGAGCCGCCCCATCTTTAAAAAAAAGTGAATTTTCTGTGTGCTTAAGTCCCTCCATTGTTGAGAGAGCTTAGAACTTCAAAATCCCTCAAACAACCTCAAATCTACTTCACTAATCTTGAGTTAGATTAGGTTAGAGTTAGTTTTTGAGTGTTTCTCTTGAGAATCTAGACTTAGAGACTTCGTTCTCTACTCGAGTTGGCCGAGTGACTTCCCATTGGTTGTAAGGGCTCACCGGTTCACAAGTTGTAACCTTTCTCATTGGGTAATAGAAAGGCGCACCGAGAAGCGGTTGCGACGCCCCGGAGACGTAGGCCATTTTGCCGAACTCCGTTAACATCCCGCGTGTCAATTTTCTCTAAACTCTTCTATTTACTTTATTTGCAATTAATTTCAGTTTTTAAAGTAAATTAGTGGTGCCTTAGGGACAACAAGTGGCTTAATAAATAGTAAAAAAATTCCAAAAAATGCAAAATTTGGTCTCCAAGCACATTTCAATATGGAGAACAACTTGAGCAGTTTGGATCGGTAGTTTGGATTTTCAAAATGAAAATATAGCGTGGAGTACAAAACGTTTTACTCCATGGCCTAACTAAGTCCATCTCTCTCTCTCTCTCTCTCTATATATATATGTAGAGCTAGGCTTAGCTAAGCCATGGAGTACATTTTGGTGAGAATTTTGGGATGTCTAGAAGATATATAAATTTCAAAATGTTATAAATTTCAAAATTTACACCCCGTTTGACAAGACGAAAACTACTCAAATCGCAGATTTATTTTCCTTTTTTGGAATTCCGAAACCGCAAAATTGGAATTCCAGAACTGGGAAATAAATTTTCAGTTTTAGTTTTGGAATTTCAAAAACGAAAAATAAATTTCTGGTTTTAATTTTTTTTTTAAATCAAAAAATGTTATAAATTATTTATTTTTTGTATTGAAATATCAGAAATATTTTATATATTTAAAAATAGATGAAATACTATATAATTTGATTTATTAAAAAAACTGCGACAAATAACCCGGATCTACATTTTTCAGGCCGGATTTTTTGCAGCTATAAGAAAAATTAAAATATTTTTTTGTGTGTTATTAGTAAAAAATAAAAATATTTTGAATCAGAGTTATTGATCCCGGTTCAAAAGTCCTTTCTAGGTAAATACAGAAAATATTTGAATTTTTCTATTTTTGAAAAAATGAAAAAATGTGTCACAAAAAGTTTTGGTTTTGGATTGTTCTATTTGGATTCTTTCTATTTTTTGCGCACTGATTTCAAAGAGAAAATATTTGAATTCAGTCGGTTTTGGTTTAACTAAAAAAAAATTTGCAGTTTTGGAAACTGCAAATATTTTTTGCTGTTAAATTCTAAAACTAAAACAGCAAATTTTTTTTGCCAAAAAATTTGTATGAAACTGAAAATTTAATTTTCGATTTGAACATATTTTGAAATTTCTCTGCACAGAGTGTTGATTTTGAAATTTAATATTTTTTTGAATATTAATAAAAATTTCGGCCTCAATGAGATGGGACCAACAACTTATATCACATATAAAGTTTGTAAAATTGTGTTTCAAACTGCCATGTTTCTTCAGCAATTAGAGCAACAACAACATCCAGCTTTTTACAATCATTTCAAAAATTATTTTGGCATATATGCTTGGATAATATGTGCCAGATAAGCTCGTCATTTGATTCATTTGAAAGACAGTAAATTATGATCAACTATCTAGGTTGTGTAATAAAATTCCTATCCGCGCTATGCATAGTACCACAGCCTCACTCTATATATATTACCAAGATGTTCTTTCATTTTTATTCCCTCATTGTTTGTTTTTCTAATTTTTTTTTACTCCCTTATAATTTTATTGTTTACTCAATAGTCAATATAGTCAATTGCTGGATGCATGAGTGGATCTCAAATTTACCTTTCTTTAGCCAAATTTGGGAGTACTATATATGCAGAGTCATCATCAAATTTGGGAATAGCGAAAATAGCGCTGTTCTGGGTTAGCGCTATTTTATGTTTTGGACGGGTTAGCGAAAATAGCGCTAACTCAGAGAATAACGCTATTCTTTGTGTCATCCAAACGGAGATTAGCGAAAAAAAATAGCGCTATTATCTGAGTTAGCGCTATTCTCTCCACATCCAAACGCAACCTTACAAAATAAGTACGTTAGGGTGTGTTTCAGAAATAACTTATTAAAGATAAGGAAAATGATAGAAGGTGAGGAGAGCACGCAATGATATTATCTCCTCTACATTTTAAATTGAAGGTGACAAAATTATTAAAATCTTGCTCAAGTTTTATTCATATTTTATCTCCTGTCATTCTCTTCTCGATCTGTATGTTCATCTCCGAAATTCACCATTATAGAGCAAGTAAACCCTAAACCCTAAATTCTAAACCCTAAATCCTAAACCCTAGAGCACGTCCTTAATCAGTACAGAAATTAATGAAATGATCAATTTCAATACATGTACTTTTTTGTTCAAAATAAAAAAAAGACAATACGCGTACTTTCCATTTTATTTAGTCAAACTTTCGTATCTTTTATCAGCTAATTCATCGATCATTTCAACGAGGTCGTCGATGGAGGAGAGAGGTAGTTGAACGAGAGATTGAAAAAGGAGGTAAGAGTCATACACATGACAACGTTTTCAAAAGTGATGGTAACAAATTTGGACTGTTTAGAGGGAATTTGGAGAGAGCTTGGAGATACAGATTTAATAGCATTTGGATAATTCTGTCTAGATTTTTTTTTTTTATGATCCAACAAATATACTAATAAAAAAGTTTAATTATAAAGAGTCATAATTAAGCAAATATCCTCCCACACTATATAGTATATACAATATAGAGTGAGGCTATGGTGCTATGCATAGCACCAATGGCTAGTGTACTACGGCTCAATATGGTACTTTTTAAAATCCTAACGGTCGATCCGAACCGTTCAATGTGATATCCATATGAATATGTACTTGCAAATTAAATTTTATATTTTTTCGAATTTTTTTACTATTTTTTTAGACAGGTAGAAAAATCAGTGTTTTTTGAAAATTCTGGACCATCAAAATTCTACCAATCTAAAAAAATAGTAAAAAAATTCGAAAAAATATAAAATTTAGTTTGCAAGTACATATTCATATGGTTATCACATTGAACGGTTCGGATCGACCGTTAGGATTTTAAAAAGTACCATATTGAGCCGTAGTACACTAGTCATCCGTGCTATGCATAGCACCATAGCCTCACTCTACAATATATAGTATATACAATGGAGAAAATAAATCTGCTGTGATTCTCAGGAATCACAGGATCCTGCGATCTCAAATCTCAACTGTTGGTTTTTTTTTAGATGCGTACATGAAAATTTATTTTTTCAAAACGTTTTCGAGATCCGCATACGGAAAAGTTTGAACCATTGATTCGGAATTTTAGGATCCTGCGATCCCTATCAGAATCACAGCAGATTCGGACTCATACAATGGAACATACATTTGTGTCATCCATAATTCAGAATTCTAACCACAATCGGCTAGCAGTTCAGAATGTTTTTTTTCACAATAACTTAGACGCTCGCTAGCTATCTCTCGATCTCAATTGTCGTATCTTTAATTGGACGGGGCACCACTGTCTAGAAAAATTGAAAGGAGTGTTTAAAAAATGGAGCAACAAATAAATTATTGAGGATAAAAAATAGTTTCTTTCTTCGTATTCATTTTACCTTTTTTTTTTTTTAAGTTTCCTCATTATGATTGGAATTTAATTGAGTGTTTAAAAAATGGAGCAACAAATAATTTTTTTTTGAAGTTTTCTCATTTTTCTATGAATTTTTTTTAAAAACCATAATTAGAAAAATCATTGTTAGGGAACCAACATGATTACTCATTTTTTTACAAAAACCATAAGAACCGAGATTGGAATTCGGTTCCAAGTTTTTTTTTTCCTGGAACCGAATTCCAATTTCGGTTCCAACCTCGTTTTCACAATTTTTCACAGGAGATGCCACAGAAAATCCAAAATGCACTTGGAACCGAAATGAGCACTCGGTTTTTTTTTTTTTCACATTGGAACCGAATTTAGATTTCGGTTTTTTTGTTTTCCACCTTGGAACCGAGTGTAGCATTCGGTTCTTTTGTTTTCCACCTTGGAACCGAAAATACCATTCGGTTTTTTTTTTTTTTTCCTTTTCACCCGGGAGGCCACCACGCCCGAGATTTTTATTTTTACCCAAAAAAAAAATATTTTAATATAATTATCCAATTTTTTGAAAAATTTAAATTTATACCCAAACCGTAAGAAAAATTTACGGTTTGAATTCGGAATTCAAACCGTAAATTTTTCTTACGGTTTGAATTAAGAATTTAAACCGTAAATTTTTCTTACGGTTTGAAACTCTTTTTTTTTTTTTTCTTTTTTTTAAAGAGAAAAATAGCTAAAATGCTGAAATGAAATATAACACAAAAAAATCGAATTGTTTTTTAAAATATTTGTTAGAAAATACGCTACGAACAGAGCCGATTTTGTGCTAAAATACGTTAAATTATAATAATTATGCCAAAAGACATGACGTCTGTTTAAATACAAACCCTAAAACAGAAAATATATATAAAAGATACATCAAAGACCCTAAAAACTCTAAAATTATAAAGAAATGTTCAAAAGTCCATGAAGGAAGACTCGGATCGCGAATCTGAGCCCGCAAATGGGCGAAACTAATCGTAGATGGGTTTCGGATCGGGTTTTGGGTTATGGAGTTCCTGTCAAAATTTCAGCCCGATCCGACGGACGGATCAAAAGTTACGCTCCTTTTAGTAAATTTATGAAAGATGCCAGAAAATCGGCCCAATTCATACGTAATTTAGCGTAATTTACCGTATTTTAGCATAATTCTACATAATTATTGTAATTTCAGCATTTTAGTAAATTTACCGTATTTTAGCATAATTATTGTAATTTACCGTATTTTAGCACAAAATCGGCTCTGTTCGTAGCGTATTTTCTAACAAATATTTTAAAAAATAATTCGATTTTTTTGTGTTATATTTCATTTCAGCATTTCAGCTATTTTTCTCTTAAAAAAAAAGAAAAAAAAAAAAAAGAGTTTCAAACCGTAAGAAAAATTTACGGTTTGAATTCGGAATTCAAACCGTAAATTTTTCTTACGGTTTGGATATAAATTTAAATTTTTCAAAAACTTGGATAATTATATTAAAACTACATGCCTAACCCGAATGTAGCATTCGGTTCCACCAAAAAAAAATTGAAAACCGAATCTAGCATTCGGTTCCACCAAAAAAAAACCCTAAACCCGAGATTCAATTTCGGTTCCAAATGAAAAAAAAAAAAACCGAGTAGGGATCTCGGGTTTTGCTCTGCACACCGAAAGCCACACCAAATTTTCGGAAACATGTGAAATTGGGGTTGGAACCGAAATTGGAATTCGGTTCCAGGAAAAAAAAAACTTGGAACCGAATTTCAATCTCGGTTCTTATGGTTTTTGTAAAAAAGTTAGTAATCATGTTGGTTCCCTAACAATGATTTTTCTAATTATGGTTTTTAAAAAAAATTCTTTTTCTATTTGCAAAAGTACTGTGCATTGATGCATTGTTAAAACAAAGAAGATAAAGTATAGTATTTGAAATAAAGCATTATCATCTATTTGACATTAAAGAAGAAATTTTAATTATTGTTCACATAGACAACTTATTTACTATTTGCAACAAATTCATTCAATTTATTCTTTCTTCAAAGTTACTTATTATTTTTTGGTTGAATTCATGTCTGATTTTTCGTTTGTACATTTTTAATTTATTTCCTCAGGCTTTTGTTTTGATTATGTATCAATTAGATAATAAACAAATCTAATGTATTTTGCTGAATGAATTTTTAAATTGTGGAAACAAAGAACCATACATGAATTGAATAAATAATTAAATACTAATAAGTAGCATTAAAGAAATAATAAGTTGAATGAATTTTGTTAGAAATAGTAAACTATTAAAAGTTTAACCTATAACATTATAAATTTTATTGATATCTTATAGCAGCGTAAATAGCCAGTGAGAATTTTATTGATATATGAAATAAAGTATTCTCCTTTTAGACATTTACGGAGAGATTTTAGTTTGTAGAATTTTTTTTTTTTCATGAAAAAAAATAAGAGTGTATGTGATAACTACTAAATTTGATATAAAAATATAAAATTTATTTGCATTGAGCATTCAATTTTCAAAATAGCAACATGCCCATAAAAAATAAAATAAAAAAGAACGATAAGCCATGCTATTCTTGTATTCTCGTTCTGTAGTATTTAACAGTTTTCTTTTACATATTTGATACACGTTTAATTAATTAAATTCATATTATATATAAGAGAATTCAAAAGAAGAATAAATTGAGTATATTTTTACTCTCCATAATCGAATTATTTCTTTCAAAATAACACTTTCCTTAAAAAAAATTTAAAAGAAAATTTCCGGTCAATACGGTCCGGCGCATCTTTGGGTTAATTTCTAAACAAATATATTGGGAATTGAGCTTCATGAATATTTAATCGTTCAATTCGAATTTAAATCAGACGATTTGCAGTCAAGTATTTGACTTTGTTTCCACCTAAAAATCAAATGGTATTGATTTATTTTTGGTTTGTTTTTAGGTAAAATTGATAAATCCTTTCCTTCATTACCCCAGTTCACATTCTTTATTTCGGTTAATCTTCGGGTAAAAAATATTAACAGCATAATTTGGACTTTATGCAGCGTACAAATAATAGAGTTAAAATATCATTGCATATAACTCGTGTGCTGCATGAAGCAAAAACTGCTCAGTCAATATCTTTAACCTAATTTTCCTTGATAATACAATACATATGAGAAGCACTGTACATCAGTTCATGTCAACGTGGTTTTAGAATAAATTATGGAGATAATTATTAGACTCGAAAAGTTTTATCAATACAGCGTTACTGACATCATATATTTTTTTAAGACTGACTGTTACTATCTTTCTGTCTTACATTGTTTGATATAATACAACAAACGATTTAATAGTCAAAATATCTTTCTCGAAAAATTTAACAAAAATAAAATTTTATATAACAGGAAAATATATCCTAAATGTGGCCAAGCAAATACATAACCAAGCAATGTAAAATCATTTACTAATATCAGACGATTTGAATTAATAAGTTTGACTTGTTATTACATGAAATCAAATGATATTGGCATCGGACCTATTCTGATTCCGTCCTTCTGACCCAACAAATTTAAAAAATGTGCCTAATATATTATTTTTTTTTCGAAAAAATTGCTCTGGTTTTCTTGTAAATCAAATTAATTGTTAGATTATATCCGATTCTAAATTGGTTTCTCCACCTCATGTGTTTTCCATGTCCGGATCCCCAAAGTAATTCAAATTTTGCATTTTGACCCGGACCATCTTATCTATTTTGATACGAATATTAAAGGACCCCGTAAAATTTTAAATTGGGTCAGATTGGTCCAAATTCTCCATCTTATGCGTTTTTTGGATCTAAATTCTCTAAATTAACTCAAATTTTAAAATTTGAGCTGGATGGTCCTATCCTATTAGAATTCGTGTTAATCTGATCCTATTTAAAAAATCACATGACCCTGCAATATTCATGCTCGATCCTGTTTCCAAACTCCACCCGTCTTTAATATAAGAATATCATTATGTGTAGATTAAATACAAGGTTCTAAATAGCGCGCTATAGCGCCGCTGTAGCGTTTTTGGACCATAAAAACTATGACGCTATTGCCGCTATAGCGTGCTATTTCGCGCTATAGCGGCGCTATATAGGCATAGCGCTGTTTTTTCAGCCGTTCCGCTATGATGCGATAAACGTTATTTAAACCTTTGATTAAATATCAGACATATCGAGTAAAGACATCCAATAAAAACAACACAATCATTTGTAATAAGAAATCTTTATAATGTGGCAGCTGTGGAAATTCTTGTATTACAACATTTTTCTTTAAATATATTTGACAGAATTGTTTAAAAGTTGAACTTTAAAAAAAAAGAAAATCTTCTGGGTGATGAACTATTGTAGACGGTTATCTGCGCTGTTAAAGAAAAGATATAAAAATATCCCAAGCTAGAACTATTTTTTAAATTTGAAATGGTTTAAATGCGTTCAAAAGAGTACGAATTCATCTGTCCAAAGAGTACTGGATATAAGAAACAAAATTATAATATGCCCATCAATTCAGTTTCAAAAGCCAAGCAATTGATCAAATCAATCAAATCCTATCTCATGAGACACAGGACCTCTGAATCTGATACGGCGATTTTAAAATCGGATCCATAAAGTATCTGACCAAGATTGTGTTTTCTAAGGTTCAGTGCTTTGCTGGGTCCCACAGTCAGTGAATACGCCTAGATGCCCATCCTTGGCGGGTCTTTCAAAAACCCAAAGTCACTGACACGGCGACACCACTCATCTCCTGTGAAATATTTTTAATAGTTGCTCATTCTCAATGAGTTAACTTCCTCGGTTATTAAAGAAATATTCTTTATTTATTTCTCTAATTATTTTATCGTTAAAATAATAAATTTTGATTTTCGGTCTCTAAAATAAAAATATATCATTTTATTATATAAAAATGGATTTTTATATTTTTATAATAAGACATTAATAATTAGACATTTGTTTATACTAATGAAAGTAAAGAATAAAAAAATTATGTTTTGTTAAAAAACTTATAATTTCTATATTTTGTATTATTACAACATTCGTTTTATCGTATTACAACATGTGATTATAATATTGAAAATAGATAATAAAGACGTTATTTTATTAAGAAACTTAGGTTAATCTTCATATTTTTTAAACCAGATGTTTATAATATTATGAATAAATAAATATGTTAAAAGTGAAAGATGAAAAAGTCATCAAAAAAAAAATTAGAAAGTACTAAATAAAAACGCTGGGGAAATAGATTCAGAAGACAGAAATAGAGGAATAAATATTTTCCAAAAATTGCAAACATGCTTTTACTTCAAATAATAGACTTTTATAAAAGAAATACACAGTTTTCCCAAAATTGTGAATATAAACAACTTTCAAAAATAAATTTTATTTTCATTTGAAGAAAATTTCCCGAAGCTATCTATTATTTCATTGTTATGCAATGGAAAAAATAACAGAGGAATGGGATTCAACCTAGGGACTCTTAAAAGCAATTATTTCTGCAACGACCAAAGATTCCAGGTCTATACTGCGTAAAAAAAGAGTGTAATTTAATCATTTCAAATCCGTTTTCCATTTTAAAACGGAGATGAACTTGTAACTCTACTTGTGACCTGTGAACCTTGCTCTGTCTTTTTGTTCTCTTGCCATTAAAACCCATTGTCGCTCTCTCTCTCTCTCTCTCTCTCTCTCGTTTGAGTTGCATTTTATCTGTTTTGCTCTTGTTTCTTTCTGTTTGTGGGTCTTTTCTTAGTTGTATTGTGCATCTCTTTATTAGAGAGAGACAGAGAAAACAAAGAGATTTTCTCCTAATGGTAATATTCATTCATTCACCTCTTCATCAGAAAATGAAGAGTATTCAATGTTTCTTTTCAAATCCATGAAATCCAATCTTCAAATCCCTTGATAGTTCAGCAAAAAAAGGGTCAAAGATTAAAAGACAAAGTAAAGGTACAACACCAAGAGATGCCTACTGTTTGGATTTCCCTGAAAAAGACTCTCCATTGCAAGACGGACCCGTCGGAGGTGCATGAGCCAAAAGCGAAGCTGCGACAGAGCCTCCATTTCTCCTCTCTCCTTGGAAAGAAGAGACCTTGCCGGTCCGGGTGCACACGGTCCATAGCAAATTTGAAAGACATCGTGGTCCCAGGAAGTAAAAAGGAGCATGAGGGACCGCCTAGTTGTAGCCCGAGATCAATCGGCAGTACTGAGTTTGCGAACCCGATAACCCATGAGGTGGTGCTTAGCGGGTCTCGATGTGAGCTTAAAATTACCGGCATTGGGCAAGAGACTGTTGATACAAGTCCGTTTGTTGGAATGCTTCGACCGGGTACGCCAGGGCCGGGGTGGGCTGTACCGGGCAATGCAAGCCCGCTGTTCATGCGGTGTAGCACAACACCGACAAGGAAGTCGAATATGTTGTTGTGTGGAGAGAAGGAAGAAGAGGTGGGGTCAGGTTTGGGAAATGTAGGAAGGCACAGTATGGTGGGAAATGGTGCTCTTTCGAGGTCTTCATGCCATGAAGCGGCGAGGTCTAGCAATGGCGGTATGATTTGCCATAAGTGCGGGGAGCAATTTGCAAAATTGGAGAATTTGGAGGCTCACCATCTTTCTAAACATGCAGGTTAGTGGAAATATCCCTTTTTTGTATTTTAATGAATTTGTCTCAACAGGGGTTTCAAAAGTTATCTTTATATCTTATTAAAAAAAAATGGTTTCCTTTGTAAAGTGGCTTTTTAATTGGATTTGACCATTGATTAAATTATGCACACTTCATTAATTTCGATAGATACTTGCCATATCTAATGGCATATATGGTAACAAATTCTTTCAGAAATAATTTGGCAAGGCTTGAAATTTGTTGTTTGGGTAATAATGCATAAGATTTATTCGAATTAAACAATGATTACTAATATAATTCTTAAAATTTATTTAAATAGCATACTCATTTTGTTATTTGACTATTTCATTAAGTGTCTAGTGCCTTCATCTCAGGCATCAATTAGTTTTGAACCAAAGTAACATATTAACCACAATACACAGGCTTCTACTTTTTCAGAGACTTGTATTTTATTGCATAAATATCAAAGTTATTCAAAACCTTATCAAATTTGTGAATAATTAGGATATGAAGCAAGTAATTCAAGGATTGTCTGTTTATACATCTATTCACCAAAACATTAATGGGGTATTATTTTGGTATAATACGTGTATCCTGTTCCTGTGATCCTTTTAAAGTATTACCGTTTTGGTCTTCTCTCTGCTTTTTTAATTTCTTTGGAAAAAGTCTTCTCTTGTTCTGTTAAATTTGTACATTTAGAGGTCGTATTAACCTTCTTCTCCATGTGCCATCTTTTGTATGTTAATGTCTTGGTCAAATTAAGAGAACCAAACCCTTGATTTTTTTTATTTTTAGTTTGTCCCCTCTGTTTAAACTATGATATAAATGATTTCCTGGCTGTCTAGCTTGCATTGGTACCTGATAGTCCGGTACTGTCAGGTTAATGAAGCCTTTAAGTACTTGTGCAGAAAGTGTCATTAATTATTAGAGACACCTGACAATGTTTGTAATCATAGATGTCAATGTGTAAAAAGCATTCATCCAGACTATATATAAACTTCATTTCATTGCACACATTCAAAATGTCTCACCCAAAAGGTAAAACAGGGTAAAGATTTGAACAGAGTAGTTTTGGCTTCATGCAGTGCTCGGACCATATGCAGAGCTTTTTGATTCTATACTCCGTGTGCTGCATGAAGCCAAAACTGCTCTGTTAAAATATTTACTTGGTAAAACCATCATCTTTATGCATCCTTCTAAGGTTTTCTGATTTCAAATGCATTGCATATTTGCATGGATTAATTTTTTCAGGTAGGACATATTTACTTATCCCACATTCTATTGATACATACATAATACTGCTAATACCAGAAGTTTTAATTGATAGATTTGGTACCACATGTGATAAATTGTTAACAGGCAATTTGTTAACAGCCCTATTATAATTCTTAACAAAGTAATATAATGTTAATTGAATATTTTGCTTATGTTTAGTGACGGAGCTGCTTGAAGGAGATTCGTCAAGAAGGATAGTCGAGATAATATGCAGAGCTAGCTGGCCCAAACCCGATAACCCGTTTAACAAAATCGAACGTATCTTGAAGGTCCACAACATGCATCGTACCCTTGCCCGTTTTGAGGAATACCGTGAAGCAGTAAAAGTAAAAGCTAGTAAGCTTTCCAAGAAACACCCTCGTTGCCTTGCTGATGGGAATGAACTTTTACGGTTTTACGGTACAACTGTATTGTGTTCTCTTGGCACAAACGGGTCGTCCACCCTTTGCGGGTCATTAAAATGCAATGTTTGTCGGATTATAAGGCATGGGTTCACCACAAAAAAGGAAATGAAGGAGGGAGTTGGGATTTTTACAACGTCTACTAGTGGCAGAGCTCTGGATTCAATTGAAGCCACAGGTGATGACCCAAGTATTAGGAAAGTGCTGCTTGTTTGTCGGGTGATAGCGGGTCGGGTTCACAAGCCCATGGAGAACTTGCAGGATTTCTCAGGCCAACTTGGTTTTGATTCAGTTGCTGGTAAGCTTGGCCCTTATTCCAATATTGAGGAGTTGTATTTATTGAATCCCAAGGCTTTGCTTCCTTGTTTCGTGGTCGTTTGTAAACCATGACAGTAGAGAAGAAGGGATTTTTCGGGGGGTGGGTATAACTCATATGCTAGAAATGTATAAACAAATTGAAAATTCTGAAAACTAGAGAGCAAATTGAAAATTTAGAAGTATGGTAATCCTGCATTCTTAGTTAGCAGCCTAGAGGTTAATGCCTATGAGTCTATCGATGAAACAGTTGATGGGAGAATTGCTTAACTAACGAACTGCTCTCAAGGGGTGCGGGATTTTTCATTTTCAAAATGTTTCAGTTGGTTTTTACTTTTTGGAAATTTACTTTTGTGCATTTCTAAACATAATTTTTTCTAAGGGAGAGAGATTACAGATTTGTAAAGAGCAAGCATTACGAGTGTTATACTGTTAGTTACAGTTACTTTCTTGTAATGTTTTTAGTTTGTTCTGATAAATTTGTTGGCAGTGCCAAAATTAAGGGCCAACATTTTGTTAAAGTTTTCAAAAGTAGACATGCTTGCCACTTTAACCTGATAAACCCTTTACTTTTTATTGGTTTAATCTGATGCTGCAACTAATCTTCCTGTTATTGTATTAACCCTGGCACCATTTTCTAGAATTTCAATAATAAAACACAGCTCAAGAATGAAACAAAACATCCAGAAGTAGAAAGTTTAAACCTTAAGAAATTAATATCAATGATGTTTATTTGTTTAATGGCACAACAAGTAGAATGTTACAGTTTTAAATCATATGAAAGGTGATAAATCATAGTTCTGTATAACTATCTTTTATTTCAGTTTTATATTTATTCAGAGAAGTTTTTAAATGCCTCCCCTCCCCTCTATTAGTATGTAACATTAATTTTATAATTCCCACAACTTGATTACTCAATAGCAAAAAAAAATTTATTTCTCTGATTAGTTTCAAATTTTGGTATATAATGACCACCTTACACCTTGAATTCTACCTGGCTATTTAAAAAACAATTTCCTATAGAGGACTGAATGCAATCCTTTATAACATCCTTAGCATCATATTCGAATCTGTATCCTAAATCAAGAAGCCGCTTAGAAGAAATGATTGAAGGGGCTGATCTGTTAAATTCCTCTTTAAACCTGTGTCAAAAATATACAAATTCTCAATACTTTTTAAACGAGATTATATATCTACCATATGTTAACTATATGCGTTAATATACAATTTATAATTAGCTTATTGGCAACGAAGCAAGCAAGAAAAGAAAACTTGCCCTTTTGAAATCCAATTAGGTAATTCCAAGGAAACTAGGTCGACGATTTGAGGTAAAGTACAGCTTCCGGCGGAGCACAAGTACCGACCCGAGGCCCCGGAAGTCTCAAAAAGAAAAATATGTGCACTGCATATGTCTTCTATGTGTACCAGTGCAATCGATCCCAATCTAGAATGCACTGAGACAAGTACCGGGTAGAGGTTTGGATCACCTAAATATATGGATGACACAAAATATCAAGGTTCTAAATAGCGTTTATAGCGTCGTAGCGGGAAGGCTAAAAAAAAAGCTATAGCGAATAGCGTCGCTATAGCGGAAGCTATTCCAAATAGCGTTTTTTTTTTTTACATTTCGTATATTCAATATTTGTACTAAATATCAACATTATCTAAAGTCTCATAGAACAATAAATAACACCAAAGTAATTACGAAATTATAATATTCATATTGAACCCGTACAAAGTCCAAATTGCGGTTCAAAATATCCATAGTAATATCATAAACTATCGATTTTTCCTATTAAAAATATCTTAAGCATCATGATTCATGACATAATCTATTTTTTTTTTCTATTCAAATTTTAATTTCGGTTTGGACTTTTTTCTATTCAAATTTCAATTTTTATTCCCAATTTCAAATTGATTTATCTATAGCAAGTAGCAACAAATTCAATTCGGTTTAAGATTTTTTTTATCTTTATTTAAAATCCATATAAATTGCTTAAAAAAAAAAATCCATATTGTATAGCGCAAATAACGCAAATAGCGGACCGCTATAGCGCTGTAGCGGCCGTAGCACAAATAGCGCATTTTGATGTCATAGCGTAGCGTTTGGGGTCCAAAAACGCTATAGCGCGCTATTTAGAACACTACAAAATATAAAATTAAAATATGAAAAACCCAATTAAGTTCTGTAATAAAAACCCGCTATTATCACCTTAGCCAGTATGTGCAACATGGGGCCAGTACCCCAGCATGTAACAAAATGCAGGGTTACGGATTGAAACTTTTATAATGTAAATTGGGAACCCTTCCTTTGGTTAATGGCAATCATAAAAAATGTTCTCCTGAACATCTGCTACAAAATTTGAACAATACAAAATAGTAAATAAAATGAGAATTACTTAATTACCAGTTATAGGAGATAAAAGAACCTGGAGACTGGAGGGAACAGTTGGAGTTAGAAATGAACCAGCAACTGTCGGTGGGATAATTGAGATCAAGTCGATTCCATTTTCCTTTGCAAATTTGAAAGCTTCTTCCTCTGTTGCTAGCTTTAATAGAACATATACCTATAGTATTCCAAATAATTAAAGAAAAGAACCAAGAATTGGAGGTCACCAAAATAATTTACAATAACTCTCAAAATTTTAGACATACAGTCAATTTGAACAATTTTGAAAAAAAAAAAAGTGTAATCAGAGTATTTCTCAATAAATAAGTCCCACTAAAAGCACTAACAAATGTACAGTTTTGCACAATTTGTACCATACCACTCTATAACATACCATACTCCAACTTTATACATACAAAGGTGAGAGGAACAGACTAGTGCCTGAGATAACTGTGAGGTGCGTACCATTACAGGCAGGTACAAATCAGAATACTCTTAATTTTGTCTTACGGGAGGATGGTCGAGGAGGGAAGGGAGAGAGAGAGTACCCATCCAGAATTTTTAGTTTTCCAGACTAAATCGGTCGGTGTTACAGATGATTCATCAACAACTGGCTTCCAATCTCCTTTTTCATCTTTCGCTGTGATGGTACTGATAGAAGAGGTAAATACCACTCGTTTTATCGTACCAGACCTCATGCAAGATTGTAACAGGTTCCTTGTTCCCCTTGCTGCTGGCTCGAGGATGTTTCTCCTCACATGATCCTCTACAATTATAATATAACTTAAAAATCAAAGTGTATATACTTAGACGTAACAAATTAAATTACATAAAAATTTGGTTTCGAATCAAATTACCAATGTTTTCTTGTACCGAAGTACCGAATTCCATTAAAGCTGCAACATGAAACAATCCCACGCAACCTTTTACGGCCTCATCAAAGCTTCTATCTTCATTAAGATCTGCTCTATATATTTGTAGCCTATCAGTTCCTTCAATAGTTGATAGCATTCGCTGAGCCTTCTCTACATTCATAAAACATAAAACAAATGTTTAAATTAAGAATTATACAATCCATTCCCAAAGCTCCTACATCATGAATTATTTACAGAAGGTTGATATTTTGATCCCTTGAAAGAGGTAGGCTTTGTAATTGAATCCCAGTGGAATGAATTGGTACCTGATTACTGCTCCTTATATCAATTACAAGTGGAATCACTCAGCTGTTATAACTGTCATTATCAAACAATGATTACGATCTACAGGGATACCTACCAAAAAGAACAATAAATAATGATTATGACACACAATCATGTGAGGCATCTAGGTTTAAGTTCGTATTGCTCTCAAAATTTTCAAGTTAGAAGTTTCCATCTAGCAAATTCAAACACCAATAAACAGCGTAATAGGAAATGGTACCAGGGTCTCTTGCGGTGGCATGGACATTGTAACCTTGCTGTAGAAGAGAGCGTACCAACCATGAACCGATGTAGCCAGTGGAACCAGTTACACATACTCTCTTCATCTTCTCTTCTTACCGATCTTTTAATTTGAGATCCGATGATGTTGAAAGAACCTCGATAATATTATCATTGATAATAGATTAATAGATCTGGAATTAAATAACAACAAAAAATAGACGGGTTAGGTGTCAAGTGCTTATAAGAGAGAGCAAAGTACCAGTTATTTAATTTAGGGATAATTTCCAGCCGAAATTTTTATTAATATCCAAAACAAATAAATAATTTCACTGGATTTTCAAAAATGACCAAACCGCGAACTAGTGTTGTAAATAACGGTATGCGGTCATCGGACAGATGGGTACCACCAAGCGATTAATCGGTATACGACCGATTAATCAGAATTATGCAGACAATTTAACGTTTTTATTAAATTTATGTATATATATATATCATAATTTATTAAAAATAATTTATTTAACTCATTAAACTTATCAAATAAACTTAATTTAACTTAGTTTTATTATTATAACATGACACTACGCTTATTTCTTCTTAACACATAAGCATTATACATGTGTAAGTAACACATTTATTTAATAAAAAAATAAATTTGAGAATTAAGCTTTTTCAAATACTAATAACATATTATTTGAAAGAAATGAAACATTTAAACATAAAATCACTAAATTTAGTTTATGATAACTTAATTTCATAATGAACACATCGTACTAATTGAAAAAATTACATCAGTAAGTAAGAAAAATATATGGTATATAAATAATATAAGAAATCAATTTCAAAGTAAGTAAGATGAAAAAATATATATAAAAAATATTAGATGAATATCTAAGCACAAATAAAACTACAATACATAATTTATAAATCTTATTATCACACGCTATCATGGAAAAAAAAATTTAAAAATAAATATTCACTGAAATAAAAGGGAATAAACGAGAATAAACGGACGATTAAACGATAAAACAGCCGATTAATCGTTTTCATTCGCAAACATGCATCTGTTAAGTGTATTCGTAATGGTTTGGCCGCCGTTACAATTAAACGGCCGTTAACACCGTTTTTTACAACACTGCCGCGAACTAAATTCTCGGTTTCAAGCTCACTTTCTGCAAAAAAAAAAATTCGATTCTAGAAACCGCATATAACATTCCCGATTTTCAAAACCAAAGATTAAATTTGCGGTTCTATACCAAGAAATTGGAAATAAAAACTGCGATTCTAGAAACCTGGAATAAAAACTGCGGTTTCGTAGTTTTTTGCTATTTAAGCACAGCCCAGCCCCCCATTTCTCCCACATAACTCACAACTCTCTTCCCTGCCTCCTTTTCTCCCTTTCTCTCTTCTCGTCTCATCTCTCCGACAGTCTGATCGATCGATAATTCAGTTCAGGTATTTAATATTTAATTTAGAAAATAAAAATTAGTTTAGGATATTTCTAAATGGTTTAGAATATTGACCGAATAATTTTAAAATTCCAAAATAGTTTAGAATATTGACCGAATAATTTAGAAATTCCAAAATGGTTTAGAATATTGTCCGAAAAATTAAGAAATTCCAAAATAGTTTAGAATAATTTAGAAAATTTCAAAATGGTTTAGAATATTTTAGAAAATTCCAAAATGGTTTAGGATAATGTAGGAATGTCCAAAATAGTTTAGAATAATTTACAAACTTCCTAAATGTTTTTAGAATAATTTAAAAAATTCCAAAATGGTTTAGAATATTGTTCGAATAATTTAGGAAATTCCAAAATGGTTTAGAATATTTTAGAAAATTCCAAAATAGTTTAGAATAATTTAGAAATTTTCAAAATGGTTTAGAATATTATTCGAATAATTTAGAAAATCCAAAATGGTTTAGAATATTATTCAAATAATTTAGGAATTTCCAAAATGGTTTAGAATAATTTAGAAAATTCAAAAATAGTTTAGAACAATTTAGAAAATTTCAAAATGGTTTAGAATATTATCCGAATAATTTAGAAAATTTCAAAATAGTTTAGGATAATTTAAGAAATTCCAAAATAGTTTACGATAATTTAGGAAATGAACATTTTCAATGAATTTTGTAGTATGGCAGACGAAGTACCTAATCAAGGAGAGAGAGACGAGAAGAATGCAAGAGGTGTTTAGCCAGTTGTTGTGGATACCTCACAGCCATCATAGGGTATCTGAGGCTTCTAAGGAGGTAAGCATTTACTTATTTGATTTTTCATAACTCGGTCAGAAATCAAATCATATTATAATTCCTATTTATGTTGTAATGTAGAGTTCGGAGGTTTTAAACGTCAAACACTATCGGATGCATTGCGAGGACCATGAGAAATACGCGTTGTATTTGATTTGATTGGGCTTATACCAGATTGCTGTCATGCATATATCAACATCGATACGGCACTTATACATAGACTTGTCAAGAGATGACAGGTATTAACTACACTAATTCAAATAAATTTGTTATTTTTACTATTTTGATAACAAGTCAAATAAAGAAATTGTTTATAATTTTTTATTTAAATAAATTACAATCACATTAGAGGACGTGAGCTGTTTGTGGGGTTTGCCCATTACGGGGGCTCCAGTGACGGGGATTACAGATGGGGCGGATGTACAGGCCAACTCTTCAATTTGTTAAGGATTCGTGAGGAAGAACAATCGAACTTTATGAAAAAAGGGGGGCTAAAAGAGATCAATTTTTTTTTGACTGGATTATGTTAAAAAAATTTGGATGAGTCAACGGACTACAAATGGGGCAGAGCCGTTCTCACATGTTTATATCGACATCTATGTCTCGCATCCGTTCCCGAAGTTCGATCTATATATGGTCCAGTTATGCTGCTGCAGCATTGGTCGTGGATCCGATTTCCAGTTCACCGATCGAAGCCAAAATCAAAAGACTTTCAACCTTCCTGGGACACGCTAATAGAAGGTACATGTCCAGCTTTTGCTGACAAATGATGTTGCAAGCATAAGTATGAGAACTCATCTCACAGCAAAATCGTTGGTCCAAGTATCCCACACAACCAGTTTCAACAATTGACTGAGAACATGGTGAAATGGGAGCCGTACGAGAGTACTTATACCCGACTTTCGAGAGTAACTTAGGCGGGAAGGGTACTAAATTCTAACTCACATTCTTACTAAATTTATCAAGTTATTTATTTATTCAGTTATATGTCATCATACTTATAAATTTTAACTCACATTCTTACTAAATTTATCAGCCTTACTACTTGTATCGCAGACCTCTGATATTTTATTAGATAGTGGAGCACCATTATCATGATCGCTACATGCGACAGTTCGGTAAATTTCAAAAGAGATTCCGCCACCGCCTCCCAATAATAAGCACCTTCACGCTGAATTGGACAAGAATGTTTTACTAACTGTTTTTTCCTTATTTATGTTAATTAATTTGTGTGTTAAGTTGTTATTAAATTATGAACAAGTTGAAGATGGTCTCAAAGAAGAATTAGTCATGGGCCATAAAGCACGTACTTAATGTTCAGCATTCGACGGAATATGAGCAGCATGTACACGAAGAAGGTCATCCGTTTGACCGGAACGAATTTCTGAAATATCGCAAATGGTACCAGATGAATGCACTGTTTGCAAAGGCTTCTACCTATTTGGTATGCACTTGGCCGGGATTTCTCATATAGTTTCAGTCACCAGAGGCGAGCATGGGAAGTGCGGATACATTCCTAGCGGACTGGTGATTATTCGAAATGTAATCACTTTTAATTCTAAATTTTATAAATCATTTATTAGAAATCATTTCTTATATTCTCATTGTGTCTACATGCATTGCGTGGGATTGGAGAGTTGGCACACGACGTCATCATGTTCTTCACTAAAGGGTGGCTGAAAGTTAGTAAGGGTCTCATGAGAAATGGCTGGGGTCTTTGCAAGGACAATGGTTTCTCCCCACGTGAGCGTGCCATGATGGATCAGGCGGGGGGTTCTAGAATACTGGGAAAATGTCCCATCCGACGAGAGTACTCCTATAGGGCAGAATCCATACCCACCGCCTCATGTATAGCAAGGCCCAGATCCAGTGCAGACTTGGTTATATGAAGGCACCGGATGAAGAAATTGTTGGGATCAGTCCGCACCCGCAAGATATGTCCCATTTAGATCCAGTCCAGTCGCAGACCCCGGATAGGTATCTACTACGTTCATTGAAGTAATTTTGTTTATGAATTTCAGCTTACTAAATAAAAACTGTGTATGAATTTTAGGTGACCCAGGATCAGCAAGCGCAAGCGCAGGCATAGACCTTGTTCGAGATACCGTCTTGGGCTCACACGCTTTTTGATCAGCAGTCGCAAGCAGGTTACGGCCTACCTACAAATGCTGACCTCGGACAGGTATCTACTACGTTAATTAGAATTAATTTTTTTATTAATTACAGCTTACTAAATAAATAACTGTGTATGAAATCCAGTTGACCTAGGATCAGATGCAGGCAAGAGTTGGTTACGGGATGCAGCCTTGGGCGGGTTATCAGCAGGCGGGTTTCGAACATACTTTTAAGGCTTACATGGAAGAGCAGGAGTTAGAGCATGCACGACGAGAGTCACTCGAGACAACGGCCTGGATGCGTGAAAGTCCGAGGACTCCAAAATGGGCGTTTGCAGATGAAGGTGATGCAGGGGCATTGTCTTCCCACCCACCTCTTGGGACCCAGACTAAGCTAGAGGTGACAGACGACAGTCACTCTAGCGACAACTCCGACATACGTCCATGCTAGCGACCACATTGTATCATCAATTCCCCAGACCGCTTCACGCATTCAGACTATCCTAATCACCGCTGATTATCTATTTTATTTTGTGTGTTTTGCTATATTTTTTATTTTGGATATCTTTATGATTTATCTTTAGGGTCTATCTTTTATTATGTATGTTTTGTTATATCTTTGGGGTTTATCTTTATAGTCTATCTTTTATTATGTAAGTTTTGTTATATCATTTTATTCAAAATTGTACGTCTCTACAAAAACCAACGGTAAAAAATACAAGAGCTTGACAATGAACAATTAAAACATAGCAATAAACAATTAAAAACATCAACACTTCACTAAAAAAACATAAAAAATACAATTAAAACATAAACGCTTCACTACAAACTAAAAAACATCAACGCTGGCGTCTGTTGGAAGAGAATCCTCTTGCTGATCTTCTTGAAGATGATGGTCTTATTTTTGCTTGTCTTGCTGCTTCCTCTACATTACAAGTAAAACATACATGAATTATGATAGTTCAAGAAATAAATGAAATTCAAACAAGTATTTCAAATTATACCTGCTGCATTTCGATCAATGGTCTCACTATGAGCCTGCTGTCCGAGTCTCTAACCTTGCATTTAGTCCATTTCTATCAGTATGCGGTTGTGTTGTCTTCTTACTTTTTTTATTACTCTCTTCTCTGGTTTGATTGTCGGGCCTTCGTATTGAGGCCAGTCACATTGGTGCCTTTCGAATTGAAACAGGCACCGCGTGTCTATGACAGCATTGACATACTATACAAGGGGCTGACGATAAATTTTCATCATATCTCATTTCTCGGACCACCGCCATGAAATAAGAACATAGTATACTGGTCAATTGGGGTTTCTGACATTCACATTCAACCTTATTGTTATCATTAACAACAACTCTATACCCAAAATCCTTGCGAGTATACTCTAGTCTCGGCTGACCACGCCTTGAGGAACGTTTTCACCTGTGACCATTACCTTAAAGGTCCTATGTACCCAACCATAAGGAATCGCAGTCATGGCTAGAGATTTGTTGATACGCTTTTGCATTAGCTTGCTTACCCTGTTGGACCACAATTGACCATGCTGAAGTCTCATTTCAACTTTGTTCCGCCTTTCATAAAATCATGCATTTATCTTGTAGAATGTGTCTTCCACGACAGCTGCAACCGGCAATCGTCAACTCAGTTTGAACACATTGTTCAGTGACTCCGACCCATTTGTTATCATTATTTCCCATCAGTGACCTCTGTCCAATGCTTGAAAAAGCTTCTCTAGACATGGAAACTCGTCTTAATCATTAGGGTCCCTCTTACCCACCTTGTTAAGGTACAAGATAGCCTCTGGACAACCAATTTCAAAATCTTCAAACATCTCCTGTAACCTCTTAGGTTTCTTCTTATTTAATCCAATCTTAAACCTATCACTGACCTCTTTCTTCCGCTCCACATACTTGAAGAGGTTCTCAGCAATATGTTGAGAACAGTATCGATGCACACATTGATAGGTAAACTCATCCCATCCAAGGTGTGAATCCTAAAATACAGATTTAATCCCCAAATGTCTATCCGATATGACACAAAAGAATCGACCATCTCCAATGACTTCCAACCACAACCATCTCATAAAAAAAACCCAGTTTTTCTGCGCTTTCTTTCTCCACAATTCCAAAAGCCAATGAAAGCAGTTGGTTTTCGGTATCGTACCCACATGCCATTAGCAACCTACTTTGGTACCATCCCGACATGAAACATGTATCAATACTAATCACTGGTCTGATTAACGGTATCACCGCAATACACGGCACATACGCCCATGTCGCTGCTTAAAATGCCTATCCGATAATTCATCAGTCAGGGTAGAGGTCACACAATACTTGGTTCCTGGATTGGTTCTTTTTATGACTTCCAAGAACGAAATTAGCAAGTTGTACGAGTTCTCCCAACTCCTAAAAAGATTTGCAATAGCAAGCTCACGGCCTCACCATAATTTGTTATACTTAGGAGTTACCTTTTTGTATGTGGCCTTGATGACATCTCGGATATGATTTATACTCGCGCACACATCTCTGCTATAAATTGACAATGATCAGCACGTGATGTCGGTACTTTGCATGCATGAGAGATTGCTTGTTTGCTAATAATCTAAGATTCTGAAAGACCGTTAGGCTTCGCGCATGACTTGAATTTGCAAAAATCATCTTTGCACACCACAACAAAACATCGATGTTCGCTTTTAGAAACCTTACACTAAAAATTGTTCATGATATGGAACTCATTTTTTGCTACCCTTAGAGTCGTTTTCGACTCAAACACTTTACCTACGGCCAATGAGTTATCCAATGTTCTCTTTGTGTCCCCAAAAAAATCGACATCCACAGGCCGAAAACTGGATATGTCATTAAATCTATCAACCGGATGTCTTATATTTTCCCGGCCAGTTATTGGATACTGTGTTTGGCGAGACTGTGAACAAGACTGTGATTGTGACTGTTTACTCGGTTCAACATCATCGTCGGAATCTGATGACTCATGTAACAGTATGTAAAATAAAATAAAATAAAATAAATTGAAATCAGAAATAGAAAATTAAAGAGATTGTAATATGCAAGAATTTATCAAATAATATAGTTATATATTAGGAAATGAATAGAAAATTTAATGCATGATAATATTTATAAGCTTCTTGTAAATGATTTGGGGACTAAATTACAATATTTGATAAATGAAGCGTTAAATTATAAAAGAACAAATTTTTTTAATGGGACATGTGGGACCCACGCCTCTATTTTTCCATCCTTTATCCGTTTAATTCTCCCTCTTTGACCAATGCATGGGGTTCCTTCTGGGACCTTCTCCACTTAAAGTTTCGAAACCCAAATCTTCTCTTCCTCCTCTGTTGTTTGCGCAAAAGAAAAAAAAGAGAGAAAACATAGAAATTGAAAAGGAAAGAAAGGGATTATCTCTCTTGCTCCTTGAGCAATCTTGTGGATTGATTTGTGCTCTTGCTTCCTCAGTCGTGTTGTGTGGCTATGGTTTGTTCTCTTCCCTCTTCTCTGTTTACTCTCTGGTCTGATTAAGGGTTGGTGATGCAATCTGAACATTGGTACCAATATCGGTGCTGGTTTACTGTGGTTACTGGTACACCTACTTAAACTACCAAGGACTTGTTATAAAAGAAATGTAAGGTAGAAGGTTGAATTTGCAAAATTTTCATGGATTGGTAATTAGTATCTGTTAGAGGCGCCTTGGTGCAAAGTTACATATATATAATAATATAAACCAGCTGAAATTGTAGACGTAACTTGGAATTGAATTATGGGCCTTAGGAGCTTGATTGTAAATTAAATAGAAAATTGGGTTTGAGCTCTTTTGAGCTTTCTTCATAAATTTAAAATGGAAAAAAAAATAAAGTATGACCTTCGGACCTATTCAGAAAATTGAAAATAAAGGAAGTAACAAAGTGAGTTGGTCTAAACTGGACTGTGCCCGAAAATGAATGAAAATAAATTGAACTTGACTGTGGAACTTGGACTGAAAACAAATGGATTGTTTGACCGAATTGGAGCTTAATTAGAAATGGTTAATGAATTGGCAAACTAGTTAATCTAAATATCCATTGATTTAAAATGAGTACTTTGTTACTTAAACAAGGATTGATGACTATTATAAGTATTGATCAGAATATATATTATTCTGATATAGGCATAATTATAAAAAAAGACAGACGAGATAGAATGTTCAGGAGGAACGGACTAATGGTGACCTTATCTATTGTCCTACGATATCAGGTGCGGGGTTCTTGAACTTGTTTGATGTTTCATTTTCAGGAATTAAATTATTTTCGATTGTCATGTTGTATGTTGATTGCTGCATAATTTGAAATTGTGTGATTCATGTGCATACCTCAATTAAATTAGAACTGAATTGTTGTGAGATGGTTGATTTGCATATTCGTATGGTTGTCAATTGATGTGTTCTATTCATTATTCTGTGTGTGAATGAATCTGCCAGGCTGACCCGTAGAGGTAGCTGGATAAGGTGACGGTGACCTATCCGTTGACCTGTTTCTGAATTTGCCAGGCTGACCCATAGAGGTAGCTGGATAAGGTGACGGTGACCTATCTGTTGACCTGTTTCTGAATTTGCCAGGCTGACCCATAGAGGTAGCTGGATAAGGTGACGGTGACCTATCCGTTGACCTGTTTCTGAATTTGCCAGGCTGACCTGTAGAGGTAGCTGGATAAGGTGACGGTGACCTATCCGTTGACCTGTGAAATGAATTTGCCAGGCTTTGATCCTATTTGAATGAAATTGCAAAGTTGAGCCTTATGGCTGACTTTGATTCCGTGTAGATGCATTTGTAAAGTCGAGCTGTATAGCTGACTTGGAACCAGACTTTAGTAAATGGTTAAGCCAAAGCACTGCAGATGGGTGTCAGATAAAGGGTCCAGCTCAGTGGAACATCTGTAGGTGCCAGTAACCCTACAGATGAGGGTTTGACAAAGAGTCCAGCTCGATTGAACATCTGTTGGTGCTACCAGTCATAATAAAATGAGTTAGGCCAAATATGTGTTTGTTTGAACTTCATCTTGGAAATTCTGTAAGTTGTATTTTATTCGATTATTGTTGTCAAGCATGTGCATTCATTTATATATTGTGTTAGAACTGTTAATGTAATGTTGTATGAATTTTATTTTTGGATGTGAATTCTGATTGCAAGTCCAGTAACCTGATTGTGGCAAATTCGCACTGAGGAATAATTTATTATTTCTCACCCGTTTCTCCTTGTGGGATTCGCAGGTTTGTTAGACGAAGACAGAGAAACGCTTTTGGGGTTAAAATTGACAGCAAGGCCATCTAAAGGTTTGGGATTTGGGTTATTATATCTGACAGGGTGCAGAGAATATATCTCTAGCATCATCCACTGTAAAATGTCAGATAATTATTGTAATTAAATTGAGATGTGGGAAAAATAATGGATGTTATTGGCAATGCATAAAAAGATCCATGCCTTAGGTTACGTATATTGAATGGTAAGATAGACGCGGTACGAATTGTCGCACCTAAAGATTTGGGGTGTGACAACTCATCTGAGAGCATCTCATCCTCGCTCTCCAAACTGTCATCATCAATTGCATCCACAAGTACATGCGAATAATCAGGGACCGGTATCGGTCTACGGACCCAACAGTTTTGGATCGAATGGGTTCAGGGTTCAGGGTTCCGACTGGTACTAGGTCGGGATCGAGATTCAGGGATCTAACTGGGTACAAGGGCCTGACTGTTCAAATACAATTGGGAATTAAAATCAGCATGGTTCGGTTCCAATTCTACATACAACTCCAGAACCGGTAACATTTGTGGAAAAGACACCATAATTCCTGAAATCATTTCGAACGATGCTTGGTTTGTTACCAGTACTAATTGGTAGTCACGTTGCCATCGATAGACATATTAAACCTGGCTTTGATTTCTATATTTGCTTCACTATCAGTATATCCAACCAGTTTATAAATCTCATTCTGGAGATAATCAAAGTTATGGTTCACGATTAGTGGTAATGAGTATTTAGGCCGGGTACTATAAAAGACCCTGTTATCATTGTATTGGATTTTGTAACACTATGCAAAATACATATATGAAATTATAACTGAAGGTAATATACGAAAGGTCTAGAGGCATTTTTCAAGTAAGCAAGTAACATTTAAAGTGAAAAATAACCGATAATATATATGAACCTCTTTTAATTATCTTGGACTGATTTACAATGTTTGAAAATTTGAAGGTTATATATGAAAATGCAAACTTAAAATAATAAAAAAATGATGACCAAATGGCACAGGACCACGCGGCTAGTTATGGGTGAAACACCCACGTACTTGCTCCCCCTTAATCAAGGGTATTCCTTCTCCCTTCTGTAATGAAAGAAAAAAAAAAGGAAACCAAGTAAAATGAGAAAATAAAAGAGAAAGAAAAGAAATGAATGAAATGAAAACGAGAAAAGAAAAAACAGAGGGGTTTTCCTCTATCTCTTTCCCTCTCACTGACTGATGCGATTGAATCGAAGTTGTATGTGCTCTTTCTCTTCCCCAGCTGTGTGGTACGACTATGGTATTAATTTGTCTCTTTTTCCTTCTCTATTTGCTATCTTGATCTGATTAAGGCTTGGTAACCTTGAGAATAGAGTAAGCAAGCCATGTCGTGTTGTAAACCGAGTTGAGCTTGTTGATTGATTGAAAATCATCTTCTTTTTACTATATTTTCCTTAGCGGGTTGAACCTGTTAGCCATGGTTGGCTTATTCTGCTACTGGTTACCTTTGTGGTACTATATCAAGTCAGTATTGAATACCTCTGACCCGTCAAATTCTGGTATTGGTCGGTACCAACTTAGTTGCATCTGCTTATATGTTATTATGATAGGTTAAGGGACTTGTTTACAATAAAAATAATATATAAAAGGTAAAATTTGCAAAATTCCTGTTGTTTGTAAATTGATAATGTCAGATGGACTTAAGTGAATAATATAAAATGTTTACTATGGCCAGCATTAGAATTTGAATTAAAAGAAGAATAAAGTTATGAATAATGACTTTGGCTCAGTTGGATCCTGACTCGAATAAGAATTAAGGAAATGTAAAATTGGAATATGAACTTGGATCTTGATCTTGATTATTTGGATACTTGGACTGTTGGACTATTTGACTAGAACTTAGTTAATTGGATTAGATTCAAATCTAGACTTTGAACTAAAACCAAATTAATTGAAATGGATACAGTTGCAATGTCTTATAGAAGTGTCTAATTATATGTATAAGAATTTAACCGATATCACAGGGTACCGTATGACATCGAAACTAAACATAAATATTGATTAGAATGTGTATATTATTGTTAACGTAGGCATAATTATTCAAAAGACTGATGAGAAAGAATGCTCAGGACAAACAGATTGATGGTGACCTTACCTATTGCTCTACGATATTAGGTGCGGGGTTATTGGATTAGTCTGAAATTCATGACTAGAAATTAAATCGTAACTCGCTGTGCATTTTGAATATTTGATTGACTGCATTGATTGAACTGTTGCATCATATGCATAGCCCAATGCAATTGAAACTGAATTACAAGTAAGACTGTTGACTGTCATGTTGATATTGTTAATCGATTGATTGATTCTTATTGCAAATGAATGATTGAGACCACAGTGACTGAATTGATTGAATATTGAATATTGTAATCCTTGAACCTCCATATAGTGGAGAAAAATGATTAATATATCGTAAAGTCTAGCTAGCTACTAGACTTTACTCCAGGACCCTTATGCGCATATGGTGAATGGCCCCAATTGAATCCAGTACCGGTTGGATAGGGGATACTGAATAAATGTGAATTGTGACTGTAAGATTAATGAACTGTGGTAAATGTCTTATCAATGATTTTCTTTTCCGATAATGACAGTATTGTGATATTGATTTCGTAATGTTTCTGTTAACCAATTGTCAGGATAGTTATAACTGTCTTATCATTAATTTTCTTTCCGATAATAACAATATGGAGATATTGATTCTGTATTGTTTCCGTTAACAAATTGTCAGGATAGTTAGAACAGTATAAGTCCTAACACAAGAGATACATGTTATTGTATCTGTCAGTGTTACCAGACTAGAAATTGTACAGTTAAGAAACCAAACGTTACCAGACTTTATGGTTTAAAAGATTTTAACCCAAACCATTTATTCTGATAATATTCTTAGAGTTCTGATTTATTTATGTAATTTTTTGTCGTTCAATTGGATACTGTTATTGAGCATTTGCATTCGTTATTATGAAATGAACTGTTAGTTTCTCGTGCGGAGATTTCATTCTGAATATGGATTTCCTTTGAAGCAAATAACCTGAGTGGCAAATAGCACTGAGGAATAATTTATTATTTCTCACCCATTTCCCCTTGTGGGATTCACAGGTTTGTTAGACGAAGACAGAGAAACGTTTTTGGGGTTATAATTGACAGCAGAGCCACCTAAATGTATGGGATTTGAGTTTGTTATATCTGATATTTTTGTTGTTGTTGTAGTGGAGTGATATTTTTTATTTTATTTTAATACAGCCCGTAGGCAAGTGGAGTGATATTTAATACCTTGGAAAATAATGAGACCTTGACCGTGATAAAAGTCATGAATTTAATTTATAATTTTCTTTTAGTTTATCAAAGAAGACTTAGCGGACCAATATATTAACACTTATGAGCCAGGTCTGCATGTTTAGTTATTAGTTAAATTTAAGAAGAATTCAGTTATTATTTCATTTTATTTTTATATTTTGTTTAACGGCTTAAAATTATGACTTAAATTAATTCGTCAGTAGGAAAAGAAAATTGAGAAATGAGTTTTTGTTTATGACAGTATATAAAAAGTTAGTATGTTTGGAAAAATAATTTAACTTACTTTGCAGTATCTCCATCTTCTACTTTAGATTTTACGAGGGGCCCATTATATAGAGAAGAGGAATGGCCCACCTGTCTGGTTAACGGAAACCACCGTGAGTAGATGGGGTCTGCATGGTAGAGGTGCTGATTAATGGGGCTTGTTCGTCATACTCTGCAAAGGTGTGTTTGGATGCAGAGAGGATAGAGCTAACCCAGAGAATAGCGCTATTCTTTTCGCTATTCTCCGTTTGGATTCCACAAAGAATAGTGCTATTCTCTGGGTTAGCGTTATTCTCGCTAACCTGTTCAAAACATGAGTTAGTGCTAACTCCAGAACAGCGCTATTCTCGCTATTCCTGTGCAACATCCAAACGCACCATTAACATAATGTGTGTTAATAGATCTGGATCGTCTGATTGGGAATAAATTGGAGCGGGAGTGAGCAGAGAAGGATACGAAGAGGAAAGAGAAGAAGGAAGAGAGGTGCTTAATTTTTAGAGTAAGGTGGAAAAAAAAATCGGAGAGAGCTGAAGAGATGGAGCAAAGAGAGAAGAGAAATGGAGAAGTTTTGAAATATATCGGACTGAGTAAAGGGACCCACTTGTCATAGATACTGTAGAGAGCACTGTAAATGAACAGTACCAAAACTCATTCCAGATTAGATACTATCTATAGATTTGACGACTTAAGAGTGAAGCATTCACCTCTTACTCTAGCTACAACTTTCATTTATTTTGGTTGGTTTCAAATTAAGAATCAGCAACATTATCTTTACGAAACATTTAAAAAAAAAAACAGTTTATCTTTATGGAATTTTGCTAGTGTTATCAAGTAATTATATCGATACTTTTCTGTATGAAATGTGTAACAACAAAGCAAAAAATAACTGCTACTCTGAAGCTGTTAATTTGTCCGTAGATGTTTTAGTTTTTATTGAGATACACACTTACAATGGATTGCAGATAATCAGCGGAGAAATTAGAAAATTTAGATAGAAGTGATTGAAAAAAAAAAAAATTATAATGTGGTAGGTACTAGGTAGAATTTGAACTCAATCATCCACAACCACAAAGAGTACCTTTAACCACTAAACTATCAATTCAGAGTAGGTCCGATGTCCATTGGACCTACTTTGGTTTGGGTGTGAGGACCATCTGATCAGCATCAAGATTCGTGCACTCCGCATCAAATCCGTGCGAGTCTGTACCAATTTCCGTGCGCACAGATTTAATGCTGATCGTACAGTGCTAGAGTCAATTGAACCTAAAAGTAGGTCTGATGCCCATCGGACCTACTTCTATCTCCTAAACTACAAACAAATATTTGGTACTTTTTAAGAAGATTAAAATATATAAAAAAAATTAAAAAGAAAAAAATTAAATTAAATTTTAATATACATAATTAAAAAATTAAATTATACGAGTAGCTTACCCGCCTTTAATAGACATTAAAATCCGTCCCCACAGATAATATCTACAGACCAAAACAGGACCTTCGTAATTCTTTTTTCTTTTAAAAAAAGTTCGATTTTACTTTCGGCTATCCGCACTCAACAGCGGAGCCAATGGCACTGTCTTTGTTACAAAAAAACTTTTCAAAATAATTTTTATTGCCATTTTCATTTTCAAAAAATTACAAAATTATAGATGTATTTAAAATAATTATACAAGTATGTGTTATCATGAAAATTTTGTCTCGCCTTATTATATTTTATGACTCCACCTCATCCACACTTTACATTTTTAAATTACTATATTAAAAATAAACTGATTGAAGATGTTAAAGATAAGAAAATGTTCAATATCATTATAAATTTCTTTCTAATTAGGAACCGGGTGAGCATCATATCAAATACAATCTGATATTCGATCAGAGTCGTCGTTTTGTGGTAGGATTCGCGTAGACAGCTTTAAGATGTGTACGAATCATGTGCACATGAAATTTTGATGCTGATCAAACATAACATCTCATTGAATTTGATCTAATATCTATCAGAACGCTAGTCCCTTTCTAATTAAGGATGGAATTAGTTGTCAAAAAAGCAGCTCTGTAATCTTTGTTGCCATTCAAAAGAGCTGGAGATGTACATCATCGGTACATGCATAGTTAATGAAATATGAAGTGTTAGTTTGCACGTTTAAATCTACAGCAATTAATCTACTACTTCTAACGGCTATACTTGTTTCTTGCACGCCGAGAATTTCTTAATTATTAATTTCATCATATATACCAACAAAATAGTAGGTAAGCTTCGCATGATCACATCAAGATGTCTAATTCCACGTCATGAAAATATAGCGGGTTAACGAATCGATGCAAACGGATTATTTGCTATTTAATTTTTTAATTCAGATACGAATACATATACAGATTAAATATTTAACAGATACAAATTAGATATTCCTTTTTCAATACTATTATTTATTAAAAAATATAAATATTATTAAAAATATTAAAGTTCATAATATTTATCTAATTATAATGATAAATAATATTTTTTTTTCATAATATATATTAAAATATATCTACTATTCGGATACGAAGAATTAAAATTTAATATCATATATGTATATGTATTTGTACGAATATTTAAATGTCAGATATCCGTACTTAATTTTCAAATACGAATTCAAATACGAACGGATAATATCCGATCCGTTTGCACCCGGTCTACGACATGCACATTTAAAAAATAATTTGATACTCTGCGACTAGAAATTAATTATATTATTTTCATTTGCATTTGATAAACCTAATACGAGCAGGCCGATTTTATAAATAGAATATTGTATAATTCAATAATGATTGGTCATATAGTCACAAAAGAAGGGTATCATGTGCAAAATAAATAGAATAGGCCGATTTGAACGTGGGTTCATGTGCAAAATAAATAGAAAAAAGAAGAAGGAATCAAATCCCAATGGTTGGAGACGTGCTACGATATACTTTCTTTTTTAAATTTAAACTGAAAATTATGATAGAATTAGAGTGGTTTAGTCCAAATCAACTCAATATGAAATTGAAGACCAATAAATTTAGGAAAAATTGGTTATTTGCCACTCCAAAACCTTCAAATTCTAAAAATGCCATCTCAAAATTTGAAATTGTAAAAATGACACTTTAAATTTCATTAATTCCTAATTTTGTCATTTTATACTGTATTCTTATTTTTTTTTATTAAAAATTAACTGAAAAATATTGTTTGGCAAATAACCTGGAAATTATATGAAGGGTATAATCGGAAATACATAAATACATATACCAAAATAGTATTTTTCAGTTAATTTTTAATAAAAATAGCATAAGAATACAGTATAAATTGCAAAATTAGAAATTAATGAAGTTTAGAGTGGCAATTTTACAATTTCAAATTTCGGAATGACATTTTTAGAATTAGAAAGTTTTGGAGTGACAAATAACTAATTTTCCCATAAATTTAGTATATTTTCGCCTATAATATTAAAACAGAGTCACTTACAGACAGACTTTGAACTTGTCACCATCGAATTGATGTGAGATTTTGAAATTAAAGATTATCGTAACAATTGTTAGTATTTAGAACGGACCAACAAACTTATAAATTAATTTAATGCTAGGTTATCTTTATCTAACACCTCCCAATTGAATTTATTGGCAAATGCCAATGGTTAATTGACACAAAAATGTCAATTGTTAAATATTATATTGCTAAATATTTATACGTGCTATCATATACATTTAAAGATGTTATAAAACTAAATATATATTAATATAGTAATTACATCTCTTTAACATTAATATGAATATATAATGGAAATTCAAAAAAAAAATGAAGAGCGTGATTTTATTTTTCTCAAAAAAAAAAAAAACAATGAAGGAAAAAGTTTTTTTTTTTTTAAAGCAGAGGAGGAATGATGAGCATAGACTAAAAATGCATCGGATCAAACATATAGAACAAGGAATCTAAAAAATAATAATGGACGAGGGAAAAAAATAATTACTCTTCCATCTCTATAAAAAAAGAATAATTATTTCAGTACCCACGCTACAGTACCCGCGCTGTACACGCTACAGTACCCGCACTGTTATTTTAGGAAAATTCATATATCATATGTAGTTCATTGTATAGGTATAAATACTTGTCCTATTTGAGCTATATACTTCACAGTATCAAAATTTTAAAAATAAAATTACAGTTTTGGAACAGTTGCGGTCCCCACATGCCTTTTAAGCGGTCCCCTAATGCAGGTACAACATGAAAAAAATTCAAAAAAGGTGCGGGTACAGTTATTTTAGGAAAATTCATATATCATATGTAGTTCATTGTATGGGTATAAATACTTGCCTTGTTTGAGCTATATATTTCACAGTATCAAAATTTTTAAAACAAAATTACAGATTTGGAACAGTTGCGGTCCCCACATGCCGTTTGATATGCGGGTACAACATGAAAAAATTTCAAAAAAGGTGCGGGTACAGTTATTTTAGGAAAATTCATATATCAGAAGTAGTTGATTGTATAGGTATAAATACTTGACCTGTTTGAGATATATACTTCACAGTATCAAAATTTTTAAAACAAAATTACAGTTTAATTTGGAACAGTTGAGGTCCCCACATGCCGTTTGAGTGGTCCCCTAATGCGGGTACAACATGAGAAATTTTCAAAAAAGGTGCGGGTACAGTTATTTTAGGAAAATGCATATATCAGAAGTAGTTGATTGTATAGGTATAAATACTTGACCTGTTTGAGATATATACTTCACATTATTACTAATAAACTTGGGAAACAAAATTATAGTTTTGGAATAGTTGCGGTCCCCACAAGCAGTTATGACAGTTTAGGTGTGAATACAGTGCGGGTACTGTAGCGTGGGTACTCATATCAACTTCCATAAAAAAATTATTAAATAAAACAAAAAACAAACGCTTCACGTTATATCTTTTGACTTTTTTCCGTACCATCGTATGACTCAATTTTCAATAAAAAAAAAAAATGGTTCCGCTAGAATTGCATTTAAGCTATAAAAACACATGACATTCACCGATTGACGGAACTTGTTAGAAGAGGTTTTATTTTATTTTATTTTTATTAGACAAAATAAACTATCTAATAATGATTCATATAGTCAAAACTTAAAATACATCATTTAATATTATATAATTCACAATCAGATTATTATTAGATGCCCACTTATTTATTATACAAGGCACACTTATTTATTATGACATGTCAACTTATTGTATAATTTTTATGAAATCGTTTTTTGACATTGTCACAAAATATCTTAATTTTTCTGACTGAATATTTGAACTCAAGAAAACATACACTTAATTATTACATAATATATAATTGATTATTTTACAATGCAAACTTATTTATTCCATAATTATATTTGTTATTTTGCAGTTTCATATTTATTTTCCGGATCACTCTAAAATACAAATCTATCAATTACATAATGCACAATTAATTATTGCATAATATACACTTTCTTATTATATATACGTTTTAATTTATTTTAAAAAGTTAACTACCAATAATGGAGAACAATTAAGAGGGGAGAAATTAAAGTATGGGGGGGAGGTGGTTGAAGAATTCGCATCCTCTGCGGAGTCCTGCGGAGTTTTCAATCTGGTCTGTTCATTTTGATCGGACGGACGAGATCAGATCTTGCCCGAATTGAAAAACAAAAAACAAAATTCCCCTGATCTGATCTGATTTTGCCCGTCCGATTAAAACGAACGGACCAGATTGAAAACTCCTCAGGACTCCGCACCGTAAACTCCGCAGAGGATACTGATCCGGTGGTTGAAGACATTTTTGTCTTCCGTAATTTCCTCAACTACGCAAGCTAAACCCTACGATCAATACATAACACTTTTGCTAATTATAGCAATTATTTTTTCTTTGGAGATCACAATGAGTCTCTTTTCCGTTATAGTCCTTCCGTATACAACATTTCATAAGATAGTCCAGCCAATTAGAAACTTGCCATATCGTTTTCTTTTGGTTCTCCAGGGGTGGGTTTATTAAATTTGCATTGTTTATTTGCCTTAGTCCAGCCAACAATTTTTCTTTTCACTAATTGCTACTTCTATTATTCATGATTCTCAAGTCTCAATCTCAACAACATAGTTTGACATTTTTTTAGAAACTAAGATTAGGACTCGTGCTCGGCAGCTTGTCCAAAATACATCTGATATATTATTTTGAAGAGAAAAACAAAGTCCAAAACTTGCACATATCATATATCCAGAAACTAATTCTTTATGGATATTTGGCCTAAATTAAAAGATTTCTGAATAATATTTGAGAAGGATCGGATTACACCATTTTTTTGACACATTTTGACACCTACCATTTTCAAAGTCCAAATAGTCGATCCAAACCGTTCAACATGATGGATATATTAAAATGTGCTTGGAGATCAAATTTTACATTTTTTTTGAATTTTTTTACTATTTATTAAGATGGTTACAAAATCGTTGCATCTCAGTCGGCAGGTGCGCCCAAAACAACAACTTATAAAACAACTTGTTTTCAGACAATTGAAAAAAACGATTTTGTAACCATCTTAATAAATAGTAAAAAAATTCAAAAAAATATAAAATTTGATCTCCAAGCACATTTTAATATGGTGATCATGTTGAACTATTCGGATCGACTGTTTGGATTTTTAAATCGCAAAATTGACCTATAAAAAAACAGTGTCAAGATGTGTAAAAAAAAGGTGTAATTGGATCCCTCCTCATAATATTTTTAAATATTATTATAATTAACACAAAATATAAATAAAGGTTTTTTCTTATTGGACAGCCAAATATTACACAAAAATTAAGCATTGTTTTTGTCGTGAAATATTAAGAAATTGTGTCAATGTTTTAAAATTTAAATCGATCTCATATATTCAACAACCTATTATCTTTTTATATTAATTAATTAGTACGTGGACTTGAATGAATTATTCCAAGGTTTCCTAGCAACATATTGTAGAGAATATTGTTATAGGGTCGAGAAAAAATAATCAACAAATGGATTATTATTTGCTATACAATCAATATAAAAATATCAAACATCATTTTAATTTTTTTCATTAACTATTGAAAAACCTGTTTTAATATTCTAAATCTAAAAATAATGGGAGTAGAAAGCTTGACATTTTTTATTTTATTTTGTTGTGTGTGTATCCCTCTAAAGATTGACCAATTATATAAAGAAAAATAATACGTATGAAGTATATATTTCATCCTAAGAGCATCTACATCCCAGCAACTCAAATGAGTCTCTAAATAACTGTTAACTTCTTTTTAGAAATTAAGGTTTCTAAAATTTTTAACTCTCACATCTCTAAAATTAATTTTAGAGTTTCTATTAAGCCACGTCATCAACAAATTTAAAAGCAGAAATAATTTGAGCCAATCATTTGATCAGCATGGAGTTTATAAACAGTTTTTTAAATAAGAAACTCTTTCACATCTCTGAAACTGAATTAGAAATTGCCACATCAAATTAGAAACTCTAATAGTATCAAGGATGTAGATGCTCTAATATTTTTATTTTGTTGTGAATGTAGCAGGATTGTTTTTTTTAAGAAAACAACGATGGTGGATGCCATCCATAATAATCAGTGTTCTAAATAGCGCGCTATAGCGTTTTTGGACCCCAAACGCTACGCTACGACATCAAAATGCGCTATTTGCGCTACGGCCGCTATAGCGGCCGCTACAACGCTATAGCGGTCCGCTACAGCGCTATTTGCGCTATACAATATGAGTTTTTTTTTTTTTTTTTTTTTTAAGCAATTTATATGGGTTTTAAATTAAGATAAAAAAAATCTCAAACCGAAATTGAATTTGTTGCTACTTGCTACAAATAAATCAATTTGAAATTGGGAATAGAAATTGAAATTTGAATAGAAAAAAAGTCCAAACCGGAATTAAAATTTGAATAGAAAAAAAAATAGATTATGTCATGAATCATGATACTTAAGATATTTTTAATAGAAAAAATCGATAGTTTATGATATTACTATAGATATTTTGAACCGCAATTTGGACTTTGTACGGGTTCAATATGAATATTATAATTTCTTAATTACTTTGGAGTTATTTATTGTTCTATGAGACCTTACATAATGTTGATATTTAGTACAAATATTGAATATACGAAATGTAAAAAAAAAAAACAATATTTGGAATAGCTTCCGCTATAGCGACGCTATTCGCTATAGCTTTTTTTTTAGCCTTCCCGCTACGACGCTATAAACGCTATTTAGAACCTTGATAATAATCACAAGGATAAGAATTTCTGTTTAAATAAAACAACACTTTCTGGTAGTCTGGTACACAGCTAGAGTTGCAAAGAAATAATTAAACTGCTATGTATCCAGTCTAGATCTACTGAGGGAACAATGAGTCGGAGTTAAATTACAGCCCAGGGAACAACATAAAAGACTAGAAAAGAAGACGAAACAGAAATCGACGAAATCTCTGCAGAGCTACACACGCGGCAATGCGTTATAGAACTCACACGTCACACCTATGACCTACCTGAGTGCGTATCCTCTGATATATCTCATATTTTGCGGGACCGATTTGGGGATAGCGCAGGTCACCAGTATTATTTAGCTTTGAGAATCGTGCAGAACGTATTTGAACGGTTGAGATATTTCATAAAGTCACGCAAAATTTGAGATACCTCAGAGGATAGAATTCCACCTACCCACACCTGAATCCGACTCAGGTGCTTTTCCTTCCTGCTTTTCCGATCCCAACCATTCAAATTTGTTGAGATTTGTGTATGAAAATTTTTTTTTATCGTGATACGCGAATAAAAAATTTTGAATGGTTGGAATCAGAAAAGCAGAAAGTTTTTTTCTAAGAAAAGCAACAGAGTCGGATCCCCCACACCTACAATTGATTTGCATGTGCCCATATCTTAGGACCCGTAATCTCTAAGGTACCTGACTAAGGAAAATTAACAACAAACGGCCCAGATTAATCCAAGGCGGACCAAACTCAACCAGGAACCATAGAAACTGTAGGGTATCCGTTTTGAGATTCTTGCCAAGTTAAACTGACGATTCAGATCTAATTGTTATCAATCAGGTATGCATTGTATGTGAATTCCCATATCCAGGAGTAAGCACCGAAAGAGAAGTTTTTTATCTATAAAATTATTAAATTGATACGTACGATAATAGAAAGAGTATTTTGTTTTTAACAAGTATAGAAAGATCTGTCTCGTTGAGTCCGATTCAAAATTTTGGATCTGACTCAATAGTTTAGATCCACTGTTATATTTTTTTAATTTTTAAATTAGACACTGATGGTAAAATTTGGAATATGACTGCTACAAAAAATCAGATGAGAATTGGATCTGTCTCATTGGGTCCGATCCAAATTTTTTCTTTTTTAATTCTGCAAAAACAGTGGAAATGACAGAATTTAAAAAAAAAAATTGAATCTGACTCAGTGAGTCCGATCCACTTCTGACAAAACAAATGTGGCACCCATATTCTTCTTTTTTACTGTTTAAAAAAAATAACAGATCATTGAATCCGATCCAAATTTTTTAATCGGACTCAATGAGTCAAATATTTCTATGTTTGTTGCAAAAGAGATACTCTTTTTATTTTCGTATGTTTCAATTTAATAATTTCTATAGATAAAAGTTTTCCCACCGAAAGGTTACAGAAATATACTGGAATATATGCTCGCTTATATCATACAAATAGTTTGAGAAATTTTATTTTTATTTTAATAATTGATAGCAATACAATTAATTATGCAAATTAATCATTACTTCATAACAGGTTTTGCTAGTAAACTTATTATTCAATGACAAAAAAATAATTAAAAATTAAATTTAGCAAATTGTTTAATACCGATACTTAATTTGCTTGAACATACAAATATGAATTATTTAAATTTTGTTATACTGAAAGTTATGGTTGTTTATCAAATATTCCGAATTCATGTTTATATGACATTAAAAATTATATTAAACTGCAATTAAAAATAAATTAATTTAGTTGTAACTGAAATTTAGAAAAGTCAACACAAAGACATAAGCTTGGAAAAAAAAAATAGATCAGAGAACACCACTGCTTTCACTGTGTTTAATTTACACTACTATCTAAACATATCTGAACTAGAAAAGAAGATTAGAATAAAAAAAATCCAATCTTGTTTTATACAAACTACTATCTAAACATATCTGAACGGATCATGAGAATTGATTTTCAGGTAGTTCCGAATCCAAATCATTTTTGGGACATCCGAACGGGGAACCAACTCCGCTATTCTCCAAATTGGAGAACAGGACTCTGTTATTCCGATCTGAACCGTTCAACGTTTTTCATATCCGAATCTCAATAAAGATGAATGGCTGGAATCAGAATAACAGAGTCCTGTTCTCCCTTTGGAGAACAGCGGAGTCGGATCCCCGAACGGGACACAAAGGTGTCATCGCTGTCATATCATATCATTCCTCTTGCTTCAAAGGCAGCTTGCTTGGCTTGATTAAATATCACAACCAGTCCCAATCCCACCTCTCTCTTTCAGTTCCAATTTCGGATCATCTGTGACCTATGTGGTGTATACACTGTATACCAAGTCATTTCCTGCAATTAATACCTGTCTGTCTAGAAAATATTTATGGCAAATAAATATTGTTTCCCTAATACTACATAATGACCTTTTTAATTAATAATCAATTATCTATATACCTCTGTGTGGTGATTTTGTCTTTGTATTATGTTGTTTAAGCACGCTTATATATATATGTACTATAAAGAAAAAACACAATATATGATTCACTGCATATCGTATCCCTTTATTAGCCCTGTGTCTAAATCTGAAAGCACATCTAAGACAAGTGATCTCTTACCTATCTTGTAATTTAGGTGCCTCCATTTTAACCAAAAATGGAGCTACCCACCAGTTTCACCTAAGATGAGGTCAGACCGTCAGACATTATCAACAAATAATTATCTGTAATAAAATAGTTGAATTATTAAGAAGGGTCGTTTTGTCCATAATTTGGACGAAAAATAACATAACTTTTTTTTAAAAAAAAAAGGAAAGAGCAAAAACATTAGAAATTTAGGAAGGAATCATTATTTCATTTTCCAGCTTTTGGTGTAAGTCAAGAGGTAATAATTAATATCAAATTAAAATTGTAATTAGTATTGTCATGTCATATTATAGCGATGCCAGTGCAGGCTTAGCCGTTTAGGAATCATGCTTAGGGCCTGTTCGGCACCTCTGGGATTGATGGGAATTACATTAGTTGGGATTAGATGAGGCAGTAATTCCAACAATATGTTCGGCAGCCAAAACTTGTACCCAAAATTTCCTTAGGAATGTTCCCAACTGTCTCCACTATAGTGCAATTTTTTGAAAAATTGAACCCGTACTCAGAGATGATAATTTTTTTCCCAAATCTCTCTATGCACTCCTCTCTCCTCCACCTCAGCATTTCTTATGAAATATATGATCAATTTGTTAATTAATTTTAAATATATTAAATCTTGTAGATATATGAAATCTATGAATTATATGATCAATTAGTAAATATATGAAATCTTGAATTAATCACCACAATGATCAATTTGTTAATTAATTTTAAATAATTTTTCGGTGATCGGATAACAAGCTTATGTTACAAGTATTGTTATGTTATTACTTATTTGATTTAATTTGATTTAATTAATAATTATTTAATTGATATCATCAATTTAGAAAGAAAATAGAATTTCCCACAACTATTCCCACAGTACAACCGAACAGTTATTCAGTACATTCCCATAATTATTCTCGTGCATACTTATGAGTATGGGTTCCCGCAAATAAAAAAGTTGGTTCCCGAAACCGTCGAATCCCATCCCGCACAATCCCGTGACAAACGAACAGGCCCTTAGAGAATAATTCCTTGGTAAGGTTAGGTGAAGGGTTTTGATACGGAGACAAGAAAGGTTTCATTAGTTTGAAGGGAAATTTAATATGGACATATTTTGGATTCTCACTATATTGTTTTGAATATTTTTAACACTTGCTCTGTAGAGGTGTTTAATTTGTTTTAAACCGACTGAAAGAGGTGTTGCAGCTCAACCGAACAAACTGAAATTTAGTTTGGTTTGTTCAGTCGGTTTCAATTCGGTTGATAAGTTTATTTCGATCAGTTCAGTTGTATTTTGAAAAAACGAATAAAATTTTAGTTTGTCTATTTATTTCGGTTTTAACGGAACTGAACCGATGAACACCCCTGTTACTTTGGATGTGGTTGTTCTTAACGTTCTAATTCTAATTGGGATATTATTTTTATTCTTCTGGATATTGGAGTGTCATGCTATTAATTTTTTTATTCAGTTTCTAATGAAATTAGTGTTATGATCAAATTTTTTTAAAAGAAAATTAATTCTGTGAGAATGAAATGTGAATTAAATTTTTTGAACATGTGATCTTCCACACTGATAAGGCCATAGATAAAGGCCTCGTAAAGCCCTTCCCAGAAGCCCACTTAAGTAAAAAGCCCAATAAAACGGCACTTTCAGCCTGCTAACTTGATCCGCAAAAAAGGCTGTAAATAAAGAGCTCAGTCGGCACTCCGGGACTAAAAAACCCAGTCGGTTGTCCGGGACGAAAGAAAAATCCCGAAACTAGCCAACCGACAGGAGGGCCCTATAAATACAGAGGGAAGTCTCTGGAAAAAGGGACCGCGAAAAAAGGGGAACACATATACGACAGGGTAGAAAAGAGGATCCAGAAAATCCTGATTTTCCTTTAGACAAAAAGGGGAGAATCAAAAGAACTAATAAGCTTAAGTTAGGAGGCTCGGCTTAAGTAATAATAATCCACCAGTGCGTTCTGTTAAGGCTAATATAGGACGTATCACACACAAAATATAATTCGTTAGCCAATTGTCAATAGAGGTGGTTCTTCATACTTTGAAATTATGTGTTTTGTCAATTTATCATTTATTGCTTATGAGTTATGAGCTAAAATACTTACAAAACAGGCCTATCAAACTATCAATCTATCATAGACTGGTAAGAACCGGGAATCAATAGACAACAGGATGTATCCATTTCTAGAAGGAAGGGAGAGGATTCACCAAGACTTTCTTTGTACTTGTTTAATTCCATCTATTCCTGTTGCTTTTGAAAAAGCTCCAGAAAAGGACGAAACTTGCTGGTATAAATAAGTCATTTGCTGAATAGACCCGGTATATGTCCTATGATGATCATATCCTAATTCAACTTTATCAATGGCTTTGGTACTAGTATATTATCTTCTAATTGGTTTGGTTGCTACTAGTGAAGCTTTAAGTAGAGGTGATTTCCCTTCTGGCTTTGTATTTGGAACAGCCTCTTCGGCATATCAGGTATACACATAATTAATTATACATGATATTTCTCTCTTTAGAGATAGATATCCATTAGTGGTGGATACTGGAAAATTGTATTTCTTATTTCTCAAGCCTAATTCCCATTTTTGGTTTGAAATTAAAGTATGAAGGAGCTGTGGATGAAGGCAGTAGAGGGGTTAGCATATGGGATACACTGATCAGTAAACCAGGTTTCTGTCATATGATTAATATATCTTTTTTAGTTTTTATTATTTGTCAAATTGAATAATTTGGAAGGTTTAAGGAGACTTGAGATTTTTGAGCAGGAAGGGTGTTGGATTTCAGCAATGCAAACATAGCAGTCGATCACTATCACCGGTATCAAGTTAGTAGCCAACATAATCTACACTACATTGTTGAATTTCTTTCTCCTATTCCATTCTTTCAATTAACATCCATCAGTAATCAATTTCTCTATAAGTGTTCCATTTTTTCTTTGTTATGTTTATGATTGATTTTACAAATAAGTATAAGGATTTTGATGAAGGGTGAGATGTATAAGATATTTGTACAATAAAGGATTAAAGAGGGGTAAATTTGTAAAAATGCAGAGTGATGTGGATTTGATGAAGGACATGGGCATGGATGCCTACCGCTTCTCCATTTCATGGTCTAGAATCTTTCCAAGTATGTCAAATAGTCAAATTCCATTGTTTTCTACTTGTACGAATTAATGTCTTCTAGTGTTTTAGGATGTAGCTTCAATCTTATCTTGAAATTCTCCTTTGGAAGGCATTTCATATTTTGCATGTTTTATATATGCGCCAAAGATTGTAGTTGTACCATATATTGTAATTCTGACCAACTCTGTTCAACCACGTTTCAGATAACTACTGAAGTATATATATATAGTACTGACAAAAAAAAAGGGGGGAATTTCACGTATACCCCTCAAAAACTTCAAAATTACATATTCCCCCCTCTAAACTTTGAAATTATGTATTTTCCCCTCTAAACTTCAAAAACTCACAAATTTATCCATTTTATTGTTTTTTATATTAAAACTCATTCTAAATTTATAAAATACCAATTTTACCCTTTATTAAAAGTATAAAAAGTCCATCGAACTCAAATTTGAATATGAAGAGTTCCTCTACCGTCTGATCCACGCGCATCGCATTAAGATCTATGCGTGTAGCTTCAATATATGTGCGTGTTGGCTTTAAGATTCGTGTTGATCTAGCGCGCACAGATTTTAAAGCAATTTCAATCCGCGCGCATCGCATTAAGATCTGTGCACGTCGTTTCAATATCCGTGTGTGTTCGCTTCAAGTTTCGTGTTGATCTAGCGTGCACAGATCTTAAAGCAGTTCGGAAAGTAGAGGAACCCTTCATATTCAAATTTGAGTATGATGGGCGTTTTATGCTTTTAATAAAGGGTAAAATGGGTATTTTATAAATTAAGAATGAGTTTTAATATAAAAGACAATAAAATGGGTAAATTTGTGAGTTTTTGAAGTTTAGAGGGGGGAATACGTAATTTCAAACTTTGGAGGGGGAAATACGTAATTTTGAAGTTTTTGAGGGGTGTACCTGAAATTGCCCCAAAAAAAAAATAACAAGACTTACATTCAAAGTCAAACTACCTAGAATAGGGTTCTCTTTTTATATTACTTTATGTGGATAATGAGGCTCATCCTCACTGTCATTGACTGGTAAACACCAGCAAATGGACCCCAAAATATTTTTAAGTTTAAAAATGTTCATCCCCACCCCATCTGTCAGTTTAATAAGATTTAAGTTCATCTGATTGTAATAAATGATTGACATAATTTTGGAATTGTAGATGGGACAGGAGACCCCAATCCAGAAGGAATAAGATACTACAATAGCCTCATTAATGAGCTACTGGCCAAAGGTCTCACAAATCAATTTCTCAATTGAATATATTTCATACTAGTTATCAGTTGAATCGTTTTCATTTTCTTGAAGCAGTAGTTGAGTACCTCAAAGTTGAACACTCATATTATTAGTTGAATTTAATAAAAAAAAGTTTCTTGCTTATTTTTGCTAAAAATAATTGTAGTTAATAATTAGGATTCTTAGTGATTATACTCACCAATTATGTCACACTTGCGTGTATTAATTCTGTTACTTTGTACAGGAATAGAGCCGTATGCGACACTCTATCACTGGGATCTACCGCAAGCTCTTCAGGACAAATATGGTGGCTGGCTAGACAATCAAATTGTGTAAGAACAACTATTAATATACAATTTTCAGACAAAATATACATTCATAAAATATATATAACCACAAAACAAGCCTGTCAATAAGGTCGAATACAGTTCATTCTGGTAACATGCTACAAAAGTAAAAAAATAAAACACCAACCTACTTACAATGAATGTCTGGTGGCATCATAATATCACTAATACAGAAATATTGTTTGAAATGCACGAATATGTACCAGTATTTATGTCTTCTTAATAACAGTATGAGTTAACTCAGGAACCAAACTAAACTCAACCCTAACAAACAGACTAAAAGAATATATATGTGTACTGATTCAGGGAAGATTTCGGACATTATGCGTATATGTGTTTTAAGGAATTTGGTGACAGAGTGAAGAATTGGATAACAATAAACGAACCACAAGGGGCATCGATCGAGGGTTACGATACAGGTCTTCAGGCGCCTGGACGCTGCTCAATCCTCTCTCACATGTTCTGTAGAGAAGGGAATTCGTCTACGGAACCTTACATCGCGGCCCACAATATTATCCTGTCTCATACCAATGCATTCCATATTTATAAAAGACATTTCAAGGTACTTATTTTAGTAAGCCCATACATGTTGGTATGCTGATATGAAAATTGACCCAAGCTTTTGGAATAGAAAGAACTTAATTAGCCTAATTTTTTTTTTTTTTATAGTAAAGTTGGGACTCAAGCCATCCAATATGTTTTTAATATCCACTAGGGGTCCCCATCCGGGTTTCGAACCTGCAACCTCCCAATTTATGGACTAATCTTTTGACACTAAAGTGACGACTTAACAACCTTACGTGTCAATGCAGGAAAAGCAAGGGGGTATTATTGGAATTGCTCTAAACTCAAAATGGTACGAACCGTTATCTAATGTACAAGAAGACATTGACGCGGCTCAGAGGGCCATGGATTTTGAGCTTGGGTGGTAAGTATCATTCACATAATTTTACTATAAATAAGATTTGTATATGTATTCTTGGAAATTGCTGGATTTATTTTATGCCATTATCAGACCTAAAAATGTTGATTAATTTACAATACTTTTATTTTCTTAACTTTTTGCCTGTTTGAACATACCAGAAAAAGAACATATATTTACAGTATTTCTATTAACTGAAAGATGCGATAATAAACTTGCTTCTGGTTTACATGCTTAAAAATTATATAACCTTATAGTGTTTACCATTTCATAGAAGTGTGTTTGCCAATCAATTTCACCTTTTACAGGTACAAATACAAACTGGAAATTTTACAACAAAGAAATGTTATAACAAAGAAAACATGTTACTGAGATATTTAAAAATCAGGTTCCTAGGTCCCTTAATATATGGGGAATATCCGACCTCAATGCAGAGTCTAGTGGGCGCAAGGCTACCCCAATTTTCGAACTCAGAGTCAAAATTGGTTGCTGGTTCAATCAATTTTCTAGGAGTAAATCACTACACCTCATTGTATGTAAGAAATGATAGAACGAGGGTAAGGAAATTAATCATGAATGATGCTCAGACTGATTCGGCCATCATAAAAACTGGTACGGCAACTTCCAATTAGTACCATTATGTTAACAAAAAGAGGAAACTGGTGTAAAATTTGATAAAAATCATAGTCACTGGTCTTATAACTAATTGCCATTGCATTTTTTGTTTGTTTAATTTTTTAACAGCATATAGGCATGGAAGGATTATTGGAGAAAAGGTATACTGTAGACCCTGCAGCTAAGCAATTGAAATATATATAACACACTTTAATTGTCAGTTCTTTTTTGTACTTATTTCAAAATTTGTGCATATTATAGGCAGGATCACACTGGTTGCATGTAGTACCCTGGGGTCTTGGTAAGTTATTGAAGTATATCAAGGAGAACTACAAAAACCCGGAGATTTTTATTACTGAAAACGGTGAGATTATTTGCCAGACACACGACATTTCAACAAATTCGATAGAAAAAAATTTAAAATATAGTTCATTATAATATACAAAATTGTAGGAATGGATGAAGCAAACCATCCGTTTGCAAGCATAGAGAAAGTTTTACAAGACGAAAAGAGGATAAGCTACCATAATGATTATCTTAAGAGCTTGCTTTCTGCAATAAGGTATAACCTCTGGACTTATTGGCAAAAGCAACAATCAACAATCCTATATTTTTGCATACTTCTTCTTTTCATTTTTCATATTATATTACAATTTCTAAACATTGGTCCTTACTGACATCTATCAAGAATTCATGACTGACAGGTACTGGTACAAGAATCTCATTTTTTTTTTAATTGTGTGTCTTTTTTTTTTTTAATTGTAGAGAGGATGAATGCAAAGTACGAGGATATTTTGTGTGGTCGCTGCTCGACAACTGGGAATGGAACTCAGGATACACAGTTCGCTTCGGCTTATATTATGTTAATTACAAAAATAACCTGACAAGGATACCCAAAGCTTCTGTACAGTGGTTTAAGCAATTTCTTCAAGTATCTGAATCCAAATTGGATTTCACAAATTGAGACGGTTTTTATTTAAACATGTAATTTATCTTCTATACTAGTTGTAAATTTATCATAACAAAAGCTCCAAATGTAATTAGTTATAATTTTATTTAATTTATGTAAATTTTCATTTATCATAGTTTATGGTAGCTAGATTTGGAGAGCCTGAAACTGGAAATAACATGAACAAATTAAATTCACACATTGAAAATAGTTAAAGATTGTATGTGAGATTTAGTAAATGTATTTCAAATTTAGGGATGCAAATAAATCGGATACGGATGGATAGTAGTCAAGCCGCATCCATATCCGTGAATACAAATTTAATTTAGATAATTAAACAAAACATATACATAAATAAGGTGTGAACATTATTTCATCACGAGGGAGCTTTTCAGATTTAAGTGTATATTGTATAAGAATAAGTACAAGAATAATATACAGTAGTTGATAGGGACTGTAAAATAAACGGCCTTGCGTTACTGTCTCCCTCATTAATTAAACGATGTAGGGATGCATTATAAATGGGCTTGGTTCGGGGCCTGTTGCATAGCCTGTAAATTTTGGATATGGGTCGGGGCCTGTTGCATGTGCGTATCCTCTGTGATATCTCAACTTTTGCGTGACCGACGTGTACCGTGCCTATACGGGGATAGCGCAGGAAGAGTATTATTTGTGCTTTGAGATTCATGCAGAACGTATTTGAACGGTTGAGATTTTCCCAAAAAAAAAAACTCAAAGTTTGAGATGTCTCAAAGGATGCGAATTCCCCCTCCCCTGTGAATGCCACCTCGGACCGGATTGACTCGATTCCGATTGGACAGTCGAAATCCAAATTCAAAATTTGAGTTACCTCAGAGAAACATCAGATTCATCATTCATAATTTCATATCATAGCAGAATTTTGAGGTTTGAATCCGGGTCCGTATCCCTCGTGTACTCAGGATTTAATTTCAGCTGGTTCAGAAGAAATTCAGTATCTATTATAAATACGAGTTCGTTTAGAGCTTCGTACCAGATTAAAAGAACGATATGAATTCCATAATTGCATCATCAGTAACGGATACGGATCTATGAATAATCCTATCCGTTCGTTATATACCAGTTTTTGAGCCGGATTTGCCCGAATTATAATCGGACGGTTCTGTTATCTCTGGGGATTGCGGACGGACCAGTATCCTCTGTACTCTGTAGTACTTCACAGAACAGTAAATCACTTTACGGTCCAGATTTACTCTCAGCCGGTGCCTATTCGGGAGATTGGGGGGACAGTATTATTTGTGCTTTAATATTCGTGCAAAGTTAAAAAGAACGATCCAGATCCAATTACTCTACGGAACAGTCTCCAGTTCTCAGAGGATACGAATTCATTGCGGACTCCGAAGTCCAAACGTTGCGCAAACGTGTACTTACAATGGTACTTTCTGGTCTGGTCGACTTGTAATTCTCTACTCAGTCGTCAGACTACAGCTCTCTCTCCCTGTGGAGACCAAGATTATCTCTTCTTCCTTGATTTAGGTTTTTCCCCTCTTTCTCTTTTCTTCACTCTTTTTTTTAGCTAGTGATACTTGGTACTTATTTTACTGACCCATTCTCACTGGAGAGGGGAAACTAGCTTGGTTATTTTGCTTTCAATTTCTCAGTATTAGAAGTTTAGGACTTTGTTGCGGATCACCGATAATTCTTGGTGATTATTTTAAAATTCTTATTTTTTGTTTTATACTTTTTCAATGTCGCCTTCTTTTTAATTTAACAAGGGAGGATCCCCAAAAGAGGCGACTTTCACTTCTGCAATTTTAATTTTAGTACTTAAAGTCCACAATTTGCTTTATTTATGCTGATTTATTTGATATTTCTGTATGTAGCTTGAGAAATGGCTGAAACAATTGTTTACAGAAGAAAAAGAGCAAAGCATCCATTTGGTGTTGCTGAGGTATGAGCTGGAGGAAGAATTGCACTTATGGCTTTTATAAGTCAAAGTAAAATCTGTTAAGTACTGTACCTGCTTTGTCTGCATGCTTTACTAGTTTACCTATTAAATCTAGTCTCTGTTGTGGCTCTCACTACTATTTGTCTGATGAATATTTCATCCCCAATCAACTAGGTCCGGAGTTAATCATCGGACGGCCTATAACATAGTTGAAATTAATAGTGTTAAAACTGTTTTGAAATTTCAAGTTTGGTAATGATCATAATTGGCACATCTTAGTTATAAAGATTTCACATGCAATGTATAAGAGGATATCTAATATGACTATCTCTTGTAGGCTGGGAAAATAACAATGCTGTCAACTGATGAAAGAGATGAAAAAATCATTGTTTATGAAAGAAGAAAGCATAAAAAGAAGCAACTCAATGTTCTTGATGAGGTATATAATTTCCTGCATGCCCTTGCAAATCACTCAATTCATGCCATTTAATATCTCTATTTTCATTGTCTACGCAGAAATTTGATTTGCCTAGAGGTGATACCAAGTCAGATCAGGTTTTTGGTTTACCCCATACCCATAAGTACCATTTAACTTACAGTTGGTTGTTTCTCAATGCAGCTCTTGGGTTACATCTATTGGAACTAGCTACGGACCCTCTTTTCAATAGACAGGTCCAGTTTAATAGGTACCCATACCATACCTGTAAATGGTCGGATTGTTGCCAGGTGGTCGTGAGGTTTGGGCCTTAATTTAGGAGATTTTGGAGGTAAATTGGACAAAGTGCAACTAAAATATAGACAGAAGACTATATATAAAAAGATTGATTTTGGGGCTTACTTTAACTAAACAAATTTCAAACTATGCAATGCGATCTTAGTTCCGAAAGTATCACCAATAAGGTACAAGGACTGATATTTCTTCTGAAATATTTTGTTGCAGAATGCAAAAATAAGAACATTATCACCAGACAAAGCGCAGGATGCGAGAATGAAAACATTGTCAACAGACAAACAACATAAAAAAATTGTTGTTTATAAAAGGAGAAATCTTACAAGGATGCAACTTAAAGATCTCCCTGAGGTATACATTTAATTGATTTAAACGTTAAAATTCCAACGGAGTCACGTTCGAACAGATCTTCAACTCGCAGATATCCTAACCAAGTCACTTCGAAAAGCACACATTGATAGTATATGTAACAAGTTGGGCATGTTAGATGTATATCCTCCAATTTAAGGAGGAGTGTTAAAGGAAAGAAATCATAGTAATTATAATAATAGCTGTAATTAGGTAATAGTTGTTCTTTCCTATTTTAAATTTTCCTTTGGTCTATATATTTGTACAGTATTAGTATTGTTAATTGATATACATAGAAATTTCAATTTCCACTTTCAGTTTTACTAAATGGTAAGCAAAAACGGTTTATTTTCCAGGATATTATTGCAATCAGTGTTGAGCAATGCAAGAGTACTTTGACTGTATACATCTTTTACATTTTTTCCATTTTGAGTGACAATCATTGCGCAAATATTGATTGCGGAAAAGCAATTTCCTAAATTTTAATGGTAATTTAACAAAAAATTGTGATTGAGTTTCTAAGAGGTAATATACTGATCGGTTCTTAAGCAACTGGTTCAGGATCATAGCAACATGGTCAGTAATTGAAATGGACCAAGAAATATTTGGCCTTTCCTTTCATGCTCCGTATGGATACCCTCCAGTACCACTTTCTTTTTTTGAAGGTCAGTGACAAAATGTCCATTACCACTTTCTACCCTCATTCAGCTAGTTGAAAAGAAAACTCTACAAATAGCCACAAGAATTTTCCTTGTTAGGTAGCAACTAGAGACACTTCCCCTTTGTGACTTTCCCCTATCCTATGTGCTTATCTTCTATTCTTTTTCGATCCTATTTACAGAAATTCTGCCTGGAAAAACTTCTACTCACTGTCTCGGGGAATCTGTTCCAGCGACTTGTTGGCGAGTTTACTTGTTAAAATTTTGAATTGCATTTTACTTGTTAGGTGCCTGTGGCTTTGAAAATTGTTTGTCCAGTAACATATATTGAAATGGCATAAAAGTTAATCTTTTTTTATCAAATGTTCTGTTGTAGGCTGGGAGAAACACAATAATAACAACAGATGAAAGACATGAAAAGGCACCAACCAATGAAAGATATGATAAAGTCATTGATTATGAAAGAGGAATGCTGAGAAAGACCAAACTTACTGATCTTCCTGAGGTACGGGTGTTTGTGTGTAATAGTTGAATAATATCAGTAATTTTGTTTTGGGACCACTTTCTCACATACATGCTAATAGTTTGAGTTATTTGATGTACAATTTTCAGGAAATCTTGGGTTCGATTGTTTCGCGTTTTCCGCTCAGAGATGCTGTTAGAACGAGCATTCTATCAACCAAGCTGAAGCGCATATGGACATGCCATCCTGACCTTAATTTCACCAGTTGGGCCATGTTTCCTGAAAACAAAATTAAAGGAACTGAACAAATGAAGTTAGATTTGATCCAGGGCATGCTGTCCGTTTTAAAACAACATAGAGGCAGTGGAGTTAAGAGAATAGTCCTCAGAGCCTTACTCGACCAACGCACCAGTAGTGCTATCAACACTTGCGTTAGATTTGCAGTCACTTCACATGCCAAATCTCTCTCTCTAATATTATCTCCTGAGAGGCCGTATTGCTTCCCTACTTATCTCTTTGACACACGAGCTGGATCAAAGTCGGCCTTGGAGGAACTCTACCTCAAGTTTGTTTCTTTAAGGATACCACCTGGGTTTACTGGGTTTACTCACCTTAAAAGGCTTGACCTGTTGTCGGTGTATGACATTGTGGCAGATGAACTCCAAGATCTGCTGAAGAATTGTTTGTTGCTTGAGCGTTTATGTCTCTGGATGCTTCTTAAATTTGAAAAGTTGGTGATTTCTGAATCTCTGAGCCATCTGAGGTTCCTGTCCCTCACAGGATGCCATGAAGTGAAAAGAATAGAAATCTCTGCAGCTAACCTTGAAAGGTTTGAGTTCGGAGGGACCAACGATACTAAAGTTGTGTTCACTCGGCCTTTGCAAAAGGTCAGATATGCTTCCATACAATGTGGTAATTTCGATTCTCATGTTGGCGAGTTTGTGCTTAGAGTGCTTCCTAGGTCCATTCCTGGAGTACAAACCTTAGTTTGGAAGACCGAGGGTATAGAGGTGAGATTTACTAGAACATTACTGTTTTCTCTTTTTCAAATTGTGCTTAGAGTGCTAAGAGGTGATGTAACTTTCTAGTAGAATACCTTCAATACAAAACAGAATTGATAAATTGTAAATCTATAGTTAAATACCTTCGGAGTAGTAGAAAAGAGCAGATAGCATTTTTGTTTTGGTGAATATCACATAAATTTAGATTAATCTGCACCACAAACGTCAATGGTGTGATGAAGTTGGGAAATTTTATTTGGATTAGAAGGGCAAAGTGCGGTGCTTGGGTACTTGTCAATGGATTTCTATTTTTGCTTTTATCTGTGAGTTTTCTATTTTTGCCGCTTCGCTTTTGTTTAAATTGAATGACAACAATAATTAGAGAATTTCAGTGTAAGTGCACACTCTGAATTAGACCATAAATGTCTTCTTTAACTCCGAATTCAGTCAGCATTGATCTGAAGTAAGCATCTATTAGATACAAAAAATAGTTACATATTTGTTTCATAAATTTGCATATTTGATTTGTGTTAGATGGATGCGTTGCCAAATTGCCTAGGAAGATTTCAGAGCCTGAAAACAGTGCAGATTGATTTGTGTGCAACTCGCGGACCCTATGCTGGTGATGTTCTTTCATTTGCAGCTTTATTGGATGTTGCTCCTTTGTTGGAGAGTTTTTTTCTTAAGGTAAGTACCAATATATTTCCACTACTATAAATTTTTTTAAGGCGTGCTTTAATCAAATAAAAGTTAAACACTATTAAAGTATGGTGAATAAGTAAATTTGGTTTTATTTGGTGCAGCTAATTGGTTTTGTCAACCATCCATATTCTGGAATAGAAGAGTTTAGGAGGCTGCCGAACTCGCCACATCATCATCTCAAATTTGTGGGAATCCAAGACTTCACTTGCTCAAGGGATCAGATTGAGCTGGTTGAATATATTCTTGAAAATGCCATTGATCTTAAAAATATGATAATTAAAACCAGCAATAAGTGTTATAGGGATGCTGCTATAAACTCTACCTATATGAGAAAAGACGAGCGAATGCAAATAATGTAGTCTCTGTCATTTAGATCCGACAACCTCTAAATTTATTTCGCAACTCTTGTTGATTGAAATTTAGTGTGTACAAGTTAATTGTATGATGTGTTGCTGTAGCTTCTTTGAGGGGCAAACTGTAAGACTGAAGAGCGTTATATTATTTTAATCTAATATTGGAAATCCGTGATTAAGTTTTTAATTATGAATTGCCAAGAAAGGGAACTTAATACCATTTATTGTACCAATCAAATGAAGTCTTCTTAATTGCAGAGAGCTTGATACTTCAGCTTCTTTATATTTGAGTCTGTTTTTCACTGGGGGTGAATTTCACAAGGAACCAGCAAACAAAACAAAAAAAATATACAGCAGTCCAGTGAAATCCTTTATTTTTAATTAAATTATTTATGTTACAAATTATTATTTGTCTTAATTTAACTTAATTAATTTTAATTGATTTTAAAGTTACTAAATCATGATTGGTTCTTGCAATAATCTTGTATAATTAATATCATTAAACTTACAAAGTGCAACTTTTTCGACCTGATTCTACACTTAACTCACAATTAGTCCCCCCCCCCCCCCCCCCCTTTTAATCCTATAAATTATCAAATGAGGAGAGTTCAAATGCCTTCATCATGCCTCTATTTTTTAAAACTTTAAAGTCAAAATAAAACCGTTAGATATGATCTATATGATTTTCACTACGTGCTCATAAAAAAATTATCATGTTTTGGTTTTGTTTTTATGCGAATCAATAAGTTGAAAAATGAACATCTATAAATTATCCACATCAGTACATTTTTACAAGCTCTTGATGACAAACACAACAAAGTTGAAATATCATAATTTTTTACACATGCATAGATAAAATGATGTAGATCATATCTAACGGTTTTATATCGCTTCAACGGCAAAAAAAAAAAAAAAAAAAAAAAGCGGTCAATAAATCATGACAATTTCATGCTTATAACTAATTTGTATTGATTTACAAAGTGATATCAAGTAACAAAAAATGATAACAATTATAATAATGTTATCATGATAAATAATATAGTATTTTGGCTCACTGTCGTAACTTGTTTTCTTTTTAATACAAAAAAGGGACTTGCCCTCTATTTTATTTTTCCAAAAAAATGATCTTGTCAAAGAAAGAGTAATGGTTTGCTAATTTTATTTTATTCATGACTTACTAAAAGAGAGAACAAAATCTTCGCTAACTCATATGAACAAATAATACCTAACATTATCATTTAGCTCTTATAACTAGTATGAGCCTAAATTAAAGATAATCACCAAATTTTAATGCTGAATGATATCGATAAATCACCAAATTCATTCTTGTATTAAGGACATCTAATCCGTCAACGATTATGATTTAAAGATGAAATTTCAGATTAAATAGTCTGTCTTCTTTTGATTCAATGCATCTTTTTTTTTTTATGTTTTTCTACGTGTAGAAGTCTAAATTTATTTTAGACACGTACTCGCCATATACAAATTGTATTATCTTTATTTCTTTCAATTTTTTTATATCTTTTAAGGAATGCTATTTGTCATTTAATATGTCATTTTGTATGAAAATATGTCAAAAAAAAAATAATAAATAAAAATATGTATGTCACTTAAAGAATGTTTTTACGTATAGATGTTATTTAATATGTCATTTAAAAATGTTATTTGTTATTTTGTCTAATTTTTTTTTATGAAAATATGTTAATGTGTATGAGATCTTTTTTATTCTCTTATAATATATTTCCGTTGCAACACACGGGTACGATACTAGTATTTTGTTATATCTACAAAAAAAAAAAAACCCACTAAAATAGAAATTATTAAACGAATATAGCAATGACAAAACACAATTTATAAAGTCAAAGTGGTTAAATAGGAATGCTTTGTTCTTCAAAATGATTGTTGAAAATTGACAATTAGGGTTTATATTTCGACACGCAACATTTCATTTTTAAGTATTTTAGGTGTGAATCAGCCTTTGACATTAATAACACCAAATCAAAGACCTCATCGAATCATTAAAGTCTGGGATTCCGTATTGAAATTTAAATGCCCCAAACGGCGACTTAAAGGCCATAATATGCAACCTATGAAAAAGTCAATTCAATAGCCACCTAATATTTTTCCCCCTATATCTTAAATAGGTATTGAAAAATAAATAAAAACATGAATTTGACTAAGACCAAAAATGTGTTTTCATTGGTTCCACCATCTTGTCAAATTTCCCATTTGAGCATGTAGTGAGTAGTGCACACTGCACAGGCAATTAAAGTATTGCTGCTTATCGACAGTTTTTTCTATATATGCACAGAAGCAACAAATTATTTCTTACCAATATTATGCTTTATATGAAAACGCACCTGAGATTCTATCCTGATCAAACAAAATAAAATGAGAAAAATAAAATGAGAAAAATAAAATGCAAAAAGATCAACCTTCCTTTATGCCTCTAGATTCTTCATTATTATAAGGAGAAATTAGTTCCATGCCACTCTAAAATGGTGAATTTAGAAAAATGCCACTCTAAACCTTTTGTTTTGCTAAGTGCCACCTCAAATCACATTTACTAAGAAAAATGCCACAATTAACAAATTATTATACATTTGTAATAAAAAATAAACAGAATATGTTGTATTTTGAGTAGTATTTTCGTATATTCTAGAAATACCCTCACCCTTTCATTTCTACACCCTTAATGGGTCCGATCCGATCCAAAAGAAATGGTTAAACAGTATAATAAAACCCTCACCGTCGAGCCTTTCTTCTCTTCCGTCGAAAAGTGCCATCTCCTCTCTTCCGTCGAGCCTCTCCTCCCAGTCGCAGCCACCCAAGCGATTCCTCCTTGCCGAGTATGAGGTGCCCGGACTGCAGGAAGCAATTGCTAAGGCTATTTCTGTCACTTCACTTATACTGTAAATTGTTTATTTAAAATTATACATTAATATGGTATTTGTGGCAATTTCCTTAATAAATGTGATTTGGAGTGGCATTTAGCAAAACATAAATTTTGAAGTGGCATTTTTCTAAATTCACCATTTTGAAGTGGCATGGAACCAATCTCCCCTTATTATAAGCCACAAAGTTTTGTACTTTGATCACTAATATAAAAGACAATGATAAGGCACTGACTGTACCAACCAACTACGTCTATTTTTCCCCTAATAGTTGTACTTTTTCCCAAAAAGCACTAGTTCAATTTCAACTCATTAGTGCCCCCACTATTAATTCTTCTTCCAATGTTTATAACCTAAGAACTTTACTCCAATGCACATTATTAACCCATCATCTACATCTACTGAAATAGGTTGAATTTAGTGACCAAACTGTGAACTTGTGAATAATCAATTGCGAAAATCCTGCAAAGTTCTGACTAGAGAAACCACATTCTTCCCAATCCTTTTCTTCTAGATCCCTACCAAAACCGAAAGTAACCTCCAAAGAACCCTCTTTTATGGCCACCATTGCCGTTATCCTCCAGTTCTACGTAAACCAAATTTAGAACCAGCAGCGCATTCTTGGCTCCTCATGAACTTCCCTTTCATGCGACAGATACCAACCACCTCACGAAAGAGTTCACCATACCTCGATCACCCTCTTGGACCCAGCTACGCAAAATTTTACCAGACTTGGCATGGCCAGACCTCACACCTCATGTTCGCATGGAGAATATCAGTATTGGGATTTGGGAGTGAGAAAGAGAATATTGGTATTCAAAGAAAAGAGAAGAGATGCAGCAGTACCAGGGTTTACTTTCTCCGTGGGTCTTCTCTTTCTTGTTTCGCCTTTCTCAATCACTACCTTCCATTGTGCAAATCCCGTTGGAGCCGTTATAGAATTAGCCACTCACTCAAATTCAATCACAACAATCTGCTGATCCTGAATTCAATCAGGATTGCAGTATATACTTCTGATTGAAAATGTTAGATAGTAGGATTACCAAACAAACCATATAGATTGTTCCCAGAAAATGGAGCAAGTAGAGTTGTGCGTATTATCAAAATATGATGTTCTTTCCAATGGACCTCTTTTGGATACAGCTCCTTTCCTCAGTAGTATCAGAAATTTCACAACAGAGATGTTACAGCTAGAGTTTAGATAAGAAATACACTTGAGAGAGTTTAGATAAGAGAATAATGGGGAATTCAACATCTTAGGATGCCAGTTCTTGCCCTTGGAAGAAACAATGCCAACTTTTCCAAAAAAAAAAAAAAAAAAAATCAAAAATAGCTTATTTGCCTAACTTTAAAACATAACATTCAGTGCTATAGACTGACATCAGGTCATCAGCCATGCAAGTTATGAAAGCAGTCATTAATAAATAAGAAAGAAACCTAACCGAGCCATTGAAAACACAAAGGGGCAACTTAATTAAAAGCTACATTGTGCTACCCAAGGACCCAAGGTGAGGTCAATTTTATGTCAAACCTAATATTTCTTCCAATTTATGAAACAGGCAGTGGAATGTATGTATTCGCGTAAGTATGAAGATACTTTTTGATTGGTTTTCACATCTGAGCATCTATTATATAGCACAGCAATATAAAAGAAACAACAACATTTTGCTGTATGAACAGAAACTACTAGTTATTTTCTCACCAAATTTTACACTTCTACAGGAGAACACACCCACCCTGCTCTCAGAATAACAAAAAAAATCCACAAAACAAAACAAAAACTAAGAAAAATATCAGCCTTTTTTGTGCATCTTTTTTTTTTCCTCTTGTTCCCTTTGTACAGCAGCCCTTGTTCTCCGAAGTCTAAAAATGTTCACCCTAAAGCCACTGAATTTTGCACTTAGTTCAATGTGATCACTGGATATCACAGTTCTACAATCTGTGAAGATAAATCAATGATAAGGCACTGATTATACCATCTAAATCTGGTTTTCTCCTAATAGTTGTACTCTTTCCCAGAAACACCATAGAGGTATCAAACTTATTTCCATAGCCACTAGATTCTACCCAAATTTATAACCTAAGCCAAAATCCAATGCCCCATCATTAACCCATCTAAACCTACCAAACTTTATCCAATTCTCAGTGTCCAAATTGAACTCATGCAAAATCAGTTACTAATCAAAACTCCACAAAATTCCGAAAACATCACCTCAAGCAGCCCAATTGAAAATCCTGTAACGTTCTGACCAGAGAAGCAGCATTTTTCCCGATCTTTCCCTTGTCACACCCGACCCAATCTAAAGAAGCCTCCACAGCCCCCTCCTTTACTGCCTCCATCGATGTATCCTCGCAATCCGAACACACCAAATTCAGAACCAGCAATGCATTCTCAGCCCCTCTTGTGCTTCCATTTTTCACAACAGATACCAGCCACCTTACAAAAGATTCAACCTTTCTCATCTCAGCCTTCCCTTCTTGGGTCTTTGCCAATTGACCCATAACCTCAATTGCCCTCTCTGACCCAGCCATGCCGAATTTGACCAGACCCAGTACTGCCCCAGCCCGGACTGCACGCCTCCTGTTTGCTGGGAACTTGCACAACTCATATAAAGCCGTGGCCGCTTCACGCATGCACTGACGATCAGGACCACAAGACAACAGCCATGTCAGCGCAGGGAACACTGACGGGTGGGCCCCAATTGAGCACTTGTTGACATCTACTATGGCGAGGCTTGTCAGAACTGTGGCAGCTACAGCAGCAGCTGAGGGTGTGGCCCCTCCTTGCGATAACACCACAGCGAGCGCATCAACCGCCCCGTCAACGACCAGACCCACCCGCATATCATCACCATCAAGGCTCAACCTCAGCAGGGCGCGCAAGGCAATCTCTTGGGACTCGCCAGATGAAGCCACGTGGCGCAGGAGTACTGACACGGCGCCCGATTCAGTGGCCAGATGACGAAATTGGGCGCTGGATTTGACACAACGGTAAAAGCTGGAGAGGGTATGGGGACTGGACACGAGGGAAAGTGGATCGGGTGGAGGGGAGGAGTGGCATGGCTGTAAATTAGAGGGATAAAAAGTTGTAGAGTGAGAGCGGATAAGGCGACGGAGAGCGTGGTTTGGGATTAGAGGAGGCGAAGGAGGTAAAGGGAGGTTGGTCACCGGGCAGGTGCGGTTACCGGAGTCAAGCCAACGCTGGATGGAGGCGCGGTCGAAGGTGTGACCGGAGGTGAGGATAACCGGGTCCGTCATCACCTCCAGTGATATCGGGCACCGGAAGTCGTCGGATAACTCCTCTTCCATATCTTATGGCTTTCCTCTTGTCTTCGTTTCTGAGCGCTGGACGGGCAGAGACACTTCCTCACTGGAGAGGAAAGAGAGAAGAAGGGGGTGGGGGTAGGGAAACGGTTTCTCTTTGAATTGTGGGGGAGCTGAGGGAAGAAAGCGTGTGAGACTGAATTATGGATTTTTCTTCTCATTTTATAAAGGATTTTTGTTTCTGAAATTGAATGTTAAATAAAAATGAAAGAATTCAAATCTCCTCTCTAATATTATTACAAGAAGAATTACACATTCCGAGTCATTTCAAATCTCGACCGTCAGATCACTCCTTACATCTTATCTTCTAGAAATCAGCAACAATCACATGCTATTTCGAACGTCCGATTAGAAATGAACAGAGATGATTAAGCAGGATAGTCTGATTATATTATATCAACTGGAGAGAGGTGAGAATAGCGAGTGGGTCTGTCGTCGTGGACTTGCGGTTGATTACTGGGACTAGAAAATAGGGTAGTGTACGGTGGGTGGAGAGCACGGGTGAGAATAAGAAGATTTTGACCTCCGCCGCACGAGGATTTGCATTTTCGCTTCGCATAATTGTACGGTATCCCAATAATAGAGATTATTTTTTTAAGATTAGCCAATAATGTTTTTTTACTGTTAAGTTCCTGACTTCCTGTGCATGCCTTGCATGTTAACTAAAATATTCTTTATTATTATTTTGGTATCTACTTTTGACTTGAGATTGATTTCTCTGGAATATAGACCCCGAATATATTTCTAAAAGTTAATTGAGTTGGGATAAAAATGAAGCATCAAATCATCATTTTTTAAAAGAGTAATGTGTCTTCAAAATTATTACTTGGAGAAAACGATTTTATCGAATCATAGAAGTAGGGTGTGATGTGCTCACCAAACTCTTTAGTGAGCACAACTCTACATAGCTATTGGATTCACTTCAAACGAGATTAATTCAACCGTTGAAATCGATGTACTTTACGAGTGATGCATGTACATGCAAAATTTTGAATTTTTTGAATTCATTTAGTCTCAAGTCAAGTGGTCAAAATTGATGAAAAATGAATGATCCAAAATGAAGTTGTTTTAATGCATTCAAAAAATTCTCAATTTTGACCACTTGACTTGAGACTAAATGAATTCAAAAAATTCAAAATTTTGCATGTACGCCCATCACTCGTAAAGTACATCGGTTTCAACGGTTGGATTAATCTCGTTTGAAGTGAATCCGATAGTTTATGTAGAGTTGTGCTCACCAAAGAGTTTGGTGAGCACATCACACCCTAGTTCTACTCCATTGTATTTGTGTGTGTACTCGCCAGTATGAATTTTAATACGCAAAAAATAATCAGAAGTGTAATTTTTATACACATTTAAATTTATATAGTAGACATAGTAAATAATATATATTAAATGTGAATTCATTTTATTTATTTTATTTGTTAAGTAACAAATATATATAATTTAGAATTTATGTACAGTTGCTTGTCAGACTATATCGAACACAATTTATTTTTATTAAATATAAATCCTTTATTTATTTTTTACTAAATGGGAACCATGTGTAAATTTAAACTAATACATGATTCATGTTTTTTTATTACTCCCCATATTAAAATCTGTACTGACGAATCAAAGGGTGCTAATGAGTCCAACGAAATATCATAGGCGTTTGTTAGCAAGACATTTTTTGCAGGGTATAATTTGCATTCGGATGGCAAAACCAAATATTACATTCAGGCAACATTTTTGATACTTCTTATGTAAACTAAATTATTTTAAAAAATTAACTATATAAATCATCAGTGTTTTAAAAACCAGTCTTTAGTCTAGTGACAAAGGATAATATTTTCCGTGTAGAAGGTCGCAGGTTCAAAATTCGAATAAAAAAATTTCTTATATATATCAAATAGTTGGATGACTTGAACTCTAACTTTATTTTTTTTTTTTAAAAAAAAAAACATCATTGTTTCACAAAGTAAAATATGTTTTTATTCTATACATGACTCGATGTAAAACTTTGATACTAATTGCTTCACAAATCAATTTAACATTGAATTTGGAATTTTTTGTTGTCTTCGTGTAAATAAGAAAGCTGGAAAAATCAGGAGAAAAAATAAATAAATAAGCTTAATTAACAATCTATTGTGTAGAAATAATGAGGAATTTAATAAAAGATACTAATGATAGTTTATTATTAAGGAGGGTTCAAATAGGTCATGTCTTTCATGCCTAATCGTATCTCATATCATTTCTTTTCGTTTTTAAAGTCCAAACAGTCAGACCGAACTGATCAACATGATCTCCATATTATAATGTGTCTGGAAATCAAAATTTTTATATATTTTTTTTAGTACGTGCAAAATCATTGTTTTTTTTTTTTAAATCGTGGACAATCCAAAAACAGTGATTTTGTGCCTATCTAAGATAATAGTAAAATTATTGCAAAAAATATAAAATTTGGCTTCCCAGCACATTTTAATATGAAGATCGTGTTGAACGGTTCAGATCGACTGTTAAACTGTGAAAATATAGATAAATATGCGAGGCACGATGAAGTATGAAAGACTTGAAGAATTTGAACCCTCCTCATTTATTATTTAAATAATTAATAAAAGGTTTCTTATTAGATAATTAATAATAAGTGTTAACACTCTTATTATTTGAGAATGTACTCAATACTTCTTACAATGTTAGAAGAAGTTCAGATGGAATGGTCATTATTGCATTAATTTGATGACTGTTCTTTTTTATTTTGATTGTGTTAATTTCTTCCCTTTTTGTTTCTTTTACATTTTATTCATCTCATTTCAATTTTTTTAAGTTTTCTTACAGACACAAAAGTTATTGAGTCGTAGTTCGGTATTTTGTAACAGTTTTAGTTCAAAATCTGAACTATTTTACCCTGTTAATCAATATATATAAATAAGACTATATTCTTATTTTTCCTAAAAAATGAAAATAAAAATAAAAACAAGATAAGCGCATGTTCTATAAGATTTTAGTATAATGAGTATGAATAAAGAAACATTTTATTTTGGAACAAACCGGTAAGCTAGTGAAAGAAAAACGTGATATGACATGACTAATATACCGTAATTTAGTTATGTTACATGACTAAAAATTATTTTTACGTGATGTGACATGAATAAAATGGAGAACAGTCACATTGAGTTTGATCACACCATGACCACACGTAACGTAACTTATCGCGTTTAATTATTGTTTTCAAGTTTAAGTTAGTTTAAAGAAAATAATAACACAATACACTAAAAAAATAAGAGACTATTACAAAATAAATTATAATTAAAAGTAATGTTGAAATATTGATCATGTAACATGTCACGTGACATGACGTGATCGGATCAATTTATATGACGAATTGGTAACAACATGACTAAGTCCAGACTGAACATAAAAGAAAATCAGTAATAAAAGCCCAAACATAAATGCATTATTTATAGAAGTTTATTCTTTACATCTCCATTTTTATATTAAGCAGATGTTCTGATCCGCCAACAGTTGTAATTAAAAGATGAAAATTCAGATTGAATATCAGCCCTCCAATTAAAATGCCTGCCTTTTTTTTTTTATTCATTGCATGTTTTTTATGTCTTTCTACGTGTAGAAGTCTAAAATTTATTTAGACACGTACTCGCCACATGAAAATTGTATCATCTTTTTGATTGGTTTTGATTTCTTTCTATTTTTTCAATGTAATTTAAGGAATTTTTAGATTGATTGATAATTGTCATGTCTTCATTTTTTTAATATTATTTATGAAATGTTATTTCATTTAATATGTTATTTTGTATGAGATTTTTTTATGAAAATATGCCAAAAAGATCGAAAAAACATATATGTAATTTAATATGTAATTTAATAAATGTTATTTGTCATTCAGTCTATTTTTTTTTATGAAAATATGTTATTTTATTTGAGATTTTTTTTATCCATGGACTACATTCCGAGATTTTTATTTTTACCCCAAAAAAAATATATTTTAATATAATTATCCAAAATTTTGAAAAATTTAAATTTATACCCAAACCGTAAGAAAAATTTACGGTTTGAATTCCGAATTCAAACCGTAAAATTTTCTTACGGTTTGAATTCTTAATTCAAACCGTAAATTTTTCTTACGGTTTGAATTAAGAATTCAAACCGTAAATTTTTCTTACGGTTTGAACTCTTTTTTTTTTTTTTTTTTTTTTTTTAAGAGAAAAATAGCTAAAATGCTGAAATGAAATATAACACAAAAAAATCGAATTGTTTTTTAAAATATTTGTTAGAAAATACGCTACGAACAAAGCCGATTTTGTGCTAAAATATGTTAAATTACAATAATTATGCCAAAAGACATGACGTCTGTTTAAATACAAACCCTAAAACATAAAATATATATAAAAGATACATCAAAGACCCTAAAAACTCTAAAATTATAAAGAAATGTTCAAAAGTCCATGAAGGAAGACTCGGATCGCGAATCTGAGCCCGCAAATGGGCGAAACGAATCGTAGATGGGTTTCGGATCGGGTTTTGGGTTGTGGAGTTCCTGTCAAAATTTCAGCCCGATCCGACGGACGGATCAAAAGTTACGCTCCTTTTAGTAAATTTATGAAAGATGCCAGAAAATCGGCCCAATTCATACGTAATTTAGCGTAATTTACCGTATTTTAGCATAATTCTACATAATTATTGTAATTTCAGCATTTTAGTAAATTTACCGTATTTTAGCATAATTATTGTAATTTACCGTATTTTAGCACAAAATCAGCTCTGTTCGTAGCGTATTTTCTAACAAATATTTTAAAAAACAATTCGATTTTTTTGTGTTATATTTCATTTCAGCATTTTAGCTATTTTTCTCTTAAAAAAAAAAAAAAAAAAAAAAAAAAAAAGGAGTTCAAACCGTAAGAAAAATTTACGGTTTGAATTCAGAATTCAAACCGTAAGAAAATTTTACGGTTTGAATTAAGAATTCAAACCGTAAGAAAATTTTACGGTTTGAATTCCGAATTCAAACCGTAAATTTTTCTTACGGTTTGGGTATAAATTTAAATTTTTCAAAATTTTGGATAATTATATTAAAATATATTTTTTTTGGGGTAAAAATAAAAATCTCGGGACTACATTCATTTCCTCCTTTGCTCATGAATAAATTAGTTGTAAAATTATTGATATTAATTAATGCTATCACATCAGACTGCCATGCATCTACCTGACTGGAACATGTCACAATTGTAATTACATGTGATTCATATTCTTAATACGTAATTACGAGGCAGTCGGTTTTGGTAAGGTCATGGGATATGCTAAAGTGATATTTTTGCCATAATTAAGTTTTTCTACTCAATTGTTAGCCAATGATTATTAATATCTTGTAATACGATTCATGATCATCATATTTTGTTATTACATATTATTCATGATCATCATGAAATTATACTAAGCTAAGACATGATTTTTTTTTTTTTTTTGACAAATTCAGATGCTGGTTGACAAATTCTGAAACATAAATCACTCAAAAATGAAGTTCCATCAACTTATATATTTTTTAAGAACCTTCCAGCACATGAAGCATAGTCCGACTCTGCTGCTTTTCTGAGAGAGAAAAGCAGGAACCTGCCTTTTCAGATCCAACCATTCAAGTTCGTCGAGATTTATGTATGAAAAAGTTTCTTTATCGAGATACGCGAATAAAAAAATTTAAATAGTTGAATCTGAAAAAACAAATTTCTACTTTTCTTTCGAAAAAACACTTGAGTTCTATTCCATGAAGCATGTATATCTTTGTAGAGACAAGGGGACAATCATACCTTGTCGTAGAAAATAAATGGCTTACAAATAGAGAGCGCAACGGTAATTTTGTTCAAATTTTTCTAAGTGGATTAATACTGTTTTGCAAGTGCTTTTTAATTAATAATTAAGTAACCATAATCAAAAGAAAATCATGGTAGATGGGGACAATGGAAAAGGACAGGAGAGGCGAGACAAGACAAGGTAGGTTGGGTTCAACCGGAGGCAATGAAAGAGGGGTAGGTTCAATCAAGACGCGTGGCGTGTTTTCCTGAGAAAAGGTACCAAGCCTCTTTAATAAAAAAATATATTCTTTATTTTAATTTAATGCATTTATTCATGGACATGTACAAGTCAACGGCCAATAGAGCACACAGTATTATCCGTTACTTTTGCATTTATCACACGAAGATTTTTTTTTTATTATAATATTTTCGTCCTTGTGTCCTTCTCTGTTCTAAAAAAATCTCTGTCTTCAGCGTTTCAAATAGAGGCTCCTAATCCAATTCTGGCCATGGCTTGCACGAATCACGAGGCGGGAGTACGGTCATGATTTATCAACTGCGAAGACTGTAATATTTATTTATTTATTTACTTAATGTTTTAATTAGCCCATATCTTATTCGAGTTGAGATATTTTATTTTTTCTTTATAATTTCGTCCATTCAATCAAATAATGTTTGATATAAAAAAGGATACTGTGCTGATACTGTACTGATGCTGTTGCTGGGGAAGCTGAAACATCTACTGACAGTCTCCGTACGAAAATACAGGAGCGAATGCTAAATGCCAGAAGCGAGATTAATGTGTCCAAATTAATCTGGCATCGACTCCTGATCATCTCTGGTACAGTGCTACGGAGAAACAAAAGGGAATCGACGAATGAAGAGAAGAATCCTAGATCTAAGTGATACTGTATTTCAATGAATTATAATTCCAAGAGATCATCATTTCTGTCAGAAGCGGAGGCACATGTATTCAATGGAGTTCAATTGACTTCTATTAATTTTTTTAATTTTTGTGTTTATACATTATTTTGGGTAAAATATTATAAATACTGCAAAATTGATTCCATACTAAGTATACAATTTTATATGACCAACTCTTATAGTTTGAAAGTCTGATTCCGTCTCTGATTTCTAGTGTTAATATTCTTCTTCACAAAAGAAAAAAAAAAGGGGAACAAAAAAAATAGCAGATCTAGTGTTAATATTCGTAGGCACTCCGCTTTGAGATGTGTGTTCACAAATTTTAAAGCGTATTAAATAACTCTGATGCCTATCGGATCCAAATTTACCCATCAAACCTAAACTGCACTCGTTCTTTGAATATCTTTAAGCATTTCATAAACAATATTGATCCACATGCCCATTTAATTTGTTGCGATTTGGTTCAAAGTACATTTACTGGTAATTTTGATTAGCTTTTAAGAAAACTCAAGACGGCCAAATCGCATTTGTCTAGTGAGATGTTTAAGGAAATAAAATGAGGGCAAATTTTTTTAAGATATGATATAATTGCATAACTACTTACGTAACGAGTATATTTTATAATTTAAAAAAAATGACAAATGAAGTATATTTTGAAAAAAAAAAATTGAATTAGAATATTCAAGTGTCTTTCTCTGAATTTATGTGGCTCCGGCATTAGATGTTTAATATTAATCAAGAAATTATAAAAGGTGTTTGCTTGATTATGTCGCTAGTTGCTCTCTTTAAAAGATTTAACTTTTCATTTTGATCCTAAAATTATTAATATATGCTTAACTTGTCCTACTATAGACTTTTGTTTAAAAAGAATGTGAAAATTAATATTAACACTGATGTAATGACTCGAATCTGGCTAATATGCTACGCGTAGCATAGAGGGCCTCCGTGCTACGGCTCAATATTTGAGTTTTCAAAATCCTAACGGTCGATCCGAACCTTTCAACATGATATCCATATGAATATGCACTTGCAAACTAAATTTTACATTTTTTTAAAAAATTTTACTATTTTTTTAGATAGGTAGAAAATCACTTGATCTGAAAATTCTATACCATTCAGATCAAGTGATTTTCTACCTATCTAAAAAAATAGTAAATTTTTTTTAAAAAATGTAAAATTTGGTTTGCAAGTGCATATTTATATGGAGATCATGTTAAACGGTTCGGATCGACCGTTAAGATTTTGAAAACTCAAATGTTAAGCCGTAGCACGGAGGCCCTCTATGCTACGCGTAGCACCGTAGCCAACTCCGTAATGACTCTGATGCTTTAGTGGAAGACAATTTTTAATATATAACGATGTTCAAGTGAAAGTCGTCGTTCACATCATTAATAAATTTCCACACGAAATTAATGCTATCATCTACGTACGTCATCGGATATTATGAACATATATTGACATTAACACCCCATACATCATATTATAAACTAATAGTTATTTTCTCACCCAATTTTACACTTCTACAGGAGATTAAAGTATGGTGAAATTTCTAATCGCTGTTTTTATGAAATTTCTGCAGCATTGAAAAATAGCGGTTTTCAAACCAGCTTAATAAATAGTAAAAAATTTCAAAAAATGTAAAATTTGGTCTCCAAGCACATTTTAATATAGATTGAACATCTAACGGTTTAAATTTGTTGTTTGAACTTTGAAAATGGAAGAACGAAATCGTTTGTTCCTGAGTCCAGGAACAAACGTTTTGATATTAGCCATTCTCTCTCTATATATATATATATTCTACATATACAACAGCTGAATGTTTTAATTTTCAATACATTTTCGTCTATCCAAATGGTTCAAAACCCTATATAGACAACTTGACAATTTCTCCGGCTGCCAAATCTAACCTAGTTAAGTTTAAGAAACAAAAGAACTAATTAATAGACAACTTGACAATTTCTCTTTTGTCTCGGCAATAAATCGACGTGGGGTCCCACATATGTCATTTATTACATTTAATTATTATTGGAATTAACCACCATGCTATGTTAAAGTTATTCGGCTTTATTATGATATTTTTCAGAAGTGGGTTTGTCGATTTGTTCAAAGAGCTTTTTGTCTAGTCTATAAACATAGTGTCATAATTTTTTATGGCAGTAAATTCTATTGTCAATGCATTAATTTGCTACAAATGAAATGGTTGTTTTATCAATGGGCATCTTTTATTTTTTAAACATTTAATCGAAAGTCAAACGCATTAAAGAACTAGTAGGTCAATTTCTAACACAATTGCAAATTTAATTCCTTCAGTAATCTCAAAAGTCAAAATCACGCCATAATTTACTAGTAGGTCAATTATGTTACCGTTTTAGTTTTGTAAGGAATGTGAAACATTACAATTTTTCAAGGGTACATATGGAAATGTCTCAACGGCCCCAATATGTATGGAGTATACCTAAGATACCTGCTCCAGTTGAATCACAACTTACTCAAAATTGAATTAGCAATTCGGACTCAATAGCAGCTCTAATCCAAAAACGAATGAGTCAGATCTCATTCTACCCGGTCAGGTATTGCACTGGATCTGAATTCATATTTATTTAGGGGTCCAGATCCTTTAAAGTAACTCAAAGTTTGAGTTTGGATTCCAACCGTCCGATCAATATCCGTACTAATTCAATCAAAGTTCGTGCAGATTCTGATTGAACGGTCTTAATCCAAACTCAAACTTTTGAGTTAATTTTAAAGATCCGAATTCATGTTATCTAATATTCTAGTTCAAAGAAGCAGGCTTGCCAAATATACAATCTCTGCACGGAGATCCAAAAATCTCAACCCAATGGCCCAAAATAAAGGCCCATTTAATATCTAAGAAGCCCAATTTTGTTTTCAAACAACCAGATAAACCAACGTCTCAGCCACTCACTTCAATCCATAATCCCATTTATAAACCCAAACCCCTTTTTCTCTTTCTCCTCTCCTCTCTCTTATCTTATCTTTTTCTTTCCACTGGCAATGGCGACCACACTCCCCTCGACTCTCTCCTTCGTCGCCACCCCTTCCTTCTCCGCCTCTGTCTCCTCATCCCGATCTCCTCCGTCTATCTCCTTCCGCCACCAACTCCGCCGCCGACGCGTCTCCATCTCGGCCACTGACACCGTCTCCCCCAAAGTAGAGGAGGTCGGCACCGCCATCTCAAATCTCACCTTGGAAGAGGCGCGACACCTCGTCGACTATCTCTCTGAGAAGCTCGGCGTCTCTGCCGCTGCCTTAGCTGCTCCGGTAGCTGTTGCTGCCGCTCCAGGTGCTGCAGGTGGTGATGCAGCTGCAGCAGCTCCAGCTGAGCAGACGGAGTTTGATGTAATAATAGAGGATGTTCCAAGCAGTGTCAGAATTAACACCATTAAGGTAATTCACCTGTATATATGTACTATTATACTGAGACTGGTGCTAGCACATGATGCTGTATGAGCAATGTACAAGATTGTTGTGTTATTAAGCTAAATTGTGAATTATTGGTGAAATTAATTACTCGGGATTGAAATCCTGTTAACTGAACTGTTATTGGTCCGGTAAGATAGTGAGTGTTCTGGCAGTACTGGTATTTTTCAGCATTGGTATCAGATCTTTTTGCATAACCTGCTTTACCAGAGTCAATGGATTAATAGGGTCGGATTAACTCCATAAGTTTTTATACAGCAAATATCCTGACCAAGGACAGAATAAAAGTTGCACATTTAATTCTAAGCAGGGTCAATAATTAAGTTCCTCAAATTTTCTCTCACCAAGGTTATCGGGTCTGTTTCTTCATAGTTTAATCTAAAATAGATTTGATAAATGGGATGCAATGACAGGTGGTAAGAGCACTGACGAATCTGGCTTTGAAAGAGGCGAAGGATTTGATCGAGGGATTACCAAAGAAGTTCAAGGAGGGTGTGACTAAAGAAGAGGCCGAGGCTGCCAAGAAGCAACTTGAGGAGGCTGGTGCTAAAGTCACCATTGCCTAATTTCTTTTTCTTCTCTTTTCTTTTTGGGTCATGTGATTTAGATAATTTGATGTTACCTTTAGACACCATGTTCAATTTTTCTTTGGTTGCTTTCAGATTTTGTGTATGTTGCAAATTATTGAAGTACTTATAATTTCCACTCTTATATGTAAAATTTTGTATGTTTAGCTAAGATTTGTTCGCAGATGTTCATACTAGGAATGTTTTGGCCATCTGGAATGGAATGCATACCAGTTCGGAATCAATACAATGTGATTGTTGCTTCTTTCCCGTTCTTACTTTGTCTTAGTTTGGGTGTCATGGTACCTAGCCCAAGGAAAAGAAGTGAAAAAGGTCAAAGATCGTAGTTATTGTTTTGATTGAAAACTGTACTGTGCCTAATGTAACTCGTTTTATATTTGATATATAATCATAAATTATCTTTTTGTGCAAGATGTAGAGGGGAAGCTAGCATTTTTGGAAAAAGAAAAGGGCCTTCATTCAATTGATAGCTCAAGTTGAGCTCCAGCTCCAATGGGGCGGATATGTAACTATATTTTGAAAATCACGATAACAGGTAAAATAATTATTAATATCAAAGCAGTTATGTTTTCTAAGTTTAAATATATCATATATCAAACTTGATGCATTTAGGTTTTTGGACAGTGATCAAGTGGCGATCTATTTTTCAAATCACTTGAAGAATGATCGATCTATTTTTAAATTACAACAAATTTGATACACAAATTATCTATATTATATAAGAAAATATTTATAATTTTGCTTCTTTTGATTTTAATAACCAGTTATCAAATAAGTTTGTTCTCAATATTTTAAAACCACATTTGCTTTTTTTTTTTTTTTTTTTTTGAAAATAGCTACCCAAGTAGGACTGCAACGATAAACAGAGCATCTACTGCCCCCCTAAACCCCATTATAAATCCTCAAGCCTAAATAAATAAATTTACGTTCCAAACTCTAACAAGCACTTTTCAGGTTTAGGTATTGTAAGAATACACTTTTGTGGCCATCAGTTTTAATTTTATTAAGACATGGATCACGGTATATATTAGAATATTTTTTTTGAAGATTTGAATATTAAAGAAAACTGACTTCTAACTTTGGAATCATTCAATAACGGTACGCGGCAACCGACAAACATCATGAAGCTATTTCCTTTTTCTTGGGGGACTGCCTGGAGACTTCTGGGCTTTAGCACATGAGAATGGTATTGGGCTTCTTTGCTAGAGAAAAAAAATTCAGATAGCAATCAGAACCATATTTAATAGTACAGATTTTCTTACTAAAAAATGAAAATTAATCTTAAATACAAAATAAATATGTACTTTCTACTTTTCTTTATTTGATTGAATTGTCAAAATTAATTATTGAATTATCACTGATATATATAAAGTGGAGCATTAGTCTTTTATGTATATGGCCGGGTAGAATATAAGATTGTTAGATGGCAATAATGGGATAACATCAATGTTCTGAATAGCGGCGCAATCAGGGGCGGACGCAGGATTTTTGCCGGGGGACATAAATTGAATTCAAATAGTTTATTGGGTTCAAACCCATTAGCAAATCGGGTACTATATAAAAAACAATAAATATAATAATTTAGCTACCATAGATTTTGAGCATGTAAATTCCAGACATAATGTATTAAGTTAGTCTGGTAGCAATATTTCATTTACAATTTGTTCTTCTTAAATTGATTAGTTATATAGGAAGTGAGGCTAATAATTCTGAAATTTTTCATATAACGAATCATATAGATCAGTACTCGTACACTTTGACTCAAAAGATTTGTGTAGTTTCTACATGTTTTTTTTCTCAAGACTCGTTAGCTTTAAGTAAAAGGCCTCTTAAAGCCCGGCCCATAACTCATTAGAAAAATGGAAGTTGCTTGTCAGCTGGCTTTCTTCCTCTTTCATTTCTTCAATTCTTCTCCACCCGCTGTAATGGTTCAGAGAGGGGCAAGGTATTTCAAAATTCGGTTTTTGAACTTTAAAAAGTTATGTAATAGAGGTGCGCTAATTCAGCTACGACCACTATAGCAGTAATAGCGGTACACAATAGCACGTAGCGACATAAACTTTTATTTTAGGCTCAAATTGAAAAATTCTCTTTAGAATCAAATATTTTCAAACCCATATTGCTCTCTCTTTTAAAAATAAAAAGATAGATAGTTTATGTTATGATGCTTAACTTATTTTGAATAAAAATAAAATAGATAATTTATGCCATAATGTTTAAATTATTTTTAATAGAAAATGATAAATAGTATATGATATTATTAGAGATAATTTGAATAGTAATTTAGACTTTGTACTGGTTCAATATGAATATTATAATTTCTTAATTAATTTGGTGTTACTTATTGCTCTATGAGATTTTAGATGATGCTAATAATTAGTAGAAATATAGAATATAATTTATATTAAAAAAATATGTATGATAGCTTCTGCTATAGCTACGCAATTCACAATAGTTTTTTTAACATTTATGTGATGACACGATAATCATTATTTAGAAACTTAAATAATATTGAAGGCTATCTTTAGGAAATATACCTCTTGCTGTTTTTAGGATATCATAAAAAAAAAAATCTGAATAGACTAAGTGTTAAATACGATAGATAATTGTAGATATTATGCAATAGTCATATTTGCGATTTGTACAACGAATGTGAAAAATCCGGCACGACAAGTATATATTAGAAATATGCATTTTATAATAATTAAGAATGGTGGATGGAAAATAATTTCGAAAGTATAACAAAATGTGTAAATACCAGTGTTCTAAATAGCGCGCTTTAGCGTTTTTGGACCCCAAACGCTACGCTATGACAAAATGCGCTATTTGCGCTATACAATATGAGTTTTTTTTTTTTAAGCAATTTATATGGGTTTTAATAAAGATAAAAAAATCTCAAACCGAAATTGAATTTGTTGCTACTGGCTACAGATAAATCAATTTGAAATTGGGAATAGAAATAGAAATTTGAATAGAAAAAAAGTCCAAACCGAAATTAAAATTTGAATAGAAAAAAAAATAGATTATGTCATGAATCATGATGTTTAAGATATTTTTAATAGGAAAAATCGATAGTTTATGATATTACTATGGATATTTTGAACCGCAATTTGGACTTTGTACGGGTTCAATATGAATATTATAATTTCTTAATTACTTTGGTGTTATTTATTGTTCTATGAGACTTTAGATAATGTTGATATTTAGTACAAATATTGAATATACGAAATGTAAAAAAAAAAAAAAACGCTATTTGGAATAGCTTCCGCTATTCGCTATAGCTTTTTTTTTAGCCGTCCCGCTACGACGCTATAAACGCTATTTAGAACCTTGGTAAATACAGTCAATAATTGTGTCTAAATAAAAATAAATAAACATGTATTATATAATTGATAAGCAATCCAGTTAACACACTTCCGGTAATATTTCAGCCTACATGCTTCCGGTTCAAAACTCATTTGATTAGCCTCAAACAATAAATTCAAACAGTTCAAATCGATTTTCTTTATGAGTTCTTCACTCATATACGTTTCTAGAAATTTGACCAAATATGCTATATTTTTATATGAAAATGTACTTCAATATTAACTTTTTTATGTTTTCAAACTTTTTTGTTATTTTATTACATAAAAAAAAATCACTTGATCTAAAAATTATGAACCATCCGAAAAATAATAATTTTCCATCCTTCTTTCTAGGTCAGATCTAATACTGTCCATTTCCAGAAACAAGTTTAACGCCTAATGTCGGGTTAGCTCGGGCAGTCGGGCAGTGTTTAGCTTCGTCAGCATCGGTTCCCCTTCAATTAATTTTTATAAAAGAACAGGATAGATACTATTGAATTTCAAACAATGGGAGAGGGAGAGCCGGAGAGGTATCCAATCGACTAGAAAAAAAATAAAAAAATGGATAGCTGTCTCAGTCGGTGGCGACAAAGTAAAAGCTTGTGATGATAATAGCTTAACAGTAACAGGTCTAGCGACCGTCTACGTGCGACGCGCTGATCAATCGAGGTATCCAATTCAATTAATTTGGAGGAGAAGAAAATATAAAAAATTAGAAGAAAGCGCTAAGCGCAAGTAACACGGACACGCTCTCCCGCTTCTCAGCTGCACCTTCTTTGAAATATCCCTTATTACTATGCTTCGTTTCCTTTGACCTTCTTTGAAGGATCTGATTCTTTGTGTCAAACTATGTAGTGGGTCGTGAACAATGGGGGAAAACAGACCTTTTATATAGATATCTACTTGGAGTCGCTTTCCTTGCACAACTCTCCTGTTGCCTCATTTAGGCTAATGTTATCTTTCGCTCCATTTTTTTTCAACTGGAATCATACTCTATACTAAATGTTTTATACACGACTGAAATGACAATCTTTAAATCAGAAAGACAATTACTACAATATTTTAATATTTATAAGTAATTTTGTTTACAAAAAATGTTTTGTCATATGAAAAGAGAAGTGCAGAAGAATCTTCACTACCAGTGAAAAACCAGTGGCACTACTAGTTATAAGCATGAGTTTTTTATGCAGCACAACATTGGATAGAGGAACAGTGCAAATATGTATCTTTATTTCTTTCTTTTTTCTTTTTCATTTTTCTTTTTCATCTCTTGTATTTTCTTTTGTAACAAACTGATACTTTTTGTGTCTTTATTTATGAATGGAATCTGGAAGCTTGACTTTCACATTTCTTTTAAAAAAAATAATATATGAAAATTTAAATCGTAATTTGTAACACAACAAAGCTAATACATTTTTTATTCTTTATATACACGTCACTATATTATAACATGATAACAATTTGTGATTTGAGAATAATCCGAGAAGGTCTAGTCGTGATTCTAATATATATATATTTACAAAAGTGGAAAGAAAACTCACTTGTTTCATTACGAAACAATAATAGTTTGGTTACAAAATCCGATCGTGATTATAATATAATAGAGGTATAATTCATGCATGAATGGTTCATTGTTTATAGTTCCACAACGTTGAATCTGTACTAAATAAACTAATTAAAAAAGTTTCATAATTTTATTATGTTACTATGTACAAAATAGATACAAAAAAAACATAATATTAAAAAGCTTCATAACATATGCTAGGTATGAAATATGTATAAGAATTACACATATAATATATATTATCTCAGTCTCTCAGAACTTGTAAATTTTCTATATATACAGCTGATCAACATACTCTGTTTAGTATTCTCCTCAAGTCCGCTCATTTACTTATTCAACAAATGGATTCTCCATTTTAGAATGAAATTGAGGTGATCTAATCTTAATCCGGATGACATACAGCCCAGATCTACTGCCATATAAGCTGTCAGTTCTCTAACTTCCCCCCCGTGTCCCCCTCCATTTCCTAGAACCCCACTTGCCTCCACCTATTTAAACCACCACACCTTCGTTTTCCCTCAGAATTCAAAGTTATTCCTCTTTCTAATTCTCAAATCCTCCCGAGCTACAAGTCTACAACAAACAATTTCACAGGAAATATCTACAATGGCAGCGCAAACAGACAGACCTCTCGATCAATTCGAGGATTTCTTCCCGATCATGGCGGACAACCTCGGTGAGGAAGGTCTGATGCAAGAACTGTGCAACGGGTTTCAGCTTTTGATGGATCCGACCCGTGGCGTAATCACTTTTGAGAGTCTGAAAAGAAATGCGGCGTTGATGGGGCTTGATGGATTAGGCGATGATGAGTTGAGGATGATGCTGAGAGAAGGCGATTTGGATGGAGACGGTGCACTGAGCCAGATGGAGTTCTGTGTTTTGATGGTGAGGCTGAGCCCGGAGCTCATGGATGGACCGAGAAGGTGGCTCGACGATGTGTTTCAACAAGCATTCGGGTTCGAACTCGGGTTCGATCAGTGATCGCATAGATTCGAATTTGCTGTTCTATTTATTTTTGGTGTTGATAGGATGATGAGGTTTAATGGAATTTGTTAATTTGTTTGGTAATTGTGGCCTGCTTTGTTTGGTTGCTAATTTAGTTTTAACCATACTGTACGCGAGTCGTTGTTTAGCTGATGGCTTATTGATTATTTAATAAATGAGAAGTGCCAAGGAAGTTTCTGGAAGTTACTTTAGAATTTGCTTGTTAAAGATTTCTAAATGCGGCAATAGGAGCCTTCCGGGCTCTGACTGGGTAAAGCTTTTAACAGAGCTGTTTTAGCTTCATCCAGCGCATGAACTATACAACTAAAACATCTTTGCATATGGTTTGCGCTGCATGAAGCCAAAACTCTCTGTTTGTTGGAAACTCATATTAAATTGATACCCTGTAACAGATTACGTCTTTAAGCTTTTTAAATATATCGCATCATTTATCAGTTTATTTTTTTGATTCATTTTTTATTGGATTATTCTTGTATTATACTTCTTTCTTATTTAAAAATTGTGCTTGATATTTTAAGGCGCAATATAAATTATAAACGATACAATTTTCTTATGTTGTTATGTTGAATTACGACACGTTAAATAGTATTATATATTTATTATTATATATGTGTTATTTTTAATTGTAATATATTTTTTGATAGAAATTAATTTATTTAACAAATTAACATTAACATGTTATTAGATATCTTTTCTCGGAACAAAATCTGAAAAAAAAAACTTTAATTTCAATAAACATTGAATTCTGATTTTAATTTGAAGGTGTATACTTTACAAAAAAAAAAAAAAAAAAAAAAAAAACCCCAACTGTGGCGGAAGATGATTGCGTCAGCATCGTGTCCATTAGAAATAACACATTTTAAGTATGTATCAGAGCATCAACATCCCAGCAACTCAAATGAGTTTTTAAATAATTGTTAACTACTTTTAGAAATTAAGATCTCTAAAATTTCTAACTCTCACATCCCTAAAATTAATTTTAGAGTTTCTATTAAGTCACGTCAATAACAAATTTAAAAGGAGAAATAATGTGAGCCAATCATTTGATTAGCATGGAGTTTATAAACAGTTTCTTAATAAGAAACTTTACTGCATAGTTTCTAAATAAGAAACTCTCCCGCATCCCTGAAATTGGATTAGAAACTGCCACGTCAGATTAGAAAATCTAATAGTATCAGAGATGTAGATGCTCTTAAAGTAGCGGGCTCTGAAGTATTTATTGGTTTGATTATAGTAGACAATTAAGCTTGCCTTTTCCAATCAAGAAATTGTACTTAGTTCAACAAAGTCTTCCTTGATCATTAAAAGAAATGATGGGAAAAACATAATATTAGTGATTTAAAATGCTTCTTAGTCACTACAACATTACAATATTATTTAAATTAGTATTCCGTTTATGTTACGTCATCATCTAGCAACAATATTATTAATCTTTTAGTAAAAATTGAGAATTATGTCTAGTACAATTAGTTTCTAAAGTTCGAAATTTAATTGATGCTACTAATTAAGGATGATTTGAGAGCTTTAAGCCTTTAACCGAATAAAAAAAATGAACGATCTTAGTAACTAAGTAAAGAATATAAAAGGCCAGCTGTAATAAAATTATAGTTCAAAAATTAAATTGAACAAGTTAAGATATATTATATGAATAATAAAATTTGTGGACCACCTCCACTAATAACAAAAATGAAAATTTGAGTTGCAATCATGTGCGGCGCATTTTTTTTCGTTGTGAAAAGAACTCTTAAATTTAATATATATAATAAGAGTGAGGTTATGTAATTTGTAAAACACGGATCGGTCTGTTTTATGGATTTATATTTTTAAAATTTAAATAATCGATTCAAATTGTTCAACGTGATCTCCATATGAAAATGGATACCAACTTTTATACTTCTTAGAATTTATTTACTATTTTTTAAACAAGTAGAAAATCACTTGATTTAAAAGTTTGATCTCTTAATATATTTTTCTACAGAGATCATGTTAAACAGTTCAGATCGACTATTTAAAATTTGAAAATAGAAATATAAATCCCTAGTACGACTCTATCCGCACTTTGCAAAGTACCATAGCCTCACTCATATAATAATATAGCACCGCTTTTTCTCTCAATTTTTTTTTTCTCGATCTCAAATAATTAATATAAGGCATTTGCTTCGGTGGACATAAGGACCTATTTGTAAAATGAGTCCTATTTTCATTTTCAAAGTTCAAACAGTCGATCCGACCGTTCAACATTATCTCCATATTAAAATGTACTTGGAGGTCAAATTTTACATTTTTTTGAATTTTTTTACTATCTATTAAGTATTTTACAAAAACTAGTCAAATTCAGACCATTAAATTTTTAAAATACTTAATAAATAGTAAAAAAATTCAAAAAAAATGTAAAATTTGACCTCCAAGTACATTTTAATATGGAGATAATGTTGAACGGTCGGATCGACTGTTTGAACTTTGAAAATGAAAATATGACTCATTTTACAAATAGGTCCTTAGTCCACCGAAGCATCCCTCTTAATATAATACCGCTTTATTTGGTGTATGCAAACTTTTCATGCTTCCTAAACATTTCGTCAAGTTCATATAGCTGTACAACCTGGACTATATTACAAAATAGTGAGTGCATTTGTGATGTAAATGTGATATAGTAGCGAGGGATTAATTTGTAAATATGTAGGATGTATAAATCAATAATGAAACGGGTGGATATACCACTTATTTAAAAAAAAAAAAAAATACACCAACTAGTAGCACTTAATTTTTGACTAATATTGTAACTCAGCTTTGATCTGGCAACAAATTAGTTATTTAACCATTTTTTTGTTGTGAGTTGTAAACAGGGTGTACTGTACAGTTTACACCTTAACTTCATTTGGATTCATCTGTAATTAATTTAAGCAAGCTGGCTGCTGATGCGCACGTGCTTGGTATCCTCGTGGAATATTTTGAGGCCTTCAATTAATGGAAACATTTTATAAGCAATGTAATCGTGAATCATCCATCATTCATCAATGCATTATTAGGATTACTACTTGCAACCATACTTGCATGCAAATGGGAGGCGCACCAAACGGCTAAAACTATTTGCACTAAAATCTCAAAATCTTGCTCTCAATGCCAACCAAAATTTCGACAAAAATCTAATTAAAATTTCGCGCCTGAAAATTTTAAGCTATATGTCACTTTTCTAGTTTTCTGGGAAAAAAAATTAATTTGGTTGGAGCTTGTACATTGTGATGTCAAAGACCAAAATTAAAATTGGCAACCACATCTGACTGTATAGCTGTTTGGTCTCCTAATCTGTATGTCAAGTTGTTAACTTCTAATCGTGAATCTTTAATTAATTTAATTTATTAAACTATTAGTTAATGCCAGTTGTTGCCTGTGAGATTCTTGTCAATCTGTTCCCTTGTTGTACAGCCAGTGGTATCAACAGTAGTTAATGTCTAGTTTAAATTTCAATTTTTGTCTGATGTAACAGCAACAAACAAGATAATCATGCAAGTTCATGCATGTTTTTAATTGGATCTGATCTCCATAATTTTCTTTGCTTGATTCTTGATGTCACAACTGATTGTTCTGTTCTTTTAATCTTTCTTTTTTAAATCTCTGTTCAGCTCATCAGTTATCACAGCAGTATGCGCTATAATCAATGCGCAATAATATAAAGTAACACTTGGATAAAGATATTGGAGTGAGGCTATGGTGCTATGCATAGCACGGATGACTAGTGTATTACGGCTCAATATGGTACTTTTTAAAATCCTAACGGTCGATCCGAACCGTTCAATGTGATAACCATATGAATATGTACTTGTAAACTAAATTTTATATTTTTTCGAATTTTTTTACTATTTTTTTAGATAGGTAGAATTTTGATGGTCCAGAATTTTCAAAAAACACTGATTTTTCTACCTATCTAAAAAAATAGTAAAAAAATTCAAAAAAATATAAAATTTAGTTTGCAAGTACATATTCATATGAATATCACATTGAACGGTTCGGATCGACCGTTAGAATTTTAAAAAGTACCATATTGAGCCGTAGTACACTAGCCATTGGTGCTATGCATAGCACCATAGCCTCACTCAAGATATTGACTACACTCTTTTAACTTCATGCAGTGCACAAATCATACGTTTTGTTTCATTTTGATTCTATTGGGCATGAAGCCAATTAAATTACAATGCTGTCAATATCTTTACCCGTCACGCTGTCTACAAATTTCATTTTGTTGAAAGAATAATCTTAGCGTGCGCGCATAGTTTGCTACGGTACAAATTAGCTATTGTCGACTATTTTGCCTTCTATCAAATTAATGTTTCAGATTTTGAATTTGAAAAAATCAATGGCTATAATGGTATAGAATACCATAAGAAATTTTACAAGGAGAACACCATAGCAAGACTATTTTTTATATTTATAAATATTTAATTTCTAGCTTTGGTTACCATTTAAAAATTTCATTCTCCATCAAAACAATTGTTGCAATTAGACCATTATTATTCTCAAATCATTTAGATGGATATCCAATTTTTTTTTTTTTTACCACATTTAGTAGAGTCCTTATCATACAATTACATAATGGACAAAAACATAACAATGCTGTTTTTTTTTTTTAATTTAGACAGTTTTTTTGCTGGGGCAGTAAAAAATGTTGAAGGAATAATAAGTACACATATTATATGAAATATGAATATTTGGCAGAAAATTATTGCAAATAATAAACAAAAAAACAGTACAGTATCAAATCTTTCATTGTTTTTACTTCCAGAAGCAGCATATAACACACTGATTTCCAACAATTTTACAATAGAACCTTATCGACCTTCAATCTCTGAAACTGCCTCCTCACTTATGCTGTAGAACTGGTACTCACACGCCAATTCATCTGTGAGTTTAAATTTATCTGTAATCTTTTGGCATATTACAGGTTTCTTCGGCTCAGTTAAATTTATGGCTTCATTTGACAACATTAGAACAACTGCCGACATGGTTGGTCTATCATCTGCACACTCTTGTACACACAAAAGACCCACATGAACACACCTTGCTAGCTCGGATTGAAAACTTGAGATGTCTACTATTGTTTCATCTGCTAGATGTATGGCCTTCCCTTCTTCCCAGAACTTCCATGCCTATGAAATATATGATGAACTCAATCGATTAATACATGTTTGTTTTCCCTGTTTTACTTGATGGCTCCTAAGAGAGGTAACTTGCATTGAGTCCAATAATATAAACATACTGGATACAGATATCATATTCAAAAACAGGCACCAAAACGGGAAATTGTGAGCTCAAAGGGATTCAGTTGGGAAATGAATAATACATGTGGACCATATGTGTAGTTTAATCAAATGATTATATTACAAACAGGGACCAAAATGGGAAATTGTGAACTCAAAGAATTCAGTTGGAAATGAATAATACATGTGGACCACATGATAGTTTAATCAAATGATCAAGTGAACGAGAACTTGTAACAACATTTCTGCTGCGCCAAAATTAAAAATGGTCTAAACATTGTAAAACAGTCCCTCAGAGGCTAAGAGGCATGCCCATGGTAATTAATTTTTATTCAAAAAACTTGATTATTAAGAAAACACTTACATATGCTAGAAGGTTTTGACTTCCATTATTCCTTTTTCCAGATATTATCTCAAGTAGTAAAACTCCAAAACTGAAGACGTCCGATTTTACTGAAATTTTGCCTTCCATTGCATACTCAGGAGACATATACCCACTACATCAAAATAAAAAGTTATATTAACCATTATTAGGAAAACAAAATTATCAAAAGGAATTACTAGTTATATCACCCAAAAAAAAATAGCTTGTAGCAGAGGAAGAACATTTAGAAAGGTATATGTACCGCGTGCCTACAACTGTTTCAGTAGCTATTTCAGTCTGCTCTTGCCTGAACAATCGTGCAGTGCCAAAGTCTGATATTTTAGGTGTCATTTCTCCATTTAAAAGAATATTTGCTGCTTTCAGATCTCTATGAATAATATTAAATCTGGAATCCTGGTGAAGGTAGAGAAGCCCTCTTGCAATTCCAATAATTACGTCCATCCTTGATCTCCAATTTAACAACGTGCGCCTCTCTTTATCTGTTTCCAGGCAGATTTAAGTAATTATGCATTGAATATAGAAGGAAAAAGTCCTTAATTCCTGATTAAATTTAATGAAGGAAATTCTGGTAGCAATTTGGTGGTCTGTTTTTTTTTTATATTTCATTTTATTCTAACATGCATGGATTGATTTGACAGTATATTACCGGAGATGCCTCACAACGCAAATATTATGAATTATAATTCCTTTTGCGATGCAAATTACTTTTGATGTGTCGAAAATTATAGTATAAAATTTCTATGGAGTATATATACACCTCATCTGTTAAGCCCAGGGTTAAGAAATTTTTGATGTCTCTACAGTTCAATGAAGTAAGAATCGTGATGATCAATAGTACATACCAAATATGAAGAAATCTAAGCTCTTATTGGTCATGTACTCGTAAATGAGCATTCTCTCAGAGCCATGAATGCAACAACCCAGCAGTCTGACAAGGTTACGGTGTTGTAGCTTTGCAATGAGCATGACCTCATTCATGAATTCATTTAGACCTTGGGATGAATTTTTTGAGAGCCTCTTCACTGCAATCTCTTCACCACTTGGTAGCTCACCCTACGCATACATAACGTACTTGTAAATACAGAAGAAAATTTAGAATTTGTAGATCGAATTGAGCGGCTGTTTGAATATGACAAAATACGAGATTTAAAGCTGTAACACCGACAGTTGATGCTAATACATATTCATGTATTTATACCTTATAAACAACACCAAACCCTCCTTGGCCTAATACATTTGAAGGAGAGAAGTTGCCGGTGGATGCTGCCACTGTTGCCAGGTCATATATTGGAAGCTCTGTGTCCTTCAGCGAGGCACTCTGGTCTATATGGCAAATCACATATTACAATAATTAGAACTTGGAGTAATTGTATTATGTGTAAATCAAAATATTTCACTAGGACTACCAAGCTAGTTCAACAGAAAATGGTTACTCATGTCTGGCGTCTTTTTTTCTCCTTCGAATTTTGTTTTCTAAAATGCAGACTACAGAATTATCAACTGGGAATATTGTCAGTAAGATTTATGTAAAACGCATAGCAAAATGTTGTTACTGCAGTACCTAAATAGGCCTGTCTCAATTTCTTTCTCCAAACTATGATGCCTGCTAGAGAGGTTACCAGTAACAATACAATAGTAGATGCTAATATGATGCCTTTATGCTTAGCTTGCCTCTTTTTCCTCCCAGTTTCAGCTGCATGATGATAAAAAATATAATGAATATACAATAATTATGAACGCAATATAAAAACAATTTAAGTGATCATTAATATGAGCAACCACATGTAGTGTGATACGTTAGCTTGATTACTTTTCCTTTACAAAATAATACAAAAAGGGAAAGCTGGAGGTTGATATCCTGATGCAGTCTTGATGTGGATAACCACACAAAGGAGTGCATGACCTTTTTATATGCACAACACACATTTCATGATTCCCCTCCATATTTGAAACAAGAAATTCAAATTCAAAAAAATACTTCTAGATATTGTAATTTTTTTATGCTAGAAAATAAAACAAATAAATGGAAGGAAAAAGATGGAAATTGAAAGGTATTGATATATTACCTAAATCTGATTTTGCTATCTTGATATATAGATCTTGTGCGCCGTTAATGTACCTTATGTCGAGCAAATCATTGCTCCATGTGATGCACCCACTACCACCCCCTCTAATATCTAATACCGAATATGCCAAGCAAGAGTAATTCGTCAAACACCTGCTCCTGCATTCCTCGATGCTGATACCGGCTTCAACTGTAGCACTATCTGTGTCTGGTACCTTCACCCCTTTTTTTAAATAAAACCCATTATCATTATCATGACGACTCAGTTGTGTTTTACGCTTGCATCCTCCTGAAAAATTTCGCATAGACCACTTCTTGTATGATTTAGAATAAAACCCTTGAAGGCAACTGCATACTATAACCTCATTGGTGTTGCATATACCAAAGGGACCACATTTCCCGTAATAGTCGCATGGATCTTTGGGTCCGTACCAGAACTCAATCCAGGTGCGACTGGTTTGGTCCCATACCAAGCGCTGAACCACACCTGTTTCATTCAATACTAGTCGGGACAAAGGTGTGCCTTGCTTAGCCTCAAATGAGTAGTAGACCTCATTAACCTCAGAAACGAATTTGAAGATGAACATGTTTTCATAAGCTCCCATTTCAGGTACACCGCTGAACCTCAACCCATCCCATGGACCTGTTCTATATTTGACATGTGCATGATCCCATAAGATATTTTGTGGTGCACCCAGTGTATCCATTTTGTACTGGTAAGCACCTTTGGATGGATCCATTTCACTCCTCCATGAAGACAGAAACCATTCAAATCCTGTTACCAAATTCTTACCGATCTTCATGCCAGGAAGCAAGGTATTTGATGGATAATTAAAGCTTTGCCATAAAATATCCCCTCTATTTTGGTCCTTGAGTACAAGGTTGCCTGAATCAAGTAGTTGCATAATTACAGGATTAGACACGTTGTTAGCAATAGATGAATTAACACCAGATGACCATAAGATGTGTTGTGATGGATCAACCAAAAGTATTGCACCTTTGGAAATGGCAAGTGTACTTGAGCTGTGGTTTAAGGGATGGTCAGGGTTAGCAATCCACACAACAATTTCGGGTGAGACCACGAACCATACACCGATGAACCAGTTAGTTGACCTCCCAGGGTTAAAGAAACCAAGCTCGAATATGCCACCAGATGAGACTAGGGTTTGGCCATTTGTTATGTTCTTTGTTTCATCTAGGGTGTCAAGTGAATAGGATATCCAGAACAGAAAAAAGAGAACTACAGTAGTATATAATTTTGGAGGGATTTTACTCAACATTTCCTCGGGGCTTAAAGATGGATTTTTGTTTTTTTGTTTTTTTGAAGGGCTTAAGATGGATTAATTTTCACTTTTAAGGGATGATCACTAGGGTACTTGATTGATAAGGAGTGATAAAGAATTTTGTACTGTTATGTGTGTGTGAAGCATTGAGTGTGCTACAGTTGAAAAGCTTCAGGCTGTTGACAATATATACTTTTTTTAAAGACTGAAATTCTATATATATATTCCATGAGAAATGTGACTACCAAAGTCAGCATTCCACCTTTTTAGGAGTTCACATCCCCTTAAGGTATCTCAACTTTCTCTCTAAAAAAATTACTTGCATATCACGTGTAATTACACGTGATATGCATGTCACTTCTATTTTCTGTGAACGCCAATCAATTCTATTTTCATAAGAACTGTTCTCACTTACTAGTAGTGCAGTCTGAAGTCTGTACACCACCTCTTCCTTTTTTTTTATGTCAGTCTAATAATCAAAATTTGTAAACTGATAAAAAAAAATACCAACTTTTCTCCTAAATAATAAGAATAATAGTAATGCTATTCCATACCTTATTATTAGAATTTCCAAAGTAGGAGCCTTCTCCTATAAGTCTGAATGTAAGACTGTACCCCCAAACTAAAGAAGAAACCAGTGTGGAACAAGGAAGCATCTACTTTTATCATCTTTCGGCCAAGCTGCAGTTGTGGAGAGACTTTGGTTGTCACTTTTGTAACTTTTTTAATAAAAAATAAAAGCTGAGTCCATATGACAGTGGAATGAACTAGATATTCATATAAATTATTATATCACATGCATATTCCATTTTATACATGTTTGACTTAAGGTAACATATTTTCAACTCTGGACAGCCAAGTTTCAACAAATCAAGCTGTCAGGATTGTTCACATCACTAGATATTAGGTTTGTCAATGCCTAACAATTATAATACCTGCAGGAATGTTTCTAGACATTAAAGTACCCAAAAGAAAGTTCCAAATCCCTTCTCCTTACAAAAAGAGATGGACACTATCAGATTCATTCCTTTCCAACTAAGTTCTGATGAACCTTTAGTTCAAAATCTAAAATTTGATAAAGAAAATGTCAGGACCTTAGACTCAAGATGAAATAGTCTACCACATATGTTTTCTGAAAATATATGCTAGGCAGTAGAAATTTATAGGCATTATCAATATCATTATAATTTAACACTACCATTATTTCATAAAAGTTTCATTATTCTCATTCAAAACAAACATTATTTAAAAATAATTAATCAACCCAAATTACAGGGGTTACTGACTGAGATATGGTGTATAATGTTACCCTATTAAGTCTTACCATATTCAGTCTAGTGCAAAAAAATAACCCAATTCAAATGACAGTACAACTGATAGTTTCTAATCAAAAGCACCTATCACTTCAATGCTTCAATACCTGAAACTCAAATACAAAGTGGACGCGTGAGGAACCAAACCATGACACTTAGTATTCAATTCCAGTTTGTGAACTTGAAAATCCACCTAGTGAAAACAAATACGCCAGTCACGTCATGTAGTCTCTACATGATAATACAAATACAAATACAAATATGAGATAATGGTCATAACTTAGTCTAATTATAACACGATACCTAGCAGTTCACCATAATCTATTGGGACTTAAAACTAGGTTCAATTTTGTATTGATATCGGAGACAACCTATCAAATTATACAGCAAACATATGTAGAATTACATGCACAAATTAAGGTGTCAGAATTCCATTTATTTGATTTATAGAGTTTATATGTGAAATTATAACCATTGCTAATTCATTATGATATTTAACATACATAGTAGCAACTCACAACAGATTAACATAAAACTGGTCTTGTAAGCTGGTTCTACCCATAAGTCAAGTATGCAGATAACCATCAACAAGTTTGGTACCTTCTGTAACCATTGAACAAGGTCGAAATTTCTATTAACGATCAAGTTGGATGAAAGGTTCTTAGTAACCCTAAGACATGACTGTACATGATAATTTCAGACTTAGGTTCTGGTTTGCATCAAGCATGTGTGTTATTAGATGAAATCACAAAATCATATACGAATGTGTCAGGATGCACCCGTCACCTGTTTTTAGGCGAGCACCATTGACGATTGTCTCACCCGTTATGCATTGTTGAGGATTTTTCATGTGCTGGGCACCAAAGAAATTGTCACGTTAGTCTACCATCCACCCATATGGACACCATAGCGCACAAAGATCATGAGATTAGAGTCTTGGGCCTGGCATGTGTGACAAACAGACAGATAAAGAACAAATCCTTATTCAAGTTCCCAATGTATGTACTAGACTCTAATTCATTTTGTTCTACTTATCAGAATCAGACTCAGGACATAAAGAATTATTTCGATTATAATTACATTTCTAGACCAATACTCAATTCTCAAGTCAAATTAAGTTTTACAGACTTATACCAATATCTAGGCCAGGTAATATGTATACAGCAAATTTTTAGAATGATTATGTGGAAAAACAATGTTTGCTCTTTAATGCAGTCATTTTAATTCAACAGGTGCGATATAAAACTAGAAAAAGCTTAAAGCTTAAACAAATTTATAGTCAATTGCACCTAGATAGCTCACTGCAATGCGACTGAAAGTAGAATCCACCATTATTCAAACATATCAAATCTCTGATCGGAATGGATTCTTGAAAGATAAAAAGAAAAAATGAATCGAAACAATAGCATTTTGGCTGATCGGAAGAGAAAAAGAGCGCAGCGCGATTCGAGGAGCTTGAAATCGCGTCAGGAAATCTTCGCCAAACGAAGGTATTTGGCAACAAGAATTTGCGTAACTGACCCGTTTACTCTTTTGTTCTTCGTTCCCGTCGTATATTGAGAAGGTTTTGGGGACCTCTTCCATCTCCAACAAAGCCAACAACATGAATTTTTTTTTTATTCTTTTTTACGATTTTATTTCATTTTGTCTGTGTTAAACCCTAATTAGACTGTTATGAGTATATAAAGATTTGATGGTAAATTAGAAGAATTGTGGGGGCTTGTTTCAATTGAATCAAATGAATAATATTTTTTTCATATTCATTTCGATCAACAAAGTTGATTTCTAGATCAATTCTATTTCATTCCACTAAATACTTATTTCATAATTGCGAGTTTGAATTAATAGCTCGTAATGCATAATTTTATCATATTTCAGAAATACGTTTCAAATTTGGTTTATTTTAGAAAAAACCTGTCATCATATTTCATTCACAAAAATGGTCATTTCTTCAGTTTGCTTGTAAAATTCTATATCACCATTAATTTGCAAAACTAGTATTTTCTTTTAGTTTGTTTTGTGAAATCAAATATCAAATTTAATTTGCATATAACGTTGTTTCCTTTTAATTTGTTGCGAATGCTAGTGATATAAGAGAAATCCTCCATATTATTTATTAAGTCTCTCTTTGCTAGTTTAACTAAAAATCCATCAGATTGACTTCAAGCGACGCATCTAAACCGTTGAAGCCGATCTACTTCACAAGTGATGAATTTACATGTCAAATTTATAAATTTTCAAACTAATTTAATATAAAGTCAAGCGGTCAAAAAATGATAAAAAATAAACACATTAAAATTAACTTATAAACTATTTTTTTTTTTTTTACAGCTTGACTTTATACTAAATTAGTTCGAAAATTTATAAATTTGACATGTAAATGCATCACTCGTGAAGTAGATCAATTTCAACGGTTTAGATGCATCGTTTGAAGCCAATTCAATAGATTTTTGAATTAAGCTCACAAAGAAGCTTGGTGAGCTTAAAAACACCCTAGTTCTACTCCTAATATAATCATCCCCAAATCCCATGCTTATATTTTAATAGAAATACCCATTTGATTTAAATGCCTTCTTCTATTAATAAATTATGCCCACACTTCCATTTTAATTTCGAATTCAATAGAAATCCAACTTAGCCCAAGCAATTTGATAATTTTACTTCTTTTATTCAGATTCATATATCTCGGCTCAAGACATAGCGACAGGAGCAATTAACTTCACCATTTATTTTATTTTTCCGTTCCAAACCCCTCCGATAGAGAAATATTACCAAACTTAACAACCCACAGATTATTGAATTTTTTTTTTTGAGAATTAACGAGCCCTTAAAAGTTGTACCAGTAAGCTGGGAAGGTGTACCAACTGGTACCCCAGTCAGCAGAGAAACGAACAACACAGACAAGATAATCAATCAAGGAGATGCGGATTGAAGTTCAAAATTTACAAAACCTCCGGATTGCTCAAATTAAATTTCAAAAATACCAAGTTAAACCCAATATTGGTCATGGAGAGAAATGCCATTGTGACTAAGCAAGCTTTATGCAAAATTAAATAAACTTGTTGTGTTTCTCGGAATATTTAATATGGCTTTGCGCAGGGCGGACACTTGCCAACCTGACTCAAAAAAATTTCAAAAATATACTTCAATTTTTTTTTTTTGCTATTTAAAAAATATATAAAAAGATACTTAAGTTTCAAAAAATTATAAAATTTTGTCTATTCTATAAATTTTCTTCAAAGTATACTTCTATTTGTATGTTTTTTTAGAAAAAATATATAATAATATACTTAATATTTAAAACAATTACAAAATTATGCCTCAATTAATTGTTTTCCCCACCCTGATAATTATACTAGCTCCGCCTTTAACTTTGCGCGGATGTGATCGATACATGGGAGTATGACTCAATTAAGCAAATGCAATATAAAAAAGGGTAATTATATCTTCTCATCCATTAGTCCCCTAAAAAATCCCCTAACGATCAAACTGTCTGTACCAATTTCTCTTTCCTTTCTCATTCCCACACCTCTCCCTCTTTCTTTGCTCTCCAACCCCTCTCCTTTTTTTTTTCTCCACATTTTTCTCTCTTACTCAATTATCAAATGAGATGAGATGCTTCACACGACCTTCGGCGAGTTCACGTGGAAGAACACCATATCCGACTCCACACAGTCTCCGACGGAGCATTCCGACGAGAAGAGAGTGGTGGCACAGTTGGAGGGGGTCTGATGAGTCCAAAATGAACTACTACTTTTCAATATTTATAAACTCTAATTTCAACTTACGTTCAGATCACAACGCATGATCCTACCGTGTAGTATAATTGGAGTGTTGATCCACAAGGATAGTGTATTAAGTTTTAAACAATTTTTACTATTCTAGGTTATGAGATTTTTATAAAAGAGTTGGTGGTGACAAATTCAATCAAGGTATTATAGCTAAATAAGGGTAAACAGTAGATAGAGAGCCTCTAAGGTTTAGGGTTTCCTATCCTTCTTAATCATGCAAAATATAAGTTTTGATATTTATCTAGGCTGCATGTGAAACTGTCACTGCTGCATGCGGTATAGACTGCCCCCAAGTACCCCGCATACGGCACTGTCACTACTCGCATGGTGAACTAAGTGTTTGTTTATGCGACTTGAAAAGTTTTCCGATCTTTCGATCAGCTTTTGGGTTACCGAGACTAAAGTGTTTTAGGTACGAAAATATATTCTTTCCCTATACTACTTCGTAGTTGAAATATCTCAAAGACCCCACCTAAACTAAGTGCTTTCTAATGTTGTTCCAACTAAGTCTAATATGTCCGTAGAGGAATCAAACTTAATCTATGTTGCAATTTATATTACCTGCCAAGGGAGTCTACTGGGTTCTAACCCTAATCTTTGAACTGCTGCCAAGCCTCGTTAGCCCCAATCTCACCACTACTTATGAGTAATTCCTCACACAAATTTTCTAAATTGCTTATCGAAGTTATGTGGAGATCATTGGCATATAATAGAGAGAACTATGTATGCAAGGATATTATAAAAAGATTAAAGTGCAAAAGAAATTCAAATCATAACGTAAAACAAAACATAAACGTATATTAAAACATGAGTAGAACTAAGGTGCTCTTAAGCTCACCAAGCCCTCTGTGAGCTTAACTCAAAAACCTATCGAATTGACTTCAAATGACATATCCAAACCGTTGAAACCCTTCTACTTCACGAGTGATGCATTTACATGTCAAATTTATAAATTTTTGAACTAGTTTAGTATGAAGTCAAGCGGTCAAAAAAATATGATTTATAAGTTAATTTTAATGAGTTCATTTTTTATCATTTTTTGACCGCTTGACTTCATACTAAACTAGTTCGAAAAATTATAAATTTGACATGTAAATGCATCACTCGTGAAGTAGAAGGGTTTCAACGGTTTGGATATGTCGTTTGAAGTCAATCCGATAGGTTTTTGAGTTAAGCTCACAAAGGGCTTGGTGAGCTTAAGAGCACCTTAGTTCTACTCTTAAAACATAATTAAGAATTTAAATATAACTCTCACCCTAGAGATGAGAAGTTTAACTTCTTATGGCCATGACAATAAAAACAATAAATAAATAGAACATAAATTACAACCTATTTGAAGATGGAAGAATCTCTACCTCCTTAGATGACTTCTCTTCTCCATGACACCTGATGGCTGCCCTTCTTTCTCTAGGTGACTCGCTAACCTAGCATAACAATGAGGATTGCTAGCTACAATACTGGACTTTACACAATTGAACACACACACACACACACACACACATACACTAAATCCTATTACAAAAGTGGTATTTATAGTCTTCCTAAGCACTACTGGAGGTAGTGGAGATCATGGGGAACGTGGGGATCACCTATGATTTATCAGGAATTGTCTAAAAATAGCGTGACTCATTAGAAAAATGGATCTTCTAGAAGGCCCGACCTGCTAACCCGTGTGGCCTCTGGGCTATGCCTCGCACAACATGGAGGAGGCCACGGGGTCTTCTGACTTAGCGGATTTTCTTATAATTTCACCATTTTGCATATTGTTCACTCCGTGTGAGGTGTTGCATGCTCTATATGATGTCCTATTTTGGCTGCTATTTGATAATCGATGAAATATAACATTTTTGCTCTGTTTTTGGTCTAAATACGCAATTTTCTCCAAAACCTGCTAAAATGACTCAAAAACACGTTTGCGGTAAATAAATCGAAAAAATAGCTACTTTGCATTCGCTTTTCGTCATTTTTTGAATAAAAAGTATTGATTTACGCTATATAATTTGGCATCATCAGGGTCCATGCTTCGCACGGTCTCCGTCATCATGTGGAAGAACACCAGATCTGACTCCACATAGTCTCCGATGGAGCATTCCGACAGGGAGAATCCATGCTAGTCTCAGAGTGATATTGTGGTACGCAGAGTAAAATCACGGTGTACCTTTAAAAGCCAGAAATGAACAAAGTAAGAGTTTAATACATTTAATTTTTTTGATTGAAAATCCGTAGAGTTTAATACTTTAATTAACAGTGAATGCATTTCATATACTTTATTACTTGTCACACTTTGAATCAAGAACGAAAGAAATAAAGGAATATGACTTGATTGATCATTTTGAACTTTTTTATCTATAGCATGGAAGGGTAATTGTCAACCCTGAGAAGAACCTTTTGTTCAATTAGATCTCAGTAAAATTGTGAGAGTTGTACTTTCATGTTTTCAGGTTATACTTTTTAAGACTCGGACACCTAATGACCACTTTATAGATGTCAAATTCGAACTTGAACCTTCATAATAGATAAAAAAACACGTTGTTCTCAGGCTATATTTGTACCTTCACGTTGCTCTTTTGAACTCGTTTGTATTTCATAGGTTGCGAAGAGGTTGTCGTTGTTCAATTAGTAATGTTAGGTGCACTCAGAGTGATTATTCCATTAATTCCCCAAATCAAGATCTCTCAAAATCCAGTGTCTCTGGCTAGTTTGTGAAAGCAGAAAGAAAAGAAGGAGTCATGCGATGGCAGTGTTTTCGAACAACTGGAAACTGTTTGTAATAATGCCTCAAAAATAAGATAGAACAAAATTGGTGAGTATCAATACCAGTAAATTTTGGTACCAAATCACTTGTTAGTGTGCTTGTCTTTGTTGTAAAGTACTACTCAGAATGTATAATGAATTAATGCCAATTGCAATGATTTTCAGTACATGAAATGCATATGTTAGTTTCGGTGCTATATGTTAGTTTATCCTCGATTGAATTTATTGATAGAATAGGTATATTAGTTTATTTGATTGTACTATTCTGTTTATGCTCTGAAGTTGTTATCTTTCATTTCATGATTATTTATTGAGTGAGGCTATGGTGCTATGCATAGCACGGATGGCTAGTGTACTACGGCTCAATATAGTACTTTTTAAAATCCTAACGGTCGATCCGACCGTTCAATGTGATAACCATATGAATATGTACTTGCAAACTAAATTTTATATTTTTTCGAATTTTTTTACTAATTTTTCAGATAGGTAGAATTTTGATGGTCCAGAATTTTCAAAAAACACTGATTTTTCTACCTATCTGAAAAAATAGTAAAAAAATTCGAAAAAATATAAAATTTAGTTTGCAAGTACATATTCATATGGATATCACATTGAACGGTCGGATCGACCGTTAGGATTTTAAAAAGTACCATATTGAGCCGTAGTACACTAGCCATTGGTGCTATGCATAGCACCATAGCCTCACTCTTATTTATTGCTTTTGAACCTTGAAATATAATGTCTCGATAATTCTAGATTTATCATTTTCCTTGTCTTATTGATTCGATTAAACTTTTATTTATATGGTGACACTAATACGATATTCAACAAAAATCAAACTTATATAATTTCGTCGTTTGATAGTTCAAGTACAAATACTTGACAAATAAATTATTCATACTTGCTTGATGAGGTATAAATACTTATAATATTTTATATTAATACTTTTAGACGTCATCCAGTGTCATATGAAAAAAAATTAAAATTTAATATAATAGTTAAGTACAAATACTTGACACATCAACTATTCATACTTACATGACGAGGTATAAATACTTACAATATTTGATATTAATAATTTTAAACGTCATCCAATACCATAAGGAAAAAAAATTGATATAATCTATTAGATACAAACATTTAATACATCAACTATTTGCACTTGCATGATGAGTTATAAATACTTGCAATACTTGATATTAATACTTTCAAACGTTATCCAATGCCACAAGAAAATATTGATAGAATCTACTGGATACAAACACTTGATACATGAACTATTCACACTTGCACGACGAGGTATGAATACTTGCATGACGAGATATGAATATTTGCGTGATGGACAACCCGAAAGTATGTCATCATGAATCTCATTTGAAAGAGAAAATTGCATAGAGGACGTTCGTGATTTTAGATTCGCAAAATTTTTCACAGATCATCAAAAATATTGGTGAAATTGAACGGAAAAAAAAGAATCCACCTCTAAAAACATGTAAAAGATGAGTGTGTGATGAGAGATAGAAGAAAGCTGATATGTCCAGCTTTTTGTTAAATACTTGGTATCTTAGTTATGAATATTTGATATATATTATATATTAATACTTGCATGTATATGTATCCATATTTGCACGCACCAGTTTTAAAAAATTTCAAATATTAGGCGGTCCCCCAAATAGTTAGTGGTCTCCCCAGGTAGATAGTGATCACTCAGGTAGTTAATGTCTAGGAGACATAATGAAGAATTATTACAACACAACTAAGCGCTCCCATAAAAAAATTAGTTTAAGCATTTACTAAAACTTTCTAACAAATTTCCCATAAAAATGGAGCATTACTATGAAAAATCACAGTTTGCTCTTCTTAATAATCACTTCAATATAATTTATGATTAGATTTGGGAGAAAATCCTAACCTGACCCAATTATTCCAGTTTAGCAAAAAAACCTCCTTCAAAATCTACTGAGAAAATTTAGTATCCAGTAAATCCGATCTTCTCTCTGCCTATCCGCCATCCTTTAGCACCGTTGGAGAAGAGAGATTTGATGACAATAGTCCTAGGCGTCATCTTTCTTGTCTACCGGCACCTTCTCGTCCTCCTCCACCACCATCGGGAGAACTAGGAAGAGCTAACAACAATAACTCTAGTCGCCGGCCCTTTCGTCTCCTAACGTCCCCACCCCACCTTCCTTCCATCCTCTATTAAAAAACAAAAGTTGCCTCCTTTTCTATGGTCGCTGGTCAGCTGATGTTGAAGGTTGTCGGTGTCTACCACCAAAGGAGATGATTTGTTTATTTTATTGTTTTAGATGGTTATATTGTTAGATGTTAAGTTTTATATTTAGATTTTGATATTTTTAGATGTTAATGTTTAGATGTAGATATTTTTAGATGTTGAGATAGATTGATGTGGATGATGTTCTGGACGTAAAACGATGAATATAATTTTGTATTTTAGTTAATGAAATTATACTTGACAATTTAAAAAGAAAAAAGAAAAATATATATCCCAAATGAAACCTTTCCAAAGCAAATAATTTAACCAAAATAAGGTTACAATGCAAGAACCATATTATTCAATTTATCTCCAATTAGGACCATGAATTAAAAATATGTAAGAGCATCTATATCAGGAATTTCTTTCCGATTTTTTATGACGTGATAATTTCTAATTTAATTGTTGAAACATAAGGTAATTTCTAATTTAAAATGTTTTCATTAAAATAAAGCATTTTTTAATTGCGACGTTGGCAAAAAGATACAAATCTATTCGCTCAAATTTCTCTTGCGTACCTACTATTTGTTAATTTGATGCGGATGCGGATGCTCGAAGACTTGAAAAACAAAAAAACGATGACAAATTTAATCAAGACAACACTGAATTGAGTAAGATTCTCATCAAACGGGCAGGGTGCCTTTAATGACAACACAGCTTCAGATCGAACAATATCAACAAGAAAAAGAACCAATTTTTTTCTTAATAGGAACAATAATTTTTTTTTTTCGAAATAGAGATAAGATTTCAAGAAATTTCGGAATATAGAAAAATTATTATGGTTTATAACGTCCAGATAATCCAGAACCTCTCTAATTAAAAAAAAATGAACGTTATGATTCATAATGTCCGTACTGTAGCATTTTCTTTTTCGGTTTCAAATCGATCTGGCTTTTGGTGTGCAAACAGTAGCTATCAAGCTTCAAGTAGAAATTTCTGTTTTTCCGAAGCAGTTTTTTTTTTAATTCCTTGAATAGGCAAAGAAAATATTTAACTTACTGTTTATTCGAATAAAAATATTTTTGGACAAAAAATAGTAATGAAGAAAATTTGAACCGAATAATTATCATGCAACAAAGGCATATTATTTATTACAGCAAGATACTTTGGTTACTGTGAGCTATTAGATCGAAGTTCGAAATTTATACGATAGGTTTTTTGACTTACTGTTATTTTTTAAAAACTTAAATTGCAATTTTGAGGTCCTAAATGGTGTTTTTTTTTGCAATTCTGAGTGCGCATGACATTTTGTAAGGTAAACCTTAGTTTATCTTCAAAATCCATATCTCCTCCTCCCGAACTTTCCGAAAAGTGGTCGAATGCTCAAAACGGAGTTTGTTACATAAAATTATAGTCGGTCAAAGTTCGGTCAAAGTTAGTCCCCTCTCAGTTTGAGCTATTTTAGACAGATACATTGAATGTACGTGATACATTTAGCTTTGAAATAACTCAAATAATATTTATTTATTTACTTATTCTTAATGGATTTTGGATTCAGATTGTATCCGATTTACTATGAGATCAATATAGACCAAAATCAAACAATAAGAGTATCAAAAAAAAAAAAAAAGAATAGAAATCATAGAAGCAGTGAGACCGAAATCATTCTATACATTACTAAACAATCTCTAAAAAAAAATCATAGCCGATAACCCCACAGTGAGGCGGTCGGACAAAAAAATTGAAAAAAAAAAATCATAGGCAACCACTCCACTGTGAGGCGTCAGGGCATTTTTCAAAATATTTAAAATTAGAGGGCATTTTTGTTATTTTTTTAGGACATTAATAAAAAAATCGGGCGAAAAGGAAATGCTCAAATTCCAAAGTATATCGCCACATACAAATATATTATATTATAGTAAAGATCATAGTAGCATCATATAAACAAAAAATAGTTCAAAACTACACGCCAGTTATACTCACTAATTCATTCATTTGGCTTGCTACACTTATTTTCTTGCATACTTTTTCTTTCTTTATAGAAGGAGAAGCACTAAACCGTGTTAGGTGCATAAAATTCAAAGATCGAGGTTCTCTTTGCCAACTTCTAAACATCTGTTCCTTACAAAGCTTAAGGATATGATCTTTCTCAATTTGGTATGGTATGGGGTTCGGGGAGGCGCTGGTACTACCTGCTTCCAATCCAGCAGCGCCAGTGCTTTCATCAATCTCTTGTAAATTCAATTATGTTATAATTTCAATAGATACCTCCAGCTTAAAATTCAAGGGCATATTAATCAGTTCAGTTTTTAAAATAATTAAATAAAAGATTAAATGAATAAAAGGGGATTGAAGAAATAAAGTTAAAATTTTGATGGGTACATTGGATATTATGGTAATTTCATAGGGAAATTAGTTATTTTAAAAGTTTAGATGGGCCCACCGGAAATTTTCCCAATTTTTTTTTTTTTTTTTTTCAAAATTTGCATCCATTTTCAACTTATTTTCAAATTTGTTCAAACTGGAGAATAATTTTCTGGATCCAGCTCCTATATACGGAAAATAATTTTCTGGATCTAAAGGGTCTCTTTCTAGAAAATTATTCTTCGGTTTTTTGTTAAATTAAATAGAAAATGTTATGATTTATTTATTTTTTGTATTGAAATATTAGAAATATTTGTATATTTCTTTGAAAATAGATGAAATACTATATGATTGAATTTATTAGAAAGATCGCAACAAATAACCCGGATCAACAGTTTTCAGGCCAGATTTTTTGCGGCTGTATAAAAATTAAAATATTTCTTTGTGTGTTATTGAAAAATAAATAAATAAAAATGTTTTGGATCTAAGTTATTGATCCCGGTTCAACAGTCACTTATGAATAAATGAAGAAAATATCGTAGTCCTTCTATTTTCGAAAAAAACAGAATTTGATTTCCAAATTTTAGGTAATTATAACTAAAGCTTAAATTTTATCTTAAAGGTGCCGATTTTGCAAATCAGTAAATTTTGAGTTAGCAAATTCGAGGCTAATTTTAAAAATTAACAAAATTTGAGGGATTTTAGTATCGATATGTGTTGTGGAATGTTTTTGTTTTCAAATGAAAAACATTTTTGGTATTCGGAAAGGGATTTTAGTATCGATATGAGTCTGATTGAACATCTGATCAAATGAACGCCGATTCGTCGAAACATTTAAAAAAAAAAAAAACCACCTTAAAGAACATGCATCGAGGGTGTTTTCTAAGAAAAAATTGTAATTTTATATGTAGCGTCCGAGCCACATGAGTTCACAAATTAAGACACTTCTCTACTATTGATCTAATTTTTTTTTTTTTTTTTTTTTTTCAAAATATACTTCTTTTGTTATATTTTTTTTCGGAAAAAATTACAGAAATATATTTGTGTTTAAAATAATTATACAATTATATATTATCATGAAAATTTTGTTCCATCGTATCTATTTTTTTTGGCTCCATCTTATTTTCATATATATGCAAAACATTATGCTTTTTTTTTTTTTTGGGTTTTGTTTTGTGTCTTCTAATTAATTTTTCGGCTGCAACTGTTACCTTTGAGATATAATTCTTTAGGTAGTTCAATTTTGGAGCTTTATAAACCATAAAGATATTAAACATCAAATTTAAAAAAAAAAAAAATTCAAGCTGGAGCTACACATGGAACTAGCTAGAAATAGCTTGAGCCAAACAAAACAAAAAACCTTGTGCTAACAGCTAAACCTACATAAACATAACTAATTTGCAAAGTGTACATGATCCTGGGATTTAAATGATAGCTAGCATAGCTAGATTTAAATGATAGTGTTTAGAAAAATATAAAGAATAATTCCGGCACTCAGGCGCAGAATCGAGCGAGCACCTCATCAATTGCGGCCTGGGGCCCACTTATCAGTTCAGGACTTAGCCTGACCATGAGCACACAAAACTCGTTCCGGTCAAGTGTGCCGTCTCCATCTAAATCCCCCTCTTTTACCATGCCCGCTAACTCGTCGTCGGTCAGTCCGTCGAGCCCAAATGCTCCAGCATTTCTCTTCAGACTATCAAATGTGATCACGCCTTTTCGTGGATCCATCAATAAATTGAATCCTTTGCAAAGCTCCTCCATTAGACCCTCTGACCCCAGTCGTTCGGCCATGGAAGGGAGAAAATCTTGAAATGAAATTGAGCTGTTTGCCATGTCTATTTGCTTCTGTTTAATTTCTCTGTTGCTTATAATACATATATATATATAAGCAGGGAAGAAGGAAATTGCAACTAAGAAATGCACTCTTTTGAAAAGCCTTTTTCTCTCATGATGAACTCTTTTTAAAAGTTGCTCGCATTAATTAACGTTCATGAAAAGGGTTAAAATTCAGAAGTTTCTTGCAATTATGGTGCCGGTGTGGATCAGGTTTAAACATGTGATACTTCCTCTAGAAGTTTTACATTGTACAATTACCAATTTGGTAGAATAACACTGGTCACATGGAGAATTGTAGAGTACATTTCATGAAATAATTCTTGAGGTGTTGGGCGTAGTTTTAAGTTTCCTGCAAATTGCGCAGCTACTGTAACAGTTGGATTCTCAAATGGACACATCTCTTTATGGGAAACCACAGTGGGCTTTATGTGATTCCTAAATGGACTACGTAAATTCAATAAAAGCCCATTGTTCAGTTAACGGAATTAGACATCTCGCAGTAGTAGTATCTCTGGTCTCAGTTCCATTCTTTGCAAGGAATGAAGGCTTTATCTTATGGTGGTATCTCAAAAAGGTAGTCTTTAAGCGCGGCTTTTGGGGCTAGCAAACGTTAGTTGACCTATTAAAAGGCAAAGGAAGCTACATCTGAAATGCGCATATTCTCATTTTATTAAAAAATAAAAAACCATCTGCAACTTCCTAAGATTTACTTGCTCTTACATTATGTAATTTCCAGTTAGGTAGGTTTAGCTTGCTTCAATTTTGTATTCACGAGTCAATTTCAAATGATCAAGCAACACTTAAATTATGAATTATTTTTTAAAGCAAAAAATGGAGGTGACGCCTCCAATTTCCATTAATACAGATACCAGAGGTGTCAAGTTACAAAGGATAGTAGAAAAGAAATGTTGAAAGAAAGAAAAACAAAGAAAAAATTGTTATCCTATATCTGCTCTTGTTCATACATGAACCCTTTATTGATGTGTCTTTTTTGTATGAAGCGTGTCTGATTGGAGGAGATGAGGTGGTCCATTCCTGGCTTGACCCTATTTGCCAATATGTAAGAGTGGGGACTGTTTATGAATTGAACTGCCAATATGTAAGAGTGGGGACCGTTTCTTATAGGAGAATATATAGGTAGGATTAGCTATTTAGCTAGCTAGCTAGAAAGAAATTGCATACATGTTTTGTTTTATCAATTTGCCTTATAGAATTAGTTTCAATATTAGCCTAACTTAATACCAAAAATGCCATACCATAGAAGCAGGATAATTAGTTAATTAGCTTCATTGGCAAGGTTCTAAATAGCGATTATAGCGGCAACGAAAAAAAAAAACTATTGTGAATAACATAGCTATAGCGGAAGCTATCATACATAGCGTTTTTTTCTTTTCAAAATTTATGTTCTATATTTCTACTAATTATCAACATGCTCAATATTGAAGAATTGAGGTAACAATCAAATGACAACTAATTTAAGTTTATATTTTTTTTTCAATCATGCAAATAAGAAAAAGAAAAAAAGGATCTACAAGGTAACATTATTTAATAGTTCATACTTCATAGTATTACAGATTATAATAGACGAAGAGCAATTAATTTTACAAGTGAAATGAATTATACTTATTTGAACATTTTATATATTATAATAATCAAAATTAGCTTTCAATTGAAATGAACGGCAATAATTTTACAAGTGAATACTAGATGAAGAGCAAGCAAAAGAAAGAATTATTATTTGAATATTTTCCGATATAGAATGAGATACTAAATCACAAATAGGAACAGAAACGCATAGTTTGGTTTATAATACTTATCATAGCAGATCATGTAGCATCATAAATAAGAACAAAAGAAAAATCCATGTAAATCGCAAAAAAAAAGCTCATGTAGCATAGCAGTAGCAATAACGCGTAGCACGTAGTAGTAATAGCGGTCGTAGCTGAATTAGCGTACTTTTATCTCATAGCTTAGCTTTTATGGTCCGAAAAAGCTATAGCTAGCTATTTAGAACACTGTTCATTGGTCTTTATGAGCTTCATAAAATTATATGCCTAATTACTGTATACATAATAGAACTGTAATCATTATAATTCTTATGCATTACATATATGTATATACAGGGGCAGAGCTAGATTTTCAAGTTATATATGGAGGTCAAATATGAATGAAGATCAATAATATAGAAGTTTCATACATGCTGAGCATGATAATCAATTTTATAGTATCTATAGTATTGTACTTTCACTAGTGGAAAAACGGACATCAGCATCGGCCTATTAGGATCGGACATTCAATAATTCGATTCTGATTTATATCTAGATCAGGCTTTTCAATTAACTGATCTTGAAAGGAACAATCAGGATCGGTTAAATATTAACAACCGCTCTTAAAATTGCTGTCCATATCAGCATCGGTTATTTTAAAAATCCGATCCTGATTATTATTAGCATCGGACCAATAATTAGCCGACCCTGATTAGATAATTTTTAGCATCGGTTTATTAATTAACCGATCCTAAATAGCATCGGTCAGCCAATAATCCGATCTCGATTTTTTTCACTTATTAGCATCGGTTCTTTAGTTAACCGACCCTGATTTGTTTTAGCATCATTTGTTCAAATTTCACCGATACTAATAACTCTCTGTTCTCTGTAGCGCGTAGGGTCTACTTCTTCGCAAGTTAAAGAAAATTTTCAAAACTGATCGGAGGGTTTAGTTCTTAACAACTCAGCGTTTTCGCTCTCTCCCTGGGCTCCGACTCTCTCTCCCTCTCCTGGGCTCATCTCAATCTCTCGGGTCCTGTCTTCGCCACTGACTACGTTGAGGCGAGGGTTGGGTGAGGCGGCCGTTCGGGGAGGCGGCCGTGCGGTGAGGCGCTGAGGTGAGGCGGCCGTGAGTGACTGTTAGTGCTTTATTCTTTCTTTGATTTAAATTTTGCAAACATCACCATTGCTGCGCATCATCATGACTCTTCATTTCATCTAAAATTTCACTATTGAGTTGAAGTTTTGACTTGTTGATTTGGATCACAAATTAGGCTAATCTGGGTCGTACATACAGATCACAAATTAGGCTAATCTGGGCCTTCGGATAGAAGGATTCATATGCAATTGACTTCGTAACCTCAGACACCGCTCGCAGGGGGCTGCCGCCCCCCTGCCACCCCCCGCATAATCCTAGAATCAGGCCCACGTACATAACACACGCCTCCATTGCTCCACTTAATTAAATTTTGTTTAAAGGGCCGTGAGTGACTGTTAGTGCTTTATTTACATCTCCAGTTTGTCTGATTAGCATGCACTACATTTGGATAAGTATATACGTTGCCGACACTGACCAAACTTGAATTGAAAATTTCTGACAATTGGCATCTGTGCAGTGCAGTGTTCATTATTCAAAGCAGTGAGGTGAGGCAGTGAGGCAGTGAGGTGAGCCAGCGAGGAAGTGAGGGAGCGAGGAAGCGAGGCAGTAGGGTCCTTTCTCGGGTAAATATTCAAATCACCCCAATTTGTTCGAGTAATTCTGTGATTTGGAACTGATTCGGTCCAACTAGTATAATTTTGTGCTTAATTATAATTTCTTGTATAATGATTGACTTGATCATGTATTATAAATCGATCGAATGATTTACTAAGTTTTGATTTATTATAAATCGATCGAATGATTTACTAATTATAATTTCCAAAGTTGATGATCCATTTGAGAACTCGGGTATAAATCCTGACAATTGGTTACCCGATAGAGCTAGGTCTTCCAAAGAAGTGTGAGAAAACAAAGACATGGGTATCATACCTGTCAATCTGTTTGACCCTAATTCCAAAATCTGAAATTTTTACTAGTACCACAGATCGGGTTCATAGTACCAACAAAAATCTGAAATAATGAACTTTTGAACCCTAATTGATCTATTATAGTGTTTTTTAGTGTCAATTTAGTCAATGATGTAGACCAATTCTGATTTTTAGTGTCAATATAGTGATTTTTATTCTTTTCTAGTTTCTTGGAAAATCATTCATAAACTTGCAACCACCTTGGACGGCCGTGAGGTGAGGCGAGGCAGCCACCTTGGTACCGGCTCCTACTGAAAATCGTGAGTTCTTTAAGATATGAAACTGTTTCTTTGATGTTTAGAAATGTTGGGTAATGTTTCTTTGGAACTTCAGAAATGACCTCTGTCAGCAAATCTGTCCCAATGAACTATTAAAAGGACCAAAATACCAAAAAGAACAGCGCATTCATGTAAAGGACTTCAAAATAATTAAAATGGACTTAAATTTCATATTATTTGGATTTTTCTTTGATTTTATATTGAATTTCAAAGTTCAGCTTTTCAAATATGAAAAAACCAGTACAAAAACCCTTGCTGTTCCAGATTAACCCCGGCATTTAAGCCCCTGTCTGGTACAGCTAGGAAGCCCCAAAATTCATGAAATTTTACCAGCATGTAGAATGTCATCTCCTGAGCATTTTGATATAAAGAACACTAAATTCGGTTTAGCAGATCTCTCGGGATGATTTTCTAAAGGTAGCACTTACAGCAGTTTTCCAGTTTCTTTTTCTGAACTTTGAAAATCAATTCCTGACAATTGGCTAAACCAAATTTTGTGTTCTTTTTATGGTTTTACAGAGGGTAATACATTCTATAACTCTCTGAATTTTCATGATTTTACGAATTTTCTTCTTATGCCTAATGACCATGCAAAGTTGGAGGCAAAAAAGTCATGTGTGCAGCAAAATATGCAGTTTTTGTATTTTTTAGGGCCAACTTTGAAAATGGCTAGTAAATAGTAGAAAAATTCGAATGATGCAAAGTTTGGCTCTAAACCATTTGTTTTTCTGTCCTTTATTTAACTGTGTAACTAAACGTTTGATTTGGGCTTTGGATCAGTCTGCACTGACTGATCTGTTACAAGGGTCATAATTGTTGTTGCTTGTGCTTGACACTATAAATCTGATTTTATAATTGCAGAAGGAGGGTGAGAGCAGTTTCTATAAATATGAAATGTTTGATATAGTTGTAAATTAGTGTACAAATGCTAGTTAGATGATTCTATGTAATTGTGATATTTTGATAATTCATTGTTATTATTTTGTTAAGTGACATGGTCGATATAGTTTGATTAATTGTTGGAATTGTGATTGTTGAATATTATTTTGATAATTCTTTTGTTTGTGATTGTGGCATATTAATTATTGATCAGCCAAAAAAAAAAAAAATTAGCATCGGTCATCTACAGTAACCGATGCTAATGTCTCAATTAGAATCAGTTATTTACAAATAACCGATGCTAAAAGTTTGAATTAGCATCGGTTAATTACAAAAAACCGATCCTAATTGAGACATTAGCATCGGTTACTGTAGATAACCGATGCTAATTCAAACTTTTAGCATCGGTTATTTAACCGACCCAGATTACTTTCCACATTTGCATCGCCTGGGTCAACATCGCCTCTAGGTCCGATCCTAATGTGTGTAAATAACCGATTCTGATGTGTGTTTTTCCACTAGTGTTTAAATTATATAAAAAATCATATATAGTCACAATTTTTTAAAAAATGAATGGGTCAGTTGACCCCATTGGGCATGTTCGGCATCCTTCATTAAGGGTAAAGGATTAAATTTTTAATCTTTGCTAAGGAATTTGTGTTCGGTGAGAAAATAAGATCAAGAAGAATGCTTTAATGTAAATAAAATATAAATTTTAGTATACAAAGACCAATTTATCCCTCACATTGTTATTGACTTATTATCAAAGCAATCCAAACAGGAAAAAAAACATGACCAGTAAATTAATAAAACAAAAGGAATAAAAAATTTAGAGACAAACTAAAATTAAACAAACTTAACAAACTCTGAGTTCGTTGCAATGAGCTTTTTCTAAATGAATTTATTAAACAAACTATTCGAACATGTAATTAAACAAAATTAAACAATTGACTATTTCGAATATGGAATTTCTATGTTAATTTGTTTTCTTCATTCCCTCCTAACTCAAATCTGAAGCAATCCTTAATCTCTTTTACCATCCAGTCAAGAAAGAAGATACTGGAAAGCAAGGTGCGTACAAAAACGAAGTAATAACTCATCTCCATTAGTCAAGAAAGGAAATAATACCACTTTTATGGATGTCCATGGAGAGAGCATCTCAGGCGGAAGCCGCCTGTAACGTCAGATTTTTGAACTAGTCACCAGAGCACTGACTATCAAGGCCGAAAGGACAAGACATTTTTTCTCCTACATCTAGGGATCCGTGCAAAGCTGGGGAGAATAAAGGAATATAAAATAATAAAAAACAAAGGAGGCTCTAAGGAGCTCACCTTTTTTAGGGTATTATTGTCCAGAAAAAGAGCTAAGGAGGCTCTAAAGTAAGCAATCAGCTAAGAAAGGGGTGAATCTGGCTTAAGAATTTCAGCTAAGGAGGTGCTTTAATTCAGTCAAAGGAACACATGTTCGGCTGGATTAAGAGTGATTAAGGCTAAAGGAAAACTAAGGAGGTAGTGCCGAACATGTACATTGTGTGTTAACTGTGATTGGTACAGAAAACTAAAATAAGGGTCATACTCATACCTGCCTTGACTTTCAACACTACACACAAAATAAATTCAGTCCTCCTCATCATTGTGTCAATAAGAGAAAACAAATCAAACCATTGTCAAGCCCTCATGAAGATGTTGAGTACAATGACTCGCAAACAATTCACTACTGTGATTCTCTTTGCTCTGTTTCAAATCTGCTTTCCACTCGACACCCTAGATGAAACAAAAAACTTAACCAGTGGCCAAACCCTCGTCTCGTCTGGCGGCATATTCGAGCTTGGTTTCTTTAAACCTGGCACGTCAACGAATCGGTTTGTGGGTATATGGTTTGTGGTCTCGCCTGATGCTATCGTGTGGGTCGCTAACCCTGACCATCCCTTGAACCGCAGTTCAAGTACACTTGGCATTTCAAAAGGAGTCATAATTCTTGTTGATCATTTTCAAAAGACTGTATGGTCATCTAGTGTTAATTCATCTATTGCTAACAACATGACTAATCCTATAATGCAGCTACTTGATTCAGGCAACCTTGTAATCAAAGATTCAAATAGAGGGGCCATTATATGGCAAAGCTTTGACTACCCATCAAATACCTTGCTTCCCGGCATGAAGATCGGTAAGAATTTGGCCAAAGGATTTGAATGGTTTCTTTCTTCTTGGAAAAGTGGAATGGATCCATCTAAAGGTGATTACTACTACAAAATGGATACGATCGGTGTACCACAAAATGTGTTATGGAAGGGTGCACAAATTAGATTCAGAACCGGTCCATGGGATGGGCTGAGGTTCAGTGGAATTCCAGAAATGAAAACTTATGAAAACATGTTTAGCTTCATATTAGTTTCCGAGGTGAATGAAGTCTACTACTCATTTGAGGCTAAGCAAGGCACACCTTTGTCCCGACTAGTATTGAATGAAACTGGCGTGGTTCAACGCATGGTATGGGACCAAACCAGTCGCACCTGGAGTGAGTTCTGGTATGGACCCAAAGATCCATGCGATTATTATGGAAAATGTGGTCCTTTTGGTATATGCAACATCAATGAGGTTACAGTATGCAGTAGCCTTCAAGGGTTTTATCCTAAATCATACGAGGAGTGGTCTATGCGAAACTTTTCAGGGGGATGTAAACGGAAAACACAACTGAGTTGTCATGATAATGATAATGGGTTTTATTTAATTAAAGGGGTGAAGGTACCAGACCCCCATCCTGCAACAGTTGATGCTGGTATCAGCATCGAGGACTGCAGGAACAAGTGTTTGATGAATTGCTCTTGCTTGGCATATTCGGTATTAGATATTAGAGGGGGTGGTAGCGGATGCATCACTTGGAGTAATGATTTGCTTGACATAAGGTACATTTCTGGCGCACAAGATCTATATATCAAGGCTGCAAACATAGATATAGGTAAACACCAATCAATTTCCATCCTAACTTTTTCTTTCATCTTATTTATTGCTTTTTTGTTCTTGGCATAAACAATATCATATCTTGAAATATTTTTTAAATGTGGAATTCTTTCTTCACAATATACTTAGGTCTTGAGTTGTGCAAGGGAATTATTTAATATGTGTAATGTGCAGATATATGGAGATGTTTTGTGTGGATATTTTTTACATTAAGACTGCATAAGGAAATCAACCTTCAATACAAGATGTCAATCGTACACAACTGAAGGAATAGATTAACTGTCATAGTAGTAAACCCATTATACTCTTTGCAACCCTATATTTCCCTTGGAATTTCATGATCCTATAATTATGATTGGTTAAAGAGATTGTTCTGGCACATCTCTCAACCCTATTATTTTTTTTTTTCCCCTATTTGTCTATCCTAATCTTATCAAAGGCCATTGAAAAATAGGTCTCAGCACACACAATCCCGCTTAATTGACGGCACACTCAACAATTCACTTCCACCCATGCAATTTTTTTTTTTTTGAAGGTCAATGGGCAAGTCCACCCATTCCATTGCTGGTACAGGGAGCAAAGACTTAAATGCCCAGTCTCAGCTACACATTAATTAGCTTCCTTGACAATAGCTTGATGTGATGTTATACCAAAACAAGTTAACTAATGATGACTTATATTTCACTCCTTGGAATTGCCAGCTTAGTTGAGTTATAATTGACAATTTTAGTCAGCAAAAATATCAAAGGATATGGAATTGACTAAGTCAAACATGGCAGCTTGACATCTCAGAAGTCAGACCTCAGACCTCAGTCTTTTCATTCTAATTTCTTTTACATGCTCTTTTATCAAAGCTAGACTGAAAAATAATAAATCCATTTTTTTAAAAATAATAAATCCTTTTTTTGAAAAATAAGGTTAGCTAATGCATCACATTACATAAATACAGATTATATGTAGTAACTTTTTTTAATTTTTATTTTGAAGAACAACTAGTAGAAAAACTTGTGGTTACTCAATTAGTGATCAATAGAATTACTCTACGGTGCATTTGTAATACTTGTTTATTGCAATTTTTTTTCTGGTCGTGCAGCTGGAGAAGGCAACAATAGGAGGCGAGCTGTGCTTATAGGCACCATAGTATCAGCAACTATTGCATTGTTACTTGTAATTTTGCTAGCAGGCATCATATTTTGGAGAAAGGTTTTGAAAGAGGACAATTTAGGTACTCTGGTAACTTAAATGTGCTATGTAGTTTCTAAAATTTTATAGCAAAATTCCCAATTGAAAGCTATGTACTTTATAAAACAAAATAACAAAATCACAATGTAACTACATATAACGTTTGCCAATGAACTAGCTAGTAAATCCAATAAAATTTGAATTTTGAATTTTTGATTAAAAATAATGCAATTGTATTCTAATGCCTAATAAATGATAACTGTAATATTGATTTTTCTTTGTGGCCACAGACCAGAGTTGCTCACTGAAGAACACAGAGATCCCACTATTTAACCTGGTAACAGTGGCAGCATCTACTGGAAACTTCTCTCCAGAAAATGAATTAGGCCAAGGAGCTTTTGGTATTGTTTACAAGGTATATATAATAATTCGAAATTGATCATTTTGATATTTTTAAGGTGAACATAATTACGTTATTTTTATCTATCAACTTATAAACTTCTACTGGTACATCAAGGCCCAATCTTGATGTTTCACCAGTTTGCTTGAAAGTGAAATTGAGAGTTAATCAATGGTCACAGAGATAGGTTTTTTTTAATAAAACCTTCTTCCAAATGCGTGGTATGTTCCCATCAAAGAATCATTTTTTTGGTTCTTTTGTTCTTATTTAATTTTTTCCCTTACCGGTACCATTATCTAAGTATAGGGTCAGCTACCAAGCGGTGAAGAGATTGCAGTGAAGAGGCTCTCAAAAAATGCATCACAAGGTCAAAATGAATTCATGAATGAGGTCATGCTCATTGCAAAGCTACAACACCGTAACCTTGTCAGACTGCTGGGTTGTTGCATCCATGCCTCTGAGAGAATGCTGATTTATGAGTACATGAGCAACAAGAGCTTAGATTTCTTCATATTCTGTACATTTTGTCAATATCATAATTTTCACTTCTTATATATTTCTTAACAATGTGCTTTTAGAATGAAGTGCGTAGAATTCCCGACATATCAAAATCAATTTACATCACACAAAGGGATCATAGTTTCATAACTGTATTTTATGAGATGACATCTGTATACTGTCAAATCAATTTATTTTCATATCAAATTTAAACAAGCATACCACCAAAATTACCTTTGATTGCAAAACAATTTCCTTAAAAATTTCCAATCAGAAATTAAGGTTCTTCTTTTCCATGCATGACTTGCATGTTTAATTTGAAGAACCTCTATGAACATAGATGAAGAGAGATGCAAATTGTTAAATTGGAGATCAAGGTCGGAGATAATTATCGGAATTGCAAGAGGGCTTCTCTACCTTCACCAGGATTCCAGATTTAATATAATTCATAGAGATCTCAAAGCAGCAAATATTCTCTTAGATGGAGAAATGTCACCTAAAATATCAGACTTTGGCACTGCACGTTTGTTCAGACGAGATGAGAATGAAATAGCTACTGAAATTGTTGTAGGCACACGGTACATAATTTTTACTTGTAAAATGTTCTCCCTTGCCTACAAGCTATTTCTCTTGCTATTTATTTTTGATGGAGTGAGATAACTATTAACTAGTAGTTTCTTATGGTAACTTGGTTACCTGATAATGACTTAATTTGTTTTTGTTTTTTTGATGTAGTGGATACATGTCTCCTGAGTATGCAATGGAAGGCATAATGTCAGTGAAATCAGACGTTTACAGTTTTGGAGTTCTACTACTTGAGATAATATCTGGAAAAAGGAATTACGGAAATCAAAACCTTCTAGCATATGTAAGTAGTTTCTATGAAAATCCTGTTTGCTAAATAAAATTAATTACAACCAGTGTTCTAAATAGCGCGCTATAGCGTTTTTGGATCCCAAACGCTAAGTTATGACATCAAAATGCGCTATTTGCGCTACGACCGCTATAGCGGTGATAGTGGTCCGCTATAGCACTATAGTGGTCCGCTATTTGCGCTACGGCCGCTATACAATATGTGCTTTAAATAAAGACTCAAAAAAGCTCAAACTGAAATTGAATTTGTTGCTACTTGCTACAGATAAATCAATTTGAAATTGGGGATAGAAATTGAAATTTGAATAGAAAAAAAATAGATTATGTCATAAATCATGATGCTTAATATATTTTTAATAGGAAAAATCGATAGTTTATGATATTACTATAGATATTTTGAACCGCAATTTGGACTTTGTACGGGTTCAATATGAATATTATAATTTCTTAATTACTTTGGTGTTATTTATTGTTCTATGAGACTTTAGATAATGTTGATATTTAGTACAAATATTGAATATACAGAATGTAAAAAAAAAAAAAACGCTATGTGGCATAGCTTCCGCTATGGTGACACTATTTGCTATAGCTTTTTTGTAGCCTTCCCGCTATGACACTATAAACGCTATTTAGAACCTTGATTACAACTGATCATATATATGGCTAGCTAAGGCATTATCTTCTGATGTAGTGATAAAAATAAAGTCCTACTTATAAGAGGCCGTCTGTCTGAAACTAAATTAAAAATTTCTCCTTATTATTATTTAAATTTTGAAAACTTAATTTCATTTTTATCTCAAAAAATAAATTTTCTGATACGACTCTTTCTACCATAGATATATCGTTGTTCTTGAATCTAGACTATATACATCTTTATTTTGGTGCTGCGTTGCGTATCATTGTAACAAGTACAACATTATTTATCTGATCAAGTTTCCCAATGGTTTTAGAAGTTTTACTCATTATCCAATTGAGCCCCTTAAAGTTGAAAATTTCCCATTTTGGTCTCCAAATTATCTTACGAAGTAGTATAAAATTGCACTCTCTTGCTCGTTAGAAAATGCACGACACACATGTACTGTCATATGTTAGGCAAACTATCTATCAAGCTCCAATTTTAACAGAAAAAAAAAATGGAGGCCATCAAGTACAAATTTAATCATGGAAATTTATAAGCATGTATTTAATTGATTCAATTCATATATTTTCATAGGCATGGAAGTTTTGGGAAGAAGGTAAGGCAGAAGATCTAGCTGATGAAGCAATAATAGATTGCTCAAGTGTTCAATCGGAGCTAGCGAGGTGTGTTCATGTTGGTCTTTTGTGTGTACAAGAGTGTGCAGACGATAGACCAACCATGTCGACCGTGGTTCTAATGTTGTCAAGCGGAAGTGCAACATTACCTGAGCCCAAAAAACCAGTTTTATGCACAAGAATTACATCTCAATTGGCATTGTGCGAGCATCTGTTCCACAGTACAAGTTGACAGTTATTGCCATTGAAGGTGTGATAGAGATAACACAAGTTTGACCACAGTCAATGGTTGTTAAGCAAGGTTGTTAGGCATTTTGTTAGCTTATTCTACAAGATTCTACAAGACTATATACAGCCCCCCTTGTAAATGTAATGAGATTAAGAAATCAATAATAAAGAAAACCTTCTCTTTCAATTTACTGTTCTTCTACATTTAACATGGTATCAGACACCTCATGACAAACGCCTTGAGCTGATCCAACTTTCCGAAATTTACCAGTACCTTTTCTTCTCTTTCGAGTATTCCATTTTCTTGGAATCATGGTTGCTTCCACCGAATCTGCTCCAATCTCACCTCCTTTACCTGCTGTTATCAATCCGATACAGTTTCATTACTCAATCAATCCAAAACTTGATGGAACCAATTTTTTGTTATGGAGATCGCAAGTATTACCTGTGCTTAGGGGCCATGGCCTTCTTTCATTTCTTGATGGCACTTCTACTCCTTCTTCGAGCCCTCTCACCACCTCGTCTAGCTCCAATCAGACGACTGAGTTGTGGCACCGACAAGATCAGCTTATCTTGGCTTGTCTTCTCTCCAGCCTCAGACCAGAGATTCTTCCTCAAGCTATTAGCTGTGATACCTTTGCTGATCTCTGGCGTATGCTCAATTCCACCTACTCAGCTCAGTCCACCTCTCGAGTTCTTGAACTCAAGCTTCAACTCCAATATTTGAAGAAAGGTAATCTTACCTGCACTGATATCTCAATCGCCTCAAATCGGTTGCCTTGCAGCTCCGTTCCATTGGTTGTGAGATTAGCGACCAGGACTTCTCTCTTTATCTTTTCGCTGGTTTGCCTCCTGAGTACAATTCCCTCTTCTCTCACATCTCAGAGTACCACCTTCTCGATTGCTGATCTCCACGGCCATCTCCTCAATTTTGAGGCTCGCTTAGCTTCTCAAGTTTTTGCGATCAAACCGCTCACCTCACCCTTGGCGATTCTTCGAGATTACTCCTTGTACATTCTTTTATTATCAATGGGTCCGGTTCGGGTTCTAATTCTTTTGGACTCGCTAATCTCTCTCCTGGATCCTCCACCCCGATTTTCCTACTCCCAATTCTGCTGCTCTCTCCACTAGTCTCGCTCCCAGGTCAAGTTCTACCGTTACTCCAAATTTGACTGAGGTTTTGGCTCCAGCTCTTCTTTCTACTCTTCCCTGGCAGACTCAGCAACAATTGGCCACCGCCTATATTTCTCAGAGCTCAATCGTTCTCATCACTGAGGGGGCAGGGGCAGAGGCCGTGGTCGCGGCCGTGGAAAATCATATACATCCTTTGGTGCATCACAAGGGAGAGGCAATGGGAGCAATGGAGGTCAGGGTGGAGGTGGCGGCAAAGGCATCACTGTCCCTCAGACTTGCCAAATCTGTTCCAAGATTGGCCATATCACCAAAGAATGCTGGTACCGGTATGACGATGATCCAGCTCCTACACCTCAGGTCAATCTGGCTGAACCTTCTTCTTCCCCTACCAGCGACTGGTTTCTTGATTCGGGCACCTCTTTTCATATTGTCCCTGATCTGAACTGCCTTACTGACTACATTCCTTACCAAGGTAATGATGTAATACGAGTTGGTAATGGCCATGGCTTATCTATTTCTCATTTTGGATCCTCTTTCCTTATCACTACCAGAACCTGATTCTTAGCAATGTTCTTCATGTCCCTAACATCACAAAAAGGCTTATCAGTATTTCTCATCTCACTCGAGATAATAATGTCATAGTTGAATTTAACAATTCTGGTTGTGTGATTAAGGATCCCAAGACCCAAAAGGTGCTGCTTGAAAGGGGGGGGGGGGGGGGGGGGGATATCTCAAGGGCTTTATTTTCTTCCCAGTCCTGCAGCTCTTCTTTCTGATGTATCTCATGGCAATCTTTGGCACTACCGCCTTGGTCACACCTCTTCTCCTGTCATCCAGCACTTAGATTCTAATCATCTTATTTCTTCTGTCTCACAACTTTCTCCATGTGATGCTTGTAATAAATACAAATCTCATAGATTACCTTTCTCCTTAGAGCTTGTTCATGTTGATGTATGGGGCCTTCTCCTGAAATTTCTAAACTTGGCAAAAGATTTTATGTGTTGTTTGTGGATGATTTCTCTCGTTTTTCTTGGTTATTTCCATGCTCTACCAAGTCATTGCGGGTTTTAAAACTCGAGTGGAAAATCTTTTTTCTTCTTCTCTAAAAACTTTACAGTGTGATGGCGGCACTGAGTTTAAGCCTCTCATGCGTCGATTTCCTAAACTCACTTTTCGGGTTTCATGTCCTTATACTCCCAAGCAGAATGGTGTTGTTGAGAGAAAGCATCGCCATGTAGTGGAGCTGGCCTTGGCAACAATGACTCAAGCCTCTATTCCTCTCTTATATTGGGATTACATCTTCAAGAGCATTGTGTTTATTATTAATCGGCTGCCTTCAGCTTTGCTGAATTTTCAGTCCCCATATGAGATCCTTTTTCGTCAAGCACCTGATTATTCCTTTTTCAAAAAGCACCTGATTATTCCTTTTTCAAAATTTTCAGTACCCAAATGAGATCCTTTCCAGCACGTCACATGTCGGCAGCTTTTCCTACCAGTGAAAGTTAGAAGCCTAGGTTGCCCAAAAGCTAAGGACGGATAGCAATTCTCATCCCCAAATATGATCTTGTTTAAGAGCATTTCTTTCTCTATTAAACCAAAGAAAAATTTGAGAATCACTGATATCCATCCTTTTTCTCCGTTGGTTGTGTCAGAGAAAGGACAGACAATCAACACAACTATTTTCAAAATTTGACAATTGACTTTCAAAAGATTCAATTTCAATTTTTTTTTAAGGTTGACAGCAAGTGCCGACAAAAGTTGTATTTATAAAAAGTTATTTGCAAATGCCCTACAAGTGCCCTATATTACATCAGTTCTATTTGTGAAATAAAATTACTAGCAGTGTACAATATGCACTTGCTTGGTCGAGTATTCCGATTCGACCACTACTCCTAAGCAAATAATTGCCAATTGTGAATATGCGTTGTGACTTCATCGATTACAATGCTCTGCGGTTTCGTCTTCCCCGAAAAGATTCTCTAATTCTTTTCCTTATAGAGAGCTCATACTCCAGCCGCCCATGCTGTGTCCCAATGCTTCCTATCTAACATAGGGACCCCTGCTGGCCCAACCACCAAACTTCCACAATTGTAGCACCATTCCGTGGTGCTATGTTTAACTGTGCGAATAGGCCCCTCTAGAAGCTTGCCGCATATGTACTGGGAATGATATGATTCCTCATTTCGATGACCCCATTATTACGAAAGACAACCATGTGTTACTGTTGAAAATAGAACAAAAGTAAAGGGCAAAATTGTAAATAAATAGAAGTAGGATATTACCGTTACTCTAACGGTAAATAAACTCAAGGGACTATTTATACTCAAGACAGAGAGTGTAAAGGAGCTGTTCTGAAAAAATAACAAAAAATCAAATACTGAAATTACTGTTCTCCTCAGTCTTTACATCTCTTTAAAAATCAACATGGTATCAGAGCACTAAGTTCTGTGACCGAAAATTTCCATCAATTTACCAGTAAACTGGTACACAACAAATCAGCAAAAAACCCATAACAGAAAGTTCAGCAGAGGAGTAAAATGGCTCAAGAGGGGCAACTCGAAGCTACCGGTACCTCCAAGCTCACAAATACTTTGCTCAATGGCAAGAACTATCTTACATGGGCAAAGGCTGCATCTAGAGCGCTCAGCGGTCGAGAGATGCGAGAATACATCACAGGAGAAAATACCGAGCCAAAACCCACAAACCCAAATTTGCTGACCGAATCCGAAAAAAAGGCAGCAAAGAAATGGAGAACACAAAACGATAAAATCATAACATGGCTTAGAAATTCCATGGAGCCATCTATTTCAGAGCTCTTTCTCCTCGCTGACACGGCCTTTGAGCTATGGCAAGCCGTGAAAGATACGTACGGGCAAGAAAACAACTACTCCCGTATCTATCAACTCAAATTAGAAATCCAGCAAGAAAAGCAAGGCACAAGAAAGCATATAGAGTACCTTGGTGCTCTTCAAAAGAAGAAAGATGAACTTCGATCATATCGGCCACCAACATCTGATCTGGCCATAATAAAAAAAAGAGAAGAAGAAGATGACATCTTCGAGTACCTTGCGGGATTAAACCCTAGTTACGAGGCTGTACGAGCTCAAATCATGAATACCATTCCGCTTCCATCATACTCTCAAATCAAAAACATGATTCAACAAGAAGAGAGCAGAAGAGAAGCCATGGCCGGTCCACAAGTCAAAACTGACGAGGAACACGAGGCCCATGGCTTCGCCGTGGCCAAAAGATCGAATTTCCCAAATTTCGGCCAAAACCCTAGCTCAGCCAAAACCACCGAAAATTGTGAATATTGCAAAAAAGAGGGCCATGAGAAGAACAAGTGCTGGTTTCTCCATCCCGAACTAAAGCCGAAATGGTGGGGTAACAATGGCAAGGGCAAAAAAGGGAAAAACCCTAAGGGGGAGAGGAAATTCGGTGGAGCAGCGAAGATCCAGGGAGAAAAGGAAAGAGAGACTGGTAATGGGTCCGCACCTTATGGGTATTCTCTCTTTAACGGGTCCGCCCCTCCTTATGGATCCGCATCTCTCACTAATGGGTCCGCATCTCTCTCTAACGGGTCCGCACTCTTTCATTCCATCGGGTCTGCAGCGTCCGCTCCTCTTCAAGCTAACGGGTCCGCCTTCCATTCTATTGGGTCCGCTGCTGCCCCTGCTCCAACCCGATCCGAGATGTCTGCCCTCTTCACCCAACTCAGTGGGCTGTTAAGCAGGCCGGAAACAGGTTTTTTTTAATTTAGAGAATTTATTAGAAGCCCAATACAATGAATCTAATATAAGCCCAAATCAAATTAAATATGTGATACCACATAAAAGGGTGAATGGAAAATCTGAAACCAAAAACAATGAAATAAAACCACAAAAATATACATATTTAGGAAATCTAAATCAAGAACACTCCAAAAATAATTCGGTATGGATTCTAGATTCCGGTGCTACCGACCACATGACCGGAAACAAAAATTTGTTGCAAAATTATAAAAAAAGAAAAGGTCAAGAATTTGTTTATGTAGCAAATGGTGAAAAAATAGAAATTTGTGGTTATGGCTCAATTATAGTTTTTCTAAAAGAAATTAAAAATGTTTTACATATAACAAATTGCACCGCAAACTTATTGTCCATAAGTAAACTCTCAAAAGAAATAAATTGTGAATTTATTTTTTCATCAAAAAATGTTATTTTTCAGGATATAATATCGAAGAGGATGATTGGTGAAGGCATTTTTCAAAATGGACTCTATTTTTTGTATAGCAAAAAATGTAATTTCAATGCAAAAATGCAAGATATAGGACAATTATGGCATAGAAGAATAGGACATCCTTCCGACAGAACTTTAAAATGTATTTTTGATTTTTCTAATTTGGATTGTAGTAATTGTGAAGTATGCAAATTAGCTAAGCATACAAGACTCCCTTTTGCTAATTCAATTTCGAAAAGTAATCAAATATTTGAACTTGTTCATTCCGATGTTTGGGGACCCGCTCCCATAGATTCTTATAATGGGTTTAAATATTTTGTTATATTCATAGATGATTTTTCACGATTGACATTTCTATATTTATTAAAAAATAAAAGTGAAGTTTTTTCTCACTTTCAAGATTTTTCAAACTTAGTTGAAAATCAATACAATATAAGGATTAAAGTTCTTAGAACCGATAATGGAACGGAATTTGTAAATCAAAATTTTTCCAATTTTTTGAAACAAAAGGGAATTATACATCAAACAACTTGTGTTTATACTCCACAACAAAACGGAATTTCTGAAAGAAAAAATCGTCATTTGCTTGAAATGACAAGAGCACGCATGTTTCAAACTAATGTTCCAAAAATCTATTGGTCGGATGCCGTTCTTACCGCAACCTATTTGATTAATAGATTGCCAAGTGTTGTATTAAAAAATAAAAGTCCATTAGAAATTATTTATCAAAGGAAAATAATTTTTAATCATCTAAGAGTCTTTGGATGTACATGTTACGTACACCAAAATAAACGAGATAAATTAGATCATACATCCATAAAAACGATCTTTTTAGGATACCCATTCCAAAAAAAGGGGTATAAATGCTATGATGTTATAAACCAAAAATTATATATTTCTAGAGATGTAACTTTCGTTGAAAATGAGCCATACTTTAAAACAAATAAAGATGAAATTGATAATCAAATTAGCACAAATGATTTTATTATTCCCATGTCTACTAATCAAATTGTTGAGCAAATAATTGTAGGGAATGAAGAAGAAGAAGAAAATAATAATACTTCTCAAAGTGGAGCCGAGGAAGAAGAAGAAGGTGATAATATTGAAGCCGAAAGTGAAAATATTGAAGAAATTCCATTAAGGAGATCAATTCGGCCTACTCAACCGTCCACAAGGTTACGAGATTACGTAACCTATAAGGTTCAATATCCTATTGAAAATTTTATTTCATATAAAAATATTTCAAAAACACACCATGTATTTCTTAGTTCAATTTCAAAAATGGAAGAACCAAGAAATTTTGAGGAGGCTATAAGTCAACCGGTGTGGTGCAAGGCCATGAAAGAAGAACTTCAAGCCTTAAAAAAAATAACACATGGACCATCGAATCATTACAAAAAAAAGTAAAAAAACCGTTGGATGTAAATGGGTATATAAAAGTAAATACAATAGTGATGGTACCATAGAACGGTACAAGGCAAGATTAGTTGCCAAAGGTTATACCCAAACGTATGGTATATATTACCATGAGACTTTTGCACCGGTGGCTAAAATGAATATCGTAAGAATTTTATTTTCTATTGCGGTAAACCGAAATTGGAAATTATACCAAATGGACGTCAAAAATGCCTTTCTTCAAGGAACACTTGAAGAAGAGGTATATATGACTTTACCACCCGGTCATGAAAAAGAAAAAAATCATGAATTAGCTTGCAAATTGAGGAAAGCTATCTATGGATTGAAGCAATCGCCAAGAGCATGGTATGGCAAGCTAAGCTCTCATTTAATTTCTTGTAATTTTAAAATTAGTAACGCCGATCATTCATTATTTGTAAAACTTGAAGGAAAAAATACTACCGTTATATTAGTATATGTTGATGACATTATAATCACCGGAAATAACCAAGAAGAAATTAATAAAATAAAATTTCAATTGAAAGAAAAATTTGACATTAAGGATCTTGGTTATTTAAAATATTTTTTAGGAATAGAAATTGCACATTCTAAGAAAGGTTTATTTATTTCCCAAAGAAAGTATACTTTAGATTTGTTAAAAGAAACCGGTAAACTAGATTGTAAACCGGCCTCAACACCAATAGATGGTAAGCATAAATTAAATACCGAAGATGGTGAACCTTTAGAAGATATAAATCAATTTCAAAGACTTGTAGGAAAATTAATATACCTAACGGTAACTCGTCCGGATATTTCTTTTTCGGTAAGTCAAATTAGCAAATTTATGCATGCCCCTAGAACACCACACTTAGAAGCAATAAATAAAATTTTAAGATATTTAAAAGGAACACCCGGAAAGGGAATTTGTATGAAAAATAACAATTCTAACAATGTGTGTGTGGCTATTCCGATGCATATTGGGTCGGGAGCTTCGATAGAAAATCGACAACCGATTTTTGCACATTTGTAGACGGAAATCTAGTTACATGGAAAAACAAGAAACAAAACGTTGTGGCACGATCAAGCGCCGAAGCAGAATATCGTGTCATGGCGTCCACCGCAAGTGAGTTGACATGGATCAAGCAACTCTTTTCGGATTTGGGAATTAAAACTCATGCGCCGATGCAAATGTTTTGTGATAATCAAGCGGCACGGCATATAGCATCCAACCCGGTGTTTCACGAAAGAACAAAACATATCGAAGTCGATTGCCATTTTATTAGAGAAAAAATACAAGCAAAGGAAATTGAAACTCCTTTCGTAAGAAGCGAAGATCAATTGGCGGATATCTTTACAAAGGGACTTGATCCGAGGCTATTTGAAGAAAATATAAGTAAGCTATGATTGATCGATATTTATAATCCTAGCTTGAGGGAGAGTGTTGAAAATAGAACAAAAGTAAAGGGCAAAATTGTAAATAAATAGAAGTAGGATATTACCGTTACTCTAACGGTAAATAAACTCAAGGGACTATTTATACTCAAGACAGAGAGTGTAAAGGAGCTGTTCTGAAAAAATAACAAAAAACCAAATACTGAAATTACTGTTCTCCTCAGTCTTTACATCTCTTTAAAAATCAACAGTTACCACATATGCCCTAGCTAGCTATAAGTATCTCCTTTGTCAGTACTTTGTTTTCTTGTAGGAGCCAAATGAAAATCTTTACCTTCATTGGTGCTTAAATTCAAAATTAATTATTCTAATTTAAAAAGATATTGGGACATGATGCATGAAGTTGTAATTATCGGAGGAATAACAGATTCATTCATCAAAGTTGTCATTACTACTGAGAGGTATGTTATTTCAATATTTAATACGCTGTGTTTTATTCTCTCACTTGTGGAACTTTATAAGATACTGCCTTTAATATGGTGGCATTGTCATTTTTCTTGATTAAAAATATTGGCCAGTGTTGGAGATACCTAACAATACCTACACAATGCGGGATTCAAGTATTGGAGATCTTAAGCATAGCTACGTGGGAAATTTGCAAATTAATCCCTCTCTCTCCGCTTTTCTTCCCCAGTTCCCCATCTTCCTATACTAACCAAATAAGAAAATAACACAACGGCTTTGATTGCCATTTTTAGCTTTCTTGCCAAGTTTCAACGGCTCTAAAAGCTTGACAAGAAATTGTATGCTATAAACACAACAATTAATCAATACATGCTGTAAATTAATATCATATCGAATTAGGTTATATATCTGTTCAATCCTTGGTACTCTTTGACCCATTCAAAAAACAACAATTCAAAGAGAGTTCAGCTCTGGCAATACAATTTCAAAAAAAAATATCACCCCCAAAACCATTTCGCTTATGTTATCAATAGCGTATAAAGTACCTAAATATAATTTGAAAATAATAACACATTCTACAGTCTCTTGATTCTCTACCGGCCTTCAATTCCGGTTATGGTCAGTTGATCCACAGAGACCACAGTTGATGAATTATGTTGGTAGAAGGACCACTCTGAGGGAAAACCTCTAATTCTTGTACCAAACAACGGTTTCTTGGGGTCCTGTAGCAATGTGTCACTTGATAGCATTGTGAAAACAGAGCTCATCGATGGCCTATCATCAGGACACTCTTGCACACACAAAAGACCCACATGAACATATCTCATTAGTTCTGTTGCGAAGGCTGAGCTTTCTACCGTGTCGTCAAGCAACTTTATAATGTTTTCTTCTTCCCATAATTTCCATGCCTACATGATGATTTACACAGTTCAAATTGACTTGTTTTATATCAGTACTGATAATTTTTTTTGAAATTATGACATGTCACTCACATAAGCAAGAAGGTTTTGATTGCCTTGATTTTTTTTGCCACTTATTATCTCAAGAATTAGAACTCCAAAGCTATAGACATCAGTTTTAACTGAAATTGAACCCTCAAGCATATACTCAGGAGGCATGTATCCGCTTCAAATATGTGAAATGAAAGAAGAAAAATAATCAACATGAATTTAGTCAAGTGGAATTGATTTATGAGGTGTAAAAACTGAATTGGCACATACCGAGTTCCTATTAGAGTTTCCGTGTTTATCAGTCCCTGCTCTCTTTTAAACAATCTTGCTGTGCCAAAATCAGAAATTTTAGGATTCATTTGTTCATCTAATAAAACATTTGCTGCTTTCAGATCCCTGTGTATTACATTGAATCTGGAGTCTTGATGAAGATAAAGAAGCCCTCTAGCAATCCCAATTACAATTTCTAATCTCATTGTCCAATTTAAGGAGGAACGCTTTGTAGCATCTGTTACATGAGGTAACAAAATATGAAATACCCCTTGCAGTTCAAAAGTTGCATGCAACAATTGTAAGAGAAATCTTACTGTAATTGTTGAATTGATGGATGATGAGAACTTTAAAATGATAATCAATAGTGTTTCAAATTTGGGATGCATACCAAAGATTAAAAAATCTAAACTTTTGTTGGCCATGAACTCATAAATCAACATTCTCTCATTGTCCTCAATGCAGCATCCAAGGAGTCTAACAAGGTTCCTATGCTGTAGCTTTGCGACCAGCAAGACTTCATTCATGAACTCGTTTAATCCTTGCACGGATTCTCTTGATAGCCTTTTCACTGCAATTTCTTGGCCACAAGGCAATTGACCCTAGGATGTTTTGTGATTGTGAGTGCCTTTTGATTTTATTAGAGCAAGGACTGGAAGATGCTTTTAAATATGGAAAATAACAGAGTTTGTTTTTGCAGTATTATTTTTTTCCTTACTGTTTTTCACATTAGCTTTTTTTTAATATTAATAAGTAATTACATAAAGGATGAATCATGAGTATTTCTTCTGAACAAACATGTGAGCCTATTGCAAATATATAGCAAGGAGTACCTTGTAGACAATGCCAAATCCACCTTCTCCTAATTTATTTGTACTCGAAAAGTTATCTGTCACTCGTAAAATCATGTCCATGTCAAAGACAGGGAGATCTGTTCCTTTGAATGTCTCATTTCGCACCAAATAGTTCAGGTTTTTACCTGTGGTAGAAGATATGGCTGCATAGTTATAAAGACATCTAAAAGCAGAAAATTTTATTTTGATCTGCAATCTTTGTTATAAACGGGTCGGGTTGGTTGGGTTTCATTGAGATTGTCAATCCAATTTGCTATAGTCGGGTTACAAATTTTTTTATCGGTAACTAACCAATTAAGATATAAATCATTCAATCAGAGCTTCATGTTAGACTGTAGGTTTCATTAAAAAAAACTATTTCTAAACAACATAAGAAACAATTAGTTATAATTGGAAAAAGTACAAATAAGAATGTAAGTACGGCTAATATTACTGTAGAGAAAGTTTTACTATATAGCAAGGAGTACCTTTTAAACTATTTCTAACTAACAATATAGTAGAGAAAGTTTTATTTAAATATAAAATTAACAATGTTCGCATATTCTATAATAATATTACTGTTATAGTTTTTTTTTTTTGAAGGTAAGTACGGCTAATATTACTGTTATGTTATGTATAAATAACTTTAATTTCTTAAGAAAAATAATGTACTGTGGTCAGGTGGGGCTTACTCAAACATTTTACAAAGTACGTATCCAATAATTATTTGCAGGATTTATCAAAATACAATCCATATCTAACAAATCAAATTCTAAATCTGCAACATTTTGGGTCGGATTAATTGGTTGGGTCAGTCAGAATTGTCAGATTAATCAAATTTTACTTGCAACCCTACTGTTACCTTGTTTTGAATATCTCATCTTTTTCCTCCATAGTAGACATACAATTAAAGATATCAGGAGCACTAATATTATGCTACTTGATATTATTCCAATAATTGCTGCCCTCCATTTTCTCAGATTTGTACCTATATTGAAAGACAGTTTCTTAAAATCTAAATTGCTCTTGATCTAAACTTGCTAAACAATATGGAAAGTGATTTTTTTCTTTTTCTGGTATTCAAGAAAAATGCATCAAAACATATCTTTTAAAACCCTTATTTACTTACTATTGCCATAGTTGTTATTGCTAAAACAGAATACTACTGTTATTATTTCAAAAGAAAAAAAGATGTTTAAAAGAATCCCTACAAATTATGAATACACATAGGCAAGATGAAAATTTAGGTAAAACTCACTAAGCTCAGACTTTGAAACCTTCACGTACAGAACTTGTCCGCCACCAGTGTACTTCGTATCAGTAAGCACAGTTTGCCACATAACACAGCCGCTCCCTTGTCCCGTGATATCCAAGGGGGCATATGCCATACACGAGCAATTCATCAAGCATCTGCTCCTGCACTCCTTAACACTGATGCTCGCATCCACAATTGCATTATGCGAATATGGTACCTCTACTCCTTCAATTACATAAAACCCATCACTATTAGCACTACAACCTAAAGGTACCATGCGTTTGCACCCACCTGAAGTGTTTCTCATGTACCACTCCATTAGTGACAGTGGCTCAAATCCTCTCAGACAATTACAGGCTTGCATATCATCTCGCTGGCAAATACTGAAAGGCCCACACCTTGCGAATTGGCTGCACTCATCTTTTGTTTTCGACCAGAACAAGTTCCAGGTCTGATGAGGTTGATCCCAGACAAAACGTTGAATTATACCAGTTTCGTTCAGCACTACTCGGGCTAAGGTCGAGGTTGACTTGGCTACAAATCCATATGACACCTCATATTGATCCCACACAAATAAGAAATTAAACATGTCTTGATAAGATAACATCTGGGGTCCCCCGCTAAAATATTCTCCATTCCAAATACCAGAACGGCTAAATATCTGCGAACGGTCCCATGTAATAATCTCAGGAGCACCTACAGTGTCCATCTCAAACCTGTAGTTACCTTCTGATGGGTCATTGCTGCTTTTCCAGGAAGAGAGTGATGTCTCAAAGCCAGTCTTCAAGTTTTTGCCAACTTTCATGCCGGAAAGCAATGTATTAGTTGGGTGATCAAAACTTTGCCATATGATACTATTGCTCGTTTGATCTTTCAGTATAAGATTTCCAGAATCATTCAGCTCCAATATTGGACTGAAATTATTGGCATCACTTGAGGAGTTAGAGCTAGATGACCATACTGTCCTTCCTGTTGAATCATATAGCATTATTGACCCTCTCTTATTTAAGGTTAGTGTGCCAGAGGTGTTGTTCAAGGGACAATCTCTGTTTGCGACCCATACGACAATATCTGGTGAGACTGTGAACCATACACCCACGAAACGATTTCTGGATGAACCAGGGCTGAAGAACCCAAGCTCAAATACGGATTTTGGTGAGACAAGAGTCTCTCCATCTGTAAGGTTTTGAGCACTCAGTAAGGTATCTATTGGGATGGCAAAAGGTGAGAAAGAAAGGAGAAAGAGAGTAATTTTGAATAATTTAGAAATCATCTCTTTGTTCATCTCTTCTAGTACAAAATCAAGGATAATTAAATTGGAGTATTAAGGCAATGGGTACGCTGTCGATATTTGAACCATTATATATATTTTGTAATGGAACAAAATTGATTAAAATAACAATGAATACAAACCGCAATACAAGATGGGACCCACGTAAAGGTGAGTGCATGAAGGTGAGACTAGGTGCCAAAACACAGTACCCACCGTTTATTTCCAAGATCAAACTAAGATGGACCCACATAACAGCAAAACACTGCAAATGGAGCACCGCTCAGCGCTCAGCTGGTGCACTAGTCCGCATCGTCTGCATTAACTCAGAAGAGTATATTTTCAGTTACTGTTAATGCATCTCGGTCGTCTAATTTTAAATGAAGTCAATCTGGTTCCGACCTATAACACACGGGTTTTTTTAATATTAGTGTAAATTTAGTCCATATAATTAAAGCAAATTGAACGGTTCAGATTCATTAATTCAAAAAATTCTTTTTGAATTAATGCAGAGAATACGAATTCGGTGCACTAAAAGCATGTTTGGTAAAAATAGAAAAGCTATGCCAGCCCAATGGGTTCTTAAAAAAAAAAAAAAAGGGTGGTTTGGCAGTTTTAAACTACCATACCAGCTAAATAGAATAGCAGTTTCAATCTGTGATAACAATAGAACTTTTTCAGAAATAGAATTAATTTTTTTTTAGAGATGGTAAAATAAATTTCGGTGGAATGGAAATTGAATTATGATTTTTCTCTTACTATCAGCTGGTCAGTTGCTAAATTTTTTTTCTTTTTTTCTTTTCACCAAATAGGTGATAAATCATCTTCACAGGTTCTCCATTCTATACGTTTTTTTTAGGTAAGAAAGCAATTGCCATCTTACGGTTTTTCATTCCATTCTATACGTTAGACAGTTGACCGAGTAAAACCTTCTGGCATTGGTTTCTGATTTTGATAGGGACTTTCGGGTTAGACAACTATTTTGTGCTTATGCTGAATGCAAGGGGTCCGACTCTGCTGCTTTTCCGATAAAAAAACAGCAGTCAGTTTTTTCAGATCCAACTATTCAAATTCATCGAGATTTGTACATGAAAAAATTTCTATATCGAGATACGTAAAATAAAAAATTTTGAATGGTGAGATGTAGAAAAGAAGAATCCTGCTTTTCTGTCCGGAAAACAGCAGAGTCCATTCCGAATGCAAGTGGCTATATATAGTCTAAGAAAAGGACATCTTTGACCAATTCATTTCTTCTATATGAGTCCATTATAGCGAGAAAATTTATTGACTGGTGCAAGTGGTCAAGCCATGTGGAAAGTGGTTATGTGGGTGGGTCCTAGATGGAAGTTGGGGGGGGGGGGGGGGGGGGGGGGGGGTGGGCGGAACAAATTGATTTAATAAATTTCTCCCGATGACCACCTAATTTACTTCCAAGAATCCAAGTCGAGTCCGCATCTTCTGCATTAACTCAAAAGAGATCTTTTGAGTTTAATGTATCTCTGATCAAGATCGGATCCAATCCGGCCCTTTAATATTAGTGCGGATCTCAATCGGACGGTCCAGATCTATTAACGTATGTTCAGTTAATGTAGAGGATACGAATTCCAAGTCCAGTGCACCCCATTTATTTTAACTTCTGCATTTAGTCCATTCACATCTTCCAGTCAAAAGTAGAAAGCGACTGACCACCTTCTTCTAAAAGAAATTGTAGGCTAGACCGTTCTCTTTTCAACAAAGACAAAGTGGGTGCTCTAACCAGGTACAAAAAACAACGTTATTGTTATTGATAATGCAACTTGTCCTGTGGAGGAAAAGGTGTTTTACGGACAATAAAAAAAATTGGAGGAATTGATGGAGGAGGTCAGATGGAAATTCAAGTTTTACAAAGGCGCGGCACATCATATGATGAGAGACAATGGATAGGAAGGTCCTACTGGTACGAACCAGGTACCACTGGTACGAAGACTCAAGCTACTGACTTGGCTTAGAGACGAAAATTTCTTGAGCAAGCTGACTTTTTGTAATTTGTCCTTTCAAGCTTACTTTTCATTTTGCTTTACATTTCCTGTTTTACCTCAACTATGTTGAGCCTTGTTTTTCTTTTCGCAATCTTATTGTAATTACAAAACTTTTGTAATTCAATCAAATGAAATTAAATGGGGGGGATGACCCACATTTTTTCTCAAAAAAAAAAAAAAGAAGCACGAATCTCAAAGCGGCTAAGAGTAAATCTCAAACCGTATAGTGAAGGAAATTTTTTACACATATTGGAGAGGATACTTGTTCCCACCTTGTTGACGTGAATAGAAATGGACATTGCCATTTTCCAACAAAGAGTGTACCTAATTTACTAGATGACAAAATGATGCGATAGTACAGTTTGTTAAGAAAAAACTTTTAAAATTATAGCTACTTAAACATTGAGAGTTCGAGTTCCGTTCACGACTTTGCAGTTTATGTGAAGATTTTTTTTTTTCAAAAAAAATTGTATCTAATTTACTAGAAGTTGAAAATCAGTGGATCAAAGAGATATTGATTCTTCTAGCGCACAAGACGAACCGATTTTTTTATTAATAGAAAAAAGTGATTTTGTTTAAAAACTAGTATATTTTCGAAAGGACGGAAATTTTGTTCTTGTCCAGTGGACATATAATAGACATCTTGCGTCCACCATTGTAGCGACCTGATATATTAATTTTGGATCCGGACGAAGAATAGTATCAGCTACAATTAGTGTATTGAAATGGATCGGCAGGTCCAGGACTGGACCGGACAACCCGGGTTCCGACCCGGACCGGCCCGGACCGTGCTCCAAACCCGGACTGGACCGGACCAAGGCTAGGGACAGTCCTAGCACGGGTTTGGTCCGTTTTTTTTTCCCCGTCTCATGTAGTACCGGACCGTGTAGGCCCCCGGACCCGTCCCGGATCGGACTGGACCAAACCCGGACCGCCCCGGGTAGAACCAGACCCAGACCCGCCTAACCCGTGCCTAACCCGCCCTACCCAAACCCGGACCGTGCCCAACCCGCCCAACCCGAGCCAGACCCGTGCCAACCCATGTCAGACCCGCCCGGACCCCGTAGGACCATTTTACTGTAGCAATTCGAATTTTTTTGAATCCAACGGCTCTATTCTTTCTCCAAAAAAAACCTCATCCCTCTCTCATTTTCACATCAAAATCTCATTATTCTCAATCTCTCATTCTCTCAATCTCATACTCTCATTACTCTCAAACTCTTGTTATTTTCATTGTTCCCAAATTTTCATTTAATTATTAGAAAAAAAAATGTAGTTGCAAATTTATTTCATTCCGCAAAGGCGCAAGATTTAGTTGCAAATTTATTTCATTCCGCAAAGGTGCAAGATTTTTCTGCAAGATTTGAAGGCTAGATTTGGTTTATGTTAGATTTTGTAGAGTAATTTAAAATTTGAGTTGAATGTTAGATTTATTTTATAAATAGATTTAGTTTATGTTAAATTTATTTTTTGTTAGATTTTGTAGATTAATTTAGATTTAGTTTATGTTAGATTTATTTTTGTAGTAAATATTAGGTTTAGATTTATTTTTTAAATAGGTTAGATATGTTGGATTTTAATATGTTATGTTGGATTTCTTTTGAATATGTTAGATTTATTTTTAAATATGTTAGATTTATTTTTGAATAAGTTAGATTTATTTTTAAAATAGATTAAATATGTTAGATTTATTTTGAATATGTTAGATTTATTTTTTAATATGTTAGATTTATTTTTTGAATAGATTAAATATGTTAGATTTATTTTCGAATATGTTAGATTTATTTTTAAAATAGATTAAATATGTTAGATTTATTTTTGAATATGTTAGATTTATTTTTAAAATAGATTAAATATGTTAGATTTATTTTTGAATATGTTAGATTTATTTTTAAAATAGATTAAATTTGTTTGATTTATTTTTAAAATAGATTAAATATGTTAGATTTATTTTTGAATATGTTAGATTTATTTTTAAAATAGATTAAATTTGTTAGATTTATTTTTGAATATGTTAGATTTATTTTTAAAATAGATTAAATATGTTAGATTTTTTTTTAAATAGATTAAATATGTTAGATTTATTTTTGAATATGTTAGATTTATAATAAATATGTTAGATTTATTTTTGAATATGTTAGATTTATAATAAATATGTTAGATTTATTATAAATAGCTTAGATTTATTGTAAATTCGGTTTTATTATAAATATGTTAGATTTATTTTTAAAATAGATTGAATATGTTAGATTTTTTTTTTTTAAATTCGGATTTTATATGTTAGACTTTAATTTAAACTTTAATTTCAGATTTTAATTTCGAATTTATTTTATGTAGAAGAAATGACATCTCCTCCTCCTAGACAATCAATTGAGCAAATGGTGGAGTCTCTTGCAAACGAAATATTTTAAGAAAATCCTAACCCTCCTCCACCACCGTATTTTCCTGAAGATGTTAACTAAACAAAATCCTAACCCTCATCAACCACCGTATTTTCCTCAAAATGTTAATTATTATCTGCAAAATTCTAACCATCCTCCATCGTATTATCCACAAAATCCTAAGCTTACATATAGTGGAGCGGGAGCTTCTTCTTCTAATGCATCGAGTCAATACACCATATCACCCTCTCAGTATAACCCTGATCAAAGTCATGGACTACCAGTACCACCGCGTTGTACGATCTCACCCGCCACATAGTCTCCTGCCACAAGTGTCCCGACGTCACCAACTGAAGCTGAACCAACAGAAAAGAGGAAGAGGAGAACCTCAACACCCAAGTACGAGGCTAGTTGGTGGCGATTTTATGAGATGACCAAAGATCATGAGGGTGTCTTGCTCACCGAAAGATGTAAGGTACGAAGTTGCAGAAAAACTTACAATTATGTCAAGTCCAATGGTATGTCCGCATTTAAGAAACACGCCGAATGACACATGAACAAAAATGAGAAACCACAAGAAATTACGGACCCACACTTAGTCCAAACTCTTATGAACTCGGATGGTACTAGAACCCACCAAAAGTATGATGAAAAGAGAATGCTTAGTGAATTTGCCAGGTACATTGTCCACAAAGAACAACCAATAAGTATGGGTAATTGCTTGATTTTTGCCCGGTTGATAATTAGGAGGTGTGGTGAACCATTGTACAAGAGGTTCCATCATAGAAAGATGGTAAAAGAGTTAAAACAATAGTATTTAGATTGTAAAAATGACCTACTAGCTATATTTGCAATTGCAAATTATAAGGTTTCAATTACCTCAGATATTTGGACTGCCGGTAAATATGGTCTTGGATACTCTTGTATACCGCACATTATATCGATGATAGTTGGATATTACAAAAAAGGGTCTTAAGCTTTCGGGTGTTGGATTCTCCGCACAGTACACAAATTATTTACCAATCCATTATTAATGTTTTACATGAGTATAACTTGAAAAGGGATTTAGATAACAAGATTTTTTCAATTTCATTCGATAATGCTAGCAACAACATCAAGTCCATTGATTATTTTGCCCGGTCACTAACTCCAATCATGAATGGTGCAATGTTTCACCAAAAGTGTGCTTGTCATATACTTACCTTACCGTAAAGGCGGGTCTTAAAACAGATGTTGTTAAAGCATTATTATTAAATTTAAGCAAGGTCTTGCCCACATTTTCTCAAACGGAGTAAGAAAACAACATTTTGCCGAATTGTGTGAAAGGTTGGATTTGAGTAAATTGAAAGTACCCTGGAATATAGATACCCGTTGAAATTCTATATATAGGATGTTCCACTGATGCCTTCCTTACAATAATGCTATAGACGAGACCTTGAGAAACTCATCCGATGCAGATGCATTGTTACTTTCCGAGGGAGAATGACAACAAATAGCAAACCTAAAAAAATTCCTTGGATCCTTTTTCAATGCAACTGTCAAACTATCATGCTCGTACACACCAACGACACATGAGTTGCTTCACCATCTCTACATTATTTCCAAGATATATCGTGAGTTTGAAGATATAGAAAACTTGGACTCCTCTCTCGAACCGATCGTAGAAGCCATGAAAGAGAAGTTTCTGAAATATTGGGAAGTACCCCTCGCAAATTGCCTCCATTCGTCGTTCAAGAAGAAGTTCATGATAAAAATGCTTCAAAGGTACAAGCGTAATCTACATTTAAACCCATCATTGGATGAGGCACGCGTGAACAACGCATTGGTTGTGATGTTCAACATATACAACACAAGAAGAAATGTCAATCAACCGTCTTCGACTCGTCGCGGTGTTAGGTATGAATATAAATATACATGTGCTTTTAATCTCTATTATTTATAAATTAAATGTTATTTGACCACTATTTTTGTGAATCACATATTTCCCCCTCCAAACATAAAAAAAATCACATATTTACCTATTTGATTGTTTTTTATATTAAAACATATTCTAAATTCATAAAACCCATTTTACCCTTTTTATTAAAAAGCATAAAACGTCCATATAACTCCAATTTGAACACTACTACAGAAATGGTCATTGTACACGGACATAAACAGGGGAGCTACACGGATTTCCTGCCGTGTGGAGTGCGAGGGTGTATAATCCCCTGAATAAATTATACACGGATATTTAACCGTGTGCAATTCCTGAGAGCTACACGGATCATTACATAAACAACCGTGGTCAATTCCTTGCCAAGTGGCGTTCTCCAAACCCGAGCTACACGGATCAGTACATAATTAACCGTGTCCAATTCCTTGCCTAGTGACGCTCTCCAAAGCCGAGCTACACGGATCACTACATAATTAACCGTGTCCAATTCCTTGCCAAGTGGCGCTCTCCAAAGCCGAGCTACACGGATCACTACATAAACAACCGTGTCCAATTCCTTGCCAAGTGGCGCTCTCCAAAGCCGAGCTACACGGATCACTACATAAACAACCGTGTCCAATTCCTTGCCAAGTGGCGCTCTCCAAAGCAGAGGTACACGGATTGGAACATAAACAGCCGTGTACGATTTCTCTGTCTACACGGACTTTTAGGTTAATATCCGTGTAGACATAGTTATTCTGCACGGCTCATTACATAAACAACCGTGTACATTAGTGGAGATCTATACACGGATATTGAACTAAAAGGCCGTGTACGATCATTTTCCTACACGGATGTCTATCAAAATATCCGTGTAGAATAACTATTTCTACACGGATCATTACATAAGCAGCCGTGTACCTATCTTATATTTTTATTGCTCTTTATTTGGCTTTCCACACGGACTTATGTGAAACATCCGTGTAGAATGGTTATTTTTTTTTTTCAATTTTTATTTTATGTTTTGGCTAGCCTCCAGTTTGCTAGCCATTAAAAATCAATTCCAAACAAAGAATTTCCAATATATCAGAATACAACCCCTAAACAAAATTCATGTACACTAAATATATCAAAAATTCATGCACACTAAATTATACAAATCCATATTCTGGTTTACAAAATTCATTTTGAAACCACTTTGCCCACATACATCTAAAATAATCTATATCTTCGTTGCTGTAATTCCCTGCCCTTTTGTTCGATTTATACTGCAAAAAATTCAAAATATGTAGGTTATTAGAAAAATACAATATAACAACTGCATCTCTGTTTTGCTTTATAAAAATAAATATTGTAATTATAACAATGCAACTAATAAAACAAATTTAGTAGAATAAAATATTAGAGGAAATCAACATTAATTATATGGACAAGTCAAGGCAAACATATGAATTACATACCGGATATTTTGGCCAATCGAATTGTAAGCGTTCAACAAAGTGATACATAAAAATCATCGTGTAATAACCGCATTCCCAACCCTGAAACTGTTGCGGGCACTGAAATTTTCATTTAGCGGCCTATGTTAGAATGACAATTAATTTTTGAACAAAAAATATGAAATTATAAAAATTATAGTGCATGTGCTCACCGGCTGCCACCTGAAACACAACTTATTTTTATGCTTCGGAATCGTGCTTTGCATTCCTCCATCTTTAAGATATTGCAGAAAAGCCCTTACAAAATTGAGTGAATGTAATTAGCAATTCCACAATTTGTTATATGTAATTGGGAAAAAATCAAACCAAGTGAACTACTATTGCTTACTTTCTTATTGGAATGCAGATCATTTTGGAGTCCTGAGGAGTGACGCCCGGTCCGGGATATGAAGAATCCATGAGGAAAACCAAATTCTCAAGTGGCACAATCACAATCAAACACCAGTGGCCCCTCTGGTGGTATGGCACGAGAAGAAATTTCTTATTCTCCGAAAGAGCCTTATGCATCGCTGAACACATGTACCGGACAGTATCTTCCTCCTGATATTGCACCATCGTACCACTAGTAAAAGCGGGGTCCAAGAATGCACAGGAGTTCACCTTATCTTTCCCACAATTCAGAGACTGTTTTCGTTGTATCATCCTGAAAAATCATCATTTCACATTAGAATATATATTTGAGTGCTATACACATGATATATATGATTTTTTGGTCACTAACAATAGGAAAACGGTGACGACTCCCACATCGAGCCATTTATCGCTTGATGAGGCATGTAGAAAGTCCTTGAATTCTTTTGAAAGGAAGCACGACCGTCCTGCCTTTGTGTAGGAGAACCTCGGGGGGATATCGAACATTACTTGCTCCATATAATCTGGTGCCTTAACCAGGCAGGCGTGGAGATTCCGCAAATCCTCGGGCAAACGGCTAACCTCTTCTTCAGAGAGCCCCGTACGGTCTACTGGGGCATCCGCTGGCGCATCCGCTGGCGCTTCCGCTGGCGCCGCCGCTGGCGCAGCAGGAGATTCTTGCGCATCAGCCCCGACTACTACTTCCAAGCCTCGCCGTACCGGTGACAAAGCTTCGTCCGCAGCGTTTCCAACGCCTCTTCGGGTCTGTATCAGATTTTGAACCTTTTTTCAAGTATTTCAAAATAATCATTTGAACGTAACATAAGATATCCGTGTTTTATTTAGAGATTACCTGATCCAAAATAATCTGACACTTGGGCCATTGGATGATCTGTCTACGGGCATCATCAAGCACCACCATGCCGTCGGTAGGGACAGGAAGAGGTATGCGGGCAGCCCAATCGGCCACAATCATGTCAACCGTTACGGGGAGGTGGTTGGGCCTTAGCTGAGAACCGGCTGGAGGATGTACAATACCCTTAGCAAGGGTCAGAGGAGTTTTGTCGTGCCACATGACGAGGTCGCATGATGTGGCCTCCTGCAATTAATAATTATCAGAAATTAGTTAATGAACAAGTCACAATTACGGGTAGATTATGAACAAGTAGTGATTACCTGTAGATTGTCCAAGCACGCCCAGAACTTCGGTCCCGGATGCTTGACTGCTTCGCCGAAATCCCAGCGAAACGGGAGGTTGTTGCTCGGATTGCTGCGTCAGAGATGTAATTTGGTTGATCCACCTTGATTCGAATTCAGCAATCCTTCCATCGTACTCCGTTCTGAACTCCTCGCATACCTCCTGGCGTACCTGCGCCAACCTTGATTCCATCTCTTCCGTGCTAACTTTGGCACTGCGGTCTTCTTTTTGGTTTTGGTCCGTCGTATACATCCTTCCAGCCACAGTAGACCGAGACACCCCTAACTCGACCCGTGTGTTCTTAGTCCCGAGCGCTGCGGACAAGGAATCATCCACTCTTTCGACAGTCATGGAGCCCGAATTTACCTCCTCCTCCACATCCAACTGTTAAAAAAAAATTAGTTATAGCAAAAGACAAAGTAATGTACACGAAGTTACCACAAAGACTCTTACCATTTTCTGAGCCACGGGTTGCACGTCACTTGGGAGTACTATCGTCCCGTCAGCGGTTACCTCAGATCTTCCCATGAGCCAGCATTGGGCCCTAGGATTTTGGATCCTAACCACAGGTGAGTCAGAATCTTTGTTTTGGTCCAGTACCTTAGCCCATTCGGCCGACTTACCCTCGTAACCACCTGACCCTAATTTGTGCGGGTACTTGTTCAATTTCGCGATCCTCCTGCCCTCGTCACTTTTTACCTTCACACATCAAGGCACATCAATTAGCTAGTTTAAGGAAGATAAGTACATATCGAGAAAGAACAGAGACAAAGTTAATTGGCTGAATTTATATACCTTGAACTCTTCTGTGGACTTCAAAGCTTGAAACGCCTCCCAGTCCTCTTGTTTCAGCCATTTATAGTAGCCTACCGGATTTCTCCCTTCCTCCATGAAAACCGTCTTCAACGTGCTCTTGAATTGCTTCCAAGCTTCATTCATTTTCCTCAGAGTCTTTTTCTTTTTCGCGGACTTTGGGTCGTCATCCTGGATGTTCCAATGAGCCTGCATGATTGACAACAAAATTACTGCATGTAAGTTCATTCAAGTTTTCAGGTCAGGTATAGACATATATAACTTGCACTTAACCAAAGTACGGGGAATAAGTAGCTTGAAAATAATTTGTGTTTCACTTGCTCTACCAAATTGTTTTCTGTATATTAGGAAACTTTGGGGCACAACCTATGTCACTACCTACATGCAATCTAACCTTTATGACCAAATCAAAGTGAAATAATGTGTTGTATTTAGCTGAGTTTGTTAGTGATATTTCTTTGCTGATTTTGCTATCTGTCATGATAATAGTGTAGGGCACCAGAATTGGGTCAAGGTGTCTGGCGATTACCTTACCTTTCCTGGTGGCGGTACCCAGTTCAAGCATGGTGCACTACACTAGCTACATTGATTAATTTCATTCAGCAGGTAATATATATTTGGTTTTGAATTTTTCTCTGTATATATAACTTCTAAATGATAGAATTTGGGATATAGTCCTACAAAGCAAGAATTATCACCTACACCCCTAGAAATATACCAAAGGTTAAGACATGCTAGAAAACTTGTATCCAACAAAAAAAGAAATAACAAACAGAATACGAAAACTGAATATATAATGCATGTACAGTTTTTTTTTTTACCTTCACAATGTTCCACCATTCGTTCTTATCTTCGTCATCGAATTTGTCCCACCTCTCAACCAAGATAGATGCCTTCTGCTTCACCAAATTGTTACACCAATTTGTGTACTCTGCCCTACGTGGACCCTTCGGACATCCGGTTTTGTCGAACTCGATTTGCAAATCCTTCGCCTCTGAGGTCTTCGTGCACATTGTCGGACCTCTTTTCCTCTTTTCTGTCTGAGACTGCTGGTCCTCTTCTTCCACTATCATATCTACCTGCGGTTCCACTGTTTCCAAAATCATATCTGCATTCTCACCTGGCTGTGACATGGTTCTTTCTACAAAAAAGAAACATTATTACAAATGCTATGAAATGTAAAATTTAGGTCTAACTTATGTGTTGTTGGGTCCTTTGTTCAATCATAGTGTTGGTTTTGCAATTTAGTCCCTGTAACATTAATTAGGTGTCCATGTCACCAGAATAGGTCAGTTGAGGAAACTTTTCACTTAACCAAAATACAATCAGAGATAAGGGTTTTGATTTAACCAAGATACAGGGAGCATTGCAACTTAGAGAGAGAGAGAGAGAGAGAGCCTTTCAAGGACATAACAGCAACCGCGCGAGAGGAGCTTAGAGATTCAATTGGCGAGTTCAGAGGAGAGCGACAGAGGAGAGCGACAGAGGAGACCGAGCTAGCACCGAGAGAGAGAACGATGGCAGCACCACATAAAGAGATAGGAGACTAAGGGGTTTAGGTTTTAGGGGAGACGAGGAGATTTTGAAAAGATATCGAGCGACAGAGACGAGGCGCGCACTTTATTTCGCGTAAACTAAATATACACGGACATTTAAATAAACACCCGTGTAGAAACGTAAGAGAGCTACACGCTTAATTAAATACCCGTGTATAATTAGGTTACGCGAAATTATGAAATGCGCGCCTACATATGGTTTTCTAGATTAATTTTTTCAAATTCCAAAGTTTCATATTTTTCAAATTCCATAATTTTCAAAATGGAAAACTTCAAAAATAAAAAGGAACCTGATTTCAGTTTTATTTAGCTTGAAAATTATTTTATATCTTCGAGTAGCTAGCAGAACTTAATAATAAAATCAAATAAATATTTCAATTTCTACACGGGCGTTTAATTAAATATCCGTGTAGAAAACATTTTGTACACGGATTTTTTATTAAACTGCCCGTGTACGTTGCTTATAAGGCGAAACAACTCTTCAAAATTAAACGGCCATGTTAAAATCCTTTTGTACACGTATTTTTAATTAAACGACCGTGTATGATTCTTATAAGACGAAATTCAAAATTAAACGACCTTCAAAAGCCTTTTGTACACGGAATTCGAGAAGTTGCCTTATCTTTTTTATCGAGAAGACGAAAAGACTTCAAAATTCAATATAATCTGAGAAACTCCCCTTTTCGATTACTTTTCTCTGAGAATTTGGAAGAAGAAATGGCCGCTTCGGTGCCACCGGAAGAAGACGCAAATGTGCCATGGCCATTGCCCCCCGGCTATGTCATTCCCGAGGATGCTCCCGAAGTCCCTCCCGGCTATGAAATGCCTCCTCCCAACTACAGGAGGACATGGCCATGGCCGCCCTCAAATGTGCCACGACGAAGCCCAAGGGAGCACCCACCACCAAAGCCCTACAAAAGGAGGGGCAATCCCTGGATCAGGCCAAAGAGACCCTGGATTAAAAGGAGGGGGTCAGGCCAAGGAGCAATCCAGCCAGGCCAGTGAAGGAGTGTTTAATTAAGTTAGCTTTTTTTTTCATTTTGTTTTGATGTAATATATTTTTGTTCTTAATTTAATCAGCATTTTGTTTTCTTTCCGTTTAACTATTTTGTTAAATACTTCATGCTATCTAAATAAATACTGTTATAGATATGAATTAGCAGTACAAAACAACCAACAAATAATTAATTCATGAATAATCACTAAAAAGTAAATTATTTAAAATTAACTTAAATAATCTGTCTAAATAATATCATAGAATGCCTAATGCTCTCTAAATAATCCGATTTGAAAACATAAATGAACACTTTACTTGATATGACCTTATCTGGGTTTACAAATTTATAAAACAACCATAGAATAATTTTTCGGAAAAAAAATACCTTCTGTTCAAGTAATTAGTTTCAAAATATTTTTTACAAAAAAATATTTCAAAATAACATGCAATTTAGTCCCTGTTGCTCAAGTAAAGTTTTTTCAAAAATAATGTAATTTTAATATTTCAATTTCTACACGGGCGTTTAATTAAATATCCGTGTAGAAAACCTTTTGTACACGGATTATTCATTAAACGCCCGTGTACGTTTCTTAGAAGGCGAAAAAACTCTTGAAAATTAAGCGACCCTGGAGAAAACTTTTCTTACACGGATTTTTAGTTAAACGTCCGTGTCCAATTTTAAGTTAAAACGTTTAATTCGAACATGTTATTTACGGAATTCGAGAAGTTCCCTTATCTTTTTAATTCTGAAAAGACGAAAACGAATTCAAATAATCACTCCCCCGTTTCGATTACTTTTTCTCTGAGAATAATTTTAGGGGAAAAAATACCTTCCTACACGGATGTGTAATGAAATATCCGTGTAGCTCCCTTTGAATTTCTACACAGACATTTTATGAAACGTATAAATGTATTTGTACACGGATGTTTAATTAAATGTCCGTGTTCCTCCCTTTGTATTTGTACACGGTGTTTTTTATTTAAACAAATAAAATATAAATTTCACGTCCTAATTAAATTATATAAGAAATTATACAAAAATTCATGTCTAGATTATATCAAAAATTAATACAAAAAAACCTACACTAAATTATACAAATCCATATTTCTAGTTTACAAAAATTACTGTTGAAACCACTCTGCCCACATATCTAAAATAATCTATCTGGTTCTTGCTCCTGATGCAACAAAGAAATATTAGAAACGAAATAAAAACATTACCATGAGACAGAAATATCCAGAGATAAACCGGCCTTGAGTCTTTAGCTTCATTGGGCTCTCTGAAATATTATAAAAGAAATATATATTATGCATTGAATTTTTTTTTTTCAAATAAGAAATATTAAAATTTTCAAGTTTAAAAGGAGTAAATATTATACATTGGATTTTTTTTTCCTTTTTCTCTTTTTTTCCACTGTTTGAACATCTTCCCATAATCCTTCATTGTGGTCAGATCTCATGTAATTTGCTTCGTCTTGTTCTGCAATTGTTGCTATCTCAGCTTGCACATCGGTACAAAATTGAGGTATCTCTTCGAACTGGTCGTACTCTTCTTCGTCGGTGACGTTTTCTACCCCAACAATCCTTCTTTTTCCGGATAGGACGACACTCCACCTATCATCACTCGGGTCAGTGACATAAAAGACTTGGGTGGCTTGCTTGGCAAGTATGAACGGATCATCCACATACCCGACTTTGTCAAAATCAACGAGGGTGAACCCGTCGTTATCAACTTTAACACCCCGGTCTTCGACCCATTGGCACCGAAACAAGGGAATGCTAAGGTGAGAATTGTAAACGAGCTCCCAAATTTCTTCAATAACGCCGTAATAAGACTTTGAAGCTATTACAGGCCGGGCATCCCCCGATCTACTGAATTCTTGGGACGTCGCCACCAACGTCACCCCACTATTTTGCATCGTGCTCTTATCACACTGTAATTTAGTGTAAAATTACGGGGGATGTTCTAACAACCATTTGGGGTCCTTCGCCCAGCAATCTAACAGTTTCATTTACGGGGGACATTTCGGGGTGTGATTTCACTCTGTCTTTCATCCATCCTATAAAAGAACGGTTATGCTCGTCAGTAAGCCACTTCTGACTTCTCGTGTAGTTCTGTTGTCGAAGGATCGTCATGTGCTCATCTATATATGGAGCAACATCAGCCATGTGCTGCAGTACAATAAAATGTGCCTTTCGCAGGTCATCGTTATCAGCAACTATGACTTTCAACCCTATTGTCCCTACTCCTTGTAGCCTTCCCTCGTATCGAGATTTTGGAACGCCAATAGGACCCACACCGGTCATGTAGTTGGTGCAAAACTCAATTACCTCTTCTGTGGAATATCCCTCCACAATGCTTCCTTCGGGACGACTTCGGTTCCTTACGTAACTTTTCAAAATACCCATGAATCTCTCGAATGGATACATATACCGCAGGAACGCGGGACCACAGATCTGAATTTCCCTCACGAGATGAACAACAAGGTGAACCATAACATCGAAAAAAGATGGCGGAAAATACATCTCAAGATGGCAAAGGGTAACGACGACCTCCTTCTGCAAAGCGTCCAATTTGAGCGGGTCTATCACTTTGGAATTAATTGCATTGAAGAAAAAACAAAGCTTCGTAATGGTTTGCCGCACGGGCTTCGGTAAAATTCCCCGAATTGCAACAGGAATCATATGTGTCATTAAAACATGACAGTCGTGGGATTTCGGACCAATCAATTTCAGGTCCTTCATCGACAAAAGCTTCTTAATATTCGAAGAATACCCTGATGGGACTTTAATACTGTGAAGGCACTTACAAAAGCTCGTTTTCTCGATCTTCGACATTGTGCACATTGCGGGGGGGAGGTATGCCTTTTGCTTCCCTTTATCCTGCGGTGCAAGCTCGGGTCGTATTCCCATTAATTTCATGTCTTCTCGAACTTTAAGACCGTCTTTCGTCTTCCCCGAAATGTTCAATAATGTGCCAATCAAACTGTCACAGACATTTTTTTCAACATGCATGACATCTAGGCAATGTCTCACTTCTAAATATTCCCAGTATGGTAGCTCCCAAAATATGGACTTCTTTTTCCAAATATCTTTCGGTGGTGGTTTGGCACGTTTTCCAAAAACAACTAGCAAGGTTTTTAACCCGCATGAAGACATTCTTCCCATCTAACGGACGACGTGCCACTCCAAGCTCAATTTTCTCCGTTGAATACCTTCTTCTTCTTACGGTATGGGTGATTAACAGGAAGAAACCTACGGTGCCCCATAAAAACATTCTTTTTACAATTTTTCAACCTCAGCACCTGCGTGTCATCTTCACAGATGGGGCACGCCTTTGCTCCTTTACAAGTGTAACCCGATAAATTCCCGTACGCGGGGAAATCATTTATGGTGCAGAATACCATGGCCCGCAAATTAAATTGCTCTTTGCCGTACGCATCCCACACCCGGACGCCATCCCTCCACAATTTCTGGAGGTCCTCAATTAATGGTGCGAGATACACATCTATGTCATTTCCGGGTTGTCTGGGTCCTTGGATTAGTAATGACATCATTATGTACCTGCGTTTCATGCACAACCAAGGAGGAAGATTGTAGATGCATATAAGAACTGGCCAAGTGCTGTGCTGACTGCTCATGCTTCCAAACGGACTCATTCCGTCTGTGCTCACCCCTAACTTAAGGTTTCGTGATTCGCCACCAAATCCTTCGAAATGTCTATCAATATTTCTCCATTGAATTGAATCAGCAGGGTGTCTTAGTTTACCATCTCTTTTGCGCTCTTCTTCATGCCAACGCAACAATTTCGCATCTTTGGGATTTGCAAATAACCGTCTGAATCTCGGTATTATCGGGAAATACCACACCGCCTTAGCCGGAGGCCTTGCCTTTTTTCCTCCATCACAATCGTCAATGTCCTGGTCCTTGCGTTTATACCGTGAAACACCGCATTTAGGACAAACATGCATGGCCTCGTACTCGCCACGGTACAATACACAATCATTCGGACATGCATGTATTTTTTCAATCTTCAAACCCATTGGACATATCAACTTCTTCGCCTGATATATTGTACAGGGTAACTCGTTGTTATCTGGGAGCATCTCTCGTAAAAGCTTTAATAAGGACGTGAAACTCTTATCGCTCCAACCGTTGTCTGCTTTTAAGTTCAATAATTTCAACACAGCTGATAGTTTTGTAAATTTGGTACACCCGGGGTATAACGGCTTTTTAGATTCATTAGACAGATACTGAAATTTTTTAAAATTTTTATCACTAATTTCATCTTCCACATCACGTAACATGTCCTCTAGATTCTCAGTAAAATTGTATTCTGCATTTTCATCAATCTCCACCTCATCATCCTCGTTGCAATCAAGCCCAGCATTATCGAAATTTTCGACATTCTCAAAATCATCGTTGCATTCAAATTCAAAATTATCAACAGTTTCTACATTATCATCATTCTCGTCCAAAACAAAATTTCTATTGGTTCCACTACATTCCCCAATTTTCTCACCATGCATAAACCAACATGTATAGTTTTTCTTAAATCCCCGACAAATCAAATGAGCTCTAATTTCTTCCGAATCCCCAAATCTTATATAATTTTTACAATCTCTACAAGGACACAAGATGTCGTTCTCTTTTCTGTCCACTCTATAACTCTCAGCAAATTTTAGGAACTCATCAACGCGAGCCAAGTATTCTGCACTATCACGTCGCAATTCGTACATCCAACTTCGATCCATCTGTAAATTAAAGTAAAAAAAAAAATTTCCAATTAAACATATATGGTGGTCAGCATATATATTGTTCCAAATTCTTGGCTTATAAAGGGCCGGTTTACAATCCTAACCCACTCTTTGAATATTATGCCTCATATGTGAACACATATTAGCGGGATTTAATTAGTATTTGAGAAAAATTCGGCAGCATTTCTCCTTAACTCCCCAAGTATGCGTAAAAACCACATACTCGTAGGAGCAATAAGGAGAAATACTGTCGAACTTTCCTCAAATACTAATTAAATCCCGCTAATACGTGTTCACATCCTAAATGAGACACAATATTCAAAGAGCAGTCCCAAACGGGGGACTATCCAAAATTAATCCCTATTGGATTAATTTTGAACGGGCATGGACCTAAAAGCATCAGTAGATCAGTTATTGGACCACAATACACTAATTATTTACATTATCTTAACAAATCAAGCATTAAATAATAATTGACAGAAATAATTAAGCAATATTAATCAGTAACAGAAAATTAGATAAAGAAGAGGGAAATATATATATGTATGACTAACCTTGGCAATAGAGAGGAGAATGCGAATTAACTTCCAAGCTATATCTCAGATCCGGCCTCGTTCCTTGTGCGCAGAAATCAGACCAATTCAATACAGAGAGAGAGAGAGAGAAGTATTAATTGATCAAAACGGCGCCGGAAGAAGGCCTTTTATATAGTTCCAAACCCTAAAATAACCTTTCTACACGGATGATAATCTATAAATCCGTGTAAAAAAAGCATTACGAGAGCTACACGGACTTTTACATATGTAGCCGTTTATAAAAGATAACCTTTATACACGGACAATTATATAAACAACCGTGTGTAATATAAAAGATAAATTTTCTTCACGGACATTTAGAATTCTTTTTTTTTTCCTAATTTTTGTTTTATTTTTTTTGGTTTAGCCTTCCATTATTTCGAGCAAGTATCTTTGTTTTCACGGATATTTAGCTATAAATCCGTGTAGAAAGACACACAGACTTTTATATAAACAGCCGTGTAAATTATTTTTCTACATTGTTAATTAAACAAAAATCCGTGTACTATTTCTCGTTTCTACACGGCTCTTTATTAAACGTCCGTGTATCATTTGTTTTTTTTTTTTTTTTTTTTGTCTGTCAGCTAGTTTTTTTCCCTATGTTTTTCAGAACAAACAATTTCCAAAACAGAGGAAGACATTTAAACTAAAAATTCATGTACCCTAAATTATACAAAATTAAAGCATTACAAAAGTTGGAATAAAAAGTCATATTGTAAACTAAAAATTTCCATTAAGGACTAGAATAGGGTGGTTCTTTCCTTTTGGTGCCAGTAGGGTTTACAGAGGGTAATATGAAGATACATGTTTTACTAAAGAAAGAGTTGAGTAAAAAGTTGGATGAAGGACCATCAAAAAAAAGGGAAGATGTGGATGAAGGACCGTCAGAGCCGGATGAAGAGTCGAATGAAGAGTCGGATGATCTCCGACTCTTCATTCGACTCTTCATCCGGCTCTGAAGGTCACATTCACCTCTTCATCCGGCTCTGAAGGTCCTTCACCCAACTCTTCACCCAACTCTTCGTCCAGTAAAATTGATCAGAATAGAGAGATAATTTTTTTTTCAATACTTCGATCGCATGGGAATTCGAGATGTAGGTTATCAATTGTACCAGATCGCTCATCTGTGAGCTCCCAAAACAGTAGCTCATATCGATCTAATTTTGCGATCTGAAACAATTGATAAACCTACATCTCAACCCAATTGTTAACTGTGAGAGGGGAGAGTATAAATTTATCAAAACGGCGCTGGGGAGAAGGCCTTTTATATAACAAAAAACCTAAAATATCCTTTCTACACAGCTCTTTATTAAACGTCTGTGTAGCTCGCTCAAGGCTTTCTACTCTGTCATTTAAACAAAAAACCGTGTACAAATTTGACATTTCTACACGGATCTTTATTAAACATCCGTGTAGCTCCTACGGGTTATATACACGGTCATTTAAACAAACATCCGTGTACAATTCTTACCTTTCTTCACGGTTCTTTAATTAAATATCCGTGTAGCTCTCTCAAGGCTTTCTCCACTGTTATTTAAATAATAAGCCGTGTACATTTTCTAGTAAACGTCCGTGTAGCTCTCTCACGTCTTTCTACACTGATTCTTTTATAAATATCCGTGTAGAGATCCTACAGATATTTCAGGCATCCAAAAAATTACAACTTCTACACGGTTTTTCTATAAAATTGCCAAGTCCGTGTACAATGTGCCGTGTACAATGACCATTTCTGTAGTAGTGGAATCTGAAAGGTTCCTCTATTGTCCAAATTGCTTTACGATATGTGCGTGCTAGGTCAGCATGAATCTTGAAGCGAACACGCACGGATATTGAAGCAACTGCACAGATCTTAATGCAATGCACACGGATCAAAATTGCTTTAATATATGTGCGTACTAGATCAGCACGAATCTTGAAGTGAACACGCACATATCTTATTGTGATGCGCGCGGATCGGACGGTAGAAGAACCCTTTAATTAGATTCAAATTTGAGTTCGATGGGGGGTTTTATACTTTTAGTAAAGGGTAAAATGGGTATTTTATAAATTTAGAATGTGTTTTAATATAAAAGACAATAAAATGGATAAATATGTGAGTTTTTGAAGTTTAGAGGGGGAACTACGTAATTTTGAAGCTTTTGAGGGGTATACATGAAATTCCCCAAAAAAAAAGATTAGGCTTTCATGTGTTACTCTGATCTTACACAGCTAAATTTTAAGCAAAAAAACACTATAGTATTAATTCTTGATAAGTTCGTTCTATATTTGCTTTGGCTTTCTTCTTTATTATAAATTTGCTTTGGCTTCTAAATTCGTTATATATTGTTTTTGTTTAGTTCCAACCCAATTTTGTTATAGATATTACTTTCACCTAATAATTTTCATTAAAGAATAGAAACCAAGGTTAAAATATCTAACAGCAAAATTCTCTGGACCATACAATTTATATATATACACCAGGGTCGATCTAAATAGCGTGCTATAGTGCCGCTATAGCGTTTTCGGACTATAAAAGCTATCGGCGCTATAGTGCGCTATTTAGCGCTATAGTGGCACTATATGGGCATAGAGCCTTTTTTTTAACCGTTCCGCTATGACGCAATAAACGCTATTTAAACCTTTGATATACACCCTAGGCCTATAAACCAATTTAACGGTACCAAATTAGTACCTTCCGTTCTCCCTAACATTTGAAAAGAAAGTAAGAAACCTCTAGTTTGATTAATTTCATACAATTAACAGTTTGATCAATTTAAAGGAAGACAGCAAGGGCAGGTAAGTGGTTGCACGTCTGACTCTGTAAGAAGGGATTGAGAGTATATCTCCAATGCCCGGGTCAGCAGCAGCTCTAATAACATATCACTAGTGGAAAAACTGGAATCAGGATCGGCCTAATAGTATCGGCTATATGAAACAACCGATTCTAATATCTATCTGGATCGGTTTTTTTTAGAAAACCGATCCTAAAAACTATTCAGATCGGGTTTTATGGTTAACCGATCCTAATTTATGAACAATTAGAATCGGTTTTTTATTAGAACCGATCCTGATACTATCAGGATCGGTTTTTACAAACAACCGATCCTAATGGAACACATATTAGGATCAGTTATTTCTTAAAAACCGATCCTGATAGTATCAGGATCGGTTCTAACAAACAACCGATTCTAATTCTTTTTTTTTTTAATGTTGGTTCTGAAAAAAAAAAAAATCAGGATCGGTTGTTACAACACAACCGATCCTGATACTTATTTTTTTATTTTTATTTTTTTTAATGTTGGTTCTGAAAAAAAAAAGTATCAGGAGCGGTTCTGTAAACAAAACCGATCCTGATAATTTTTTTTTTTTTTTTTTCAGAACCAAAAAAAAAAAAAAAAAAAAAAAAGAGTATCAGAATCGGTTCTGTGGACAGAACCGATCCTGATACTGTTTTTTTTTTTTTTTTTCAGATCCAAAATTTAAAAAAAAAAAAAAAAAAAAAAAAAAAAAAAAAAAAAAAAACAGTATCAGGATCGGTTCTGTCCACAGAACCGATCCTGATACTGTTTTTTTTTTTTTTTTTTCAGATCCAAAATTAAAAAAAAAAAAAAAAAAAAAAAAAAAAAAAAAAAAACAGTATCAGGATCGGTTCTGTCCACAGAACCGATCCTGATACTGTTTTTTTTTTTTTTTTTTTCAGATCCAAAATAAAAAAAAAAAAAAAAAAAAAAAAAAAAAAAAGAGTATCAGGATCGGTTCTGTGGACAGAACCGATCCTGATACTTTTTTTTTTTTTTTTTTTCAGAACCAAAATTAAAAAAAAAAAAAAAATAGTATCAGGATCGGTTCTGTTTACAGAACCGATCCTGATACTGTTTTTTTTTTTTTTTCAGAACCAACATTAAAAAAAAAAAGTATCAGGATCGGTTTTTTCAACACAACCGATCCTGATTTTTTTTCCCTTTCAGAAACAACTTAAAAAAATGTATCAGGATCGGTTTTTTTGAAATAACCGATCCTAATGCTAATTTGACGCTAGGGTTTAATTCTGTTTCGCGCCTTTGTACTTACAAAAACAATCAGGATCGGTTATTTCGAAATAACCGATCCTGATAACTCCTGCTTAGTTCTTATTTTAATTTCGCGCCTCTCATTTTCAACTTAGCATTTTTCTCTCTCTCTGTGTCTCCGTCTCTCCCTCTCAAATTCTCAGACCTCCGTGTCTCTGCTCTCTCTGTCTCCGTCTCGTCTCTCCCTCTCCTCCGTGTCTCTCTCTCTCTGTCTCCGTCTCTCCCTCTCAAAGCCGAGCCTCTCGAACCTCTCGAACCTCCGTGTCAATTTTTAATTTTTTGTATTGTTTCAAAAATTAATTAATGGTGTTTGTATATTGTTTTTCAGTTTTGAGGACATCTCGCTCAAGTTACTTAATCATCCGGCCGATCAACTATCACGGTATTAGCTTTATCTAATTTTCTCATTATTATACTTCTAAAACACATTTTTTTTGTTGTATTTTCAATTTATTTATTTGTCTTTTTTCATTTGAGCAAGGCTTTTTGAAACTATCTTTTTATTTATCTTAATTATCCGACCGATCAACTATATTTTTTCATTTGTATTTTCAATTTTATTTTGCTATTGCACCAAATTTCTTCAACTATTGTACTTCTTTTTGTATTTCATGAATTTTATTTTGTGTTCTTAATTGGTTTTGGGCTCCAATAAATCAATGGTAAATAAAAAAAAAAAATTTATGCTGGCCAGCAAATATATATGGAAGCTGGCCAAATAAAAAAAAATATTTTTTTTAGATCCAATATAACATCAGGATCGGTTGTTTGAAACAACCGATCCTGATAGTATAACATCAGGATCGGTTGTTTCAAAAAAACTGATCCTGATTCTTTTTTTTTTTTTCAGAACCAACATTAAAAAAAAAAAAAAGGTATCAGGATCGGTTATTTCAAAACAACCGATCCTGATTTTTTTTTTTCAAGAACCAACATTATTAAAAAAAAAAAAAAAAAAAAAAAAAAAAAAAAAAAAAAAAAAAAAAAAAAAAAAGAGTATCAGGATCGGTTTTTTTCAACAAAACCGATCCTGATAGTAACTATCAGGGTCGGTTGTTTCAAACAAACTGATCTTGATAGTTACTATCAGGATCAGTTGTTTTGAAACAACCGACCCTGATAGTTACTATCAGGATCGGTTTTGTTGAAACAACCGATCCTGATAGTAACTATCAGGATCGGTTATTTAACCGATTCAGATTATTGTAAGTATCAGTATCGCCTCCATCAGGATCGGTTGCATTCCGATACTAATATGCATATATAACCGATCCTGATTCCATATTTTCCACTAGTGTATCCCTGTGAGCCCTCCCTTGACAGTATGTCTTCCTCCTGATCAGTTGCCACCTAGGAGATTAGGATTTACTGAGACGATCGACAAAAGGATATTGTGGTTCAGAGTGGATAGAACTGGGCTACTATATCCAACTCACAAGACCTGTTGTGCCCGAATCATTCCCAGTACATGTTATTTGATTCTGTTTATGGTACTCTCATAATGATGGAAGTTGTTGGCTTGTTGCCAAAGATATATATAAGCAAAATATATATACACCTATCTGCAGTGTAAGTGTATAACTATGTAGATCTGTTCTAATATTCAAATAAAGGGTAGATTTGTTGACATAATGCGTGACGCTTTCCATTTCTTTTAGATATCAAGTTTGGTTTCATTTATTCATGTGTTGCAATGCATGCTGGCAGTACTATTATGTTCAGTGCTTCATTCAACCAAATTTCTTTTATACCTATAGCCTGTCCTAACTCCTGACCATTCTGACAAAAAATCCTCTACAAATTTTTATTTTAGATTGCCAGGTAAGTCCATGAATTATTTGTTAATTATTATGGGGTAAAATGTAAAGCAACAAATATTTATCTATGAAGTCCTCATTCTTTCATGCTGAAAACTTAACTTTTCTGCATGTGAGTGCAATTCTTACATCAGTTTCTTCAGAATGAAAAGTTCTGGAGTTAATAATCGACACTAATAATAGAAACTCATTTCGTTCTCTGAGTTGCTTCTAGGAGAGCAAGTCTATTATTTTCAAACCAGTATACAAAAAAAAACAATATTCTTTTCACCCAACTGCATATGGAGCAATGCAGTCAACACCTAATTAACCGATTGTCAATGCAGCCAAACGTTTCCAATAACTGCACTTCTTCAATAAAAAGTAAAATACAGCCTGTACTAGTTCGATATCCAAATTCCAAACAGCCAAACATTTCGAATAATATTCATGGATACAGCTCCATAACACAGTCAATACCTAACCGAGTAGGATAAATTGTGTAACCGGAATAACCGGCACCTATAATAAGATCATGCCATTCCTGCTTGGTACGTTCCTTCGATCCATGACTGCTCATCATGAGAATATCAAATAAAAATCCTGTCTCAGTTGCTTTTGGGTTATTATTTTCGAAGTCTTGAATAATATCCACGACGATAACCTTGCTACCATCTTTCCTGGGTTCAATTGCTTCTTTGCATCGTTTTAATATTCGAGCACAATCCTCGCCACGCCAATCGTGAAGAACATTCTGACATACATGATGCAAATAAATCGTGAAGAACCTTTTCACACTAATTAGTAATTACAGGAAATAAAAATATATCAGGTCAGTAAAAGAAACACTCAAGGGAAGTTTTCAGACAGAGAAGTTATTACATTAAGAAGAATTGCATCAGCTGAAGGTATCTTTTCAAACATATCTCCTGCAACCACATTGATGGAGTTGGATGCCAAAGCTTTCTCAACGACATGAGGAAGGTCAAGCACTGTGCATCTCAAAGATGGAAAGGCATCTGCTATGATTTTTGCTGCAGTTCCAGTGCCACCTCCTACATCCACCAGACTACTTAAGCCATCAAATATTTGTGGATAGCATGTAACTAAGTCTCCGATCTTCTGCTTACTGTGACTGGCCATTGCCTCGTTGAACAAGTTACCTGGTTTCAAAAATTCAAAATCGTGATGTAAATATGTTAGACACTAAATCCATCGACAAATTTATACTATGATCGATATTGTACTCTTCATCTTATCAAAATTACTTGATGAATTAAAAATCACAAGTAGAGAAATACAACACCATAATAAATTATAAAGTCTTTTGATGATTTTTTAAAAAGAAAAGAGGGAGAGTGATAGGGTGTTCTTTCTAATTTTTAGTTACCAATCTCAGGCTTTTCCCTTGCAATGTCAAAAAACTTCTTCCCATCATTATCCATGATGAAGACAGTGCTTCCATCATCACCGTTCTTGAACCATTCACTCATAACACACAAATGTTTAGTGAGTGCTAGCTCTGTACTAAAACGCACAAAGGCACCCATATTGGAATTCTCAGTTAGAATGAGCTTGGAGAAGGGCGTGAGCACATAACCAGCTTCATCTTGTGCGAAGACTTCTTTATGAACAAGAAGTGCCATGAGGCGGCCAAGCATCATGTCCTTCTCGGGTGAGATCGGAATGGAACGAGCGAGTTCATTTAATGGCATGGGACGGCCATATGCTTGTATGCGGCCAGTGATGTCTAGGTCGACGGCGCACCTTAGAGCAAAACTACTGATATAAGTTAGGCTTTGGTTTAGAACACTAGTGAGCTCCATTAATTTATTATATGAGAAATGTAAGTGGCACTAATAGTCGGTTCATAAAGATGAGATATCGGTGATCAATTTATAGAGATCATTAATACTCGTATTATAATAATTATTAATTAGCTATGATAGAGATAACATAGCTTAATTTGACTAAGGTCAAAGGTTGTTAGCAATTCTGTTAAGGAAATCTGTTAGGAAGGTTGTGAAGCTTCCGATCACCATCCTCTGATAGATTGTATAATTGAACACATGCAAGAAATTTGGTTAAAAGACAAGATAGTTTAAATGGGAAAGTAACCTATGATCAAATCAAATAGCGGTGTCATTTTCAGGTTTGATTTTCATCTAGAAGCAGCTTTTAAAATCAAAGATATTAGCAGCTAATAAGATGAAGATACATTTCCAAATTGGCCAAAATGGAGGGAAAAATTGAATTTGTAAGTATTATTAGAGTTTCTAATACGAGAAGACAGTTTCTATTTTAATTATTTTAAAGATGTGAGAGAATTTTGATTAATAATAGCAAACAACTTCAGGTCGCTACTATGGTTCGCAAAATCAGAATTGAAATTGGAATGGGTCATTTGACCATAAAATCATAATCGGATAAATCAATAAAAATTGACCGAATCGGATCGGAAACTCGAATTTTTTTAACAAAACTTATTTTATACTAAAAGATCGAATAAAGTTATAAAAAATTATTTATTAAATTATTTCGTGAGTTCAATAATCACACACTCAAATAATTCACTAATATTATATAATACAAATATTTAAAACTGAACCAATAATCTGATAAATTCTTATACAAAAAAGTTCCTATTCAAATCATGCAATTTATGCAAGAAAATTCATTTGATATATGCATCACAGAAATATAAGGGATTGAACACATGAAAGAATGGAAAAAACGTGCTGTGTCGTGATTAACATGCCGTGACTTTAGTCTTGTACCGTGCCGTGCCGTAACTAAGTTAGTTTTTCACGTGCCGTGTCATGACCAAAATGTCAAGAAGTGGTCACAACACTTGAATTATCACGTCACGTGAGTCACGCCATGACTAAACGTGACTCGCACGACTCACGTGACCATTTGATCACAAGTTAGTTTATTTAAGATTCACCATTTGATCAAGATCTAACGGTCCTAATAACACAGGACTCGTGTAACCACGTGTTGTGCCTTGACTAGATATTTCGCGTGATGTACTGTGCCGTATCAAATTTTCTAAAAATAATTACGGCACGCGAATAGTTACGACATAAAACACGCGAGTCACAACACGCGTGCCGTGCCATTCCGTTCCGTGACAAACCGGTTCCGCCATGCCATTTTTCCTGCTCTAAGCACATCCATCTTCGAGTCATAAAGCAAGTGGGGTCCGCCATAATTAATCTATGTTATGGGGTTCAAGAACTGATACAACCCTACTCCAATGGAAAGAGAGTCCAATTACATCAATAAAAAACTTTATTAAACCCATGATTTGAAGGAGCTGTTGTGCTGTTGCTAGTGAATTGAAAACGGGCCGGTCCGGTCCAAACTCGTCCGGTCCACGGGTAGTACGGTCCATGGGTTTGGCGGGTTTGACGGGTTTGACAGTCCGGGTTCCATGGATCTAATTTTGGGAGGCCAAATCCGGCCCGTGTTTGAACCGTGGTTTCCACGGTCCACGGTCCAAAATTGCTGATCACATGGTGCAGAATTTTGTTGCACTGTTTTTACTGTTCACCCGGATCAGCAATTTTCAAATTGGCTTCATAAATAGTAAAAAAATTTCAAAAAATGTAAAATTTGGTCTCCAAGCAAATTTTAATATAGATTGAACATCTAACGGTTTTGATCGACAGTTTGGACTTTGAAAATCCAAAAACAAGCCCGAAGTAAAACGTTCGCTTTACTTTGCAAAGCACAATAGCCCATTAATGGTATGAAAACAACGATTTTGTAACCATCTTAATAAATAGTAAAAAAATTCAAAAAAATGTAAAATTTGATCTCCTAGCACATTTTAATATATCCATCATGTTGAACTGTTTGGATCGACTATTTGGACTTTGAAAATGATAGGTGTCAAAGTGTGGCAAAAAAAAGGTGTAATCCGATCCCTCCTCTCTCTCTCTCTCTATATATATATATATATATATATATATATAGTAGGGCTATTGTACTTCGCGAAGTAAAACAAAGTTTTACTTCACGCTCATATTTCCATTTTCAAAATCCAAAACTTTGATCCGAATAGTTCAAGTTGTTCTCCATATTGAAATGTGCTTGAAGACCAAATTTTACATTTTTTGAAATTTTTTTACTATTTATTAAGCCACTTTGAAAATCACTGATTCATTGTGTACAGTAAAAAATTATGGACCAATGGATCAGCGATTTTGTACATTAGGCAACTCGAGACCTTCTATCGTTTTAAATTCATGTTGTACAAATTTTCAAAAAACTTCTTCAAAATCCATCCATCCATATGCCATACACCACGCGTACGTGGTGCGCAGCAAACGATGTGAGCTCCTCACATGGAGGGAATCATTCTACTACATAGTAAGTCAACTCGAGGCATGCAGATCCGATTCCGAGGTGCATTCATTTAATATTGTGTGATAATGAATTCAGTTGATCACTTGATATAATCTAGTTTAGAATTCATCGAGCACTGTAAACTGCTCATTTGTATTTAATTCATTAGTCAAACCAATGGAAGATCTCGAGGTCTACTTAATTCATTAGGTTAATTAAGTTTGATTCAGTCGAGTTCAGATCGCAGATCTGCAGCCAGCTGCTCATGTGTACTACATAAGAATAGAAAATGACTTAAGTGTTGTTGGATGGGGGATATAAGTATCCCCTTTTACGTAATAAGCTACTTAATAAGTTTTATTTGAAAAATGCGTAGACAAAAACGCCGACATTTTTAAAAATACCCTAAGTTAATAAAAAATTATTAAAAATACCCACGGTTCCAAATTTTTATTAAAAATACCTAAACCGGCCAATTATTGGCCGGTCCCGATTAAAATTCGATTAATGGAGGAACCGGCCAATAATTGGCCGGTTCCGTGTTTTTTTTTTTTTTTTTTTTTTAAGAGAGAAAAATAGCTAAAATGCTGAAATGAAATCTAACACAAAAAAATCGAATTTTTTTTTTTAAATATTTGTTAGAAAATACGCTACGAATAGGGCCGATTTTGTGCTAAAATACGGTAAATTACAATAATTATGCTAAAATACGGTAAATTTACTAAAATGTTGAAATTACAATAATTATGTAGAATTATGCTAAAATACGGTAAATTACGCTAAATTACGTATGAATAGGGCCGATTTTGTGCCATCTTTCATAAATCATAAAAAATAGTACAAAAAATAATAAAAATAATAAAAATTGGTATTCTACAAGTTCATTATATAACTAATTTACTGAGCTACGTAGATTGGAGAATAGAAATGAAAATCTTAATCGGAAACTTCAACTGAAGTTTTGAGGCTCTTCTGTTTGTTTTTTGGTGATTCTGAATTTGGAAATTTGGCAAAGCTAGTTCGGACGCATGCGCATTTTCGCAAGCTTTCCGAAAAGTGGTAATTTGCTGAAATCGGACACTCGAGCGCCGTTTTATGGCCGTTTGAAGTTTCGTCGTCGTTTTTCCCCTTTTCAGTAAAGATATCATCCCTATTCGTACGTAATTTAGCGTACTTTACCGTATTCTAGCATAATTCTACATAATTATTGTAATTTACTGTAATTCAGCATAAATCAAGTAATTTAGCGTGTTTTAGTATAAATATGGTAATTATATATAAAAAATGTAATCTAGCAAATATTTAAAAATAAATTCGATTTTTTAGTGTTATATTTCAGCATTTTAGCTATTTGTCTCTTAAAAAAAGTTAACATAATTTAAAGTAATATAGTGTCAATCAGCATAAATTAACATAATTTCAAGTAATTTAGCGTATTTTAGTATAAATATGCTATCAAAAAAAGTAATCTAACAAATATTTAAAAAAACAATTCGATTTTTTTGTGTTAGATTTCATTTCAGCATTTTAGCTATTTTTCTCTCTAAAAATTAAAAAAAAAAAATCACGGAACCGGCCAATTATTGGCCGGTCCCGCCATTAATCGAATTTTAATCGGGACCGGCCAATAATTGGCCGGTTTGGGTATTTTTAATAAAAATTTGGGACCGTGGGTATTTTTAATAATTTTTAATTAACTTAGGGTATTTTTAAAAATGTCGGACAAAAACGTCATTGATTTTGTTACATCTAGATCCCATAAATGCACTGCCCTATTTGAATTATTTTAAGAGGAGGTATCGGATTACACCATTTTTTTTGACACCTACCATTTTCAAAGTCCAAATAGTCGATCCAAACTGTTCAACATGATGGATATATTAAAATGTGCTTGGAGATCAAATTTTACATTTTTTTGAATTTTTTTACTATTTATTAAGATGGTTACAAAATCGTTGTTTTCAGACCATTGAAAAACATCGATTTTGTAACCATCTTAATAAATAGTAAAAAAATTCAAAAAAATGTAAAATTTGATCTCCAAGCACATTTTAATATGGTGATCATGTTGAACGATTCGGATCGACTGTTTGGATTTTGAAATCGCAAAATTGACCTATATAAAAAACAGTGTCATGATGTGTCACCAAAAAGGTGTAATTGGATCCCTCCTCATATATATATATATATATATATATCCATTATATTATTAAGCACGTTGGGTGTCCGATCCGCCAACGACTACGATTGAAAGATTAATTTTTGGATTTAATCTCAGCTCTTCAATCACATAATCTATCTTCTTTTGATTAAATGCATATGTTTTATGTGTAAAAGTTTAAATTTAGATACAAACATACTCGCCACACATACCGCCACACGATGCGTTACAATTAAAATTAAACATACTCTTAAATTTAGCGATATAATTCTCCGTTTCCTTATTTGTCCCTCTCCAATTGAAATTTTCTATACAGCGGATCACAATGCAAATCAATTTTTTGTTCACTCCCTTATTTATCTACTTTCTTATTTCTATATATATTACTGTGATAAATGTAGAATATATTTCTAATTTTGTTTTTATGAAAATTTGTCATTTTGTATGAAAATTTATTTTTGTTATCTTATCATATATTCCGTTGCAACGCACGGGCATGATACTAGTATAAATATATAGAGCTGGGCTTAGCTAAGCCATGGAGTAAAACGACTTGGTGCTCCACGCCTCATTATTTCCATTTTGAAAATCCAAACTACCGATCTGAACCGCTCAACATGATCTCCATATTGAAATGTGCTTGGAGACCAAATTTTACATTTTTTGGAATTTTTTTACTATTTATTAAGCCACTTTGAAAATCGCTGATCCATTGGTCCAGAATTTTTTCCTGTTTTGCTACTGTTTATCCGGATCAGCGATTTTCAAAGTGGCTTAATAAATAGTAAAAAAATTCCAAAAAATATAAAATTTGGTCTCCAAGCACATTTCAATATGGAGAACAACTTGAGTGGTTTGGATCGGTAGTTTGGATTTTCAAAATGAAAATATGGCGTGGAGTACAAAGCATTTTACTCCATGGCCTAGCTAAGTCCATCTCTATATATATATATATAGAGAGAGAGAGGAGGGATCCAATTACACCTTTTTTGGTGACACATCATGACACTATTTTTTTTATAGGTCAATTTTGCGATTTCAAAATCCAAACAGTCGATCCGAACCGTTCAACATGATCGCCACATTAAAATGTGCTTGGAGATCAAATTTTACATTTTTTTGAATTTTTTTACTATTTATTAAGATGGTTACAAAATCGTTGTTTTTCAATGGTATGAAAACAAGCACATTTGATCCCTCCTCATATATCCAAGCACATTTTAATATATCCATCATGTTGAATGGTTTGGATCGACTATTTGGACTTTGAAAATGGTAGGTGTCAAAGTGTGTCACCAAAAATGGTGTAATTTGATCCCTCCTCATATATATATATACCCCTACCATTTTTGGTGACACACTTTGACACCTACCATTTTCAAAGTCCAAGTAGTCGATCCAAACCGTTCAACATGATGGATATATTAAAATGTGCTTGGAGATCAAATTTTACATTTTTTTTGAATTTTTTTACTATTTATTAAGATGGTTACAAAATCGTTGTTTTCAGACTATTGAAAAACAGCGATTTTGTAACCATCTTAATAAATAGTAAAAAAATTCAAAAAAATGTAAAATTTGATCTCCAAGCACATTTTAATGTGGTGATCATGTTGAACGGTTCGGATCGACTGTTTGGATTTTGAAATCGCAAAATTGACCTATAAAAAAAATAGTGTCATGATGTGTCACCAAAAAAGGTGTAATTGGATCCCTCCTCATATATATATATATATATATATATATATAGAGTAGAACTAGGGTGCTCCTAAGTTCACCAAGCTCTTCGTGAGCGCGACTCTAAAACCTATCGAATCGACTTCAAACGATATTTTCAAACCGTTAGATGTTCAATCTATATTAAAATGTGCTTGGAGACCAAATTTTACATTTTTTGGAATTTTTTTACTATTTATTAAGATGGTTTGAAAATCGCTGTTTTTATTAAAATTCTGCACCATTGGAAAACAGCGATTTTCAAACCATCTTAATAAATAGTAAAAAAATTCCAAAAAATGTAAAATTTAGTCTCCAAGTACATTTTAATATAGATTGAACATCTAACGGTTTGGAAATGTCTTTTGAAGTCAATTTGATAGGTTTTAGAGTCGCGCTCACGGAAGGGCTTGGTGAGCTTAGGAGCACCCTAGTTCTACTCTATATATATATATATATATATATATATATATAGAGTGGCTAATATCAAAACGTTTGCACCAAGGGATTGGTGCAAACGATTTGTTTTCGGGTTTTCTAAGTCCAAACGGTCGATCCGAACCGTTCAAGTTGTTCTCCATATTGAAATGTGCTTGGAGACCAAATTTCACATTTTTTGGAATTTTTTTGCTATTTATTAAGCCACTTTGAAAGTTGCTGATCACATGGTCCAGAATTTGATTGCACTGTTTTTACTGTTCACCCGAATCAGCAACTTTCAAAGTGGCTTAATAAATAGCAAAAAAATTCCAAAAAATGTGAAATTTGGTCTCCAAGCACATTTTAATATGGATTAAATATCTAACGGTTCGGATCGACCGTTTGGACTTCGAAAACCCGAAAACAAATCGTTTGCACCAACCCCTTGGTGCAAACGTTTTGATATTAGCCACTCTATATATATATATATATATAGAGTAGGGCTATTGTACTTCGCGAAGTAAAACTTCGTTTTACTTCACGCTCATACATCCATTTCCAAAATCCAAATCGTCGATCCGACCGTTCAAGTTGTTCTCCATATTGAAATGTGCTTGGAGACCAAATTTTACATTTTTTGGAATTTTTTTACTATTTATTAAGCCACTTTGAAAATCGCTGATCCATTGTGAATAGTAAAAAACAGTAAAAAATTCTGGACCAATGGATCAGCGACTTTCAAAGTGGCTTAATAAATAATAAAAAAATTCCAAAAAATGTAAAATTTGGTCTCCAAGCACATTTCAATATGGAGAACAACTTGAACGGTCGGATCGACGATTTGGATTTTGGAAATGGGTGTATGAGCGTGAAGTAAAACGATGGCTTTACTTTGCAAAGCACAATAGCATAATTCTATATATATATATATATATATATATATAGAGAGAGATGGACTTAGCTAAGCCATGGTGTAAAACGACTTGGTACTCCACACCATATTAATCCGAACCGCTCAAGTTGTTCTTCATATTGAAATGTGCTTGGATACCAAATTTTACATTTTTTGAAATTTTTTTACTATTATTAAGCCACTTTGAAAATCGCTGATCGGGATGAACAGTAGAAAAACAGTAAAAAATTCTAGACCAATGGATCAGCGATTTTCAAAGTGGCTTAATAAATAGTAAAAAAATTCCAAAAAATATAAAATTTGGTCTCCAAGCACATTTCAATATGGAGAACAACTTGAGCGGTTCGGATCGGTAGTTTGGATTTTCAAAATGGAAATAATGAGGCGTGGAGCACTAAGTCGTTTTACACCATGGCTTAGCTAAGCCAGCACTATATATATATATATATATATATAGAATTTTGCTATTGTGCTTCATGAAGTAAAACCAATATTTTACTTCACGCTCATACACTCATTTCCAAATTCCAAATCGTCGATCCGACCGTTCAAGTTGTTCTCCATATGGAAATGTGCTTGGAGACCAAATTTTACATTTTTTGGAATTTTTTTACTATTTATTAAGCCACTTTGAAAATCGCTGATCCATTGGTCCATAATTTTTTACTGTTTTTTACTATTCACAATGGATCAGCGATTTTCAAAGTGGCTTAATAAATAGTAAAAAAATTCCAAAAAATGTAAAATTTGGTCTCCAAGCACATTTCAATATGGAGAACAACTTGAACGGTTCGGATCGACGATTTGGATTTTGGAAATAGGAGTATGAGCGTGAAGTAAAACGAAGTTTTACTTCGCGAAGTACAATAGCCCTACTCTATATATATATATATATATATAGAGAGAGAGAGAGTGGCTAATATCAAAACGTTTGTTCCTGGATCATGGAGCAACCAAGTTTTAAACCGTCCGATTTGCTTTAAAAACAGCGCAGATCAAATTGATCAGATCTGAAAATTGTCGCTGAAATTTGAAGTATCGCTGTCCAGTGACTGGACGGGTCCAGTGGAGTAAAACGCGAAACCCTGGGCGCTCTCTCTCTCTCTCTCTCTCTTTCTCTCAGGCGTTTCTTCCCAAGCCAGACCTAAATTGGCCTCCTCCCGGTCATCTCCTCTCTCGGCACACCGCACCGCCGCACCACCACTAAAACCTAACCCCACCTCCTCCCGCTCCTCTCCTCTGTTCCCAGTGCCAGACCTTAAACCACTCTCTCATCTCGCTCCTAATCCTAAATCGCGACTCCAGCCACCTCGCGTCCTAGCTCCACTTCTCCAGCTCTCCTCCGAAGCTCTGTAAACGTACTCTTTTTGGGTAAGAACTAACTATTTTTTTTTTCAGCTTGTGTGTGAGATTATTTCTCGTTAGTGCTCTTAGTTTAGTTTGTTTTTTCTTTAAGTTTCAATTCTTTTGATATGTGCGAATTTGTTAGAATGTATCTTGGTTGAATTGCATAAAAGGGTAAACAAAAGATGTACGATGACGGTAAATAGAATAAAGCTTTGAAGACTTCTTTATTTTTCTAGTAAGCTTTGAAATTCACAGAAAGAAAAGAACAAAATAGAAGAAGGGTTGAATCCGCAAATTCCAAGCTGGATTGCTATGTATGATTATTTTGTGAATTGTCAAAGTGTATTAACAAAAGATATGCTGGATTGCTATGGAGTGAAACATATCTTTTCTAATAAGAAGTCAATTTGATAAAAATTTGTGCAATTGAAATTGGTAATTCTGAATAGGTGCAAATTGATTAGGTTTGTTTCTGAAATATGCAATAAATTTGTGCAATTGATCTTTTTTTGCTGCTTCGTATTTGTTGCTAACCATTGAAACTTCAAACTTGTATAAAAAGGTAAACAAAAGATGGATGATGACTCTGGCAGTCAAGAAGATGACAATGAATAAGAAGATGAACTGGGCAAGAAGATGAACTGTGCTTAAGCAACCTCACTTGTTAGCGAATTGGGCAAGAAGAAATGGGAACAGTCTTACCTCATATATGGAAACAAACTTTGTGGAAGAGCTAACATTAGATAGGCAAATGGATACTGGTTTATTTTTTATTTCGCAGCTAGGGCATTAAGGGAAATATCAAAATTGTATTAGGGGAGAAGTAGGACTTAGAGATGCAGGCATACAATATCTCCCTTTCATTATTTTTTTTTTGTGATTGTAATTTGCTTAATATTTAATGAAGCTAGCCTACAGATTATTCTAAAAAAAAGAAAGAAGATGAACTAGGTGTTGGCATCTTTTTTATGTATCATGTTGTTTGTTATGCAATGAAATTGTTTGTGAATTGTGGGAAGCAATATTTATGAATTATGTGTTTATTTTTGATTTTTTATGATGTATGTAGTATAAATATTTAGTTGGAGTGATATGCGTATTACATGGAAAAATTGTAAATTAGTATTTGATTTTTGTACATGTATGCTTTATGTGGATCTAATCCTTGTATTAGTTGAACATGAGCATGAATTTGATACTGGCATGGTTTTGAGCATAGATATGATTCTCTTACTGGTCAGCACCATAGGCCTGATTTCTGGTAATTTGATTTCTTTGATTAAATCTTGCTTTGTGCCATGTTTATAAACATGTGTACAGCTCAAAGAGGATGCTTTAGAGTACATATTCATGAATTTACCATGATATTTTTATTAAAGGATTCATAGAAATATGAAACTCAAACTGAATTTGAAAATTTGCTTATAAACATATTTCTTACTTTCTTAGAAATCATGCTCATGTCTCCTATAATATACACAAAAGTGCACATTCAAAAAGAAAATTTGTTTACATTCATGCGCAGTTTACTCCCACAAAACATCAAATTACATAAAGCATCAAAATACTAATTTCAACTAAAGATACATCCATTATGCTTTATTATTGCTTCGAGACCGATCCACTCCTTATTTCATATCCTACAAACAATGAGAAGGATCAAATTAAACGTCAATATTGAAATTAGTATTTTGGATAAAAGTGGAGCACGCCCACTTGTTTTATTGAAACATAAAAATTCTTACATCTGGTACCGACTGGTACCATCATCTACTTTAGTTAATTACATGAAAGAATAAAAAAATTTCTTCTATTACATTAAATCCACATAACAATACAGTTTCAAAACTTAAGCCAAAATAATAAACACCATCATAACAATTGAGCCCACTTGTCATGGTCAGATTCACCTGTCAAGGGTTCTCATTTTTTTGCATAGGTAATTCCTAAAATAATTCATTTTTTTTTCATTAGAACTTACATAGGTATATAGTCTTTTACTGGTACCGATAGTAATGGTTTCAGATTTAAAACTTACTATTCCATCCTTCTGGTTTTCCTGCTAAATTACTTTGAGATAACTCAATATAAATCTCTATCCTACAAAAATCAGACAAATTAAGAAAGACAAATGAAATATACATATACACTGCTTTTACTAATTTGCTCATATTCTCATTTTCTCCAGACAGTACTCAGACCTCAAATTCAGCCCTCATCAAATTCATTTCCTTTCTAATCAACCAGTTACAAGTTAATTGAAGTGATTCATCTCCTTTCTAATCAACCAGCTAGGACGCGAGGTGGCTGGAGTCGCGATTTAGGGTTATGAGCGAGAGGAGTGACTGAATTAAGGTCTAGCGTTGGGGAAGAGAGGAGAGGAGAGGAGCGGAAAGAGGCAGGGTTAGGGTTTTAGTACTGGTGCGGCGGTGCGGTGCACGTTGAGAGAGGAGAGGAGCAGGACGAGGCCGATTTAGGTTTGGCTTGGGAAGAAGAGGAGCGGGAGGAGAGGAGAGAGAGAGAGAGCGCCCAGGGTTTCGCATTTTACTCCACTGGACCCGTCCAGTCACTGGACAGCGATACTTCAAATTTCAGCGACAATTTTCAGATCTGATCAATTTGATCTGCGCTGTTTTTAAAGCAAATCGGACGGTTTAAAACTTGGTTGCTCCATGATCCAGGAACAAACGTTTTGATATTAGCCACTATATATATATATATATATATATATATATATATATATACATCTCCATCCATTATTAAGCACGTTGGATGTCCGATCCGCCAACGGCTATGATTGAAAGATGAAATTTTAGATTTAATCTCAACCCTCTAATCAAATAATCTGTTTGTTTTGATTAAATGCATCTTTTTTAAGTGTAGAAGTCTATATTTAGTTAAAAACATATTCACTACACGTACAGTCACACAATATATAGCAATTAAAATTGAATATACTGCCTTGTAGCGACATTTTTTTCCTTATTTTTGGTTTCCTATATCTCCTTTGTTTCTATACAAATTATCACGACATAAAATGAAAATTAATTTTTTCTTTGTTTGTTTCTATATAGATCCCAGCGGCATAATAGAAAAATCTAGAATATATTTGATTGGAGTTGTTTTTATACAAATCACCTCACACCTGGAATCGAGAAAATCAATAATAGAAATATTGCTTTTCTAATTTTATTATATTTTTTCAATTGGAGCAATTATAATATATTTTTCATATTTTTTTTGTTCATTTTCAGAAATGTTGGACTACATCGAAGAGAATCACACTAGCAATGATACTTCAAGATTTTTTTCATGTTATATTTGATCCATTTTTTTTTCATTTGTTGTTGTTTCTTTTACTGTTATTTATTATTTATCTCTCCGTTCTTTTTTTGTCATTTGTGTTTTTTATTTTTATTTATATATTTTTTCTTAATTCTGGGTGAAATGTCAATAAAAAAAATCTCTTCATATTCTATTCAATCTTATAATATCCCCGTTGCAACGCATGGGCACGATACTAGTATACATATACACACGCTTGGATAGAGGTTCATATACAAACATTTCATTTTTATGTTTTCAAAATCCAAATAGTCGATTTGAAGTGTTCAAGATGTTTTCTATATTAAAATTTACTTGAAAACAACCTTAAAAAAATAAAATGTACTTGAAAACCAAATTTTAAATTTGTTTTAGAAATTTTTTTACTATTTTTTTATAATTATGAAAATCACTGTCTTAATATTGTACAAATAATAACAAATTCTCAAAAGCAGTGATTTTCAAAAATTCTAAAAATATAATAAATTTTTTTTAAAAGTTGTAAAATTTGATCTCCAAACACATTTTAATATGAATAAGATAAAGCACTCGGACGAATTAAGGTCTCTATCCCAGTACTTGTATCTTAGCTAACCTCATATATGTGTAGAGGTGCTATCGGGTTGGGTAGGGTCCGGGTACTATTATATTTGGACCCGTACCCTAAAAGTGTTCGGGTCAGAATTTCGATCCATGTATTTATTAGTTTCAAATCGGGTCTGATACGTCCTATCTCGGGAGGTAAGGCCGTATGGAATGTTGAGCTGAGTTGGATTCGCCCTGCCAAAGGATGGCAGGTCGGGATGTGGATGGAGTTAGGAACTCGGGGTGGATTGCGAGAGATTCAGACTCTATCCTGTGTGATCTCTCTCTTGATTCAAAAAAGTGTCCCCCAATTCATGGGAATCACTGCCTTATATAGTCCAGCCATAACTGCTATCTCGGGCGGTTATGGAGAACGTGGGTAGTTATGTTAGCCGTTACTGGAACGGGGGGCATTAAGCTAGCCGTTTCCACGGCTATCCAGTATGTCGGTTGTCATGAACCTAATTTAGGGCTATATGTTTTGAGGCCGTTGTATTGGGCCCCGGCTTAGTGAACCTTTGGGTTTTTCATATGACGTCGGGTTGGACTCTTAGAGAGGTCCGGATCCCAGTCGTTTATGGCCCAGTTTAGAACAAGTAAAAAGGGCCTGTGGAATATGGCCCTATCATTAGCCCCCGAAGTCGGAATGCATCAACGAGATGCTTTCGACTTGAGAGTGAATAACTCATAAAACACATTTATTAATGTTATCTATGTGTCAGTGACGTAACATCTTTGGGTATGGGGAATGTCGGGTATCTATCTTCGGTATGTATCCCGAAGTTAATGTGTTACCATACTGAATATCTGAGACAACCAAACGTGCTTAGTGTCATCGTTTTTTTTTTTAAGTTGGGATGAATCCCGATTTAGCCAAGAACAAGAAAGTAAGGCAGAACGATTAATTGATCATTGATATCTCAAAATCATACAAAGGCGAAATGAAATATATATAATATGTAAAACCTAATTAGACTTGATATGACATGTTTTTTATGCAGTGCCTAGAAGGATATTGCCCCTTCGTCATGTCGCGCCCTACAAACAAAAGGTGAGCTATTCCCGTGATACGCTATAAATAGCTAAGGCTAGTCATGACGGAAACGCTTGGCCCGGCGTACTTGATCAAGGCATTGTCTGCGAGTGAAGAATGTGAAGCGGGAATCACCATGGTTCCGAGGTGATCTCCGAACTAGACACCCGGGGTGAAAAGCTTCTTCACAGCTGTCACAGTGGAACATGTGCTGATAGTTCCCCCTCGTTCTGCAAACGGCACACCGGTCCCAAGCTAGTGGGTCGTCGTCTTCTTCCTCGGGGTTGTTTATGGGTGGCTCGATGTTGACCCCGGGACTCGTATGTTGGGGAGATGTGTGAGGTGACGGAATGCCACCCTTCTCCATTTTAACCTCATCGTTCATTTGTTTGCTATCTGTCATCATGTTATAGCCCGAGTTGGAAGGGATAACTGTGAACGTTGGGCGGAACGTTAAAGGGAGACGGAGGGAGTATATATAGTATATCGGCATTAATTACTTAACGCCTCGTCTTCCGTTAACTATCGTCAGCCATCAAATCATCCGTCAAATCAGTCAGGGATACGAGGTTATGGCGCAATCCCCGCATGACACCTGGCACGCGTCAACTCGGTAAGAGCTCGCTGCCCTTGAATATGCGCGGGAATCGAAGCATCGCCATGATGAAAGGAGGCAACGCGACGTTTCGTGGCCTCTTTTCGAAATTCCCGCAAGTATTGAGCGGGAAAATGGAGACCCCTATATGTATACTTTGTCCCACTCCATTCATTCGTTATCGTTTATCTTGAGCAACTAGATCTCGGAACCAAAGAGCGAAAGTAATCTCGGTGATAGCACAGGGAGTTCAGAGTTTTCAGAAATCCTCGGAAATAGACGTCGGACGAAGACCGAGAAGCGAAGGAATCTCAATATAAGGTAAGTCTTTATCACCTCGGTAGTCGACCTTATATCGAATAATTCTGCATGTTGTTATTTGTATTGCCGGGGTTGAGAGTAATTTAGTTAATAATATAAGTATGGTAATGTTGTAGGAGCCTAGTATGAATTTCATAACCTCGGCAATCGATGTGCATCAGTTAAATCAATAGCTCGTAATTCTTTAGAAACAGTAAGATTGGTTACCTAAGCCAATCCTGTTCTTCGTAAATTTAGAAATGGCCGAAGAACAAGACGGATCTCGGGACCAATCGTTTGATGCTTCTGGGGAGTTGTCCCCAATATCTTACTTACCCCCCCGCCCAGGTAGGGGCAAGAGCTTATATGGAATGTCTCCCCCACATTCTGGCACAGTGTCGGAAGACGTTGAGGAGGAACAGTATGGTGAAGGGAATGAGGGAGATGAAGAAAATCCATCTCGGGGTGAGCTTGTTGTTGCCCCAGTGGGAACGTCTCACGGGCCCTCGAAGCCCAGAAAGAAAAATCAAAAGGAAACGAAAGATGGCGTCCCCCGAGATGGTCATGAAGATGACTTGATATTTCCGGTATCCGCCGGTATCCCTCCCAAGCTGGTTGTCCAATGTGACTCGTATGCTGATGTTTTTTACGAGGAACTTGTGGCGGAGGGTGACAGAGAGCAATATCCCCGGGAGGCACTGAAATTGGTAGCCCCGGGTCCTGATGACCGAGCTCATGACGAGGGTCGCGGGATGTGCATATACTGGAAGATGCCGAGATGCGGTTTTAAAGTAAGGGTATCTAAGTTTGTACGCAAGATATTGCGGCATCTCGACGTAGCCCCTGCACAGTTAACCGCACCCGCATGGTGCCATACTTCCCGAGTGTAGGGCTGTTCTTTCATTATTTTTCATTGTTTTATATAACAATGAGAGCCACCTCGCAATTCGGAAGCGTCCTAATGGCGTTGCGCTTTTGGACAAACTGTCGAAGGCGGACGACTGGAATCATGGTTGGGTATATCTTGAAAATCCCGACAAATTGAAGTGCTTCAAAGGGATACGAAGGACTTGGCGTCCTCTATCAAAGAAAAATATGACTCCGAATTCTCCCCCAATCCCAACTTCACATGAATTACTAGCTATCAAAATTCTTGACAGTTATTTCACAAGTTAGTTTTTTTTTGCTTTTAATTTGCACCAGTATACCTTTGCATTGCATTAGTTCATTTAGCCCGTATTGTCATGAATCAATTGTTAATTCCTGCATACTTCTTATGTCGCAGGACGTGGTTTTATGGCACTGCCCTGGAAGGCCATTCGTCCAGTCTATGTCATTGCTAACCCAGAGGACGGCTTCATTAAGAAGAAAGGGGTCACGAACCCCCCAAGCTGAGTTCTTCCAAAGTTCAAAAGACACCGAAGTCGGCTCCTGCTAATCCTGCGGCAATTCCACCGAGATCAGCAACCATCACAAAAAGCACAAAGGACAGTGCTTCCGGCCCCTCCAAACCCGGGGGTCTCAGAAGAGGAAGGAAATTTCTGTTGACGTCCCTCTACGTTTAACAAGAGAGGCCAATGGTAAAGGTGCGGCTTCAGAGGAACCTGAGCCAAAGAAACAAAAGACTCAGTCCGAGATTGTTTTGGAGAAACCCGAGGAGGTTGCAAAGGAACCTTCTCAAGCCCAGGTCGACGCTGCTCAGGGGGAGTTAGATAAAATTGTCGAAGACGCAGCAGACGACGTGTAGGATCCCGCAGAGGAACATAAGGAGTTCCTCGAGTCGCAAATTTCTGATCACGGGCGACATACTGGGTTCGTGTGGGGCACCGAGATTTCTCAGGGGTTCCCGGACAGCATTTTGGCCTATCTTCCCGGGTATTCTCTTATGCAGGACAAGGAAGATCATCCCGAGGTCCATGCCTCGTATTCCTGGGAAACCTTTAGGTTAACCACGACCCAACACCAAAAGAAGTGGGCTGAAGAGCATCCTGACCAAGTTGCGGGCCAGGTGTCGAGGTCGTTGCATGACGCCGGGGTTTTCTTCGGGTTCCTGAAGGATTCGCTTGACAATAGCAAGCGCAACTCCCTCGTTGTTAATAGCGATCAAGAGGCGCTTAACAAAGCTATTATGGAGAGGATTATTTTGTGAATTTGACAAAGAGAAAAGACAGGGAGATGAGAATAGCTACTGGCCAAGCCGCCGTAAATTTGGCGAAATACGAGCTTGCGCGGTATACGGGCATAAGGGCTGATGCCGAACGCAAGGAAGCCGAGGCAAAAGTGAAGCGCTATAAACGTAAAGCTGATAAATACAAGAGCGAGTCAGCGCGTCTTAAGACCGAGCTCGAGGTCCAGACCAAAGAGGTGGAGGACGCGAGATCGGAAAATGCCCGACTACAGGCCGAGATGCGGGATTTGCGAGAGAAAACACTCAACAAATTCTTGGGCAGCAAAGCCTTCGCACAAGCTGTCCCTTATGCGTGTTTGGACATAATGACGGCAACTGTTTATAGCTATCTGGGAGAACTAGCAAAGCATTACCCGTTTAAACCCGAACAACTGGGTTTTGCCGAAGTGGAACCTGAAAAACTTGTCATCAAAAACCTTTCGGGTTACGGCTGGGACGAAAAAAATGATGCGTTATTGAACCCGGATGGTACTCCATTTAACAAGGAACTTCAGCTTGAGAATCATCCGACTTCAATCATTGTTCACCCCTGGCCTAAAGATTCATGGCCCGAACACCTCGACTTGCCAGATAACGTGGCCGAAGGGCAGAATGATAATCTTCCTTCTGATAACTCCTCCGAAGGTGAGAGAATGAACACCAAGGTGGAAGATGTTGAAGAAGGTAATGTCATTCATCCATGCGAGGAGCAAGAAGATAAGGCGGCTTTGGATTTTTTCAACTCTCCGCATGATGGAGGAAACGTTGCTCCCATGGAGGCAGACCCCCTACTTCTTGTAAGTAAAAAGGTATATTATCTTGCCCTCCGAGATGTTTCATTCATGCCTAACCTTACTATTCGTTTTGTTTTGTTTATATGAAGGATCATGTCGAGCAATTGACGCAACAGTGCCCATAGGAATTTATTTTGTACCCCCGAGATGTGGGGGATTTTGAAGTTGTAATATGCACTGCTTTGTATTTATACCCCCGAGATGTGGGGGTTTTAACAGAATTGTGTTGTAATATGATAATTTGTACCCCTGGGATGTGGGGGTTTAACAAAACATGTCAATGTAACTTGTTTCCTTTATCTGCATTTCGCTTTGTCCGAGTTGTTTCTTTCAAAATTTATCTCGGTTCATGCTTTGAATGCCTTTGTAAACGAGCAAAACGTGGTTGATGTATATCCTTTTCCCTCGCTTTTTTTTTCTTTTTTATGTTGAACGAAAATGGTCAACATCGGGGAAAGGGTATGTCGCGAAAAACATATGCGTTACCCCGAGGGTTTTCGATAAATATCTCCGACATAATAAAAATGAAAGCCATGTTACTGGTTTAACATTCGTCATCTCTTAAGACTACATTAATTTGTTGTGTATCTCGGGAATATTAACCAAGACGCATTTCGTTGCCTTAAAAGGCTTTCGTTCATATACCTTGGACCCAATAAATGAGACACAATCAAAAAATAATATCATATATATATTGATAACTGCTTAGAACCATACAAAACTTGTATCTCGGCCTAAGTAAAATAAATGGAATGTAAAACAATATAAAATTAAGCATATCATACATTAGGTGTAGAATTTCCGGAGGTGACAAGCGTTCCACGGACGAGTAAGTATGAAACCACTCGGGTCTTCCAATTCGTAGGCGCCTTTTCCTCGTGAGCGAATGACCTTGAAGGGACCTTCCCATTGAGGAGCAAGCTTGCTGACAGGTTTGCCAGTTGCTTCCACAGTTTTGAGTACCAAATCGTCCGGTAGGAATGCTCGAGGTACCACGTGTTTGTCAAATGCACGCTTAACCCGGCGTTGATATTCCATGGTGCGGATGCGGGCCTTCTCCCGACCTTCTGTGATGAGCTCGAGTTCAGCGGCACGCGCCTCACGGTTCGCTTCAGTGGAATATGCCAAAGTGCGGAGAGATGGTTCCATCAGTTCGATTGGAGTGACTGCTTAAATCCCAAACACTAGAGAGTAAGGTGTTTGTTGTGTAGCCTCCCGAGGTGTCGTGCGGTAGGCCCACAGGATTCCATCGAGAATGTCGGGCTAGTTTTTTCTGTTAGCAGCGACTTTCTTTTTGAGACCATCCAGAATAGTACGGTTGGTGACCTCGGCCAATCCATTGCTAGCGGGGTGGCTGACCGAGGTGAAGTTGTTTTGAATACCTAAGTTGGAAAGGAACGTCATGGTGCGGGCTGCATTGAACTATGTTCCATTGTCCGATATGAGTGCATGTGGTATGCCAAAACGACAAATGATGTTCCGCCAGATGAACTTTTCTGCTGCTGCGGCAGTTATAGTTGCTAACGCTTCGGATTCGACCCATTTAGTAAAATACTCGACGGCGACGATAATCCAACGGTGCTGTCTGACAGCTGTGGGAAATGGCCCGACTATGTCGATTCCCCATAAGTCAAAAGGCCAAGCCCCCGAGATGGATATCTGATCGTATGCCGGGATGTTGCTCAACTTGCTATGGTATTGGCATCGTTCGCATTTTCGGACCAAGTCTGCCGCATCATGCTGCATAGTTGGCCAGTAAAAACCGACTCTGAGAATTCGTTTGGCAAGAGTTTTCGCCCCTTGGTGGCTTCCACAGATGCCCTCATGTACCTCAGATAGCATATTTAGTGCTGTCTTCTCATTTATAAACTTGAGCCAAGGTCGCACGTATCCCCGTTTATAGAGATGATTGTTGAACATGGAGTACATGGGCGCAATCCTTTTCAGACGTCGGGCTTCCAACTGATCTGTGGGTAGGACCCCCGTGTTGAGGAAATTCCACATCGGAGTGAACCAGGACTCGCCGGGTTCATTGATGGCGAGTACGACTATGGTATCAAGGTAGATGCTGGATTCAGGAACATCCATAACAATCACGGGCCGGTCTTTGTCAAGGTTACCCGCAGCGCCAAGTTTGGAAAAGGCATCAGCTTGGCAATTTTTGTTGCGCGAGACATGTTGAATGTTTACCTCGTCGAAGTAACTCTTGAGCAGATGGAACTGCTGTCGGTATTTGCGCAAATTTTCATCCATGACTTGGCATTCATCGTTGATTTGCTTGACTGCTAACTCGGAGTCACTTCGGAGGTGAACCTCACGGGCGCCCAATTCCTTGGCCAATTTAAGGCCCGCTATCATGGCTTCATATTCCGCGGTATTGTTCGTTACCGGAAATTGAAAGTGAAGAGCATAATTCAGGATTTCCCCTTGTGGACCAGTAAGGGATACCTCGGCTCCAGCCCCTTGTTACGAAGAGGCACCGTCGACATGGATTGTCCAGCGTCCCTCAGACTCAGGAGGAAGTCCAGAATATTCGGCGATGAAGAGTATTTTGGGGGTGGAAAGAGACATCGAACTCGGATAATTCGAGGGCCCAAGCTAGCAATCGCCCGGATGAGTCGAAATTTGCGAATGCCTTCTTTAGTGGAATCCCGGTGTAAACCTTTATGGAATGTGACTGAAAGTAAGGTCTCAACTTTCTTGCAGCTATGACGAGAGCATACGCTGCCTTTTCAATCTGGGAATACCTGGTTTCGGCATCCCGAAGTACATGCGAGACGAAATAAACTGGCTTCTGATCGCGTCCCTCTTCCCGGACAAGGGCGGCACTTACTGCATGTCCCGTTGTTGCTAGGTACAACACCAGGATGTCGCCCGCGATTGGCCTGCTGAGACACGGTGGATTGGCGAGATAGGCTTTGATTTTTTCGAAGGCCATTGCACATTCATCTATCCATTCAAATTTGGCTGACTTGCGCATGGCCTTAAAGAAGGGCAAACAAACGTCCCCGGATCTTGCGATAAACCTATTGAGAGCGGCCAACTTGCCTGTGAGAGATTGCAGCTCTTTAAGGTTCCGAGGTGGTTTCATGTCGAGGATGGCTTGTGATTTGGAAGGATGAATCTCAATGCCTCTCATAGAAACCATGAAGCCGAGGAATTTACCGCCAATCAGGCCGAAGAAACTTTTCTTTGGGTTGAGTTTCATGCTGGCTGAATTCAGTGTCGCAAAGGTTTCTCGGAGATCTCGGACATGGTCGAGGTCAGACATGCTCTTAACAAGTAGATCATCCACGTAGGCCTCTACATTTTGCCCAATTTGACCTTGGAAAACGGTGTTGACCATTCGTTGGAACGTGGCTCCAGCATTGCGCAATCCGAAAGGCATGACCCGGTAGCAGTATAGCCCCGAGTTGGTGGTGAAGGCAGTTTTTTCCTCATCAGCTTGACTCATCTGGATTTGATTGTATCCGGAGAAGACATCCATAAAGCTGAGGTAAGCATGTCCCGAGGTGGAATCGACCAGTTGATCAATTTTGGGCAAAGGGAATGGATCCATGGGACATGCCTTGTTGAGATCGGTGTAATCGATACACATACGCCAGTCACCATTAGATTTCTTGACAAGCACGGGATTGGTTGTCCATTCGGGACATTCGACATTCCTGATAAAACCAGTGTCGAGTAATTTCTCTACTTCGCGCTTCACGGCCTGCTGCCGTTCGTCCCCCATATTACGCTTCTGTTGCCTAACTGGTTTTGAGCCCGACTTAATGTGCAGTCGGTGCTCTGCTATTGACCTTGGAATTCCTGGCATGTCAGCTGCGGTCCAGGCGAAAACGGATTGGTTTTCTTGGAGAAATTTGATTAGCTCTGCCTTTGCGGGCCCCTGGATTGCCTTTCCGATGTTGAGTGTTTTGCCACCACCTAAATCGAGTTGTTCGACTTCGTCTACGGGTTCAAGGGGAGTTTTCGCCTCAGCTTTATCGACTGGATCTAGTGCGAGGTTGGTGTTTGGAGGTAGAAAGTCAGTACTTGAATGCAACCGATGTTGGTTGGTTTTTGCGTCGGACTGATCAACTTGGTGGACAGAGCCTCCTTGACCTTGAATGGACGTCATGTAGCATTCACGTGCCACCTGCTGTTGGCCACATTCTTCCCCTATCCCGTTATCAGTGTGAAACTTGATTTTAAGGTGGGAATGAGAGATGATGGCGCCGATTTTGTTCAAGGTCCCTCTTCCCAAGATCGCATTGTACGCAGAAGGAGCATTAACGATGAGGAAGTCCACCATGACTTCCACTGTCCGAGGGGACGTACCAAACGTCACTTTGAGTGGCATCATTCCCCGAGGTTGAAGGGCATCTCCCGTGAAGCCTATCAAAGGCGAGATATGTTGATGGAGGGTACGAGTGTTGAGGCCCATTTGCGTGAAAGCTGATAAATACAGGATGTCTGCTGAGCTGCCCGTATCAACTAACACCCTCTTAACCCTGTGAGTGTTGATCTTGAGATTAAGCACCACGGGATCTTCGTGTGGGCCAGAAATCTCACCTAGGTCCTTTTCCGAAAAAGATATCACTTCCTCCTGCTGAGGTCGTTTTTTGTCGTTCCGAAAAAGATATCACTTCCTCCTGTTGACAGGTCGCGGTGGTACTTGTTGGGAATGTGGTGTTGGACCTGTTATAGGGTATATCCCTTGAGCGCCTGCCGGGCCCCATTGCCCGGGTGGTGTCACATAAGGGTACTGGGGATACATCGGGGTGCAAGGCGTGTAAGGAGTCGCGCCATAGTGGTAAAACGGCGTCTGCTGAGTGTAGTACGGTATGTATGGTGGCTGATAGGTACCAGGTATCGGGGTGTGCTCGGTGTATAGTGGTCTAGTTGCATGCCCTTCGGTGAACGAAGGTCGAATAGCGATGTCGGGGCTTGTGTGGCGAGGCTGTGCCGGTTGGGGACCATGGGGTCGTATTATCGAATTGTTAGGCCTCGCCCCATGAGGCTGACTGTGGGAGAGGTTCCCTGTAGGCGGGGTTACAAAAGGAGGTGGTGTGATCATTACTGTGACATTATGAATTATATAATAATGAAAACCTCTACATAAGGGCCTATAGGTAATAAAAATTTCGAGTAAGGATTTATATGCATGTATATTGGTAACAAATTTGATTATGAAATCCTATATATATATATAGGTATATGAATATAATTCTTAAAAGTTACATGTGTGTATATATTAGAGAATATAGCCAAAGGACCTAAAGGTAATAAAAAGTTTAGTTAAAGGTTATATATACAATTATTACACCCTTAGGTAATATGAAAGAATTTGGAGGACCTAAGTGTAAAAATTACATGGTTAATTAGCTAACCTTCCTTCTCCACCGTACATCCATCTAAATTTCCAAAGAATTAGAACCGTGAGTGGTGTGTGGTGTGTGGCGCAAGAGAAAGGAAGGGAGAAATTGGAGAATCGCGCAATCGATCGATCTGATCCGAGATCTGAGGTCAGAATCGAGTTCTCGACCCATTTGAACACTCAATTAGGTATACATATACATCTTCTCTATACCTTTCGAAACCCTAAATCTCTTGCGTTTGGTATTTTCGATTGGAACTCGAAATTGTGTTTAGAATTGAATAACCTATAACCCTAGTTCTCATTTGATCGAGTGAATTCGAATTTTTGAGTTGATTTCATTAATTAGGGTTGAAATTAGGGTTTTAGGGTTTATGATGGAATTAGAGTTTGGTAAACCGAAAAAGGTGCGAAATTTGTCGATTGGTCTGGTTATCGGTGAATTTAGAACTTTTAATATTGGATTAAACATCTATAGAACTACAGGTATTTATCTGGTTTGAAATGCACCAAAGAACTGTACCAGCCCGGTATCATAATCTGAATCTGTTACCAATCTTTGCGGGCCGCAAGAGGCAGAGCCACGGGCCGCAATATCACTGGGACTTAGCCAAATTCTACGAACTCAATACACAGTATTCCTTGCGGGTCGCAAAGGTCAAGGCTACGGGCCGTAAGGTATTGAAACAGAGCCGGGTGAACTGTATAAAATGGTTGCGGGCCGTGATTAAAATCCTTGCGGGCCGCAAGGTTTGAACCAGAGAGCAATAGAGCAGGCGGTATTCCTTGCGGGCCGGATCCCAGGCCTTGCGGGCCGCAAGAGGGTATTCAGAGGTGGTCTATAAGTATTGTTAAGCCAAATTTGGTCGGGATCGAACCGTAAGCGTATTAGTTCTAATTAAACGACATTCGTATAATTTGTAATAACAACGGTGTGTATATTATAATTAGAAGCAAGAGGGCAACCGGATAAGGGAATTCATAAGACGTAAGGTATACTAGCGATCATCATATTCAGGTGCGGGATTTCTGGACTTGTTTGATAGCTTATATTCAGAATTAAACTGTGTTCGATTGACATGTTGAATATCGTTTGAATTGCATTAATGGATTGTGTTGCATATGCATTGCATTGCCCAAATAAAGTGAAACTCGGATTGTTTTATCTGATTGACTTGCATGCTGGTACGGTTATAAATTGTGTTGATCTGAAAGATCTGATTTTTGGAATTAAAGTCACCGTGCTTTACATCACCATCGGTTGGTGGATTGTGGTCATCCATCGTGATGACATCACCCAGGGGGTGAAACCGGATTTGTCAAAGTCCTCTGCAGGGACTTTGATACCCAGTGTTCTAAAGCTTTAGATCGTCTGGCCCTCAGGCTGTTCCAGTACCGGTTGGGACGAGGGGTAAGTGACTTTGTATTACGCTTATGGATATATGTGACTTGTGTATCGGAGGCGTCACCCAGGGGGTAACGCGTTTGGATGGTCAGTTGGCTTTATATGGATTTTCTGGATATGAATTGAAACCAGACTTTTAATTAAACGGTTAGGCCTGTAACTACAGATAGGTGTCATTTGCAGGTTCCAGTGGGGTGGTCCATCTGTAGGTGTCTAGGACCCTACAGGTGTCGACGGGCGAGTGGTCAGGGTGGAACATCTGTAGTTACTACCAGATATTCTGAAACCGAGTAAACCAATTATTGTGTGATTGAAATTCATCTTGGCAATTCCTGAATTGTGATTTCATTTGGATATATATGCTGTCAGAGTTATGCATTTATCTGTATATGCTGTTATATAAATGTGGTATGCTTTATTTGTGTTTCTTTTTGAATATAATCTTTGATTGCAAGTCCAGGGATTTATTTTGTGGCAATTATCGCACTGAGAATTCAATTCTCATCCCCTCTTTGGGTAATATTTTCAGGTTCCGGTTCGGCGGATCCGAGAGAGGCACGAGGTCGGTAGGCCCTGGGTTTCCGCTGCATAGTTTGTCTGGTATGGTGACATTAGAGATTATGTATATAGTTGTGTTTTGATTGTATATATATATTCTCTATGTCATTTTTGTGATGAGTATCCATCGAGATACGGGTTTTGTATACTGTGACTTGACCAGTTGGGATTCGGGATCTGTTTATGTTATGTATTTGTTTGGTTGCGTGTTATGTTTTACTGTTTATTTTTATCGTAATTGCCTAGTAGGTATACGGGCAACCGTATGACTACGGCGGGAGCACCTGTCGCGCCTCGTGGGGCTGCGGGGTGTGACAATTACTCCTGGCGGAATCGTCACCCCTGGTGGGGGCGGAATTTATGCGTTTGGGTGAGCCATCTAATTCTCTGTGTGAGCGAGGCGGGGCCCCACGGTGGTTGATACGTCCTATCTCGGGAGGTAAGGCCGTATGGAAGGTTGAGCTGAGTTGGATTCGCCCTGCCAAAGGATGGCAGGTCGGGATGTGGATGGAGTTAGGAACTCGGGGTGGATTGCGAGAGATTCGAACTCTATCCTGTGTGATCTCTCTCTTGATTCGAAAAAGTGTCCCCCCATTCATGGGAATCACTGCCTTATATAGTCCAGCCATAACTGCTATCTCGGGCGGTTATGGAGAACGTGGGTAGTTATGTTAGCCGTTACTGGAACAGGGGGCATTAAGCTAGCCGTTTCCACGGCTATCCCGTATGTCGGTTGTCATGAACCTAATTTAGGGCTATATGTTTTGAGGCCGTTGTATTGGGCCCCGGCTTAGTGAACCTTTGGGTTTTTCATATGACGTCGGGTTGGCCTCTTAGAGAGGTCCGAATCCCAGTCGTTTATGGCCCAGTTTAGAACAAGTAAAAAGGGCCTGTGGAATATGGCCCTATCAGGGTCGGATCCGAATCCGGATACCTATCTACCCATAGATATTTCGAGTCCAGTTTTTTGGTTCTGGGTAGATAGATACCTATAACTTGTTTGTGGATTATCGGGTCCGATTCGGATGATCCGGAATGGGTCCAGATCCAGAGCGGGTACATGTCGCAACTCACAAGCATTTGAGAAACCCTTTATGTTTAAATATAATTATAATTTTCTAAATATCTTACAGAATATATCATTATAAATTAAAATCTTCTCTAAAATATTGAAGGTGAGATAATTTTAGAAAATAAAATATTGGAGATGGTGATTTTATTCTATGGTTCAAAAAATCCATGAATAAAATATTAATACCAATTTGTTTCAATCAGCAAAGAGAGCAATAAATTTCAATGATCCATGTAGAAAAACAGATATATGGTAGACAAAGAGATCAAGAAAGGAATTAATTATCTTTGAAAATTATATAGGCAAAAGATGAACGTGACATTTGATTTCAATGTTCTGTGCGAAAAAAACAATAAATTTCATTCAAAAAAAAAACTACAAATGATTATCTTTTCATAGTTATTAATATATATTTTTAGATTAAATAATTATAAAGAAATAATATTATCATTTTATCGGGTATTTATGCGGGTATTGGGTCGGGTTCAATTATAGGTCGGATAATTAAATCAAACTCATATCCTATCCATTACAGTAATAGTTCCGGTTCAGATTCGGATCGGATATTAAATTATTAATTTTGTAACCGTACCCATAAATTCACCAGTTATATTTTTTAAACCATACCCTATCCAAATTAATTGGATCTGGGTTGGTTCCAGTTCGGATCCGGTTCGACTCCGGATCGGATCTGGGTAATCGGGTTAAAATAGCACCTCTATATATGTGTGTGTGTATATGGTAAGAAACCTCCTGCACTTAAATGTCAGAAAACTTATTTTAGTTACTGCTTCAAAGTTCGGTCAGAAAAGCTTCGCAGAGAAGTAAGGTATACAAAAGCTGATTCAGATTCACTAATTCAAAGACTGGACCAGGCCCAGCAATTCAAGTTTGTCAAGCCGAAGCTTTCTGGTCATTGATTTCGAACAAACTGGAACGTGTCAAGGCGCACCCTAATAATGTCAAGGTTAGTAGGCCATTATTCAACTGAAACCAAGGGTACTGCTGACTATATAGTCGAGTAAAATGACCGGTGTAGTAATCATGCTTTTTTGCTGCTAACGAATAGTGGAAGATAAGAGTGTTGGTAAAAATTTATGTGAAACAGGAGGTTTGAAAGGGTCCCTACCTAATATTAGGTACAAAATAACTTCAGATTATTTTGGACCGTTCTAAACAGTGATTTTGTATTTATTTAAAAAAAATAGTAAAAGTTTAAAAAAAATCTAAAATTTGGTCTTTCATCACATTTGAATTTGAAGATCACATTAAATAGTTTGAATCGACTATTCGAACTTTGAAAACAAAAATAAGGATTTGGAACACAAAACCAATTGTGCTTTAATTTTAACCCTTATATATAGAGATGCTAGCTAAGCTCATAGTGGTTTGATCCAGAGACCGAGGCACATTGATTAAATCTCTTACTTTTTCAAAACATATTATTTATTGCAAGGTTTTGTTATATATTTTATAGTAAATTGCTACAAGTACCGTAAATTGATCCCCATACTTTTTATGAAAATTTTATATGATTGACTACATTCTTTTTAAAAGAAAAAATAGACTATTGTACAATGTGTACTACTTGAACTGTTGAAATTTTTCTACTTCAAATATGTAAATGTTGAAATTTTTAATATTTACTATATTAAAAAAGATTATGTTATTGAAACTTTCGCTTCTTGTTTGTTTTTTATCCCCATAACTCGAAAATCTGCCTCCGCCCCTGGTTTGATCAAGACCTTGACACTACTAGTTTGTTTTGTTGATTTCAGTGTTCAATAGTTGATCTAAAATGCTTGACATGTTCTCTATATTAAAATGTACTTGGAGACCAAATTTTACAATTTTTGAAATTTTTGACTCTTTTTTTTAAATTTTTTATAATCACTGTTTTTAAGATTTTTTTTTATTATTAAATCAGTAATTTTAAAAAATTCTAAAAAAAAGAGTCAAAAATTTCCAAAAAAATTATAAAATTTGGTCAACAAGCGCATTTTCCTCGCATCAAATTCAATTGGTTGCATATATCATCAGCCTTTATTGTTTTATCAATACATCAAATTCAATTGAAAGGCCATAAATCGTTTGGGAATATAAAATAATTAGATGGTTTGACTTCTAATCTTTACTAAAAAAACAAATCATAATTTCATAAGCACCTTTGAAATTTATATCCATTTAATCAATATTTCAAAATTTTAGTTCGATTTTAAAGCTCAACTAAAAATTACTATATTTTTTTACGAAGTAAAATTATGAGGAATATTTCCAACATTTTTCACTCTAAAATAATTTTTAGTTTTATTTTCACAATTTTAAGATTTTTTTTCAGTTTTATTCAAAATCCAGACAAATTTAGAAAATAATTTTTTTTAACATGACAAAAGACTACTTCTATAATTTTGGGCGTCTTTATAAAATTTACTCAAAAATATAAAACATGATTGTCATCATGTCATGTCACCTTTAACACGGCATAATATTGCCCATCTCCATTCTATTATTAAGCACGTTGGGTGTCCGATCCGCCAACGGCTACGATTGAAAGATGAAATTTCAGATTTAATCTCAGCCCTCCAATCACATAATATGTCTTCTTTTGATTAAATACATATGTTTTATATGTAGAAGTCTAAATTTAGTTAAAAACATACTCACCACACGTACTATCACACGATACATTACAAGTAATACCAAGAATTGAGCAAATGAAATTAGCATTAAATATTTATTACCATATCTCTCTTTAGCTTTAATTGGTGCATAAAAAGATTAATTTCCAATTTAGACATATAGCATATCTCATTTCCGAATTTCCTACCTCTTATTCATTTTTAAATGGAAGAGAACAAAAAAAACATATTATTGATTTATTCTCTAGCAACTTTCCACATTTAATTTAATTGAATTATAACACAAAAATTGTGCATGTACTGACATGCAAAGAATGCTGTTGTATTAAAACAGTCATTTGTTGTTGTTTCTTTTATTATTATTTATTATTTGCCTCTCTATGTTAAATCTTATAATATGTCCCGTTGCAACGCACGGGTACGATACTAGTATTATATTAATCGTGTTGTTATTTTAATAACTAATTATAAAATAACTATTTATAAAAAATATACTAATTAATAACTCATTATAAAATAATTATATTAATCGTGTTGTTATTTTAGTTTATCTAATCCAACACTTGTATTATAGTATACATATATAGAGTAGAACTAGGGTGCTCCTAAGCTCACCAAGCCCTTCCGTGAGCGCGACTCGAAAACCTATCGAATTGACTTCAAACGACATTTTCAAACCGTTAGATGTTCAATCTATATTAAAATGTGTTTGGAGACCAAATTTTACATTTTTTGGAATTTTTTTACTATTTATTAAGATGGTTTGAAAATCGCTGTTTTCCAATGGTGCAGAATTTTAATAAAAACAACGATTTTCAAACCATCTTAATAAATAGTAAAAAAATTCCAAAAAATGTAAAATTTGGTCTCCAAGCACATTTTAATATAGATTGAACATCTAATGGTTTGAAAATATCGTTTGAAGTCAATTCGATAGGTTTTAGAGTCGAGCTCACGAAGGACTTGGTGAACTTCGGAGCACCCTAGTTCTACTCTATATATATATATATAGAGTAGAACTAGGGTGTTCCTAAGCTCACCAAGACCTTCCGTGAACTCGACTCTAAAACCTATTGAATTGACTTCAAATGACACTTCCAAACCGTTAGATGTTCATCTATATTAAAATGTGCTTGGAGACCAAATTTTACATTTTTTAGAATTTTTTTACTATTTATTAAGATGGTTTGAAAATCGCTGTTTTCCAATGGTGCAGAATTTTAATAAAAACAACAATTTTCAAACCATCTTAATAAATAGTAAAAAAATTCCAAAAAATGTAAAATTTGGTCTCCAAGCACATTTTAATATAGATTGAACATCTAACGGTTTGGAAATGTTGTTTGAAGTCAATTCGATAGGTTTTAGAGTCGAGCTCACGAAGGGCTTGGTGAGCTTAGGAACACCCTAGTTCTACTCATATGTATGTATGTATATAGAGTAGAACTAGGGTGCTCCTAAGCTCACCAAGCCCTTCCGTGAGCTCGACTCAAAACCTATCGAATTGATTTCAAACGACATTTTCAAACCGTTAGATGTTCAATCTATATTAAAATGTGCTTGGAGACCAAATTTTACATTTTTTGGAATTTTTTTACTATTTATTAAGATGGTTTGAAAATCGCTGTTTTTATTAAAATTATGCACCATTGGAAAACAGCGATTTTCAAACCATCTTAATAAATAGTAAAAAAATTCCAAAAAATGTAAAATTTGGTCTCCAAGCACATTTTAATATAGATTGAACATCAAACGGTTTGAAAATGTCGTTTGAAGTCAATTCGATAGGTTTTAGAGTCGAGCTCACGGAAAGGCTTGGTGAGCTTAGGAACACCCTAGTTCTACTCCATATATATATATATATATAGGAATTGCCTACGGCGCTACGAGTAGCATAGAGGGCCTCCGTGCTACTGCTCAATATTTGAGTTTTCAAAATTCTAACGGTTGATCCGAACCGTTCAACGTGATCTCCATATGAATATGTACTTGCAAACCAAATTTTACATTTTTTTAAAAAAATTTACTATTTTTTTAGATAGGTAGAAAATCACTCAGTCTAATGGTATAGAATTTTCAGATTAAGTGATTTTCTACCTATCTGAAAAAATAATAAAAAAATTCTAAAAAATATAAAATTTGGTTTGCAAGTACATATTCATATGGAGATCACGTTGAACGGTTCGGATCGATTGTTAGGATTTTGAAAACTCAAATATTGATCCGTAGCACGGAGGCCCTCTATGCTACGCGTAGCACCGTAGCCAATTCCTTTATATATATATATAAAGAGGAGGGATCCAATTACACCTTTTTTTGTGACACATCATGACACCGTTTTTTATATAGGTAAATTTTACGATTTCAAAATCCAAACAGTCGATCCGAACCGTTCAACATGATCACCATATTAAAATGTACTTGGAGATCAAATTTTACATTTTTTTGAATTTTTTTACTATTTATTAAGATGGTTACAAAATCGCTGTTTTTCAATGGTCTGAAAACAACGATTTTTGTAACCATCTTAATAAATAGCAAAAAAATTCAAAAAAATGTAAAATTTGATCTCCAAGCACATTTTAATATATCCATCATGTTGAACGATTTGAATCGACTATTTGGACTTTGAAAATTGTAGGTGTCAAAGTGTGTCACCAAAAAAGGTGTAATCAGATCCCTCCTCATATATAAATGTGCTATTGTACTTCACGAAGTAAAGCCAATGTTTTCACGCTCATATTCTCATTTTGAAAATCCAAAATGTGGATCCGAGCCGTTCAAGTTGATCTCCATCTTGAAATGTGCTTGGAGACCAAATTTTACATTTTTGTAATTGTTTTACTATTTATTAAGCCACTTTGAAAATCACTGATCCATTGGTCCACAATTTTTTACTGTTTTCTACTGTTGACAATGGATCAGCGATTTTCAAAGTGGCTTAAAAAATAGTAAAAATATTGCAAAAAATGTAAAATTTGGTCTTCAAGCACATTTCAATATGGAGATCAACTTGAACAGTTCAGATCGACGTTTTAGATTTTCATAATGGGAATATGAGCGTGAAGTAAAACTTCGCTTTACTTCTCGAAGTACAATAACCCATCTCTATATGTGTGTGTGTGTTTGTATCAATATATAGTGGCTAAGATACAAACGTTTGCACCAAGGCCTTGGTCCAAACGAATGATTTTCGGATTTTCAAAGTCCAAACGGTCAATCTAAACAGTTAGATATTTAATCTATATTAAAATGTGCTTGGAGACCAAATTTTATATTTTTTTGAATTTTTTTTACTATTTATTAAGCCACTTTGAAAATTGCTGATCCGGGTGAACAATGAAAACAGTGCTACAAATTCTGGACCATGTGATCAGCAATTTTCAAAGTGGCTTAATAAATGTAAAAAAATTCCAAAAAATGTAAAATTTGGTCTCCAAGCAGATTTTAATATAGATTAAATATCTAACTGTTTAGATTGACCGTTTGGACTTTGAAAATCCGAAAATCATTCGTTTGGACCAAGGCCTTGGTGCAAACGTTTGTATCTTAGGCACACACTCTCTCTCTCTCTCTCTCTATATATATATATAGTAGAACTAGGGTGTGATGTGCTCATCAAACTCTTTGGTGAGCACAACTCTATAATCTATCGGATTCACTTCAAACGAGATGAATCCGAACCGTTGAAATTGATGTACTTCACGAGTGATGCGCATACATGCAAAATTTTGAATTTATTGAATTCATTTAGTCTCAAGTCAAGTGGTCAAAATTTTGAATTTTTTGAATGCATTAAAATAACTTCATTTTGGATCATTCATTTTTCATCAATTTTGACCACTTGACTTGAGACTAAATGAATTCAAAAAATTAAAAATTTTGCATGTACGTGCATCACTCGTGAAGTACATCGGTTTCAACGGTTTGGATTCATCTAATTTGAAGTGAATCCGATAGATTATTGAGTTTGCTCACCAAAGAGTTTGGTGAGCACATCACATCCTAGTTCTAATACACAAGTTCTAATACACACACACACACACATATATATACATATACACACACACATATATATACAGAGGAGGGATCAGATTACATCGTTTTTTGTGACATCGAATTACATCATCCATTTTTTAAGCTTTCAAAGTCCAAACAGTTGATCCAAACCGTTCAATATGATGAATATATTAAAATGTGCTGTAGATCAAATTTTACATTTTTTTTGAATTTTTTTTACTATTTATTAAGTACTTTACAAAATCATTGTTTTCAGACCATTAAATTTTTGTACCCATCTTAATAAATAGTAAAAAAAATTAAAAAAAATGTAAAATTTGATCTGCAAGCGCATTTTAATATATTCATCATATTGAACGGTTTGGATCGACTGTTTGGACTTTGAAAATGGACGATGTCATTCGATGTCACCAAAAAAATGGTGTAATCCAATCCCTCCTCATATATATATATATATATATATATATATATATAGAATGGCTAATATCAAAACGTTTGTTCCTGGGCTCAGGAACAAACGATTCCGTTCTCCCATTTCCAAAGTTCAAACAACAAATCCAAACCGTTAGATGTTCAATCTATATTAAAATGTGCTTGGAGACCAAATTTTACATTTTTTGGAATTTTTTTACAATTTATTAAGCTAGTTTGAAAATCGCTGTTTTTATGAAATTTCTGCAGCATTGAAAAACAGCGGTTTTCAAACCACCTTAATAAATAGTAAAAAAATTCCAAAAAATGTAAAATTTGGTCTCCAAGCACATTTTAATATAGATTGAACATCTAACGGTTTGGATTTGTTGTTTGAACTTTGGAAATGGGAGAACGGAATCGTTTGTTCCTGAGCCCAGGAACAAACGTTTTGATATTAGCCATTCTCTATATATATATATATATATATATATATATAGTGAGGCTACGGTACTATGCATAGCACGGATTGGTCCGTGCTACGGCTCAATATTTGAGTTTTCAAAATCCTAACGGTCGATCCAAACCGTTCAACATGATTATAAAATGAATATGTACTTACAAACCAAATTTTACATTTTTTTGAATTTTTTTACTATTTTTTTAGCTAGGTAGAAAATCATTGTTTTTGGATGGTCCAAAATTTTAAGATCAAGTGATTTTCTACCTATCTAAAAAAATAGTAAAAAAATTCAAAAAAATGTAAAATTTGGTTTGCAAGTCCATATTCATTTTATAATCATGTTGAATGGTTCGGATCGACCGTTAGAATTTTGAAAACTCAAATATTGAGCCGTAGCACGGACCAATCCGTGCTATGCATAGTACCGTAGCCTCACTCATATATATATATATATATATATATATATTCTAACACAAAAGGATAGTTAGTGTAGCGGTATTTGACAAAGTTGAGAATCATATATCTCGGGTTCGAGTCCCGCTTCTAGCAATAATTAATTTTGGACATTTGTATAGGAGTCCTCGTTTGAAAATAAAAAAAAAATTACTTACACCCGGATTCGAACCATAGACCTCTTCTAGTGAGACAAAAGCTCCAACCACCTACACCATTAAGAATTACTTGTTCCATTTGAAGGTTTATTTAATAAGAAAATATGGTTGAATATTTAAAAAAAAAAAATACCTGGCCGGCCAAAAAATGGCCGGTTCGTATTTTTATTCCAACCGGCCAAAAAATGGCCGGTCTGGATATTTTTAAAAATACTCAGTTTTGCTGGATATATTTGATATTTTTTATTTAATGTTGGATATTAAAAAAAATATTGGGAATATTGCGAAGATTTTGCACTCAAATATTTTGATTTTTTAATTTTGAAGAAAGGCCTGTGGGGAATATTTTGATTTAAAGTTTGAAATGAAATCTTGATTTTGCACTGAGCCACTGGCATTACTCAAATATTTTTGTATTTAAGGTATTTAATATTTATAGTGCTCTAAAATAAAAATTAAAAAGGACAAAATGAAGGAAAATTCCAAAAATAACGAGTTATTATGCTCTAATTTTATTTTGTCAATTTTTAATCTGAATATATAAATCCGCATAAAAATCTGTATATGCTGCGGTATGTGGTGGTTTTCTGCACACTACATGAAAATCGCATTTAAAAACATTGGCTACAAGTACAATGCCTACATGGCCTCGATCGTAACCATTCTAGTATTTGCAAACCCCGGTCATGCGCTATTCGAATAATGGTGCCTACATAACTGAAATTATGCGCTACCACGAAAAATCATCGCATACATAATTTCAGTTACGTGCATACCCCGAATATATGGCGCCTACAGAACTTCAGTGTACACCATTGAAGTTATGCGCTTACCCCGAATATATGGCGCCTACAAAACCTCAGTCGTGTGCACTGAAGTTTTACGCTTACCCCGAATATGTGGCGCCTACAGAATTTCAACTCACACGATTGAAATTTTGCGCTTACCCTAAATATATGGCACCTACAGAACTTTAGTCCACATGACTGAAGTTTCTCACTTAACCCGAATATGATGCCTACATGATAGTCAAGTTTCAAACATAAGGTTCAGTCAAGTACAAACAGGACTCCGATCATGTGCTACCACAAATATGGCGCCTACACAATTTCTATTGTGACCATAACTTGAAATTATGTGCTTACCCCGAATACAACGCCTACGTGACTAAAGTTATGCGCTATAAGTTCACGCCTACATAACCGAGTCATGCGCTACCACGAAAATAGTGCCTACACAATTTCTATTATGCGCTACAAATTCAGCGCCTATGTAACCAAAATTACACGCTTATCTCGAATATGGCGCCTACATGATCGTCATGTTTCAGACTTGTGGTTCTTTAACACATTTCATTTAAAACAAGTAAATAATTCATATCATGCAAAAATTCTGTGCATATGTCATGCAACTCAAAAACTTGATGCAAATTATTTCATGTTTCAAAACTAAATTCTAAAATTGAACATCATACTTCATTTTCAGATTTTTGCTATAAAAAGATATGATCATGCATATGTATGCTTTAATCTAAAAATATAACACTAGCACATACTACAATCTTATTTTTCTATTAAACTCTTCAAGTTATCTCACAATTTAATTCTATAATATATATTCATGCTCTTTATGACAACTCATGCATTCATACTATGCAATTCAAAAGCACATTCAAGAACTTAATTAAAACTAGTTAGCAAGCAAGCAACAACAAGAAGCAATGGAATTGACAAGAAAACAACAACAATAAAATAAGTTAGAGGAATCTAAGAGTAACTCGAAACCCGCACCTTAGCCATGTAATTGAGACGATGTGTTCAGCATTTTGCGGTGGCATGGATGCATCATTAAACCCTTCTTGATCTTCTTGATCTAGCTAGTTGTGCAAAGTTCACGCCAATGCTGAATTATCGAAACTGAATGAATAGTTTAATGTTATCGTTTGTTAATTTCTTTAACCACAACCCTCATAATTTATGAAATTATTATAATAGGTCCCTGTTATTGCAAACAGTTTACATGACTACAGAAGGCACTCTAATTGATGGGCAGCAAACACAAGCGGTACATAGATGGTTCAGAACAGGGCTTAAACAACAAAACAGTGAATATGTTCATTTTAACTGATACGGATGACAGAAAGAAAGTTAAACCAGAAATTTTAACTAGTGTGCAGTTTTAACAACATGTTCGTGTGAGGGAATTGATTCATGAACTAATTTGCTGACCTAAGTTCAATTAGCACAACAGCACTACAATTATGATGAAAGAAATCAGTCTACAAGTTAGGGAGCATTTCAAACATATATAGGTGACAAAATTGTGCACGATCAAGAAAGGCACAAGAGAGATTTTTTTTTTTGATGGTTGGCAGCGATAGCCGACAACATATATATTGATAAAAAAAGTAATATTTACATAAATGCGAAATGTAAATTCTAAAAGTAAAACTAAGAAAGTAACTCAAATGATGATTTTCCTAACCCCAACCCGCATTCGGCCCCACTTGAGTGCATGCCCTCCATCTATCAATCTCAAGTGCCGTGTCATTTATTAGACGGTGTACCGGTCTGTGTTTGTCCAAGAATACCTGCTTGTTGCGCTCCCTCCAAAGGCCCCAGGCACCTGCTGCCCAGATAGCACTCCATTGTTGGCATTGAGGCTTTGACATCTGAGTCCTTGCACATGTCCATAGGGAAATGATATCAACTCCTCCATGCAATGTTATGTTGTAATGCGCCATCAAACCCTTTCAAAACCTTCTTGCATAAATGCATTCCCACATAATGTGATTCGTATTTTCTACCATGTCAACTGCACAGAGGTGACAACCCGTGTTAACCAAATAGCCTCTGTGCGTAAGCACCTCTTGCATTAGTACCTTATTGTCCAACATTAGCCAAATAAAATCCTCACTTTCAATGAGGCCGCTATTTTCCATAGCCTCTTCTGATTTTCCGAGAGATTTAGTTAAATACCGAGTATTGTTCCAACAAACAAACGCAAAGAAAATCAATTAGCCCTGAAGAGACTACAAAAATATGTCACTACCACGAAGGTAAAAAAATCAATTAGTGTAACATTATGCAAATTGAAATATAAAATTAGTAATTGAAATTGATAGTAAAAAAAAAAGAGAGATCAACCTGAATGAGTTTTCTGTAAAATACATAATTTGTAGAGAATCAATATTATATTGTGAACATATCATTAAAAATAATTTGATCATATTGAAGTTAATTATGGCTAAGGAGATCATTTAAAATTGATCCGAAAAGTGTCAGAACTCATTCGAATTAATTTTAAATTAATTTAGCTGCAGGTTTGAACTCGAATCTGGTACCAGTCTCGAATAGCACAATACCAATGCTTTGTTCACTTGTTATAATATTTGTGTTACCATATATATTGACACAAATGATTGTGTTACCATATTGAATTGTTGTTGAACATTCTGAACTTTCTGAATGGTACCTCGGTACTAGTCTCCTTTGGTATACTAATGCATTGAACTTGAATTACAAGGACCTAGATGTAAGATAAATATAAATTGAAGATGATAAATGTTAAATATCACAGATTTGGTAAATTAATCATGTTAGAGGGACAAAAGTGAATAATGAAAAATATGAGGTATATGATCAACTATATAATGGAATGAATGAAATTAGGGAGCATTCGGCTCTTATAATTAAGAAAAATAGAAATGTGGTTTTGCCTTGAGTTTGGTCTGAAAGAAAATAAAATAGATTTGGACTATATATGGATTTGAACTTTGATATTTAGACTGCTGAATTTGGATTTGAATTACTTAAACAGAGTTAGATTATTGGACTTGGACTGAAATGAAATAAGTTAAAAGGGATTAAGAAAATAATAGAATAAATGATTGATTGATTGATTCTTATTGCAAATGATTGATTGAGACCACAGTGATTAAATTGATTAAATATTGAATATTGTAATCCTTGAACCCCATATAGTGGAGAAAAATGATTAATATATCGTAAAGTCTAGCTAGCTACTAGACTTTACTCCAGGACCCTTATGCACATATGGTGAATGGCCCCAACTGAACCTAGTACCGGTTGGGTAGGAGATATTGAATAAATGTGATTTGTGACTGTAAGACTAATGAACTGTGGTAACCGTCTTATCATTGATTTTCTTTCCGATAATGACAGCATTGTGATATTTATTATGTATTATTTCCGTTAACAAATTATCAAGATAGTTATAACAGTATAAGCCCTAACACGACAGATACATGTTATGGTATCTGTCAGTGTTACCAGACTATAAATTGTAAAGTTATGAAACCAAACATTACCAGACTTTATGATTTAAAAGATAACCCAAACTATTTATTCTGATAAGATCCTTATAGTTCTAATTTATTAATGTAATTTTTGTTGTTCAATTGGATACTGTTATTGAGCATTTGCATTCGTCATTATATAATAAACTGATAGTTTTTCTCGTGCGAAGATTTTATTCTGAATATGAATTTCCTTCGAATCCAATAATATGAGTGGCAATCAGCACTGAGAAATAATTTATTATTTCTCACCCGTTTCCCCTTATGGGATTCATAAGTTTGTTAGACGAAGACCAGAAACGCTTTTGGGATAATAATTGACAGCAAGACCACATAAATGTATGAGATTTGGATTTATTATATCTGACATGATGCAAAGAGTATTTTTTTAGCATCATCCACTGTAAAATGTCAGATAATTATTGTAAATATATTGGAATGTGGTAAAAATAATAAATAATATTAGCAATGCATAAAAAGAACTGTGCCTGGCGTTGCGTATATTGAATGGCAAAAGATGCGGTAGGCTGTTGCACCTCTGGATCGGGGTGTGACAACTAGCCCTAAAGAGACTACAAAAATATGTCACTACTATGAAGGTAAAAGTGTTTTTTACCGACGGTATCTTTTTGGATACTTCTATCGGTAATACTTATACGCTCGAAAAAACAATTTCTGTCGGTGTACCCTCGATAATAGTACTTTTTACCGTTGCGGATAGTGGCATATTTTTATAGTGAGAGGAACAAGGGCTTCGAGCGTCTTCATGTCCTTTGTAGAACTACCACTTGAAAGAATTAATCGAGTGTAGCCGCGAAAGCACAACAAACAACAAGTCAGCTATTAAGATTCCTTCAACTATATTCTTCACTGTAGAACTACCGACACCACAACCTCCTGTACCCTATCTCCACTTTTCTCCTTCTCTAATTCTACATCAGTTTCTCCTATTTCCGATAATTCTCAAAATTAAGAAGAGGTCGGTGGTGGACTGAACGAGGAAGAAAACAAGGGACAATTGGATTAATTTTGGGAATAATGGAGGGACAATTGAGGTTAGGTGAGTGGCAAGAATGTAAAATTCATGTAATTAGAAGAAATGTGGCGGACAGGTGTCCACATGTGCTTTTGGCAATTAAAAGTTATCAATTTTTCTCCTTTATTTAGTTGATTTACTCAAGGTCTCCCATTATTTATAATTAAAAATTTACATTTAAAACGATAACAGATAAATAAAAAGATGTTTTATATATGCACAATGTCTCCTAGCTTATGATTTTAGAAATAAAACTTGACATTTTAAATTCTATATTTTTGATGATCCTGATATTACAATTAATTTTGAAATATTCTAACTAAATAAAATTAACTACTGTAATTATTATGCAACTTTACAAGCATATAAATTTTAAATAGTCAATCAAATTATTTTACTAAACTGTATGACTAATATGTATATATTAGGTATGATATATTGGCATGATAGGAATTAATAATTCTGATTTACACTATAAAAATGGAACAGTATCCGCGAGGGTAAAAAGTGACTATTCGCGAGGGTATACTAATAGAAATGTGTTTTTTCTATTAACGACGGAAGTATCCACAGGGTATACCGACAATATCTCTCACGGATACTGTCCCATTCTTGCTATAATTAGTATTTCATATGTATATGTACGTAGCACGTGTATTAATTACTAATTTTGAAAATACAAAAGTTTCTAAATATACTTGCAAATCAATATTACTATTTTAAACGGACTTCACTTTCATGTTAGATAAATCTAATTTTGTGTGCTCAAAAATTGGGATGTTACACCTCGGGCGGGATTTTCCCCTCATTCGATCTGATTGCACGGTCCGGATTTAAACTCAAATATTCTGTTACCTCAGAGGATATGGACTCCACCTAGACGGATTGATTATTTCCATGTCCTGTGCAACAGATAGGGGTGAAAACGGATCGGATACGCGGATAGTGGTAAAATCATATCCGTATCCGTTTTTATTTTTCAGATACGGATACGGATCGGATATTAGACGGATACATACGGATACGGATCGGATATCGGATATCCGTAGATATATACATAAATTTTGTCATAATATATATTATATTATATGGTATATATCTACTATTCGGATACGGATAATTAAAATGTAAAATCATATTCGTATCCGTATCCGTACGGATATTCGGATATCGGATATCCGTATTTAATTTTCGGATACGGATCCGGATACGGTCGGATATTATCCGATCCGTTTTCACCCCTAGCAACAGGGCCTTTCTTTATAAAGTTGTATCTTAAAAATTTGCAGTCAGTCCTGTGTATCTCTATATTGTTTTCCTTCTCGATTATTTTTTTATTCAGGTTTTCCTTAATAAACTGAGCATTTAGACCTGCTATGTGTTATCCATTCTGCAGACCTTTTGGTGGATCTATTTCGAGTTATAAGCTAGGGGCACTATTCAGTATAATGTATAATTAAATTTTGCATGTGAACTGTGTTTAATTAGTTTATCGCGTAGTTATCACCAACTACATACCAGGGTATGATCCATATATTAAGACATTTATTTTCAACAAATAATTTCGTTTTCTTTAATTAAGTACCTGTTCAAAATAAGATACATTGGAAAAATAGATACACCAAATCTTTTGTATATATACTCCTAAAATAATGCTAGTAATATGACAAACATTCAAGATAATTTCATCGACCTTCAAGTCCAGTAACAGTCAACTCATTTGCGCTGTACAAACCTTCAGGTGCAATTTTAGTGGATAGCACAGGTTTCTTCGGCTCAGGTAAACTACACCCTTCATTTGATAGCATTGAAACAACAGTTGACATGGTTGGTCTATCATCGGCACATTCTTGCACACACAAAAGACCCACATGAACAAATCTCGCTATCTCGGATGCAATGCATGTGGAGCTCTCTATTGCTTCATCTACTAAATGTATGATGTTTCCTTCTTGCCACAGCTGCCATGCCTAGAAATAGGTAAGATGATATTTAATTCAGTGCATGGTTTGCAATGATATACATGATAGACTGCTTTATTATATATCCTTTAATTAAGAAAAGGAGTTAAAACGAGTGATTGTAATGTATGACACTCAAGTGTACAGTACTAAACTACTAATGTGGAAAATGGCAAGAGAATTAAATCCTTATGTGTACAGTACTAATGCAAGTGTACAGTACTGATTTTTTAATTGATGAAAAAGTAGACACAATATGAGTGAGGCTATGGTGCTATGCATAGCACGGATGGCTAGTGTACTACGGCTCAATATGGTACTTTTTAAAATTCTAACGGTCGATCCGACCGTTCAATGTGATAACTATATGAATATGTACTTGCAAACTAAATTTTATATTTTTTTGAATTTTTTTACTATTTTTTCAGATAGGTAGAATTTTGATGGTCCAGAATTTTCAAAAAACACTGATTTTTCTACCTATCTAAAAAAATAGTAAAAAAATTCGAAAAAATATAAAATTTAGTTTGCAAGTACATATTCATATGGATATCACATTGAACGGTCGGATCGACCGTTAGGATTTTAAAAAGTATCATATTGAGCCGTAGTACACTAGCCATTGGTGCTATGCATAGCACCATAGCCTCACTCACACAATATATATACTAAAAGAGGGACTGTTAACTGTTAAGATTAATGGCAATGCTGATATCTGATTGGGAAGTTTGTTACTAGTCCATATATGAGAATGGCATATTTGTGTCTTCGCCCCTCTTTCAGGGGATAGAGTGTACTTTTATATATGATCATGAATTATATTTTGTAACCACCTGTAAAATTATTGCAGAAATATACTCACATATACAAGAAGGTTGTGATTTCCTTGGTTCCTTTTTCCAGATATTATCTCAAGCAGTAAAACCCCAAAGCTGTAGACATCTGATTTCACAGAAATTTTTCCTTCCATAGCATACTCAGGAGACATGTACCCACTATGAGAAGAAAAAAAAAAGACAAAACAACATTTGTGAAAATGAAATAATTAAAGCAAAGAGCTAACTATCTTATCAGAAGACCAAGAAATATGCATCATGCAACAAAAAAAGGAAAAAAAAATGTAGAGGTCTCTACCGTGTGCCTACAACTCTTTCAGTATCCATCTCATGTTGCTCTTGTTTGAACAAACGAGCGATGCCGAAATCTGAAATTTTAGGAGCCATTTCTCCATCCAAAAGAATATTTGCAGCTTTTAAATCCCTATGAATTATATTCAATCTGGAGTCCTGGTGAAGATAGAGAATCCCTCTTGATATTCCGGTGACTATCTCCAGTCTTTTACTCCAACTTAGCAATTCTCGGCTTACTTTATCTGTTTCCAAGCAGGTTTAATTAATTGAGCATTTATCTCATGATTATAGAAATTTTACAACTAATTGTAATTTAAGAATGAAATTATCATTTGGAACCTCGTTTTTGTTCCAAAATTTATGATAGACACTTTGTGAAGTTGAGAAGGCTCACAAATCTCACATTCATTCATCTGATGAATATGAATTAATTTTTCAATAAGCCAAATTCTAAATGTATATAGCTTGCACCTAAGAACCGACATTCTTTAATGAGATATTATGTCTGTTTCGAGGACTGGGAGAAGAGAAAATTGTCAACATTGCATACCAAAAATGAAGAAATCTAAGCTCTTGTTGGGCATGAACTCATAAATAAGCATTCTCTCGGTGCCGTGAATGCAACAACCCAGCAGTCTGACAAGGTTTCGGTGTTGGAGCTTTGCAATGAGCATGACCTCATTCATGAATTCATTTAGACCTTGTGATGAACCCTTTGAGAGCCTCTTCACTGCAATCTCTTCTCCACTAAGCAGCTCACCCTGTTTTTGTATTGCAATAATAGTAAGATCAAAAGCGGCTGGGCCTTGAGATAACCAAGTGATGATTTTATCCATTAATTGCAGAACAATATAAAGAACGAATCTCACTCGCATTGGATTTTCTTCTTCTTTTATTTTTGCATTTTCGTTATTAATAGAACAAAGACATACTTCTTTTCTAAAATTTCTAAGATGCACCTGAAATAAAAAAGATTTTTTTCCAGGAAGTTGCCATGATATAACATTTATGCCAAAGTGAGAGTTTGTTAAGAGTAGATCAGTGTAGTGGTTGGTTTGCGGTTTGCAAGAGAGGGAGTCCTAGAATGAGTGTCTGGTTTGCTGGAGAACTCAGGCTCACTGGAAAGAGGGAGCATGCTAAAAATGGACTATATTTGCTTGAAATATAAGGTAACTGGAGGGCTTTGCCAGACTGAGAAAATTGGATTTTGCTGAAAAATACAAATGGTTTACCATAAAGTGGGGTTGCTCATCTTGTTTGCAAAAGGAGGGTTTGATGAAGATGTGGATTTTGAATGAATAAATTGAATATTATAGTGACTGTAGAATTCAATTATTAAATAATATATGTAATAAACAGAATAAACAGAAAGAAGAAGAAAGAATGATACCAAACTATTCGAAACTAAACGGACTGAACATAGTAACCTCAAATATCAATTACCTTGTAAACAATACCAAAACCACCTTGGCCTAGTTTATTTGCTTCAGAGAAGTTGGCTGTGGCTGCCATCACTGTTTTCAGATCATATATCGGGAGCTCTGTATTCCGCAGGGAGCCACTATCATTGTAATTCGTCTTGGTTTTACCTACCAAACAGTATATCCAAATTTAAATACCATAGTTATGTTGCAATTTCTTTTAATAAGAACACCAATCTAGTGCATTGACTCTCTTTGAGATAGAAAGATGGAGGTATAATTACTGACTATCTTGTTATTTTATTGTGCAACATATACCATTTTTAGTAAAATATACAGCAGAAGAAGGTATAATTAATGCATATAAGAATTGAATTGACTTGTAAAGGTACCTAAATGAGCAACTCCAATATTCTTCTTCCTCTGACGTAGATAAATGAGGAGGACTATAACTGATATCAGAACAGTAGATGTTCCAATCAGGCCTATTATCATGTGGGTCTTTTTCTTTCCTTTTGCAGCTGCATTAGCGCACAAATTTCATTAGTGTAATCTCAATAAATTGAATAAATTGATTCATTAATGTAATAATTAATTATTTAATATTTGAAACTCATTTTTTGGTATTATACTTGCCAGAGTTAACTAATCAAGTTTGGTATTTAATATTCATTTAAATGACATTTAGCTTTTAAACAAGTTTGGGTAACTAATCAAGTTCTCATTATCTCTAGCTCTTCCTAATACAAATATCAGGATAAATAGTGAAAAAAAATAGAGGAAACATATAAATATATATATATTAAGCAGCGAAGTTCATCAAACTTATTCCGAACTCATTTTTGTTGTGAACTATCAAGCTTAGGCACTACATCTGTTAAATAAAAAGTATTTTTTGTTAAAATTTACAAGAAAAAATAACAAAAGTACTAGCTTGTTTTGTGGGGACTTTACATAACACTACTAGTGATAAAAAAAGAACACCATGCTTCAAAAGAGGAATGAAATCTGCTAAACCTGCTTTTCCTCATCCAACCTTGATTTTCGTTGAGATTCACACATGAAAAAATTTTAACGGTTGGATGAGGAAAAACAGCAGATTCGGACTCTTCAACAGAGAGCAGCTCATTTAAAGAGGGAATTATCTTCAGCTGAATTAAATTCTCTCAATTTGATCTACATAATGCTCTTAATATCATTTTCATCGTCTCCTTGTAATACAAGACTAACCTTAATTTATTGGGGCAATAATTATAACATTTAAGAAATACATCTCTATAATTGGTGGTCTATGTCCTAAGCATGACAGGCAACAATCTACAAAAAGGAAAAGGTTTCTTTGGCAATTATGAGAAAATCAAATTCAGTTAGAAATTTATTACCTAAATCTGATTTATCAAGCTTGATATATAGATCCTGTCCATTCTCAACATACCGTATATCGACCAAATCATTACCCCAAGTGATGCACCCACTACCGGCTCCGCTAATATTAAACTGCGAATAAGCCAAACAAGAACAATTCGCCAAACACCTGTGCTTACACTCCTTAATGCTTATACTCGCATCAACCGTTGCATTCTTTGTGTCTGGTAACTTCACACCTTTAACCAATTGAAATCCATTACTGTTTGCTCGACTACTCAATGGTGTTTTCCTTTCACAACCTCCAGAAGTATTTCGCATAGACCACTCGCTGGGTGATTTCACTTTAAATCCTGGTAAGCAATCACATATTGGGTGTTCATTGACGTTGCATATACCAAAAGGCCCACATGTCCCGTAGTCGTCACACATGTCATTGGGCCAATACCAGAATTGACTCCAAGTTTTACTGGTCTGGTCCAATATCATGCGTTGCAGCACACCAGTTTCATTCAGTACTACTCGTAACAATACATCAGCCTCAAATGAGTAGCTAATCTCATAAGTTGTTGAACTAAAATTGAAAATAACCGTGCTTGCATAAGTTGCCATTTCAGGTAATCCACTGAATCTAAAACCATCCCATGCACCTGTTTTGAACTTGATTCTGTCATCATTCCATAACACAATTTCTGGTAGACCGAGAGTATCCATTTTATAGAAGTAATGTCCTTTTGATGGATCATTACTGCTTTTCCATGAAGTAAGATGCCATTCAAGTCCAGAGGCCAAGTTTTTACCGATTTTCATGCCAGGAAGCATGGTATTTGACGGGTAATCAAAGCTTTGCCATAAGTACTCATCTCCGTTTGGGCCTTTGATTACAAGGTTGCCTGAATCAAGTAGTTGCATCATTGGATCAAATGCCTTACCTACAGATGAGTTAAAACTAAATAACAATTTTGGATTTTCTGATGAATCAATCAAGACTATAGCTTCGTCAGAAACAGCAAGTGTACTTAAACTATCGTTCAAGGGATAGTCGCGGTTAGCAACCCATACGACAATATCTGGTGTGACAGTGTACCAGATACCAACGTACCACTTCGCCGGTGTGCCTCGGTTAAAGAAACCTAGAACAAATTGGCCTTGCAATGAGACCAGGGTTTGGCCATGGGCTAATTTTTTTGTTTTATCTGTGGTGTCAAGTGAGTAGGAGACTAATAACAGCGAGAAGAGAAGCAGAACAGTAACAAATTGTTTGAAGGAGGTTTTATTCCACATTTTTCTATGGTTGGAGAATGGATACTGATCTTCTTTAAAGGAGGTTCTCTTAGAATTTTTTATTGATAAGAAAGATTTAAGAAAGAACGCTAAATAGTTGTTCTATATATACTGTGGTACATGTTGACCCCAGCTAACATAGTCAAGGATTGACTGTCGCTATTATTTGGAGGGGCAGTTAAAAAAATCATTTAGACAAATATAAAGACCAAAAAGGACAGTTCCAATATCCTAGAAATATGAACTAGATACCCTGAAAAAACTAAAGATAAATCCAGAGTATAAGTTAACAATATCAAAAGCAGAAAAAAATCAATTCTAAATCAGTCAGATTAGCACAAGAAACAGCTGACATATCTTGCTAATGAAGAGGTTAATTGGTGCACTAATAACAGTCCAGAAAGCAAAACATGGAAAACACAACAAAAACATAAACCTAGGAGATTTACCAGTATATAAACAGACAAAATGAGTTGAATCAGAGAGAATGCATTGTTCCTTGAGAGGGATAGAGACTGAATTTAGCCTGACCTATTTAGGAATCTCTTAGCGTGTTTTCTGGTAACGACATTGACAGAGTAGGTTTTGCTTCATGCAGCCCACGGACAACAAAGCCAAAACAGCGTTACATATGACTTGTGCGCTGTACGAAACAAAAACTACTCCGTCAATATCTCTTAGCCTGACCTATTTAGGAATCTCTTAGCCTAACATATTAATGTCAGATATTATAAATTAAGAGTAAGACTTAGGTGCTATAGATAACATAAGGTCTTCCGTGATACGATCTCAAAAATTTATCATATAAATTTTAAACTTCAATCTAAGTAGCTCAGTAATAGGTTATATAATGAACTTGTAGCATACCAATTTTTACTATTTTGAAATTTTTTTACTATTTTTTATGATTTATGAAATATGGCAAAAAATAGGCTAAAATATTAGCAATTTTCTTTTATTTTTAAGCCATTTTTTACCATTTTTCATAAATCATAAGAAATAGTAAAAAAGTGTCAAAAATAATAAAAAATGATATTCTACAAGTTCATTATATAACTAATTTACTGAGCTACTTATAGATTGAAATTTGAAATTTATACGATAGAATTTTAAAGCCGTAGCACGGAAGGACTTATGCTATCCATAGCACCTGAGCCTTACTCTATAAATTATATTAGGACATCTACTCCGTAAGGTTTTTTAATGGATCTCTTAGCGTATTTTCACAAGCAGAACAAGTAATTATATTTGATCCTTCATTAAAGCATTCTTTTAAATGTCTATTTCAGTTCATTTGATCAAGTCGAATACATAACTACATAAGGTTGAAGAATAGACATAAACTTTTTACATCATACTATGTTCAATTTCAAATTAAATTTGTATTACAGCAATTCGTTTCCAATTTTACATTCAACGTATTATTATTGATGAGTTAAGTAATTCTAAGTTTATGCTAGAACCAAATTCGTAGTTGACTATTGCATAATATACATTTAACTATGAGTGAGGCTATGGTGCTATGCATAGCACCAATGGCTAGTGTACTACGGCTCAATATGGTACTTTTTAAAATCCTAACGGTCGATCCGAACCGTTCAATGTGATATCCATATGAATATGTACTTGCAAACTAAATTTTATATTTTTTCGAATTTTTTTACTATTTTTTTAGATAGGTAGAAAAATCAGTGTTTTCTGAAAATTCTGGACCATCAAAATTCTACCTATCTAAAAAAATAGTAAAAAAATTCGAAAAAATATAAAATTTAGTTTGCAAGTACATATTCATATGGTTATCACATTGAACGGTTCGGATCGACCGTTAGAATTTTAAAAAGTACCATATTGAGCCGTAGTACACTAGCCATTGGTGCTATGCATAGCACCATAGCCTCACTCTTTAACTATTGTAGTATTATGCATATATTTTTATGTCGGAATAAACACTTGCTTATTTATTTATTTCTTGAAAAGTTCGACCAAAGAAAAGAAAACAGTCCATAGAGATACTTTAACAAGTTTGACCGTGGACTAATTTTAATAAAATGGTCAATGAGATTTATTCTGTTGAATATTAAATTATGCATTAATTTTGATTGAATAATATATGATTAGGACATGATTATGACATGAACAACGATATAGGCGAATATTCTCCCCACCATTTAATGAAAGGTGGGACCAAATGTTAGGGATGCCATACGAGAATTCAACAAGGGAGCCTTTCATACAATTACAAATATCAAATTTAAAAATATGGAAAATATTGTGAACTTAATTTATCAATAAAATATTTTAAATTTTGGAAACAGCATATTGATTAGTTTGAATTTTAGAAACTGAGTCCTTATTCATGCTGATATTTAAAATTTTGTATTTTGATAATATATATGAAGCCCTCTTGGTGGTTTCTGTTGGAGATTGAGCACTTTTTCTAATTCAAAATTGTAAATTGTAAATTCTTAATTTGATTCAAAATTTTATAATTGTAAATTCTTAATTTGTACTAAATATGAGAATTGTAAATTCTGATGTTGAAAGTTTTTACATTAAGTAAATTATAATTGCCGTTTTGGACAAAAAAAAAAAAAATTCTTCTGAAGCTTCAAAAATTGAATTGAAATTTCTTAATTTCAGTAGTTATGTATTTTCCTTTTATTTGAAAGCAAAACAGTCGTTTTCAAAGAATTTTAAAACCACAATAATAATTCAATATAGTAAATTTAAATCAATTTTTTTTCTTTGTAGTTTCTGATTTTTTTTCCTTAGAAACTTTTATTATATATCAGTCAAACAAATAATGAGAACAATTATAATAAAAATAACAATAATTAATAAAAATTAATACTAACAAGAATATAATTAATAAAAGCAATATAAATTTATAGAATAATATACAATTTTTTATATATGAATAATATAGAAATAAAAACATTTTTTTTTTTAGGGTAAGATGGCAACCAGCCAGCTTACGGTTTTTCATAGATTAAAAAAAGTATTTACAAGACCAAAGAGGTCGTAATACAAGCACGAAAAATGGAAAAAAAAAAATATTTACAGCGTAAAAACATATTAAATTATACGTATTTTTTTGTATCAGTTTTATAAACTCGATGTACGAACCTCACAAGTTGACCGAATTCGTAATTGACCGAATTAATCTGAAAAAAAAATCGAACCCATAAATATCTTGTATCCGAATACAAATTATGAACTTGAATGAAATGTACCTCGAATAAAAATCTGAATCTGAAGCGGGAGATCATTGTTACAATGACAGATGTGTCAAAAAAAAAAAAATTTGCGATTTTATAAAAGGTGTCATCACACGTATCAATAGCAATGTCACTCAAATATTTCCTTGGCATCATAAAATTATAATAGAAATAACGAAATTAATTTAAAGTTAATTTTAAAAGCTTTGTACTCGTGTAACTAATTTTGATTGTTTTTAGCATTCAGAAATTGAAAAAAGTTCTCCTACATTTTAGAAACTAATTTCTGGAATGAATGAGCGAATAGAAATTAATATTTTTGTCGACATAATATTTTGAAAATAATTATAATAAAATAAATATTTTGATTTATAAATTAATATATATATTTCTGAAATTACAAATAAAATAGGCAAATGATGAAATTGAAATGAAATTGAAATGAAATTACCAATGAGCATCGATGTAGATACCAGAAAGAAAAGTAATAAAGATACCAGTCGGGTTCCAGTCTTCCAGACACGTGGCATCTCTATTATTGTGTTGAATGTCATACCTGACATATTGTCTAGACATAATAATCTGACGACCACTTGAGAGAGTATATGATCGGGAATTCACAGCCTGTTAACTATCAAAGCAAGTCAGTCTCTCTATTTATTCAGGCCATCTATCCGTGTTGAAATTTCTCATTTGCATCAGGTAGCTTATTTGAAAGAACAAGGACACTTTTGTCATTTGTCATTCTGCAAAACAGAGGTCTTTTTCTTCGCAATCAGGTTTGTGATTTTACATTATTGGGCTTCTGTTAACTTGGTGCGGCCCTTAAAGGCCCGATCCAAATTACAATTGTAGAGCGATCGCTACATTTCGAAAATGTAGCATTTGGAAAGCCTGCACTCAGACGAATTCTTATACCTAAGGTATGTCAAATTTTGAATTTAGATCGGAACCGTCCGATCTGCTCTGGCACGAATGATAATGGGGCTTATGCATTCCACCTAGAACCGGATTAGTTCGGATTCTGATCGGACGGTCTGGATCTAAATTCAAAATTTCGAGTTGACCTCAAAATTCGACACACCGCCCCCTTCTCTAAATATTGACAGAGCTAATTTGACTTCATATAACGCACGAATCAGTTGTGTCAGTATCTTTACCCATCTATCGAGGAATTCAGATCCTCTGTGTTACTCGAGAAAATAAAGTGAGTCTCAGCCGGTGGATTTAAATTTACACGAATCTCAAAGCACAAATAATACTGCCCCTTCCAATCACCCGAATATCCACCGGCTGAGAGCTCATTTTATTTTCTCGAGTAACACAGAAGATACTGGTTCTCTATCGAGAGAGGGTTTATAACAGTGGTAGGGTTTTGGGATGATTCAGCGGTGGATGCAATGGCGACCCACCTGTAAACATACATACCAGCAAATAGCAATAGAGTGGAAATTAAAATGCCAAAATGTAGAAGCGAGAATCATCGTCGTGGAGCTATGATTTCCATAGATTTTATCAGGGAGCGTATGTACTTCCATTTCTAATCGGCGTGGAGGACGAGCCATGTCTGGTGACTGGTAAGCTACTAGTGACATCACTATTAATCAGGGAGAGGGGGGGTGGGTTGTATATATTCCTAACTGTCACAAAATTGATGAAGACCGTCTGGATTCACTTGGTCGGTGCAAAGGAAAGGACCTGCTTCTCTAAGAATTGGGAATTGTGTCACAGGTATAGCCTCATCATATGAGGTATTATTCTATTATGTTGTCATCTTGATTCTCCAAAAATTTTATTCCAACCAAGATCGCCCCTACTCAGATCAATCGGTGGATTCATTATTTGTTCTTGCATTGGTCTGTTTCCGGAGAAACATTGTATATTTTAGTTTAAGTCCAATGATGTAGCAAATGCAGTTACTGTTTCATGATATTTTTTTATGTCAAATGTTGAACTCCTTGACATTATTGGTATACTCTTAATATTTTTCTTATTTTCATTTGATCGGGTCAATAGAACTGTGAGTTTGAGTGCTTGACAGTCTAATTGTTGAAGATATGATGGAGGATGAGGTCTAATTGGCTAGCGTTATAGGGACAGTGAGCTGGAGCATGATGCATGGTTTGTCCCTTGAGCTGATGATTGGACCCGAATAGCAATGTTCTTTGTTTTCTGTGCCCAATTGCAGGATTTATATATTCAGCTAGAAATTTTCTTGCTCTTATATTTAGTTGCTGGCTAGGCTGTTTGAAATGTGGCAAAAACTTTATCTATTTTGAGCAGCTTTCTGATTTGTAGTACTCAAATTTAATTTAATTTTTTTTTTTTTTTTTTGGATAAAAGGCATACGCCGTTTCATTTTAGAAACTTTAAATTACATACTAGTGCCCATCATCTTGGCTTAACTAAACTGTATTGACTAGGGCCCGAAAAAAGCATTGTAATTTAGAGGATAGCAATATCAATCTTGACAACTAACATCCATGTAAATTCCTAACAAACCCCAAATAACACTATCTTTACTATCCAAATGTAGGAGCATTTTCATGAGAGCTTTGCTACTTTCTCCTAGATTCTCTAGCGACATTGTACTCTTGTTATAGTCAATTGATCTACACTAATCGAATCATACTCATAGAAGTTGCTATCAGTAGCGAACACTCCAATACTTCTGCAAATTAAGGGTTTTTTGGGGGCCGGTAGCTCTAGGTTGTCACTTGATAGCATCATGAAAACTGATGACATTGGTGGCCTATCATTGGGGCATTCTTGCACACATAAAAGACCCACGTGCATGCATCTTGATAGCTCTGTTGTAAGAACTGAGCTTTCTACTGCTTCATCAAGTAGCTTCAAAATGTTTTCTTCCTCCCAAAATTTCCATGCCTAGAGCATGAATTATGAGTGAGGTATGTTTCAGCAATTATCTTTGATCACATCAGTTTTCCAATGTAAATTGTTAAAAAAATTATGAGATTAATACTTACATATGCAATAAGATTTTGATTCCCCTGGTTCCTCTTGCCACTTACAATCTCAAGGAGTATAACTCCGAAGCTATACACATCAGATTTGACAGAAAATTTACCCTCTGTGATATACTCAGGAGACATGTATCCACTTCATATATAAGAAATACACACAGAGGAAATTAATAAGCAAATCAGTTGAACATATTCCCTATGCAAGTATAAAATTGAATGTACATACCGAGTGCCAATCACTGTTTCTGTGCGGATTACTGCTTGCTCTCTTTCAAGCAATCTTGCCGTGCCAAAATCTGAAATCTTAGGATTCATCTCTTCATCTAACAAAACGTTTGCTGCTTTGAGGTCCCTATGAATTATGTTGACTCTAGAATCATGATGAAGGTAGAGAAGCCCTCTTGCGATTCCTATTACAATTTCCAGTCTCGTTCTCCAACTCAAAGAGGCACGCTTCTCTGCATCTGTTGCAAGTTCCCATGAATTATAATCAACTTTGACTGGGTAAGATTTGTAGGTTACAGTTGAAATGAATAGTTGCATATTGTATTATAAATTGATAAATAATCAAATAGCAGAAACAATTAATCAATAATGTTGTGAAGTCAGCTGCATACTGAATATGAAGAAATCTAAACTTTTGTTGGTCATGAACTCGTAAATTAATATTCGCTCGTTGTTTTCAATGCAGCATCCATGGAGTTTAACAAGATTCCTATGCTGTAGCTTGGCAATCAGCGTAACTTCATTCATAAATTCGTTCAATCCTTGCGATGAATTCATGGAGAGCCGTTTCACTGCAATTTCTTGGCCACAAGGGAGCTTGCCCTGATATAGTAGGTAACCTTTTTTATTAATAACTAGGGAACTTTCCAGTATGTTTTAACATAAATAAACTTCACATTTATCTTTGATTTCAGATAGTCATCTCATCATCCAAAATCTTTTAATTTGAGAGATCTTTTTTTTTTTTGTTAAGGTAGATTGTGAGAATTCTTTTTAAAGTAGAACACGAGCAGGATTCGAATAAAAAGAATACCTTGTAGACAATGCCAAAACCACCTTGTCCTACTTCATTTGTTATTGAAAAATTGTCAGTGGCTTGCAAAATCGTCTCCATGTCAAAAAAAGGGAGGTCTGTACCTTTGAACGAGTCATTTTGTGCCAGGGACTTTTCGGTTTTATCTGTAGAAACATATGATTTCTATATAAATTATGAAGGTTAGAGATCACAAAGCCATGGTAAATTTGATTTGCACAATCTGTTTACCTTGTTTTGCAGATCTCATCTTCTTCCTCTTGAGTAGATATCCAAATAAGCATATTAAAAGCACTGATATTACAATGCTTGTTATTGTTCCGATTATTATTGCCAGCTTCCTTTTGTTACTTGTTCCTGCATTTTAGAGGCATTTATCAAAACCCAATTTTTTTTTCCTTCAATAGAAGAGAATCATTCATGAAAAGAAATCTTAGCAATTATGCCTGCTTCACAACTTTATATTAGCATCCGGACATTTTACCTGTTAAGATTTGTTGCTTTTACATCTGGACAATTCCTCTGATACTTTTCTCCAATAATTAGTGACTTCATGATTAAAAATTAAAATAGAGAAAGATATTTGTACCCAATTCAGACTTTGAAACCTTCACATGTAGGATGTCTAGCCCACCATTGACATACTTGATGTCAACCAGTTCAGTGTTCCACATAACACACCCGCTTCCTTTTCCCCTTATATCTGAAGGGGAATAAGCCAAGCATGAACAATTCATCAAGCACCTCCTCCTGCACTCCTCAACACTTATATTAGTATTTATAGTTGCATTATGGGAATATGGTAACTTCACCCCTTTTAGCGCATAAAACCCATCACCGTTACCAGTACAGCCTAATGGGGTTCGGCGTTTGCACCCTCCTGAATAATCTCTCATGTTCCACTCGGTTTGTGTCGCTGCCTCAAATCCTCTGAGACAACTACAGGTGCTCATACTATTAGGCTGACATATACCGAAAGCACCACATTTCCCATAGTAATCACACTCATCTTTTGGTCCCGACCAGAACTCGTTCCAATTCTGTTGATTTGGGTCCCAAACCAACCGCTGCATTGTACCAACATCAGTCAGGAATATTCTGGACAAAATTGAGGTTGATTTAGTCTCAAATCCATATGACACCTCATCTTTATCTTGCACAAACAAGAAAGTAAACATATCACTATAAGTTAACATTTGGGGTGTCTCAGAAAAATATAACCCATTCCACATTCCAGTTCTGAACCTAATTTGATCACGGTCCCATAATACAATCTCTGGAGCACCTTCAGTGTCCATCTTGTACATGTACTTCCCTTCTGATGGATCACTGCTGCTTTTCCATGAAGAAAGCACTGTTTCAAATCCAGTTGTCAGGTTCTTGCCAAGTTGCATCCCAGCAATCAATGAGTTTGTTGGATGATCAAAGCTTTGCCACACGATAGTATTACTTGTTTGATCTTTTAGTACAAGATTGCCTGAATCATTCAGTTGCAATAGTGGCCTTATATCATTTGTAATACTTGTCAAGTTAGTACTAGATGACCATACCACTCTTTCCAATGAATCATATAGCACTAGAGACCCGTTGCTATGTATAGTTAGTATTCCCATACTGTTGTTCAAGGGACTATCTCGGTTAGCAACCCACACAACAGTCTCTGGTGAAGCACTGAACCATATACCGATGAAAAGGTCAGGGGAGGAGCCGGGACGGAAGAAGCCTAGCTCGAATGTGTTGTTGGACGAGATGAGAGACTGTTTTGTAGTAATGTTTTGGCCGGGAAGTAGGGTATCCGTTGACCAGGCAAGTGGTGAGGATGCAAATAGAAAAAGAGCAATTATGAGTTGCTTGTGAAGTTGTGTCTTCATGTTTTCAATTTAAGAATATTAAACAATGTGCATTATGGGGATCAGAGAGAGATGGAGAGGGGTAACAGATGGCCATTGTCCCCTTTTGTATGGTTAATTATTTTTTCAAACAATCAATTAGCTTGGACCCTTCTTCATTGGTCAATTGGGTCCCACACACCTTTGGATTTGATTGTTTGTAAGGATTTGTAGTATATGTTTATGCCTTTATGAAAATTCTAAATACACCATTAAAACTGCCTAATTTAATGCAATTAGAATATTACTTATAATACCAAAAAGAAAAAAAATGTATTTATACACATCATAATTTGATGATTCGGAATTTCAGATACATATGTACACCGGCTGGGGGCCAATCATCGTAGTATGTTTTGCATCTGTTAAAATTATTTATGTAGATGTAGATATATATGTACACATGTTGGAATGCATAGATATATCATATATATGTATATGTAGATATATATATATTTTTTCTTCATGATTATGCTACACGATGGTCCTACACATAGAATATAGACAATAAGACAGGCTAATAAACAAACATGGAGAGACAAGGAAACTTCTCAACAAGAAATGTTACTTGGAGGAACTACTAATCCACAACAGAGACTGCAAATTTGGAAAATAAGTCCAAGTCTTGCAAGATCTGATTGGACAACATATGGTTCGTTATGCACTTGTTTCAATGTTTGCCTTAGACCGGAACCTTGGTCATGCGTTGCTAAACCTGTAAACCATTGATTGCTGCTGTCATATAATTAATTAAGGGAAACTGGAATGTTATATTTCCTCTATTGTTGGTGGCCTTCCAATGGTAAGTCGTTGATTGTGATGTGTGAATTCAAAGAGACTTGTGAATTTCTACACGACATTGTTTATTTCTAAAGGGAATTAAAAGATTCGTCCTTTTGTGATGTATCCGGAATCAGAGTAGGTCTGATGCCCATCGGACCTACCTTGGTTCGATGGGTGTGATGATCATTCGATCTGCATCAGAATTCGTGTGCTCTGCATCAAAATCCGTATAAGTATGCATCAATTTTCGTGCGCATCAATCTTGATGTTAATCTTACGGTCCTAGAGCTAATTGAACCTAAATATAGGTACGATGCTCATCGGCCCTACTCCTATCTCGATGTATCCTCTGGTGCCAGCTGAATTTTAGGGAAATAAATCTGCTGTTATTTCGGATCCCAACTGTTGATCTTTGTTGAAATTTGTACATGAAAAACTTTGTTGAGATTTGTGCATGAAAATGTTTGAATGGTTGGAATCGGAATAACAGGTTCCTGTTATTCCCAAGGAATAATTAATTTCACACGTTGATATGAAAGTGCACTATTAGTTAATTTCATTATGATTGTTTTACATATTGCGGTAACTTTATCATATAAATTACTTAATATTGCACTAGCAGTTAATTTCATTGCAAGTTCAGAAATCAGAAATAATTTGGATAAATATAAATTATTTATATTACACTTAATATTTTAAAAAAATAATAAAGACATAAAATTAGAAGAAAAAAATTCCACTTAACTAAATACTAAACATGTTTTGAAAAAAAAATATATATAACATTGTTTTAATTATTTCTTTCAACACTAATAATTAAACATTCCAAATAAAATTTGTAGATTTCGGAATAAGACGAGATTAGTTATCTTTTTGTACAAACTTGAAGAATGCTGTTGCTACATTAGCTGAACACAATAATCATAATAGTATTTTTTTTTTTAAATATTTTATGACGATCCAAACATATTTCAAGGATGTGCTCATGCAAATATTTGAGAGGGAAGGAAGGAGATGGAATGATGATAAAATGATTGAAAAGCAACAAATTTTGTTTCACCTCTTTTATGCCTCAATTTAGAGGGAATAAAAATAGTCATTTCAGAAATAAAAGAGAAAAAAAATTCATTTCCCTCTTTATTGAATTGTGTAGTAAAACTTTTTTCAAGTTTTACCTTTTTATTCTTCCTATTTAACTCTTTCCGGAGCAAAGTCTATAGAGATAATGAACTGACAGACTAAATAAACCCAAAAATTTGACATCAAAGGTACTAAAGAATTTTTTTAAAATTTAAGAACTAATCTTTGATCTATTACTCCAGTGACAAAAACAATACCTTTCATATTTTTCATATGAAAGATTACCGATTTAAAATTTGAATTGAGTCTTCTGTGCATAATAAATAGTTGAGTGGTTTACTAAAAAAATCCTTTAATCAATCCTTTAAATATTTTTTTGAAATTTAAGAACTAATCTTTGATCTATTCCTCCAGTGACAAAAACAATATCTTTCATATTTTTCATATGAAAGGTTACCGATTTAAAATTTGAATTGACTCTTTTGTGAATAAATCCTTTAATCCTTTCTTCTATTTTCCGTGAATCAATCAGGTTATTAGTTGACCAGGTGTACAGTGTTTGTACACACGGAGATGAATAAAATAGTTAAAGACCTTTATGCGGGACTTGACGACAGGTCAAAATTTGTGAAGAATGAAGAGATTGGAGTAGGTCCGATGGGCACCAGACCTACATTTAGGTTCAATAAGTTCTATCACTGTACAATTAGCATCAAGATCTATGTGTACGGAAATTGATACAGACTTGCACGGATTTTAATGCGGAGCACACGATCTTGATGCAGATCGGATGGTCATTACACCCATCGAACCAAGGTAGGTCCGATGAGCATCGGACCTACTCTCAATTCGTGTTTGAATTTGAGCAACATATATAATATGAATGACCTTTTTGGGCCAGACGGAAAAGGCCGATTGGGCCTAAAACTTTTAGATCAGGATGCGATTGGGGTTGTAATTTCTTAACCTCTTATTTTATTTTTACTTTTTTAGTATTTTCCAATCCATTCAGACGCTGGCTGGTTAAACCCGACATTTTTATTAATACCCTAAAAAAAAAACAAAATATCAAATATACCCTCACTTCGAAATTTTTTTCAAAAATGCCCTAACCGCCCAGGGGCTGGGCGGTCAGCCTTCCAACGAACCGCCCCCCCCCCCCCCCCCCCCCCCCCCGTCGGGCGGTCCAAAAAAAAAAAAAAAAAAATCACCAAACCGCCCAACTGTGGGGCGGTCCACTATTTTTTTTTTTTTTTTTTTAAGATTCATGAACTACGAAAAAAATTGAATTGATATTTAAGATCAATTGATGAATGCTTTGTTTATTAGATATTAATTAAGCACTTCAAAATTATTAGAAAAAAAATGGGATGTCATCTCAGACTACGTCCCGCGTAAAAAACGTAAAAAAAAAAAAAAAAAAAAATCAATTTTTTTTTCTGCTGTGTTCAGTCAGAAATCCAATAATTTTGATCAGATTCAAAATTCATTTTAGAGAAAATGGCTAAATGGATTTTTGTGTTCTTTATATCAAAATAAAGGTATGAAAGTCTAGTTTCCAGATAATATAATTTCTCTATACAAAAATATTACAGATTGGTACAGTTTTAGCGATTAATTGACAGAGGTCAGAATTCAGAAAAGCTGAAATTCCAGTGAGCAGTCCTATAATTTTGATCAGATTCAAAATTCATTTTAGAGAAAATGGCTAAATGGATTTTTGTGTTATTTATATCAAAATAAAGGTATGAAAGTCTAGTTTCCATATAATATAATTGCTCTATACAAAAATATTACAGATTGGTACACTTTTAGCGATTAATTGACAGAGGTCAGAATTCAGAAAAGCTGAAATTCCAGTGAGCAGTCCTATAATTTTGATCAGATTCAAAATTCATTTTAGAGAAAATGGCTATATGGATTTTTGTGTTCTTTATATAAAAATAAAGGTATGAAAGTCTAGTTTCCAGATAATATAATTTATCTCTACACAAATATTACAGATTGGTACAGTTTTAGCGATTAATTGACAGAGGTCAGAATTCAGAAAAGCTGAAATTCCAGTGAGCAGTCCTATAATTTTGATCAAATTCAAAATTCAATTTAAAGAAAATTGCTACATGGATTTTTATGTTCTTTATATCAAAATAAAGGTATGAAAGTTTAGTTTTCAGATAATATAATTTCTCTATACAAAAATATTACAGATTAGTACATTTTTAGCGATTAATTGACAGAGGTCAGAATTATTGGACTGCTCACTGAAATTTCAGCTTTTCTGAATTCTGACCTCTGTCAATTAATCGCTAAAATTGTACCAATCTGTAATATTTTTGTATAGAGAAATTATATTATCTGGAAACTAGACTTTCATACCTTTATTTTGATATAAAGAACACAAAAATCCATGTAGCCATTTTCTCTAAAAAAATTTGAATCTGATCAAAATTATAGGACTGCTCACTGGAATTTCAGCTTTTCTGAATTCTGACCTCTGTCAATTAATCGCTAAAACTGTAACAATCTGTAATATTTTTGTATAGAGAAATTATATTATCTGGAAACTAGACTTTCATACCTTTATTTTGATATAAAGAACACAAAAATCCATTTAGCCATTTTCTCTAAAATGAATTTTGAATCTGATCAAAATTATTGGATTTCTGACTGAACACAGCAGAAAAAAAAATTGATTTTTTTTTTTTTTTTTTTTTACGTTTTTTACGCGGGACGTAGTCTGGGATGACGTCCCATTTTTTTTTCCAATAATTTTGAAGTGCTTAATTAATATCTAATAAACAAAGCATTCATCAATTGATCTTAAATATCAATTCAATTTTTTTCGTAGTTCATGAATCTTAAAAAAAAAAAAAAAAAAAAAATAGTGGACCGCCCCACAGTTGGGCGGTTTGGTGATTTTTTTTTTTTTTTTTTTTTTGGGACCGCCCGACGGGGGGGCGGTTCGTTGGAAGGCTGACCGCCCAGCCCCTGGGCGGTTAGGGCATTTTTGAAAAAAATTTCGAAGTGAGGGTATATTTGATATTTTTTTTTTTTTAGGGTATTAATAAAAATGTCGGTGGTTAAACCCTTTCAAATTATTTGATTATTCGTCAAATAATTTTAAAATATCAGAAATATAGAAATGATAGATTGTTAATGTATTATCAAACGAATTCATATTTTGTCCAAAATGATACATCTCATGTCAAATTAACGGAGACGGAATTTCTGAGTTTTGCATAGATCAATACAATGATATTAGAGTGAGGCTATGGTGCTATGCATAGCACCAATGGCTAGTGTACTACGGCTCAATATGGTACTTTTTAAAATCCTAACGGTCGATCCGACCGTTCAATGTGATATCCATATGAATATGTACTTGCAAACTAAATTTTATATTTTTTCGAATTTCTTTACTATTTTTTCAGATAGGTAGAAAAATAAGTGTTTTTTGAAAATTCTGGACCATCAAAATTCTACCTATCTGAAAAAATAGTAAAAAAATTCAAAAAAATATAAAATTTAGTTTGCAAGTACATATTCATATGGTTATCACATTGAACGGTCGGATCGACCGTTAGGATTTTAAAAAGTACCATATTGAGCCGTAGTACACTAGCTATCCGTGCTATGCATAGCACCATAGCCTCACTCATGATATTAACACCTTTTTTAGACCTACTTTTAGCTCAATTGACTCAAAATAATACTCTTCTTGCAAAAACAGTCATGTGATCTCTTCTTTTAAACTGAATTTATATCTGAACTAATTAATTAGACCTCATTTATAAAATCCTAATAAATTTCTAGACCTGATTTACCTACCCTAACTTCAACTGATTCCGTCCCTAAAATCATTTCATTATCTCAAAGCATATTACCATTTTCGGAATATTTGCTAGATGTATCATGTATATATTATTTTTAGCTTTCGGAAGTACTATATATAAGAAGTTGTGCCTATATTATTATTATTAAAATCAAACAACTTGTACAATCAACCTCCCCCAGTTGCATTCGTTTCTTTCAGTTCACAAACAATGTGGTGCAAGAGGTTTAATTTTGAATAATACAGTTTATTTATATATTAATATCTTATCTTGGTTGGATCCAAAAGAATGTGGTGCATGAAGCTTGCTTGTGCTTTAGTACTTTATTAGAGCTGGCAAAATCAGATCATGTTAGAATGATCCATATGGACCACGCAAATTCAATTATTAAGATTTTTTTTTCAAAATAAAAAATAGTAATACGAACCTGGAATTCGTATCCTCTGCGGAGTTATCCCCTGCAGAGTCGTGCGGAGCTTTTAATCTGGTCCGTTCGTTTTAATCGGACGGACCAGAATAGATCTTGCCCGAATTGAAAAAAAAAACAAAATTCCCTTGCCCCGATAAGATATGATATGGTCCGTCCGATTAAAACGAACGGACCAGATTAAAAGCTCCGCACGACTCTGCAGGGGATAACTCCGCAGAGGATACTGGTCCTACGAACCTGACCCAGTTACATGCTAATCTCTCCAGGTGGACATATTAAAATCTGTTATGATTTAAACATGACCCTATTTAATCCTATAGAAAAAATTAGCACCCCGTAAAACTTTCTAAATTAGAATTTTGTTAGAACAAGTTTAAAATTGAAATATTTATTCCAATGTTTAACATAAACAATCCGACATAAATAAATAGAGGAGGGCCCAAATGCTCCATTGCTTTTGCGCCCCAATCATATCCCACGTCCTTATCTCATGATTTCAAAGTTCAAACAGATGATTCAAACTATTCAACGTGGTATCCATATTAAAATGTGCTTAGAAACCAAATTTTATATATTTTTTTTTAATTTTCTACTATTTTTTTAGATAGATACAAAACCTCTGTTTTTGGATGGTCCAAAATTTTCTGAAAACAGTGATATTGTACCTATCTAAAAGAATAGTGAAAAAATTTAAAAAAAAATTGATCTCCAAGCACATTTGAATATGAAGATTTGTTGAACGGTTTGAATCGCTTATTTGGACTTTAAAAATAGAAATACGGACGTGAAATATGATTGGGACACAAAAACAATGAAGCATTTGAGCCCTCTTCAAATAAATAATATCACAATGTGAATAATAAATTTCAATTGAAGAACAGCAACTCCAGCTCAATTTATTGGTGTAATAAAACATGATCCGAATAAAATCCAATAAGACAAAGCTCAAAACCTGATCCGAATGTAAAAATAAGATCCAATAAGTGTCTAGGTTGAGGATAATCAGCATTTAATTTAATTGTTAAGACAATAATTTCCTATAAAAAGTCGCACGTTAAATATTAATTGGAGAATTATATTAGAGGGATCCAATTACATCACTTTTGAGTTACCACAAAGTTACCCTCCTCATTTTCTATATTTTCAAAGTCCAAATCATCGATCCAAACCGTTCAACATGATTATCTTAATAAAATGTGCTTGCAGATCAAATTTTACATTTTTTTGAATTTTTTTACTATTTATTAAGATGGGTACAAAATTCAATGGTCTGAATTTGACTAGTTTTTGTAAAATATTTAATAAATAGTAAAAAAGTTCAAAAAAATATAAAATTTGATCTGCAAGTACATTTTATTTAGATAATCATGTTGAACGGTTTGGATCGACAATTTGGACTTTAAAAATGTAGAAAATGAGAAGTGTAACTTTGTGGTAACTCAAAAGTGGTGTAATCGGATCCCTCCTCATTATATTATACAAATATTGAAAAGTTTGAATTCATTTTATGTGAAAAAGAATCCACTTGCTTATTAAGTCAATTATTTTTCTCAATTTTTTATTTCCAGCCTACTTATTTAACCCAACAAATTTGGACCTCTTGCAAAAAATAATTAGATCTATATTCAGATTAAATATAGATCACTTGATTTTGATCTATTATATTAGAATAAACCATAAAACCAGCACAGTGCTTGTTTTTAGTTATTATCTTAATAATTTAATGAGTAATACACAGTGTTCAAAATATATCTCCTACCTGCTCCATATATACCTATAAGTTTGCTATAAAATATTATAAACTCAACAATCTAGAAGCGAAATATTGAGGCTAAAATATTGCATTGGTTGCATAATTATATCAGCAGTCTTACTTTAATTCTTAACTAATACATCGTTTCTCATACTTTGTTTTTTTTAATTAATGAACCTCATATGTGAGGACACATAAAAACCATTAAACAAGAAAAAAAAAAGTTACATTTTAGAATAATTCACAAAAGTATGGAGTCTTTGGACAAAATTTCATCCTAATCATTCAATTCCAGTTAAAATTTATACGGATGATTTAGATTTACGGATTATTCACAAATTTCAATACATATCACATGATTTAAGTATGAATTTTTGATGAAAACTAATATTTAATATAATGACAAAATACAACACTCTTCGTAGAAGATCGTTAGTTCAAAACTCAAATAAAAATAAAAGAGTAGAACTAGGGTGTGATGTGCTCACCAAACTCTTTGGTGAGCATAACTCTATATAAACTATCGGATTCACTTCAAACGAGATGAATCCAACTGTTGAAACCGATGTACTTTACAAGTGATGCGCGTACATGCAAAATTTTGAATTTTTTGAATTCATTTAGTCTCAAGTCAAGTGGTCAAAATAGAGAATTTTTTGAATGCATTAAAACAACTTCATTTTGGATCATTTATTTTTCATCAATTTTGACCACTTGACTTGAGACTAAATGAATTCAAAAAATTCAAAATTTTGCATGTACGCGTATCACTCGTAAAGTACATCAATTTCAACGGTTTGATTCATCTCGTTTGAAGTGAATCCGATAGTTTATGTAGAGTTGTGCTGACTCTCTAGTTTTACTCAAAATAAAAATATTATACTTCTACTTTTCTATAATAAAAATAAAAATATGACTTCATATAAATATATTCCTGGGTGAAATAGGTTCGCCCACAACATCAAAAACCACCTTTCCTAATACGACTGGTTTTGATTCTGGAATGGTATAAAAACTGGATCAAATGCAGAGACAAGAAAACCCCCTCTTTCCCTTTCATACAACAGAAGATTCTCAAATGCATGCATCATTGTGCAGTCAAAAGGACCCAAACTGGACCGGTGGGGCCCGAGCTCAAACTGGACATATGGTCCATGCAAAATGCAAAGGCACATCTGTCCGTGCCCAGGTTCATTGAACGAACGCGTATCACGTGCATTAATTCAAAAGAGAATCTTTTGTGACAATAAATTTCAATTGTTTGATTTTAAACATAAACAATTTGGTTTCTTCACGCAACACAAAGGATCTTTTAATATTAGTGTAAATTTAATTTGTACAAATTTTAAAATAAATTAAACAATTGAAATTTATTAATTCAAAATATTATTTTATAGATTAATGCAGAGAATACGAATTCCCATTGAACGCGTATTCCCACCACCACAACTTCACACATGCAAGCGCATATCTTAACCCGTATGACAATTAATTTCCATCTTGATTTCCCCATATACATCTAGATATAGGGAAAAAAAAATTGTATGCCGGGACAGGCTATGTGATGAGGATCTGACTATGTGCATGAAAAAGTTTTTTTTATCGAAATACTCGAATGAAAAATTTTGAATGGTTGGATTCGGAAAAGGAGACTGTTGTTTTTCTCTCAGAAAAGCAGCAGAGTCCATTCCATGTTATGAAACGATACGGTATGCAACTATGCAAGGAATACGTCACCATAGATGGAAGGAGGCAGAGGATAAGAGTTAAGAGGGTTAAAAAAATATTTGAATTAGTTTTTTTGATAATTTTTGAATTTTTTAAAATTTTAAATTTTTGCAATAAATAATTCAAAATTTGAACAAAAAAAAAATTAAAATATTCTTTTAACATGACAATAGAATATTTCTATAATTTTCTTTCGTTTGACAATATTTTTGCAATACTTTTCATAATATTTGGCAATTTTATCAAACAATTTAAAATCTGTCTAATTTAACACACCGTGACGGACCAACACGGTATGACTATACGTCATGTGAAAATATTTTTGTCACGTCACATGTTCAATCATAACATATTTATCACATTACGACATGTATGTACACAACATGTCACTTGTTAAGAACACTAATTTTTGAATATGTTTGGATGTGTCAAAAATAAAGGCTATTCGAGAATATGAGCTATTTAAAATAGCAATGTGCATCAAAATAACATTTTTTGCTATTTGGAATAGCTATAATAGCTGTTGTTCTCTATTTCTTATAAATGTTGGAATAACTACTATTTGAAAGTGTGAAGAGAGAGAAAACATATTTCTAACATAGTTCTGAAATGATAAAATTAACGTCACTTCTACCATCCACATTATAACAATTTGTTTGAGACCCCGCTTGTCTATTTTTCTTGGTTACAGCTATTCACTATTCTAAATATACAATCCAAATAATATTTTTACTAATCCGAATAGCACTATTTTCACACTAATCTGAAAATTAGTAATTTTTCTTTATTTTTATCTACTAATCTCATATTTTATTATTCTAGCTATTCTAGTTCTCATTCAAACATACTCAAAACTCAAAGTTAAAGTATTTATTTCTCTGCAGTGTTGCTAGAAACCGGATAGGAGCGGCGATTAGTTGCTTGGGGGCTGGAACATGTGGTGGGAACGCGTATCCTCTGCATTAACTCAAAAGGGAATTTTTTGAGTTAATGAATCTCAACTATCTGATTTTAAACAGAGCCAATTCAGCTTCTGCCTATAACATATGAGGCCTTTCAATATTAGTAGGGATCTAGTGTGCACGAATCTTAAAACATACTAATATTCATTAACTAAAAAAAAGATTCTCTTTGTAGTTAATGCACAGGATACGAATTTCATGTGGTGGGCCGGTGTGGTACTCTGATGCCGGTTGCCGACAGACTACGCAATAAATCATATACAACAGTTTAGTTCTGTTTGCTTTATGAAAAAAAAAAAAGATAAGATGACGATTGATTGAGGACCACTTGGGAGCCTGTTCTCATGTCAAGTTGTTTGTCTAGTAATTTGCAATGTTCCGCTAATTGGATTCCGGGAATAAATTCCGGTGTACCAGCTGTTCATATCGGTGCATTATACTCAAAGAATGTTTTATGGCACATGAGCACATCGAGCGTACTGCCTACAAGCATGTAAGAATAATATTTTTCCGAGTTCATAACTAGTTAATTTGCTATGCGAAACTGCGTGTGAAGGTACACAATTGAGAGTAGAACTAGGGTGATCTTAAGTTTATTAAGTCTTTTTGTGAACTTAATTTCAAAATTTATCGGATTGATTTTAAGTGACACATCCAAATCGTTAAAGCCGATCTACTTCATGAGTGATAATTACATGTCAAATTTATAAATTTTCAAACAAATTTAGTATAAAGTCAAACGGTAAAAAAAAATGGTTTATAAGTTAATTTTAATGTGTTCATTTTTCATTATTTTTTAATCACTTGACTTTATATTAAATTTGTTTTTAAATTTATAAATTTAACATATAAATTCATCACTCGTGAAGTAAATCGGCTTCAACGGTTTGAAGGCGTTGCTTGAAACCAATCCGATAAGTTTTTGAGTTAAGTTCACAAAAAAACTTGATGAACTTAAAAACACCCTAGTTCTACTCCATAATTTAATACTCAAGAAAATAGGTTCAAAGGAAAATGTATCTATTTATAGATACATAAAGAATAAATATTACTACCTAATTAGCCAATTCTATATTAATTCACACAATTTATCCTAGCGCTTTTTTATTTCTTCATTTGGCAACTATAACTCCATAATTATTTTGTTTATTAAAAGAATTCATACAAAAATTTAGAAGGGCCTTTAGAGCATGCTCCAAACGATAATATGTAAAGAGAGGAAGAAGTGGTAGAACAACATAGAGAGTTTACCTCTTCTACACTTCAATTTGAGAGTTAAATTTTTTAAATAATTTGTATATATAGCTCATCTTCTCTCTCCTCATGTTTCCTTCCTTACTCTCTCAAAATTTAGTGTTTTCGAGTACTAATTAGGAGTTGGTCAGCCCCAATCACCCATCCTCTCCCCTCCCCTCTTCTCTCCTTATGTATCCTCTTCGGGAGCATGCTCTTAATCTACAAATGAACAAAAAAATAAGAGGGATGCTTCTGTGGACATAAGGACCTATTTGTAAAATGAACATATTTTCATTTTCAAAGTTCAAACAGTCGATCCGACCGTTCAACATTATCTCCATATTAAAATGTACTTGGAGGTCAAATTTTACATTTTTTGAATTTTTTTACTATTTATTAAGTATTTTACAAAACTAGTCAAATTCAGACCATTGAATTTGTAAAATACTTAATAAATAGTAAAAAAATTCAAAAAAATGTAAAATTTGAACTCCAAGTACATTTTAATATGGATATAATGTTGAACGATCGGATCGACTGTTTGAACTTTGAAAATGAAAATATGTTCATTTTACAAATAGGCTCTTATGTCCATAGAAGAATTTGCCAAAAAATAAATATGGTTTATGATCTTTGCTTACATATCTCAACTAATAAAAAAAAAATGTATGATTTTTAATTGTGAGAGATAAGAGATGGAATGGGTAGTGACATGATGAAATGTGACGTGATATGATTAATACGTCGTGACTTTGTCACATTATGTCATGGTTAAAATAACGTAACTAAAATAGTAGATGACAGTTACATCACCCAAATGATCATGCCACGTATGATTATGTCATGATCATACAAGACGTGATCAAACGTTCATATAATTGGTCAACTTAATTATTTTTTTCTTTTATAAATTTTAAGGCAGTTCATAGAAAAAAAAATACTAAAAATAAGTGAATATTGCAAAATAAATTAACGTAGTTCAACTTTTGCGTGACCGACGTGTACGGTGCCTATTCGGGAATAGCGCAGGGCAGTATTATTTGTGTTTTAAGATTCGTGCATAACGTATTTGAACAGTTGAGATTGTCCACACACAAAAAAACACTCAAAAGTTTACATTTCAGGGGATGCGAATTCCATCGCGGATGGGTAGGAAAGAAAAATGAGAAGCTTCCGAGAAACAAAAAGCGGGAGCTTAAGCAAAAGACAAAAGGAAATAATATATTAGTATATATAATATTAATCAAAGTCTTAGTTTGTGTTTTGAATATGTTTGATGAAATAATTCTTACGTATATTTATTCAGAGAGGGTTCAAATGCCTCTATTTTTCATGCCTCCATCGTACCTCTATTTTTAAAAACTTTAATAACTCAAAATTTAAAACTTAAAAGTCAAAACAAAACCGTTGGATATGATCTACATCATTTTATCTATGCACGTGTAAAAAATTATGATATTTAAATTTTGTTTTGGTTGTTATTAAGAGCTTGTAAAAATGTACTAATGTAGATAATTTCTAGACATTGATTTTTCAACTTATTGATTCACATAAAAACAAAAATCAAAATGAGATAATTTTTTATGAGCACATTGATAAAATGTAGATCATATCCAACGGTTTTATTTTGACTTTTAAGTTTTAAATTTTGAGTTATTAAAGTTTTTAAAAATGGAGGCATTTAAACCCTCCTCATTTAATTAATAATTTAAAAGATATAATTAATTGAAAAATAAACTAAAGTTATAAATTTGTTTTTAATTATTTAATAGGATGTGTATACAATTTGAATCAGTTTATAATTTGATTGGTCATTTTATTATAAACCTATTAGAACTCCAATGCTAAAAAATTTAAATTATATGACAGAAGGTTGCAGGCTCCAATTTGATAAACATACTAATAAAGAAACTAAAAACACATCTATAATATTAATTTTCTAATTTGAACAATATATTGAAGATATTATGGATGTACATAAAATTTGCTATATCTTAAAATTTAATTTGGAAAAGAAAATAAGAAAATCAGTAGCTTCCGTCCGATCGTTATCTCACGGTTGATGATATTTACAATAAATGTGGCCATTAATATATTTATCATTTGATTTTAATGTGCGTGCTACTGATATTGACCTAAGATAATGCTTTATTAAATTGTAATTATCTTAGTTCTATTAACCGCGAAAATATCCTGATTCCAGTTGGCACCCGTTTTTTTAGTTACCACAGAAAAAAATCAAATTAATTGATTACCACCCCAGTGGGTTATTTCAAAACATACCACCCACGCGTACCCAGTCCGCACATCAAATTGAACGGTGCGCGTACTGGGCAGGCTCACTGCTTGGTGCGTGTACTGGACAGGCGCACTGCTTGGTGCGCGTACTAGGCAGGCGCACCAACCCACTTGACCCGGTGCGCGTACTGAACAGGCGCACCGACCCACTTGACTCGGTGCGCGGACTGGGGAGGCGCACCAATTTAAAAAAAAAAATGGAGTTGGCACCCTTAAGAATACGCCATGTTGTTTACTTCACACGGTCCATCCAGGGGCGGATCCAGGATTTTTGTCAGGGAGGTGCAAAAAAATATCGAATCGGGTTGATAAAAAACAATGCTTTAACTTATACTTTCTAATACTTTGACTTATAATTTCTGATTCTCTGACTTATAATTCTAATTACCAATCAAAATTCAACAAATTTATTTCAATTTTAACCCTAAATTTAATCCGAATTATAAATCAAACGTCCAGAGAGGGGCAAAAAAAATTACAGGGGGAACAAAATCGGTCGGAACCGATAAATCTCCACTAAAACTCAAAATCCAGGAGGGGGCAGCTGCCCCCCCCAACCCCCAAAAAAACACTGGGTCCGCCCCAGGGTCCATCCACGTCAGCAATAGATAATTTATTAGTTTAAAATCGTGGCTCATGTCGTGCCACGAGGATACATCATTCCTTACCCACTAATCTTTCTGACCCTCAACAATAATTTATTAATTATCTTTTATAAAGATATATTTTCCATCTAAGCAAACTGTTCGATGTTTCCGAAAATTTTATTAATATCGAAAAAAAAATCAAATTTCAAAATTTACATCCGATATTTACATTTTCAGGGCTAACGAATATAATTATTAAAAACCAAAAAGGGCTAACCAATATAATTTTTTATGAAAGAAAAGGATTTTTTATGAAAGAAACTTGTACAAAATTAATCTTATAAAAAGATTCATCATTTTCAGGGCATCAAAATTTATACGCTCAAATTATTAATGACACATGAATATTTACATCCGTGTCATGACGAGCATGAAGCAAACACTTCCTGAATTTTAATTATTTACCAATTCGATAAATTCACGAGAAATAAATAGGATTCCGTTCTCTGTTTATATTAGAAATAGCATCCGTTGTATTGACCATCTTTTACTTACTTCTCGGTGGTGTTTATCAGCCCTCTTATCTTGTCTTCATTAATTTCTGTATTGTTATTTATTTATTATTATTTTGCTAACCCAGTGGAAGTTGGAATGAAAAGAAAAGGCGGCAGTGGGACCCTCAAGGCAAGTAGCAAGTAATTCAGGCTACAAAGATTTGATTTGCAAGTACATATTCATTTGAAAAACATGTTGAACGGTTCGGATCGACCATTAGAATTTTGAAAACTCAAATATTGAGCCGTAGCACGGACCAAACCGTGCTATACATAGTACCGTAGCCTCACTCATTGAGTATAGCTAATCTCTAATTGACACATGACATCCATCTTTAAACTCATTGATGAGAATTTTTAATTTACTTAACTGATTATGAATGACATTCTTTCCTCTCTTTTCACCTTCTATTTCAGATTTAATTAAAAATAAATAAATAAGCACCGGTCCCTTCTCTAACCTCTCAACTGTGACAAGAAAATTTCAAAGCTAAGTAATTTCTTGATTCATGAGAATTTCGTGGATTGAATCAAGTAGCAAAATATTTTAACATTTTTATGATATTATACTTTAGATAATAGTTGAATATGAATTTTATTGACATAGTCACATTGGAAATGCAAAAACTTGGGGCCTGTTCGGCGCAGGAGAATGGGCACAGGAACTGAAAAAATTTGAACTGATTTTTACTGTTTACATGGGAAAAAAAAATTCACTCAGAGTGAATTTTTTTTTCCCACGTGAACAATAAAAGCAGCCGAACAGGCCCTTATTCTTTGTACACACCTCCAAACCTCTAGAGATGTAAATAGACGTATTACTAAACATATAGCAACTAAGGGCTTGTTTGGCGGACGGGAATGAACATAGGAATGAGCAAAGTTTGAACTGATTTTTACTGTTCCCGTGGGAAAAAAAATATCACTCCCACGTGAACAGTAAAAGCAGCCGAACATGCCCTAAATGTGTCTTTCCTGACTACAAAAACCTCACCCAGCTTAAATATTACAAAGTAAGATCATATGCCTAATCAATTACAAACTATAAATGCTTTTGTATTATTATCAATTTAATTTCATTAAATATACAAATTCTGACAATTCGTTGGATAGGTATAGAGAAGGAAAAATATAAATGAATTTTTTTTAAGAAGAATAAGCATCAAAAGTTACTGATAGCTCAATACCTTTTGTGGCCATAATAAATTGCAAAATGAAATAGTAAGAGAAGAAAAAAAAAAACTGAATTAAAGAAGGTTATAAAAAGAAAAAAAAAAAAGGTGGAATAACAGAAAGATGAAATTAAGCCTGATTTGCATAAGTTAAGATCTAAGTAAGGTAACTACATTGTGTGTACACCTCTTAATTTGATTAAAGGAAAGTTTTTTTTTTTAATTAATTCTGAAGTAGAAGGTGAAGAGATTGACGGAGAAAAGATGAAAGAATGCCATGAAATAATCAATTAAATAAATAAAAATATTCTCATCAATGAGTTGAAATGTGGGCAGGCCACGTGTCAATTAGAGATTGGTTAAACTTAATTATGGGCAGGATTTTGCTGCCCCCTTGTGAGCAGATGATTCGGTTCCGAAATTAAGACTTAAAAGAGAGAACGAAAAGAAAGCGAAAGAGAAACAAAACCATTTATTCGATCAGCTGTTCAACACCATGCCTTGATTAATTCCCTGGTTTCACAATAGGAGGTTTAGACTACGTCAACGGTTTCTTTCCTCCGATCCCCATCTCTCAATTTCTTCTTTCTTCAATACATTAACCACTGGTGTTATATAATCAGTTATACCTACTCAATCTAACCAAACAAAGATAGAGAGCAAGAGATAGTAATTGATGGAACGATCAATGGTCGACAGTAAAGTGCGAGAAGGTAGCCGCAAATGTGCATTATGTGAAGGCGAGGCACGGATGTATTGCAAGTCTGACGATGCGATGCTGTGCTGGGACTGTGATGCATGTGTGCATGGCGCTAACTTCTTGGTGGCACGGCACACACGTGCCTTGCTTTGTCACTCGTGCCGGAATCCTACTATGTGGAAAGCTTCCGGGTCCCGACTCACCCCCACCATTTCTCTGTGCTCGCATTGTTGCTTTGGTGGTGATAATCATGGTGGTCTTCTCGAAGGAGAGAGTCAATCATTGGAAGATGAAGAGGAGGATGAGGAGATTGAAATTGGAAACAAAGACGAAGAAGAGGGTGATAACCAGGTGGTTCCATGGGGGATGCCGGTTGCCGCCACAATTGATCCACCTGTAGCAAGTTCATCGAGTAATGATGGGTCGACACAGAAGCGGGTACGAAATGACCCACCGGAGCAATCGTCATCCCCAGGAAAGGTCAATTACAGATTTTATTCACAGCTAGGAATAGTTGCTATGTGTGTGGATCATAAAAGATCAATACTTACTAAAACAAGAATACAATTAAAAGTAAAGGGATCTCAAGAAACCAAATGAACACCAAATTAGTTCTATTGAGAAATGTGACTAAACTGATACTGGTAATGCAACTTTCTTTTTCAGGATGATGAAGCCGAGGTGACATCAACGCCGATACATCAGATGGAATGTGACAGCGGAAGGCATCTTAGGTTGAGAAGACAAAGGAAGAGATCAACTGCATTATCACACGCAACCGTGACGTCTGCTGCTGAAAGTCGACAAAACCCGACATTTTTGCCGACTGCGATTGCCGGTGAACAGTCCATGTCGTGTTCTTCTGCCCGGCGATCTATTTCGCCTCCTGAGTGAGTACACCTTCTCTTTTTTCTTTATGATTTTTTTTTTTTTATCTTTTCTGTTGTAATTTTTTTACTCAAATAAAAAATGAAAAGTTTAATGGGGCTCAATTGGGAAGTATGATAATATTGAAACGGCTTTTAAATCATTTAAATTAAATTAAAGCTTTTTGATATATCCCTTTTTTCATCTTTTCTCTTGAGTTTTAAAAAAAATTATCCAACAAAATAAACAGAAAAAAGCCAAATGCTTGTCCTGCCTTTTAAAGTAAAAGTTCAGAACTTTGCACATATATTACAGAAAAGCTATAAAAAAAACCATGTTTCTTTCAAAAATAAAATCTATACAATATTTCCCATGGATATCTATTCGCTTTGATGACCGATGAAGTAACATAACTGATTTAAATATTTTCAGCAAAATAAATTAAAATATTATGTCACCTTACTTATCATTGTGGATTAAATTCTTTATTAAAAGTCAAGATCAGATTAAACTTGTTGGGTGAAGAAAAAGAATTAAACAATTGCTTTTCAAAAAACATATGTATAAGAGCATCTACATCTCTGGTACTATTAGAGTTTCTAATTTGATTTGGCAGTTTCTAATTCAGTTTCAAAGATATAGAAGAATTTCTTATTTAGAAACTATGCAGAAAAGTTTCTTATTAAGAAACTGTTTATAAACTCTATGCTGACCAAATTATTGACTCAAATTATTTCTGCTTTTTAATTTGTTGTTGACGTGGCTTAATAGAAACTCTAAAATTAATTTTAGGAATGTGAGAGTTAGAAACTTTAGAGACCTTAACCGTTATTTAGAAACTTATTTGAGTTGCTGCGACGTAGATGCTCTAAGTCTTTGCTTTTATGATTTACGAATTTGATATATTCGAACTTAGGCTTTACTTTTTGGTCAATGTAAATTTTTTTTTTTTTTTTCTATTTGGCTATTCCGGTTAAATAGCAATGTTGAAAGTTGTGATTTAAATTTTCAAAATCATTTTCTAAAATCTCTAAAATACAAAATCCATTATTGCATGATGCAAATTTAATTATTACAACATACACACTTCATGTGTTAAACTACCACACTCATTATCCAAACTATTTTAAATTACAATTAATTTTGACTATTACGTAATGAACACTTCACTATTATAAAACCCAGACTTAGTTGTTTATTTTTCAGAAAAAAAAATGAACAAATCAGTTGAAAATGTTTGGAGGATGAGAAATTGAAGAAAAAAAAAAATATTCCTTATGGTTATTGTCAAATAGGAAGCTTTCCTTTTTGTTGTTAATGTCAAATAGGATGACTAGTTTAATCTAAAACAAACGCATTGGATCAACTTGCTGACTTAGTAAAAAAAAAAAAATTTAGATAACGTTAGCCAATCGATCTAACACGTTCATTTTTAAATCTTATAGTTTAGACCAAGAAAGCAAAATCATATAATTTGGGTCTGAAAGTGAGTTTTGTTTAATAAACCATGATTAGCATATGGTTAACCTAACCATGACTGGCTGATGAAAATTGGATATTATCTCATTCTGATATAAAGGCAAATATTATATTCTTTTTTTTTAAAGTGTAGATCACTTGAGAATTTTTATTTTGACAATAATGACAATCTTTAAAAGGAAAATTTTATTTTGAAATTATAGGCATGATCTATATTATCTAATTATCATGTCTATAAAAATGATGAGATTTAATGTTTGTTTTACCATACATTAAGCGACTTAAAATTTGAACTGTCTGAAATTAACGGTCATTCGCATCATCAAACAATACTTAAATTGTATAAAATTGGTTATTACAATATTTATATACCAAATAATGTACCTATAAATTTACTTTCAATTTTATATAATTTTAAAAAAAAATTATTGTCAAAGTTGTCAAGATTGTCATTATGAAGTGATGTATCCCTTTTTTTTAGGGTTAATTTTAGGCACAAATGAAAATCGCTTTGATTAACATTGAAAATTTCTGTCCTGTAGGTCCATTCCGTGTTGAGAGAAACATAGAAAATCAAGAGGATAACTGAGCTATGAGAGATGCAAAGATGTGTACATTTGTACAAGAGGCTTTTGATTTGATTTAATTTGGGTGGATGCACGTCTAATTTGGAACAAATGATTTTTCTTGCAATTTTGTAGATAATAATGCTGCTTCTGATTAATGATTTGCATCTGCTCCGCGTTAGCCAACCAAATATTATCAGATGTATGAGTGAGGCTATGGTGCTATGCATAGCACGGATGACTAGTGTACTACGGCTCAATATGGTACTTTTTAAAATCCTAACGGTCAATCCGAACCGTTTAATGTAATATTCATATGAATATGTACTTGCAAACTTAATTTTATATTTTTTCGAATTTTTTTACTATTTTTTAGATAGATAAAAAAATCAGTGTTTCTGAAAATTCTGGACTATCAAAATTCTACCTATCTAAAAAAAAGTAAAAAAATTCGAAAAAATATAAAATTAAGTTTGCAAGTACATATTCATATGGTTATCACATTGAACGGTTCGGATCGACCGTTAGAATTTTAAAAAGTACCATCTTGAGCCGTAGTACACTAACCATCCGTGCTATGCATAGCACCATAGCCTCACTCCAGATGTATTATACAATGCGGGCCATGTCTCAATGATAAGCATCGCCAGATTTTACAAAATAGAGAAATTCTTCGAAATATTCAATTTAGGTTATTTTCGCCAGATTTGAAAAGATAAATCAATAGATGAAATGTTTTTAATTTAGAAAGAGCTCACATCCTGAGAGCGAAATGAAAGAGCCAACGTATATTTAGTAATTAAATGTAAAATCCGATGCGGATGCTCTAAGTGCCTCTAAATTTATAAATGAGTAGGAGCCGAATGATGGATTTCTAATTTTGTGGAAAGAAATATGCGGGAAGAGGGAGAAGGGAAAATTCAACAAATGTGAAAAAAGAAGAGAAAAAAAGAAACTGAGCTATTCCGCAAAGAGAGACGATTAAAGAAGACTGTGAACTCTAATATTTTCAAAAACAAACACAAAAAATCATAAATTTAACAAATAAATAAATATTTAAACAAATCATTTATCATTCAAAAATCATTTGAAAAGATGTTGAACATGAAGATTACTCATATTGAACGAATGTTATTCAAAATTGAAATGCGTTTTGATAGTAGACGAAAAACCTACTATTTTTCATTAAAACATACAACAGGCATTCTAATTTTAGAAACTCTTGTTTTTTTTTCTTTGACCTCTAGGTCTACAGGATTGCTTTGACAAACGAACCATTCGAATTTAGCTGCGCACAAATGAAACAAGAATGTGTTACAGAAACGTATTTTATTCGATGCATGATAAAAGTAGTAAAGCACATCAAAACAAGAAACCAACAAGGTGGTTTAGTGAAGCTACAAAATCAAGACAGATGCAACAATAAGACATTAACTTAAAGATCAAACATACGGTAATTTAGCACTCAGTCACTTCACAATACGCTCAATTACATGTCGAAACCAGGATTTCTACTTCTTTCTCTTAGCCGCTCAAGCTCGTTTTCACCTAATGTTGGAAAACAGAAAAACAAGAGAAGGTTAGGTTCTTGTTTTGACCTACTGGAATATATCAACCCGTTTCCCTAAAAGAAAGAAATCAAAACATCATAACCTACAACACAAAAGACACCAAGTCTGAATCTTTAGAAGAACAAGGAAATCATCATGAATCCCCCCCCCCCCCCCCCCCCCCCCCCCCCCCCCCCCCCCCTCCTCCCTTTAAGAAACACACACACACACAAACCAAAAAGAAAGAAAAATAAAAACATCTATTATAGCAGCAAACATCTATATCCCTGGGCATCCAATGCCAGTATTATCCTAGCAGCAAGCATCTATCATCCCTGGGTATCCGATGCCAATATTATACCAACAAAAATAAATCGATGGATGGGTGTTCAAAATTCAAACTTGGAATGTTTGATCTTGTGCCGACAGCCTAGATGGCAAGATAGTTGCAGTATATAATAGAAACCCAACAAATCGAGGAGCAAGCAATCAATGATAGTATTGAAACTTAAATACAAGTTACAGTTACAAAGAAAGTGTAGAGTACCACGAAATGAGATGAGCAGAACAAACAAGCTTCCAGTCAATCATCTGCCATGATTACAAAATAAAAATGCAGTGATCAGTTAGAAGCTAAAACAATTCATAAACATTCGATTTTAAAAACTAATCATACAAACTAGTTTCTTCCCTGATCTGATTTAATCAATGCCGTTCAATTTATAATAGGGGTGGCTTCTTATCTGATCTGAGCCTTCCATATTTAATCAGGCAGAAGAGAGGGAAGAGTGGCACAATAGTCTTATCAGAATTCAGAACTATGGTAGAAGAAGTAATATTGTGTATGGGGAATTACACTAGGATTAATTACTATTTCAATACATAACAAGGATACAACACATTACTGGAAACAATCCAAATTTTTTTGTTTCCTTAAAAGGTACTGTAAAAAACTGCAACTCCAATTATGTTTGAATTTCTATAGATAGCAAAATGTAATATACTTTTTAAGTTCCAATTAGGAAACAAACATCTATTTAGACTGACGCTGAAATGCTTCATAAAATTTTCAGTCTCTTTCATTATAGAGTCAAGAATTTCATTATATTCCTAAAAAAACTAACAAAATTGTTTCAGTTCTAAGTGATTGAATATATAAAAAAAAAAAAACCTTTTTGACAATCACAACAATGCTTATCAAAATTTAAAATTTAAATTGCAGATAATTGAAAACCAGTTAATCATCAACAAAACAATTTGAAAATTGAGCAATACAATTTTAATATACTTTTGGATGGCTATTAAACATTTTCAGATCGCATCAAAATTGATACATGTATTTTCAGATTTTCAGATTTGGTCATCTTTTGTCAAAATGGCCATTTGTCAAAGTTGCTGTCATATACCCCTTACCATGCTGTATATACATTATCACACATTTCAATGTCAAAAACCAGTTATGTTACACAATCAACCAATGTTTTTGTTAGAAAAAACCTATTCTCGTGAGTAATCAAGCCATAAAAAATTAGTTTCCAGCTTATATGGTGACTAATGGTAACACAAACGTCAACGTCTAAATTACAAACTCAATTTGACTTGCATTTGATCATGTTGATCATATCTCCATCATTATTTAGGATTAGATAAAATAAAAGGCAAAAAGACCAGACCTTTCTTAATATCAGACATGGCACCAGCAGGAGGGGTTGAATCAGACTGAGAAACCGTGGCTGGAGCTCCCATACCGGTAACAGCATCATCAGGGTAACGCACGACCACAACAGGACACACACAGTGATGCACACAATAATCACTCACACTTCCCAATCTACCCTTTCCATTCTTTCTAGAAGCACCAAAGCCCCTACTCCCCATGATCACGGCGTTGGGCCCCAGGCGCTCAATCTCGAGGCACAATCTCTCCTTCATGTCGTGATCCTTGACTACGTGAATTTTGAACGGGATATTCGCATCAACCAGGGGTTGCGCCAGCTCCTGCGCCTTTGTGGCGGTGAAGGCGTCAAAATCCTCCTCCCGTTTTTGCTGGACTTCCTCCGACGATCCCTCTAGGTCAGCGATGGAGGTGGAGCCCCAATCGGCGCCGTACAGGACGGAGGTGGGGCGCACATGCAAGAGGATCACGGAGTCGCCGGGGCGGAGGTAGTTATGCACGGCCCAGCGAAGTGCGTACGCGCTCTCGTCGCTCAGATCAACCGCGATTCCGATCCGACGGTTTGCGGTAGAGGTGGCAGAGGGGTTAGGATCCATTGGAGGAATTAGTGTTTGTAGTACGAGATCGAAGAAAGACGATCGAGAGCAGGGTTGAAGAGGAGGAGGTGATGCTTGATTGCTTGTTGAATTGGAAAATGCTATAGAATGTACTAGAAATGGAATGAATTAGGATTTTAGGAATTTCAGATTAGGATAAACCCAAAAATAAAATAGAACGGAAATCAGCGTGTACACTCGGTTTCTCAGCTACAATCCTGGTCAAAAAATTGATCATGAATGTATCCTATAGATCGAACGTTTGTGCTCAATTTGACCGGAGGTCTGCCCGACATGCCCCACTTTACATGGTGTGGATGAATAGTATCGGACTGTTGAAGATGAGAAGTACAGACCAGATGTGTCTACACAGTTGGAGAGCATCCAACATATCTCAACTATTGTGTGACTGACGTGTACGGTGCGGTGCCTATTCTGAATTCAATTCCTCTGAGATGGAATGAGAGTAGGTCCGATGCCCATCGGACCTACCTTGGTTTGATGGGTGTGATAACCATCCGATCTGCATCAAGATTCGTGTGTTATGCATCAAAATCCGTGTAAGACTGTATCAATTTCCGTGCACATAGATCTTGATGCTAATCGTACGGTGATAGAGCTAATTGAACCTAACTCTAGGTCCGATGCCCATCGGACCTACTCCTATCTCTGAGATATCTCCACTTTGAGATAGGAGTAGGTTCGATGGGCATCGGACCTACATTTAGGTTTAATAAGCTCCAGCACCGTACGATTTGCATTAAGATCTATGCGCACGAAATTGATACAGAATTACACGACTTTTGATGTGATCACACGAATCTCGATGCAGATCGGATGGTCATCACACCCATCGAACCAAGGTAGGTCCGATGGGCATTGGACCTACTCTGATTCCCTCAACTTTTGAGAAGCTGTCAAATTGCATTACCAGAAAGTCAGCCGACTATATTTCGTTTTGGTTTCGGAGTTCTTTGCTTAATGTTTTACATTTTTCTACGGGTCTTTTGCACGGATCACCCTGTATAATAATTATTAATAAGTTCATGTGTCAAACCTTCATACCTTATTTATATGTTAAAGGCAAATTCTTCTATGGACATAAGGACCTATTTGTAAAATGAACATATTTTTATTTTCAAAGTTCAAACAGTCGATCTGACCGTTCAACATTATCTCCATATTAAAATGTACTTGAAGTCAAATTTTCCATTTTTTTGAATTTTTTTACTATTTATTAAGTATTCATACAAAAACTAGTCAAATTCATACCATTGAATTTTGTAAAATACTTAATAAATAGTAAAAAAATTCAAAAAAATGTAAAATTTGACCTCCAAGTACATTTTAATATGGAGATAATGTTGAACGGTCAGATCGACTGTTGAACTTTGAAAATGAAAATATGTTCATTTTACAAATAGGTCCTTATGTCCATAGAAGCATCATAAGAATATGTTCGATCGCGACAGTATTGTGCTGATGATATTTTTTGAATATGGGAACTCACAAATAAATTTATGGGAATTCATATTTCTAGAGATGTCTAGTAATGGTTATGGAAATGTATCGAAATAAATGTTCAGTTGTACTGTGAAAATAGTCGTGAAAAATTTTAATTTGAGAAATATATTCATAAAAAAAATCATTTTTTGAAGAAATGCTGTCAACAATTGTTATTATTATTAATTAGTGATAAAATTATGATCAATTATAATAATCTAAAGTTTAATAACGAAAATACGATAATATTAAAAATATGATGAAAAGTAAAAGTTGTCATGAAAAAAAATTAAGAAATGAATGGTGAAAAAATCATAAAAGTAAAGGTGATGGTGAAAAAAATAATTTATAATTTAATAAAATAAAGAAATCAAACGAAATGTACTTATCATGAAAATAAAAAAACAAAAAGAAATTAATGAGATGCAAAGAGAGAATGAGCATGAGATGTAGGGCTGCTAATGAAATAAGCTCGGCTCAATTTAATGAGTTTGAGCTTTCAGTTCAGCTCAAACTCGGCTCATAACTCGCAAGCTCAACTCATTGGCTCATGAGCCGGCTCAGCTCATTAGTAGGCATACTCAAAAACTTGGCAGCTTAATCTAAGAGATTGGATAGTGCTTTTGTCGCCAAGTTGAATCCTCTGTAATATTATTTTCATTTAAATTATTTTCGTCACAGGATAAGTATTTAATAAATGCAACATGTTTCCTATTTTTTTGTAGTAGGCAGAATATTTTACTGTTATTGCATCAGAAGAAACTATTAATATTTTCAAATATAAAAATTAGTATCATAAAAAAGATCAGTTAGAAGTACCACAGACCATCTGATCATGATAAGATGATTAAGAATATTTATTTTGAAAGTACGTTCATCAGCAACAAGCATATCTGCGTATAATTTATTGATCTGTTCTAAAATAGAATATTACCATAGCTCTCTAAAATTTATAAACCTCATATGCATATCCTCTAACTCATTGGCTCATGAGTCAGCTCGGCTCGGCTCGGTTCTGTTTGAGTGATAAAATATGAGCCGAGCCGAGTTCAGGCTTTATTTAGTTTAGGGTCTGGCTCGACATAATTTATTGAGTTGTTCAACTCATTGGCTCATGAGCTGGCTCGGCTCATTAGCAGCCGTCGAGATGGCATGTGATAAAAAAAGTTGGTCTTATTTATTTTTTATTTTTTTCCATACAAATGTGATTCATATTTTATATATGATACATTCTACACAACACACAATAATTTTGTTTTGAGTGATTTACAAATGAATAGACATAATTGTCCTCTTCCCTTCAAACAAAATAAATATTCCCTATTTTTTGTTTCTTCATTAAAACAGTTTTTAATAAAGTAAGGTGAGGACATAATTTTTTTTATGTTGAGAAAATTAAAATTAAAAAAAAAATAAAAAATAAAAAATTTGAGAAAGAAGAATAATTATGTCGATTAATTTTTAAATCATTACTATATCATTAACTTGATGTATATTAACCAGTGTTCTAAATAGCGGCGCTATAGCGCCACTATAGCGTTTTTGGACCCCAAACGCTACGCTACGACATCAAAATGCGCTATTTGCGCTACGGCCGCTATAGCGGCCGCTACAACGCTATAGCGGTCCGCTACAGCGCTATTTGCGCTATACAATATGAGTTTTTTTTTATTTTTTATTTTTAAGCAATTTACATGGGTTTTAAATTAAGATAAAAAAAATCTCAAACCGAAATTGAATTTGTTGCTACTTGCTACAAATAAATCAATTTGAAATTGGGAATAGAAATTGAAATTTGAATAGAAAAAAAGTCCAAACCGGAATTAAAATTTGAATAGAAAAAAAAATAGATTATGTCATGAATCATGATACTTAAGATATTTTTAATAGAAAAAATCGATAGTTTATGATATTACTATGGATATTTTGAACCGCAATTTGGACTTTGTACGGGTTCAATATGAATATTATAATTTCTTAATTACTTTGGAGTTATTTATTGTTCTATGAGACCTTAGATAATGTTGATATTTAGTACAATATTGAATATACGAAATGTAAAAAAAAAAAACGCTATTTGGAATAGCTTCCGCTATAGCGACGCTATTCGCTATAGCTTTTTTTTTAGCCTTCCCGCTACGACGCTATAAACGCTATTTAGAACCTTGATATTAACCGAATTGATATGTTTATTTAATTCAAGTGGAAATATGAAAGGATTTAAAGAGTTGAAGTATATGCAAAATCAATTGAAGAGCTAATGAGTAAAAATGAAAGAAATTAAAATGTTAATGGGTAAATATTAAAATTTTGTAAACATTTGATGGATAAATATTAAAGGATTTGAAAAGTTAAAGGACATACGAGATCGATATTTTTGTAAACATTCAATCGAATGTTACATATGATACTAAAACCACACAAATACATATATACAGAGGAGGGATCGGATTACACCCTTTTTTTTGACACATTTTGACATTTATCATTTTCAAAGTTCAAATAGTCGAACAAACTGTTCAACATGATGGATATATTAAAATGTGTTTGGATATCAAATTTTATATTTTTTTGAATTTTTTTACTATTTATTAAGATGGTTACAAAATCGTTATTTTCAAACCATTGAAAAATAGCGATTTTGTAACCATCTTAATAAATAGTAAAAAAATTCAAAAAACTGTAAAATTTGATCTCCAAGCACATTTTAATATGTCCATCATGTTGAACGGTTTGGATCGACTATTTGGACTTTGAAAAAGATAGGTGTCAAAGTGTGTCAAAAAAAGAGGTGTAATTTGATCTCTCCTCTGCATATATACATATACATATATACATATATACATATATACATATATATATAATAATAATAATAATAACTCAATTCTTGGACTCTTTTTTTTTTGAATAATTGTCGTCGCCTAACAGCTAGAGTGCCATGTATGTAATACTATCAACTAAGACTTGGGCTCCTAACACATCCAAAGAGATTAAGCCACCTTGGATACCTTTTCTCTGCTTGATTGATTGTCAAGATTAATGCATTTTGGACCAGAGCGAGAACTTATACTGAACTTGCTCAAACATTTAAAAGGAATTACGGCTTTCGGCCTGTTTTATCAATTGGTGATTTATCTTTGAGAGGAATAATAGATCGATTTATCAATTGCTCAAACCCAAGTTTCTAACGACTTTATAAAAGTAAACAAACCAATCAATACGTTGAGAAAATTTGTTTTTGTCAGTGGAATTCCAACTTTCCGTATGAGTCAAAAAGCAAGAAAAAATTGCTATAGACAACAGAGAAGGAACGTCTGATTGATGGAATTCTGACAGAGACCAACCATTCAAAATTGCCAGTAGTTTATTTATTATGGCTGTCAATTCAGTTTCCTCCTACAAAATGTTGAGTGTACCCTCTTCAAATTTTTATCATTTTTTTTCATTAGCCATGGCTTCTCCAAAACCTGATTGCCTTCTCCCCTTTCTCTTCTTCCTTTGTCTCAGCATACCTTCTATCTCGTTTGCTTCCGATCACATCTCCATTGATAGCTCTCTCTCAGGAAACAAGACGATAAGTTCTCAAGGTGGAAAGTTTGAGCTTGGTTTCTTTCAGTTAGGTAACAAATCAATATCTCAAAATTACTACCTTGGTATCTGGTACAAGAAGGTGTCCCAGTTCACTCCTGTTTGGATTGCAAACAAAAATGCACCAATCTCAGATCCTGACACTACTGAGCTAACAATTTTACCCACTGGAAATATGGTTCTTTTGGATCATAACAAAACCCATATTTGGTCTACAAATGTGACCTCTCTAAACTCAAACTTCACAATTTGTACATTGTTAGATACTGGGAACCTTGTGTTAAAATATAGTTCCAATCAAACTGCCACATACTTGTGGCAAAGCATGGATCACCCGACCAATACTTTGTTACCTGGTGGTAAAATTGGGAGAAGCAAAGCATTGGGCCAACAGAGCTTGGTTTCATGGAAGAATTTTGATGACCCGACAGATGGGATATTCTCACTTGAGATAGACTCAAATGGCTCTAGTCAATATTTCCTATCATGGAACAGATCGAAATATTACTGGACAAGTGGTGAGTGGAATGGGAAAATATTTACTAACTTACCAGAAATGTATGGAAATTTCCTATTAAACTATGAGTTTGTCTCGAATGAAAACGAGACATATTTTAGATACTTATTGAAGGATGACAGTATAATTTTGATTCTTGTTTTGGATCTATCGGGGCAAATATACCAGATGAGATGGTTGGAGGAATCACAAGAATGGGTCCATTATTGGACTAAACCACAAGCACAGTGTGATGTCTATGCTCCGTGCGGTCCTTTTGGGAAATGTGATAGAACAAGTTTACCATATTGTAGTTGTGTGAAAGGTTTTAAAGAAGTAAATTCCATAGATTGGGAGCTTGGCAATCCAAGTGAAGGTTGCCAAAGGAACTCTCCCCTGCAATGTGGTCTGACAAATGATTCGTCGCAAAATGAAGAAAATGATAAATTTTTCGAAATATCAGGTGTAAGTCTACCAGATAATCCACATATGTTAAACAATGCTAGTGTAAAAGATTGTGAAAGAGCATGTTTGCAAAATTGTTCTTGCAATGCATATGCATATCATAATAATTATTGCTCGGTTTGGTATGGTAGTTTGCTTAATCTGTATCAAGAAACAAAAGGGTCCATTGCATACACACTATTTCTTCGTTTGTCAGCATCTGAGTTCAAGAAGCCAAGCCACATGAAACAAGCTATCATTTGTGTTATCTTTGGATCTCTCATAGGTTTTTTAGCTTGCAGCATTGTTATTCTTTTATTCGTCAGGAGGTACCGAAGGAGAAGGTTTGTTCTAGCCACAAGTGGATCAGAAAGTGGCTTGGTTGCATTTAAATACGCTGACTTGCGAAGAATGACAAATAATTTTTCAGAAAGGCTTGGTGGGGGTAGTTTTGGTTCAGTGTTGAAGGGAACATTACCAAATTCTTTTTGTGTTGCAGTGAAAAGACTGGATGGGGTTCTCCAATTAGGGGAAAAACAATTTAGAAATGAAGTGAGCACAATTGGCATTGTTCAACATGTTAATCTAGTTCGGTTGAGGGGGTTTTGCTGTGAGGGGGACAAAAGGCTACTGGTTTATGATTATATGGAAAATGGATCGCTAGATAAGCTACTATTCAGAGGAAAATCTAATCTTTTGAATTGGAATAGACGATACCAAATTGCACTCGGAGTGGCACGAGGATTGACATACCTCCATGAGAGTTGTAGAGATTGCATAATCCATTGTGATATTAAGCCTGAGAATATCTTGCTGGATGAACTCTTTGTTCCAAAGGTAGCTGATTTTGGCATGGCAAAACTTGTCGGGAGAGAATTCAGTCGAGTTCTGACCACTCTAAGAGGGACTATTGGATATCTCGCTCCAGAATGGATATCTGGAGTGCCAATTAGTGCAAAAACAGATGTTTACAGCTATGGCATGGTTCTTTTGGAACTAATATCAGGAAGAAGAAATTCAGAGCAACTAGGAAAAAATATTGATTACTTCCCTCTGCTGGCTGCTGTAGAACTGAATGAAGGAAATATGATCGCAATACTGGATCCCGGTTTGAATGGTGATGCTAATTTAGAAGAGGTTGAAAGAGTGTGTAGAGTTGCTTGTTGGTGCATTCAAGATGAAGAACACAACCGTCCAACAATGCGTCAAGTGGTGCAAATTTTGGAAGGCCTTTTGGAAGTAAGCCTACCACCAGTACCAAGATCGCTTAAAGATTTGACAGAAGACTCGGTGGAATTGGATTCCTTCAGACAACATTCCATGTCAGAGTAAAGGTATCCAATTAACTTGTACTTCAGATTCTTAAATCTCCTTTTATTTAGTTATAGCAATATGCATGGTGTACGTGTATCCTAGGCGTAGTATAGTGGTATGAGCTCTCGTCTCTCTAGGAAGAGACTCAGGTTCATGAATTCTCGAAAATAGCATCTAAAAGATGTTATAGCAATATGGCTATTGAGGTGCTTGTAATATAATTTTGCCTTTGGTTTGGTCTTTTCAGCTGATATTAATTATTGTTGCTGCTGTCAACTCGTCACGAAGGAATATATACATATGTAACGTTTTTGAGGGGTTTTACACATGTAACGTTAATTATAGTGATTTCCAATTTTTTTTTTCTCTGTGATATGGTGAATTTAGTGATGTATAATTAATTGAAAATAGCTATATGTTATACATAAATACATAAGTTATACGAGGAGGGATCCAATTACACCTTTTTTGGTGACACATCATGACACCGTTTTTTATATAGGTCAATTTTGCTATTTCAAAATTCAAACAGCCGATCCGAACCGTTCAACATGATCACCATATTAAAATGTGCTTGGAGATCAAATTTTACATTTTTTTGAATTTTTTTACTATTTATTAAGATGGTTACAAAATCGTTGTTTTTCAATGGTCTGAAAACATATATATTGTGATTAGCTTATACTATGCCCAAGAAGCAATTTGTTCATTGCACCGTGGTCGATCGTGCCCATGAAAGCTGACGTTTAGCTTGTACAGTTGATTATCTACTTCATATACAATAGTTGGAAACAATCACCTAATGTTGTGTCCAACGCTTTCATAGCTAAAAAAATTCATACAGTTTTGTCAAGTAAAGATTGATTGTTAATCCATTCAAACTATTTAATCTGTATAAGAATTTTTTTAGTTTTAAACATGTGACTTTCCACGTGAAATACGTTATCATTGTCATTAGACAAAAAATATTCATACAATTGATCATCTAATTAATCAATATATTAACAAAATTTGAAGTTACATAAATTAGTTTTAAAAATTATTAGAATGTATATTTTAGATCTCTTTCAATACAAATATGTGATCACAAAATAACTCAACTCTCTACAGGCTCTTTGCCAAATACACACACACACACACACACACTATATATGTATATATGTCTACATATATGAGGAAATTTTTTGAAATTTTTTTACTATTTTTTAAGATAGGTGCAAAATTATTGTTTTTATATGGTCCACAATTTTCTAAAAAACAGTGATTTTGTACCTATCTTAAAAAATAGTAAATTTTAAAAAATATATATATAAATTTGGTATCCAATCATATTTTAGCATTGATATCATGTTGAGCAGTTCGGATCATCTGTTTGAACTTTAAAATTGAAGATAAAGATTGGTATCCAATCATATGTTGGGGTACGATTGGGGCATGAAGCAATGGGGCATTTGAGCCCTCCTCTATAATATATATATATACACACACACACACACACACACACACACATATACATATACATATATACAGAGTTGGGCTATGATGCATTGCAATGTATAGCCCCTCTTGTACATTGAATTATAAACCGTTGGATTCGGAGTTCAAACAGTCGATCTAAAGAGCTCAACGTGTTCTCCATAATAAAATGTGCAATTTTATATTTTTTGAAAATTGTTTACTAACCATCGATTTATAGTCCAATGTACAAGATGGACTATACATTGCAATGCACCATAGTCCAACTCCATATATACATACACACACACACACACAATAATAATAATAATAATAATAATAATAATAATAATAATAATAACAATAATAACAACTCAACTCTTGGACCTTTTTTTTTTGGATAATTGTCGTCGCCTAACAGCTAGAGTGCCATCTATGTTATACTATCAACTCAGACTTGGGCTCCTAAGACATCCAAAGAGATTAAGCTACTTTCGATACCTTTTCTCTGCTTGATTGATTGTCAAGATTAATGCATTTTGGACCAGAGCGAGAACTTATACTGAACTTGCTCAAACATTTAAAAGGAATTTCGGCTTTATCAATTGGTTATTTGTCTTTCAGAGGAATAATAGATATATCATATAATAAATCGCTGCTGTTACTTCTGTCTCATCTGAAAACCCACAAAAGAAGATTAAAAAAAAGAGCAAAAGTCAATCCGAATTTGTAACCAGAAAAATCGGATGCTCCAATTGAACGTCTCATATGACGTACCAAACTCCTTGCCTCAAATCAAATAAGGAAATCAGTCTCTCTGATTTCCTTCTCTTGTTTCTCTCCAGAACCTCATTTCAATAGAGTTGGAATCTCTTGAAAAGTATTATGTGTTTATGTGGAGTCAAGAAAACATATAAAACATGCAAAATTATACGACTAGCTCACACTGTAAACGCACTTGCCACTGCCAGCGGCCCCTGTGATATCTACCCAACGCCTATTTGATCTGCTTTACTTTTTTAACATTTGAAGCACCTAGCTTGCATTAATCCAAACCATTCAAAAATGATGATCCAAATGCCTCAGAAATGCATCCCCAATAATTTTCACATCACGAAATCCAATAAGGGTATGTTTGGTTGCAAAATAAGAATAACTAGAATAGTCAAATCAAGAATAGTTATTGTTTGTTTTATTAGAATAGTCAAATCTAAAACTCCTTATGAATAGTCTATTCCAATAAGACAAAAGGTTTAGATTTACTATTCTAGTTATTCTAACTCAATCAAAAACCGAATAGGCTATTCTGAATAGCCTAACTCCAAAAAATAGTTTATTCTCAATCCAACCAAACATACCCTAATTTAACATGTGACACCCGTTGCAAATGCTACCAGCTTGCCCCTTTTAAACCCACATGGTTCCTTCTTTCGAAAGAGCACAAGTACATCAAAAGGCTGAGATTTATACTCGTTTAAAATAACAAAACGCTACATTAATCTGTCCCGCAACGACAATTGTTGTAAACTCTGATCGAACTTGAGAGTTTATTTTGTTGCAATCGCTGATTATTCTAAATCATAGACCTCATATATATTTGTCATATTCAAGGCATTGGTGGATATAAATGTAGAGAGTCGAGGTCAATGTCTCTATAATTGATCCTAATAGTGACAGCCTAAATTTTCTAACGACTTTTAAAAGTAAACAAACTAATCAATACGATGAAAAAATTTGTTTTTATCTGTGAAATTCCAAGTTTCCAACTTGTGGATGAGAAAGAGCCAAAACAAAGAAAAATTGCTATAGGCAACATATAAGGACCATCTGATTGATAGCTTTATGATAGAGACCAACCAGTTCCTAATAATCACAATAAAGTAGAAAAACAAGCCTTCAACGAGTGCATGTATTTCAGTATTATGGCTCTCAATTCACTTTCCTCCTACAAAGTTCCGTGTACTCCAAAACAGTAAAAAAAATTATATTTTTCTTTGGTTAGGCATGGCTTCTCTAAAATATGACAGCTTTCTCTCGTTTTTCTTCTTCCTCTGTCTTAACATTCCTTCTACCTCTTTTGCGTCAGATCATATCTCCTTCAACAGCTCTCTCTCAGGAAACAAGACTATAAGCTCTCAAGGTGGGAAGTTTGTGCTCGGTTTCTTCCAGTTAGGTAACAAATCAATGTCTCCAAATTACTACCTTGGTATCTGGTACAAGAAGGTGTCCCAGTTCACTCCTGTTTGGATTGCAAATAGAAATGCACCAATCTCAGACCCGGACACTACTGAGCTAACAATTTTACCCACTGGAAATATGGCTCTTTTGTATTATAACAAGACCCATATTTGGTCTACAAATGTGACCTCTCTAAGCTCAAACTTCACAATTTGTACATTGTTAGATACTGGGAACCTTGTGTTAAAATATAGTTCCAATCAAACTGCTACATACTTATGGCAAAGCATGGATCATCCGACCAATACTTTGTTACCTGGTGCTAAAATTGGGAGAAGCAAAGCATTGGGCCAACAGAGCTTAGTTTCATGGAAGAATTTTGATGACCCAGCAGATGGGATCTTCTCATTCGAGATAGACCCAAATGGCTCTAATCAATTTTTCCTATCTTGGAACAGATCGAAATATTACTGGAAAAGTGGTGAGTGGACTGGGAAAATATTTAGTAATATACCAGAAATGAGTTCAAGAGCCCTATTAAACTATGAGTATGTTTCAAATGAAAACGAGGCCTATTTTGCATACTCATTGAAAAATGACAGTATAATTGTGAGGATTGTGATAGATGTATCGGGGCAACTTCGCCAAGTGAAATGGCTGGAGGGATCAAAAGAATGGATTTATTTTGGGAATCAACCACAAGCACAATGTGATGTCTATGCTTTGTGCGGTCCTTTTGGGAATTGTGATGAAACAAGTTTACCGTATTGTAGTTGTGTGAAAGGTTTTAAAGAAGTAAATTCCATAGATTGGGAGCTTGGTGATCAAAGTAAGGGTTGCCAGAGGAACTCTTCTCTACAATGTGGCCTGACAAATGGTTCGTCGCCAAAGGTAGAAAATGATCAATTCATTGAAATATTTGGCGTAAGACTACCAGATAAGTCACATATGTTAAAAAATTCTAGTGTAATAGATTGTGAAAGAGCATGTCTGCAAAATTGTTCTTGCAATGCATATGCATATAAGAGTAATAATTGCTCGATTTGGTATGGTAGTTTGCTTAATCTGCATCAAGAAACAGATGCGTCCACTGGAGACTCACTATTTCTTCGTCTATCAACATCTGAGTTCAAGAAGCCAAGCCACATGATAAAAGAGATCATTTGGGTTATCTTTGGATCTCTCTTAGGTTTTCTAGTTTGTGCGATTGTTATTCTTTTGTTGGCCAGGAGGTACCAAAGGAGAAGGTTTATTATAGCTACTAGGGGATTAGAAAGTGGCTTGGTTGCATTTAGATATGGCGATTTACGAATAATGACTAATAATTTTTGTGAAAAACTTGGTACGGGTTGTTTTGGTTCAGTGTTTAAGGGAACATTACCAAATTCTTTTTCTGTTGCAGTGAAAAAGCTGGAAGGGATTCTCCAATTAGGGGAAAAACAATTCCAAAATGAAGTGAGCACAATTGGCATTATTCAACATGTAAATTTAGTTCGGTTGAGGGGGTTTTGTTGTGAGGGGGACAAAAGGCTACTGGTTTATGATTACATGGAAAATAGATCACTAGATAAACTACTATTCCGAGGAAAATATAATATTTTGAATTGGAATAGACGATACCAAATTGCACTCGGAGTTGCACGAGGATTGGCATACCTCCATGAGAGTTGTAGAGATTGCATAATACATTGTGATGTTAAGCCAGAGAATATCTTGCTGGATGAACTCTTTGTTCCAAAGGTAGCCGATTTTGGCATGGCGAAACTTGTCGGAAGAGAATTCAGTAGGGTTTTGACCACTCTAAGAGGAACTATTGGATATCTTGCTCCAGAATGGATATCCGGAGTGCCAATTAATGTAAAAACAGATGTTTACAGCTATGGCATGGTTATTTTTGAACTAATATCAGGAAGAAGAAATTCAGAGCAACTAGAAGGAAAAAATGTTGATTACTTCCCTCTGCTGGCGACAAAAGAATTAAACGAAGGAAATATGCTGGCAATACTTGATCCCGGTTTGAATGGAGATGCTAATTTAGAAGAGGTTGAGAGAGTGTGTAGAGTTGCTTGTTGGTGCATTCAAGATGAAGAGAACAACCGACCGACTATGCGTCAAGTGGTGCAAATTTTGGAGGGTGTTTCGGAAGTGACCCTACCACCTATACCAAGATGGCTTAAAGGTTTGATGGAGATCCCAGAGGAATTGGTTTTCTTTGGAGAGCATTCCTTGGGAGGCTAAAGGTATCCAATTTGTAGTTTTCAATTCTAAATCTCCTCCTGTTTAGTTATAGCAATTTTGTTGTTCTTGTAATATCAGTATGAACATTTTTATTTTTATTGGGGTGCTTGTATTAAATCTTTGCATTTTGTTTCGCTTTTTCAGCTGATATCAATGTTGTTGTCGTGAAGGAATATTTACATATATGACATTCTAAAGTTTAGAAAATGGGGATTCTTTTCATTAACGGGTAAATTGTCTACATATACAATTCACTCTTACACTTTAGTCCCTATAACTATTATATTCACACTTTTACCTAAATAACCCTATATTAACACTACAATATCCAACACTCCCCCTCAAGATGATGCATAGATATTGATCATGCTCATCTTGCCTATTACATTGGAGAAGTCTGTGACACTCAACCCCTTTGTGAAGATATCAGCAATTTGCTCCTTGGTTCGAACGAAAGGCATACATATAACGCTCTCGTCAAGTTTATCCTTGATAAAGTGTCGATCAATCTCCACATGTTTGGTTCTATCATGTTGTACTGGGTTGTTTGCTATATTTATAGCCGCTTTATTGTCACAGTACAACATTATGGGTTTGTTCTCTACCAACCCCAATTCCGATAGCAATCTTCGTAACCACAACCCTTCACTCACACCTTGGGCCATGGCCCTATACTCAGCCTCTGCAGTGGACCTTGCTACTACATTCTGCTTCTTGCTTCGCCAGGAAACTAGGTTACCCCCAACAAACGAACAGTAGCCTGAAGTTGACTTTCTATCATCAAGACACCCTGCCCAATCGGCATCTGTATAGACTTCAATCCTAGTGTGCCCATTTTTACTGAGGAGTACACCTTTTCCTGGACAGCTCTTGAGATACCTCAGAATCTTATACACGGCCTCTCGGTGTGGGACTCTAGGATCGTGCATATATCTGCTCACTACGCTCACAGCGTATGCAATGTCAGGTCGAGTATGTGCCAAGTAGATTAGTCTGCCTACTAGGCGCTGATACTGTCCTCTATCTACCTGATCACCTATTCCTCCCCTCAACTTATTACTCGGGTCTATGGGTGTATTGACAGGTCGGCACCCAAGCATCCCCGTGTCGCTCAGCAGATCTAGAACATACTTTTGCTGTGAGAGAACTACCCCTCTTTTTGAACGAGCAACCTCAATGCCTAGGAAGTAGCGCAATTCACCCAGATCTTTCATTTCAAACTCTGTGGCTAAGCTGGCCTTAAGCCTTTTCATCTCAACAGGATCATTACCTGTCAACACTATATCATCCACATACACAACCAGAATACAAATCTTCTCTCCTTTCCTTTGGATAAACATAGTGTGATCGGCACTACTTTGCTGATAGCCTAGTTTTTTCATTGCCATAGAAAACCTGTCAAACCAGGCACGTGGTGACTGCTTCAACCCGTACAGAGAGCGCTTCAGACGACACACCTTGCCCTCCAGTTGTTCATTTTCAAACCCAGGTGGGATCTCCATATATACCTCTTCTTTTAGGTCACCATGAAGAAATGCATTTTTAACATCCAGCTGGCACAAATCCCACCCAAAGTTTACGGCACACGAAATGAGAGTTCTGACAGTATTCATTTTTGCCACAGGAGCAAAAGTCTCTTCATAATCCACACCATATGTTTGTGTGTAGCCCTTGGCCACCAGCCTGGCCTTGAATCTGTCCACTTTTCCCTCAGGAGTATATTTTGTCGAGTATACCCACTTGCATCCTACAGTGCTCTTGTTGGACGGTCTAGGGACCATATCCCAAGTGTCATTCTTGATTAGTGCTCTCATCTCCTCGAACATTGCATTCTTCCACTTTGGGTCCTGCATTGCTTTCCTCCAGTCACATGGAACAGAGTTAGAGTGTAAGGAGGTTACAAAAGCTTTGTAAGTAGGGGAAAGTGTCTCAAATGAGACATAGTGAGAGATAGGATGCGATGTTGAGGCATCTTCCCCTTGCTTCAAGACAGTTGATCGAACTCCTTTGCGCAAGGCAATAGGAAGATCGAGATCAGAGAAAAGAGTACCTGAGGGTAACTCAGAGTTACCTGAAGGCTGTGGTGTGAGCGAGCCGTCGACAAGAATAAGCGATTGGTATTGATCTTGGGCCTGAGGTTGCTCAACATCCTTATGGCGAGGTTTTCAAGTGTAAACCTTGTTGATCTGCCTATTAGGAGGTGGTAGGCTTCCCTCTATGCTTGAGTCCAAATCTTTCTCTGTAGTTGGACTCAGGCCCATAGTATCAGCAGCCACACTGTTGTCAGATCCCTTACTCTCCCCCTCTCGACCAACTTGGTCCGAGGGATGGGTGACAACTACCTCAAGAAGATCATGAAATGTAACTGAAGATGCATTGGACTGTGCGTCGGAGAGAGTAAAATAGGGTTCTGTTTCTCGGAATGTCACATCCAAGCTTTCCAGCATCCTCTTTTTAACAGGGTCATAACACCTATATCCCTTTTTCCCACTAGAGTACCCAACAAACACACATTTGTGGGCCTTCACATCAAGTTTACTAATACCTCGACTCGTGTTATGAACAAAACACACACAACCAAACTTTTTGGGAGATACCTTAAATGAGGTGGTCCCTGTGAGCATTTCGAGTGGTGTACTGAAGTCCACCGCTCTCAAAGGCATTCTATTGATCAATTATGTAGCAGTCTGCGCTGCTTCTCCCCAAAGGTACCTCGGAACATTCATGGCAAAGAGTAGGCACCTCGTCACTTCCAAGATGTGCCTGTTCTTCCTTTCTGCAACACCATTTTGTTCAGGTGTATTCACACAGGTAGTTTGATGTACAATACCATTACCTCGTAAGAAGTCTTGCATTGCCCTGTTGGTGTATTCGGTGCCATTATCTGAGCGTAACACCTTCACTTTCTTCTCAAATTGGGTTTCCACCATCTTGTGAAAGGTCCTAAAGCACTCCAGAACTCCATCTTTACTCCTCAACAGGTACAGCCAAGTCATCCGGCTATAACAATCAATAAAGGTGACAAACCACCTTGAACCAGATAAAGAAGTAACCCTCGAGGGCCCCCAAACATCAGAATGAACAATATCAAAGCAAGAAAAACTTCTATTACCAAAAGAGGGATACATCGTTCTGGTGTGCTTAGCAAACTCACACGCATCACATACTAGTTTAGTCTTGCTACACTTAGAGTACAACTTAGGATACAACCTTCCAAGTACAGTAAACGATATATGGCCTAAACGGCAATGTAACAAACACATCTCCAACTCTGGAGTCTCTGCCAAACAGGCTTTTGAGTCCAAAACTTCTCCTCCTTGCTTGAGTCGGTACAGGCCTTCACTCCTCTTGCCAATACCAATCACCCTTCCTGTCTTCAGCTCCTGCAACACAACATGAGTAGGAGACAGAGAAACAACACAGTTAAGGTCATCTACCAATTGACTAACTGATAGGAGGTTGTTGGTGAAGTTAGGAACATGAAAGACTGATGATAGCTGAAGGTCTGGAGTACATGTGACATCCCCAACTCCTGCTATTGAACAAAGTGAGCCATCGGCTGTTTGTACCTTTTCTCTCCCAGACATAGGCTTATAGGTTCCAAACATTGTGGGGTCAGGGGTCATGTGTTTAGATGCCCCAGAGTCTACAATCCAGGACTGATCAGGTTTAGACTCGGCTATTAGGGCTTTTATAATGGTGCCAACAGGTCTAACTACAGTAGTAAGAAGAGAAGAGAGAGTGTAACCGTCAGCCCCAGATGGAGCAGCAATCGGTGCAGCAGTGCTAGTCGAAGTGGTGGATGAGAGTCTAGCTGCAAGCTGGGTCATCAACTGGGCCAGCATGTCATCGGGGCCTAAACTCGACTTACCAGTAGTGTCAGCCACATGTGCCTGCTGGTATCCTGATCCACTGCGCCCCAGTCCCCGACCTCTGCCTTGTCCTCTGCCACGACCTCCATCACGACCTCGACCTCTTGCTGGCCTGCCATGTAGGTCCCAGCAGGTCTCCCGAGTGTGATTCTTCCTATGACAGTGATCACATACTTTGTCACCCTGGGAGGATGCTGTGTGTGGCTGGCTCAACATAGCTGAACCCTCCTGAACTGGCAAAGGTATCATTGCCTTCCTCCTACTTTCCTCTTGAACCGCTACAGCAAATGCATCACGAAGAGCAGGTAGCGGATTTCTTTGCCAGAGACTCTGTCGAATCTGCTCAAACTCAGAGTTGAGGCCAGCAAGGAAGCGAAAGGTCCTCCTTTTCTCCAACCAGTTCGTGAAGGCTAGTGCATCTACTGAGCATGTCATAGCCAAAGGATCAAAGAAATCCATTTGCTCCCACATATTGTTCAATTCTGAGAAATACTCAGTCACACTCATTTCGCCCTGTACCAAGCTGTCTGACTTAGACTGGAGGTGATAGATCTGCCCATGGTTACCCTTTTGGGAGTACATCTCCGCTGCTCGGTCCCACACTTGTCGAGCAGTGTTCAACATCATAAACTGACTTTGCAGTCTAACCTCCATCGAATTTACCAGCCATGACATAACTTGTCCATCGTCTGCCTCCCACTTCTGAAATGCAGCTGTCTCCTCTATCTTCTCCTCATCCTTCTTAGCTTCTGGTTTCTTTGTCGTACCGGTAACATACCCGGTTAGTCTCTGACCTTTCAAGTGCATAAGCATCTGTCTTGACCACAACAGATAGTTCTCAGCCCCATTCAATCTCACTGAAATGACCTGAGATGATTTAGAGAAGCTCCTGTCCTCTGCCATTTCCTTCCTCTTTTTTTTTTTTTTTTTTTTTTTTTTTTTTTTTTTAGGACAGAGCAGTTAACTCGCTCTGGGAGAAAAAACGAGTCAGAGGACGGACTGAAATCGCGTGAACTCACGCTGGGAGGAAAAGAAACGAGTCAGAGGAGCTCGCGCTGGAGCAGTGCTGGCGGACAGAAGCGGCGTGCGCTGGAGCAGCGCTGGCGGACTGAGGCGGCGACGGAAGCCTCGCGCTGGAAGAACGACTTCGCGCTCTGGAGCAGCGATTCGCTCTGGCTCGCGCTGACTCGCGCTGGAGCGTGCTGCGACTACGCGCTGGAACGAGCGCTTGACAGGAGCACAGTGGCGGACGTGCGGCGGCGGAAGCACAGCGACGGCGGACAGCAGAAGCTCACGCGCACTTACGCAGCAGCGACCCGCTCTGATACCATAAAGTTTAGAAAATGGGGATTATTTTTCATTAACTGGTAAATTGTCTACATATACAATTCACTCTTACACTTTAGTCCCTATAACTATTATATTCACACTTTTACCTAAATAACCCTATATTAACACTACAATATCCAACACATTCATTAGAGTGGCTTCAATGTTTTTTCTTCTTTTATTTTCTTTTTGGTACGGTGAAGTTAGAGCATTTGCGTCCCTGAAATTAGATTGAAATTAATTACAGCTATTATAAAATGGACTTGATTTTAATTTCAGCACCTCTGTACAAATACAATTATTTTTTTAGGAAGTACGTTAAAATAAAATAGCAAAATGTCTTCTCTTTCGTTTTCTGTCTCTCTCGCCTCTCCTCTGAAGCTTAAATCAGTCCTCTCTTTCTTCTACAAAGCTGTTGGAAATGCCCATCAGTTTTCTTTTAATTCAAGATTTCTAACAAAACTATTAATGAACAATTGGAGCTTTCCAGTTAGGTTCCAACTTAAGACTCACTCCTTTTCTCTTCCAATTGGAGGGTAATGCTTCTCCGACGAGCAAAATGCCCACCAGCCCCTCTGACGAGATTGTCCAACGAGCATAGTCATTAATGACAATTTAAGAACCAAACTGAAAAATGTCAGATGCCTCCCTTACTCTTGTACTCTTCAGATTTTGTACTTGTCAGAAACTCTGAATTTTCAATTACTCCATCAACTAATACACTCTGATTGAGCACTTGTTTTTTTTTTTAACTTTTTGTGTTCCTACCGTTATGATATTTGAAGCTTATGACCCTTGAAATAGGCTTAAACTTTCAAAATTGTTTGTTTAACAACTACTAAAATTTTGCTTGTTCAATTTTTGAAAGCCATTAAAAGTTTAAGCCACTAATTTATCTTATTGTCTTTTGTTACTCTTACGCAAGGTTCATCCTAGTGCAAATTATAATTGAAATATGGAGGTTTCTTTCGAGCAATCAAGAACTCTTGTAGGAGAAGATATTGTTTTGGCTCTCAAAAATGCATCTATGTAGATAGCTGCTCATACAACTTGAATGAACTAATTGAAGAGGTGATGAAGCATTATCTATCAAGGAGTGGATGGTTTTATCCATACTTTTTGTCGACAAGAAACAATTTTGTGGTGACTTCTTCAAGAAATCGCTAAACAACGGGCAGATGCAATTACATTTCTTAATGAGAACCATACGAAAATGAAATATGATGTATAATTGTCTTGTTGTTGTAATTTGATTCTCTTTTTGTTGTGATTATAGTTGGTAGTACTTGCATTTTGTATGATTGGAATTAAAAAATAGCATACGGCTATATGTTTATGGAATATAATGGTAAATGGAATATAATGGTAAACACTTTTAAGTTCTTTTTTTTTTGTTCTTCTTTGAAACAACTTATGCGTAGTGGAGAAGTTATATGAAATTATCTCACAGTTGAATGTAAATTTCCTTTGTATTTCCAAAGTTGCTCAGATTGATCAATCAATACAAATTACAAAATCAAGTAGGCATGCTGTCGAAATTTTGTCAAAAATGCTAAATATTTGGTGGCTTTGTAATAACAAAAAAGTATAAGGGTTATTTTGTAATTATTGCATCTTACCCCTGTCAGTACCTTTTCTTTAGTTCTGAGGTTCCTCTCTGAACTTTTCCTTCTAAAATATTAGAACCTTTTTTCCTCTTTCATCTTTATTTTTGTTATAATCTCATAGATATAACTAAGTTGTGCAAAAAAACAAGTACCTCAATACATGAAACAAATACCTTAATAAACAACTATCAGGCAACTAAATCGAAGGTTCAGTCTCCACTGTGAAACCAGTTACAGGTTTGAGCTCCAGTGTTGAATCGTGCCAGCAGCTTCCCTTGCTAACTGCGCAACAGTTTTGGTCTCTGCTGTGAATGTTCATCTATTCCTCTCGCACTATAAGTTGCTTTGCCTTTAATACAACATTTCAGTGAGCTCAATTAGACATTAATTAAGGGTGTTAAAACTAACTGTGTAATAGAACTGGATGTCATGGTATCTTAACAAGACTTCAACTAAACATTAAGATTGTAAGAAGTTGATGACAGTGTACGGCTTGTGCCTCACAAAAACTAAAAATATGTCTGATTTGTTCTTAGCTCTTATTGTTATGCAGTAATAAGCATAGTGGTATATCAGTATAAATTATATTGTTACCAACAACTCTGAGGACATGAGTTGGGTTAGGATCTCAATTGAAAGAAAAAGAAATAACCAGTATCGGTACCAAGGACAGTTACCGGTTCACGTAGTCAGGTTGTATTAGTCATCCAATTTCCGTCAGTACCAAGATTGAAAGAAAAAGAATAGCTCAAATTGAAAGATCCGCAAAAAGATGCAAACATCCTTTCCGTTTCAGAGACTTCCAGTCCCATTCCATACAATTGAGAGAAAATGAAATAACCACCTCATGTCCCTTGCGTACTCAAGTTAAAGGAGATGGGACTGAGAAAGAAAGGAGAGAAATGAGAGGGGTATAATAGTCATATTTTATTAATTAATATTTTTTAGTAAATTTTAGTGTTAAATTTTATTATTTTATTGTTTTTGAGTAAATATGTGAGTTTCTATAATTTGAAAGTGTAAATACGATATTATGAACTTTTAAGGGAGAAATATGTAATATTGAAGCTTATGAGGGATCTATGTTGCATGGATACGGGTACGGATATCGTATTGGATACGATACGGATACGGCAATACGGCAATTTTCAAAAATCAAGGATACGATACGTCTATTACATTATATTATTAGTTCAACACTTGTATTATATAAATTAAATATCAATTCAAAACAAAAAAAAAAGATTCTGAATATACATTAAATATAAACGCTACTAGATTATAACATCAAATTTGAAGTGTAGTGGTGAAGGCCTTTGGAGCCCATAGCAAAGGTCCCAGGTTCGATTCTGCCGTGGAGTGCTAGAAAAACTATTTTTGGCGCGGTCCACAGCGATGGTGCAGTGTACAGTGGACCATGCGCGGTGCGCGGTATCCAAGCCTTATCTAGATGTGTCAGGGCGTATCCAGGCCATATCCAGACGAGTCAAAGCGTATCAGAGACCGTATCAAAGGATTAAGGATATGTCACGTAAGCCGATACGTATTGGGGCCGTATTGGACGCATATCCGGGTCAGATACAGGTACGGAGCCTATATTGAAGTATCCAAGTAACATAGTGACGGATACATGAAATTCCCCCTTTTTTATTGTTCTTTGAAAACGTTCATATGCATTGTCGTCTCTACATACCCTCCATTTCCTATCCTCATGCAACCTCACGGTGCACGAAGCCTTGCAACCGCATCTCTTTATCAATGTTTGCTTTTCATGTGTTTTTACAATTGTATCACCAACCGAGTCCAATGGCTGTTCCATTTGCCTCTTCTTTCCTTTAGCAAACACTTATTTTGAACTAACCATTCTAACTGCATATACTACCCCTCGCAAAAGATAACCAAGTTGGAGGCAAAATTTGAAATATACTCAAACCGAAATTTTTTTTTCCGGATTCAACGTCTAACTCCGGAAATTGAACTCCAATTCCGGAAAAAAAATTTCCGGACTTAACAATTTTTTTTTTTTTTAGAGTTTCCGGATAAAATTTATCCGGATTTAACAATTTTTTTTTTTTTTTTTAGAGTTTCCGGATAAAATTTATCCGGATTTAACATTTTTTTTTTTAGAGATTTCGGATAAATTTTTTCTAAACTTAACAAATTTTTTTTTTTAAGAGAAAAATAGCTAAAATACTGAAATCTAACGCTAAAAAATCGAATTGTTTTTTTAAATATTTGTTAAATTAATTTAAAAAATTTCAAAATGGTGTAGAATAATTTAGAAATTATCAAAATAGCTAAAATACTGAAATAAAAATCGAATTGTTTTTTTACTACGAATAGGGCCGATTTTGTGCTAAAATACGATAAATTTACTAAAATGCTGAAATTATAATAATTATGTAGAATTATGCTAAAATACGATAAATTACGCTAAATTACGTATGAATGGGGCTTGTTTTGTGGCATCTTTCATAAATCATAAAAAATAGTAAAAAAAATTCCAAAAATAATAAAAATTGGTATTCTAAAAGTTCATCCCTATTCGTACGTAATTTAGCGTACTTTACCGTATTCTAGCATAATTCTACATAATTATTGTAATTTAGTGTAATTCAGCATAAATCAAGTAATTTAGCTTGTTTTAGTATAAATATGCTAATTATATATAAAAAAATGTAATCTAGCAAATATTTAAAAAAACAATTCGATTTTTTTAGTGTTAGATTTCAGTATTTTAGCTATTTTGATAATTTTTAAATTATTCTACACCATTTTGAAATTTTTTTAATTAATTTAACAAATATTTAAAAAAACAATTCGATTTTTTAGCGTTAGATTTCAGTATTTTAGCTATTTTTCTCTTAAAAAAAAAAAATTGTTAAGTTTAGAAAAAATTTATCCAAAATCTCTAAAAAAAAAAAAAATGTTAAATCCTGATAAATTTTATCCGGAAACTCTAAAAAAAAAAAAAAAAAAAATGTTAAATCCGGATAAATTTTATCCGGAAACTCTAAAAAAAAAAAAATTGTTAAGTCCGGAATTTTTTTTTTCGGAAATGGAGATCAATTTCCGGAATTTTTTTTTCCGGAGTTAGACGTTGAATCCGGAAAAAAATTTTCCGGTTTGGGTATATTTCGAATTTTGCTTCCAACTTGGTTATGTTTTGTAATTTGATTTATTTTTTGGATATAAATAAAAAATTCGGCTTGTAGAATGTATTCGTACGAATGCTAAATCCAGTTATGTAGCTATATGTGTTGTAAAAATCATAGGCCATCTTTTTATTGGAGAATTCCAGCAACTGATTTATTTTTTATTTATTTTTTATAATTTGTTCATTATCTATAAGTTTCTTTTTTTTTTGAAAACTTGGTAGATGCTACCAAGGTTGTATTAATAAATGTGATTACAACATCCTACTTTAAAGAATTACATTACATCAATATGACCCGTATTTGAACGCCTTCCCAATCCTTGATGCCTCATGTTGACAACTTTGTTACCACAGTACCGACTATCTATAAGTTTCATTACAATAGTATTCTCTCAAATCACTTTCTTCCACCAAATTTACGTAATAAATTTCACAAAATATACTTAATCAATTACTAAGTATTAAAGATGAAAGACACAAGCTTGAGGAACAATTTTCAATGCAACAAAAATACAAACAACTCAAAGTCATGATCCTGTTTATTTGAGGTTTTTGTACTAATTATTTTATTCTTGTTTAGTATTTTTACTTGGAGTATATTTTCTTTGAATTCCGCATTATAACTCCTTCCATACTAATAAAAAAAAAAAAAAAAATAATAATAATAATAATAAAAAAGGACTTTCATATCCTACGTCACCTAGTTAAAAGTGTATGAATAATAATAATAATAATTATTATTATTATTATTATTATTATTTTAATTTTTTTTTTTTAAAAGCCCGTAGGCTGATTTCATTTCATATCAGAATAAAAGAATTGAAAATCCTAATTACATTTCTTTACTCATCACCAGGAGCGGAGTCAGACTTTCGAATTATGAGAGTCAAACATGAATGGGGGTCAGTAATGTAAAATTTTCAGGCTACGAATGGAGGTCAATATTACCGTATCTATAGCATTTTACCCTATACTATATAGAAAATCGCGTATAAGTAAAAAAAAATTCAAAATAAATGGGGGTCAATTGACCCCCATTCCTTTAATGTAGCTCCCCCTCTGCTCATTTTTTTTTTTTTTTGATAAAAGGCATAGAAGCCCATTTCATTTGCATGAAATCAAGTTAACTTACAAACAAACTGAGTTCAAAGCTCAAACATGGAAAACATAAAAACTAACACCGAACAAAATACGAAAGCTCTACGCTTCATAGGCCACCAAAAACTCCCCCTCTGCTCATCACTGATACTGATTCCTATTACATATCCTTCTATAGTATCTATATTCTAAACATAGGAAATTTGTAGCCTTGCGCATCCCAGACCTCTTCTCTGCCCTTCTTTGCCAGTTGGTCGGCCAATTCGTTTTGGCCCCTGTTTATATGTTGGCAGTTCAGGTTTCTGTTAATTTTGAATAGATTCCATACCTCAAAACATTCTTTTATAAGCCCTCCAATCCGCGTCTACAGGAGGTTGAATAGCAGTGACCATTTGAGCTAGACTATTGCAGTCTGTGTAAAAGGTACAGTGGCAAATCTTCATGCCAGTAACCTCCAAGACTGCTTCTTTGAGTGCTGTAACCTCTGCTTGAATTGCACAGCATACCCGTACCGACATTGATCTTAATTTCAGCAGCCGTTCATCTTTAAAGATTATGTACCCTGCCCCTCCCTGCCACTGATTTTTCCATGATCCATCGACATAGCACTTGTATTCTTTTTGCTCACCTTCCCCTAGTTCTTCCATACCAGTGAATTTTGTCCCAGTACTGGACGCCTTAAGAGTACCAGCAATCATAGATTCCATGCTTATCTGTGCAATGAAATTCTGAAATTTCTCAAACGTTGGTGTATCCCCACCCATTCCTGCGCCTCCAAATCGACCACAGCGTGTTTGCCACCAAGGTCCACCGCTCCTCCCCTAACAGGTCCCCTAATAGTTGTAGAGTTTCATACAGATCCTGTGGCAATTGGTCAGACCGCATCGGTACCGTACCAGCAAACCAGCAACTTCTGGTAAAAGGACAAGTAAAAGCTAAATGTGACACATCAAGTCCACACATAGCACATATAGGATCCCCTTTCTCAATTCGGTCATGTATTATCTTTCCCAACGGTACCGCCCTGTGCAGCAGCTTCCAAATCAACAGTCGGACCCTTGGTACCAAATTACCCTTCTTCCACGCTTCCAGGACAAGCATTTAAAAAAGTGGATATCATTTATTATGACAACAATAACTCAGTGCCCTTACGCTTACTTAAACTTCAAAGCAGTACAACATTATTTAAATTAACCCTTATTCTTATTATTTCAGAATAATATATCTTAATTATATTTAAGATAATATTTTTTTTGAAATTCGAATAGAGAGTTGAAAGCAGGTTCTAGTTTGTGGATTTGTCCTGCCGGATGATTTCGATATAATTCGCTTGAGTCTCATACGAAACTCGGAGTTTGAAAATATTAGGAGTATAAAATAATTATTTATTTCAACAGATTTGATAATCTCTGATTTTCTGATTGAAAATATTTGTAATCTGACTAATATAATGGCAATACTTTACAATTTATGTAAAAATGTATAACATACTCTCCCAAGCCAAAAATATTTTCCAAAAATTTAGCTTTTGTGTGCACACAGTCACATACCTCGAAGGTACGGTATAACCGTAGTCAAATATATCCATCACTAACTGTACCAAAATGAAAATAAAAGACAAAAAAATTGGAAACCACTCTAATTACAATCAGATATGTAAATATATATTTCCTTCGTTGACGAGTGACAATTAACAACAACAACAACAACAATATTGATCCCCAAGTAATATCAGCTGCAAAAGCCAAACCAAAAGCAAAGATATATTACAAGCACATCAATAAAAATGAAATGTACATACTGATATACCATAAAAAGATCACAAATTGCTATAATTAAACAGAAGAGGATTTTAAGAATCGAAACTACAAACTCCTTGAGAATGCTCTCTCAAGAAAACCAATTGCTCTGGGTCCTCTATCAAAGCTTTAAGCGATCTTGCTATAGGTGGTAGGCTCACTTCCAAAATTAGAGTGTATTAGTTGATGGAGTAATTGAAAATTCAGAGTTTCTGGCAAGTACAAAATCTGAAGAGTACAAGAGTAAGGGAGGCATCTGACATTTTGCACGAGATATCTCATATTCCCTCTTTGTATATTTTTTCAGTTTGGTTCTTAAATTGTCATTAATGACTATGCTCGTTGGACAATCTCGTCAGAGGGGCTGGTGGGCATTTTGCTCGTCGGAGAAGCATTACCCTCCAATTGGAAGAGAAAAGGAGTGAGTCTTAAGTTGGAACCTAACTGGAAAGCTCCAATTGTTCATTAATAGTTTTGTTAGAAATCTTGAATTAAAAGAAAACTGATGGGCATTTCCAACAGCTTTGTAGAAGAAAGAGAGGACTGATTAGCGCTTCAGAGGAGAGGCGAGAGAGACAGAAAACGAAAGAGAAGACATTTTGCTATTTTATTTTAACGTACTTCCTAAAAAAATAATTTTATAATCAAGTTCATTTTATAATAGCTGTAATTAATTTTCAATCTAATTTAAAGGACGCAAATGCTCTAACTTCACCGTACCAAAAAGAAAATAAAAGAAGAAAAAACATTGAAGCCACTCTGATGAATGTCATATATGTAAATATTCATTCACGACAACAACATTGATTACTACATAATATCAGCTCAAAAAGCCAAACAAAATGCAAAGATTTAATACAAGCACCTCAATAAAAATAAAAATGTTCATACTGATATTACAAGAACAACAAAATTGCTATAACTAAACAGGAGGAGATTTAGAATTGAAAACTACAAATTGGATACCTTTAGCCTCCCAAGGAATGCTCTCCAAAGAAAACCAATTCCTCTGGGCTCTCCATCAAACCTTTAAGCGATCTTGGTATAGGCGGTAGGGTCACTTCCGAAACACCCTCCAAAATTTGCACCACTTGACGCATAGTCGGTCGGTTGTTCTCTTCATCTTGAATGCACCAACAAGCAACTCTACACACTCTCTCAACCTCTTCTAAATTAGCATCACCATTCAAACTGGGATCAAGTATTGCGAGCATATTTCCTTCGTTTAATTCTATTGCCGCCAACAGAGGGAAGTAATCAACATTTTTTCCTTCTAGTTGCTCTGAGTTTCTTCTTCCTGATAAGAGTTCCAAAAGAACCATACCATAGCTGTAAACATCTGTTTTTGAAGTAATTGGCACCCCAGATATCCAATTGTTCCTCTTAGAGTAGTCAAAACCCTACTAAATTCTCTCCCGACAAATTTTGCCATGCCAAAATCGGCTACCTTTGGAACAAAGAGTTCATCCAGCAAGATATTCTCAGGCTTAACATCACAATGTATTATGCAATCTCTACAACTATCATGCAAGTATGTCAATCCCCGTGCTACTCCGAGCGCAATTTGGAATCTTCTATTCCAATTCAAACAAGTAGAACTTCCTCGGAATAGTTGCATATTTAGTGATCCATTCTCCATGTAATCATAAACTAGTAGCCTTTTGTCCCCCTCACAGCAAAAACCCCTCAAACGAACTAGATTTACATGTTGAACAATGCCAATTGTATCCACTTCATTTCGGAATTGTTTTTTCCCCTAATTGGAGAACCCCATCCAGCCTTTTCACTGCAACAGCAAAGGAATTTGGTAATGTTCCCTTAAACACTGAACCAAAACTGCCCCCACCAAGCCTTTCGGAAAAATTATTTGTCATTCTTCGCAGATCACCATATCTAAATGCAACCAAGCCACTTTCTGATCCACTTGTGGCTAGAACAAACCTTCTCCTTTGGTAGCTTCTGGCCAATAAAAGAATAACAGCCGTGCAAGCTAGAAAGGCTATGAAAGATCCAAAGATAACACAAATAATCTCCTTTTTCATATGGCTTGGCTTCTTAAACTCAGATGTTGACAGACGAAGAAATAGAGTGTCTCTAGTGGAACTATTTGTTTCTTGATATAGATTAAGCAAACTGCCGTACCAAATCAAGCAATTATTACTATTATATGCATATGCATTGCAAGAACAATTTTGGAGACATGCTTTTTCACAATCTTTTACACTAGCTTTGTTTAACATATGTGGCTTATCTGGTAGGCTTATTCTTGATATTTCAAAGAATTTATCATTTTCTTCCTTTGGTGATGAACCATTTGTAATGCCACATTCCACGGGAGAGATCCTCTGGCAACCTTCACTTCGATCCCCAAGCTCCCAATCTATGAAATTTACTTCTTTAAAACCTTTCACACAATTGCAATACGGTAAGCTATTTGTATCACAATTCCCAAAAGGACCACACACAGCATAGACATCACACTGTGCTTGTGGTTGAGTCCACAAAAGGAACCATTGTTGTGATTCCTCCATCCATGTCAGTTGCTTTATTTGCCCCGATAAATCCATCACAAACCTCGAAGTTATACTGTCATCCTGCAATGAGTATGTGACATAGCTCTCATTTTCATTTGAGACATAAGCAAAGTTGTATCGATAATGTGAACTCATTTCGGGCATATTACTAAATATTTTCCCATTCCACTCACCACTTGTCCAGTAATTTTTCGATCTGTTCCATGATAGGAAATATTGATTGGAGCCATTTGAGTCTATCTCAAGTGAGAATATCCCATCTGTCGGGTCATCAAAATTCTTCCATGAAACCAAGCTCTGTTGGCCCAATGTTTTGCTTCTCCCAAATTTACCACCGGGCAACCATGTATTGGTCAGGTGATCCATGCTTTGCCACAAGTATGTGGCAGTTTGATTAAAACTATATTTTAACACAAGGTTCCCAGTATCTAACAATGTACAAATTGTGAAGTTTGAACTGAGAGAGGTCACATTTGTAGACCAAATATGATTCTTGTTATGATCCAAGAGAGCCATATTTCCAGTGGATAAAATTCTTAGCTCACTAGTGTTTGGGTAAGAGATTGGTGCATTTCTGTTTGCAATCCAAACAGGAGTGAACTGGGACACCTTCTTGTACCAGATACCAAGGTAGTAATTTTGAGATATTGATTTGTTACCTAACTGGAAGAAACCGAGCTCAAACTTTCCACCTTGAGAACTTATATTCTTGCTTCCTGAGAGAGAGCTATCAATGGAGATGTGATCGGAAGCAAACGAGATAGAAGGTATGCTAAGAAAAAGGAAGAGAAAGGGGAGAAGGCAATCAGGTTTTGGAGAAGCCATGGCTAATGAAAAAAAAATGATAAAAGTTTGAAGAGGGTACACTCAACATTTTGTAGGAGGAAACTGAATTGACAGCCATAATAAATAAACTACTGGCAATTTTGAATGGTTGGTCTCTGTCATAATTCCATCAATCAGACGTTCCTTCTCAGTTGTCTATAGCAATTTTTTTTTGCTTTTTGACTCATACCGAAAGTTGGAACTCCACTGACAAAAACATTTTTTCTCAACGTATTGATTGGTTTGTTTACTTTTATAAAGTCGTTAGAAACTTAGGTTTGAGCAATTGATAAATGGATCTATTATTCCTCTCAAAGATAAATCACCAATTGATAAAACAGGCCGAAAGCCGTAATTCCTTTTAAATGTTTGAGCAAGTTCAGTATAAGTTCTCGCTCTGGTCCAAAATGCATTAATCTTGACAATCAATCAAGCAGAGAAGAGGTATCCAAGGTGGCTTAATCTCTTTGGATGTGTTAGGAGCCCAAGTTCGAGCCCAAGTCTGAGTTGATAGTATAACATACATGGCACTCTAGCTGTTAGGCGACGACAATTATCCAAAAAAAAAAAAGGTCCAAGAGTTGAGTTGTTGTGGTTGTTTAGCAAGAGATAAAAGCAACAGATTATAAATTCTTAATATTAATATACTCTCGACAACAAGGATTTACATATATATATGTATTTGTGGGTTTTAGTATCATATGTAACATTCAATTGAATGTTTACAAAAATATCGATCTCGTATGTCCTTTAACTTTTCAAATCCTTTAATATTTATCCATCAAATGTTTACAAAATTTTAATATTTACCCATTTACATTTTAATTTCTTTCATTTTTACTCATTAATTAGCTCTTCAATTGATTTTGCATATACTTCAACTCTTTATATCCTTTCATATTTCCACTTGAATTAAATAAACATATCAATTCGGTTAATATACATCAAGTTAATGATATAGTAATGATTTAAAAATTAATCGACATAATTATTCTTCTTTCTCAAATTTTTTATTTTTTATTTTTTTTTAATTTTAATTTTCTCAAAATTTTAAATTAGTCTCTTGTTTTCTCTTGATCTGACTCATCAGAATCATGAATGACTGTTTAACTTGTTACATCAAATTCCTTTCTCTCTCTCACCTCTTATCTCAATTAACTTGACAAAATATTATGAGTAGAACTAGGGTGTTCTTAAGTTCACTAAGCCTCTTTGTGAACTCAACTATAAAACCTATCGGATTGGCTTTAAACGACAGATCCAATCCATTGAAACCCATCTACCTTACGAGTGATGTGTCTCCATTTAAACGACAAATCCAATCCATTGAAACCCATCTACTTTGAGGATCCATTGAACGTATGCGTACCGACAGATTCGCTCTGACAGGTATAGCGTTTCAAACCGCTCTCCATATGAACATCTTGAGTTTTGGCAAAAGACATTCTTCCTTCGACAACCATGTCCAGAATTTCCTGTGGCTACCCCTATCTATATTCTCTTTAAAGAGCTGGTATGCCTTCTCAACCGTGAAATTTCCATTTTTAAAATATGTGAACAGTAAACGATCTTGAACTTGGGCCGGTAACAGTACAATTGCATCAGTGAGAGATATTGTTATCTATCTTATATGACAAGTTATCTTTCAGTTAGTTTCAGTGTTTACCAATTCTATCTTTTTTGGATGGGTAAAGCAAACATACTACAAGTACAGTACTTTCTAAGGATCCTTAAAGTAAATTTTTAGTCGAATACAAGTTTCACAATAGGATATGAACATGTACATAAGGAAGCAAAATTTTCATACATATCATTTTTTCACAAATTACAATATATTGCATTCCACAAAAGAATGAGAAGTCTGAAGACTAAGTTGCAAAAAAAAAAATGATGTTTTAACTGAATCATCTATGCAATAATAATAGCAAATTACAAACTATGGCTCAAAGGAAACAGTATGCGTTTTGAATTCAAAACTAAAAAGCATTACAAGATAAAAATAAAATAGTTATAAACACGTACCAGAAAGAAGCTCATGATGGAAAATGTCATATGTTAAGAACATATAGATGTAGCAATAGGTAATTATATATCAGTCAATAGATATAAATTTGATCTGAAATAATCGATGTACAAACAAGCAAACACAACCACTAAACTTCTGTTATTTGAGCATTGGTTTTCTATTAATTAAAGAAAAAAAAATGTAGAAAGAATAACCGTTCATCCTTATATAATTAAATACAAAAAAGGCAGTCATGTTGTGCCACCCAATTCCAGCACTAGCAAGTGCCAGTATGAACCAGCCAGGTTGCAAACCGGGCCTTATATATGCTACCCGCTGCTCAGAAATCCAAAATAACTTGGAGAATAAAAATGAGAATAAAAAAGTGGCGTTCCTCCTTTAATAAAAAATGAGGAGGGTTCAAATGCCTTCATTTTTTGTGCCTCCACCATGTCTCCATTTTTAAAAACTTTAATAACTCAAAATTTAAAACTTAAAAGTCAAAATAAAACCGTTGGATATGATCTACATCATTTTATCTATATGCTCATAAAAAATTATCACATTTTGATTTTGTTTTTATGTGAATCAATAAGTTGAAAAATCAACGTCTAGAAATTATCCACATTAGTACGTTTTTTACAAGCTCTTTATGACAACCAAAACAAAATTGAAATGTCATAATTTTCTACAGGTGCATAGATAAAATGATGTAGATCATATCCAACGGTTTTATTTTGACTTTTAAGTTTTAAATTTTGAGTAATTAAAGTTTTTAAAAATGAAGGCATGGTGGAGGCATGAAAAATGGAGGCATTTGAACCCTCCTCATAAAAAATTACATCCAAGAACAAGGGCAAAATCTCTGGAACCAAAGAGAAAGGAGAAAAGAAAAGATGAAGAAAGAGTAAAATGGGTCATTTATAAATTTAAAATGAAATCTATTAGAAAAATTAATAAATTAGGTAAATTTGTGAGTTTTTGAACTTTAGAAGGGTAATGAATTTTAGAGGGGGAAATACGTAATTTCAAGATTTTTGAGTGGATACATGAAATTCCCTCTTTATTAAAAGCATAAAAAGTCCATTAGACTCAAATTTGAATATGAAGAGTTCCTCTACCGTCCGATCCACGCGCATCGCATTAAGATATGTGCACGTCGCTTCAATACACGTGTGTTCGCTTCAAGATTCGTGCTGATCTAGCGTGCACAGATCTTAAAGCATTTCGGATAGTAGAGGAACCCTTTAGATTCAAATTTGAGTATGATGGGCATTTTATGCTTTTAATAAAGGGTAAAATGGATATTTTATAAATTTAGAATGAGTTTTAATATAAAAGACATAAAATAGGAAAATTTATGAGTTTTTGAAGTTTAGAGGGGTAAATACATAATTTAAAACTTTGGAGGGGGGAATACGTAATTTTGAAGGGGTATACGTGAAATTCCAAAAAAAAAAAAAAGAGAGAGAGTAAAAGATAACATAAGAAAAAGGCCCAACAATGGTCAGCCCACTCTTCTATTGACCCTTTGTTGTTCTATTTACGATCCATCCCACGGACGCGTAAAATGTTGATTTACTCAAAATCAGTCAATACTTGCATGCTTGCAGCAATTGCAACGACTTTAGCGATTCTCTAATTCCACCGAATTTCGACGAAAGTTGCCCAGCTGATTATTCTCCAACTCGGGCCAATTTGCCCATATCATGGAAGCAACACATATTGCTGCTAAATCGATACAAACAAAAATTCAAACAGAGAAACTTAGGAAGGACAAGAGAGCCTGGAGAGGCAAGTGTGCGGGTCCCGCACAAAGGAAGACCTCTGTTTTTTTTATTTCCTGCGGCAAGGTATGGTGTTGTATATAATGGAGCTGCCGAGCTGGAGGGTTAGTAACTACGCAACACACTGGACTACAGACTGACGGGAACTAGTAAATCGTATCGCTTTTAAAGTAATGCCACGAGTCGTTTCTCGATTCGGCCTGACGAAGCAGCCAGGGTCGGGTCGAGTAACGTGTTGAATCTGGCAATCACGTAAATTCTTCTGTGCAAGCTTACCTTTTACTCGCCGTTGCCAAGTCTTTTTCTACCCGTTTTATGTTGGAACACAACTCGCTGCACATAGAAATGCATGGTTTCGGCCGGTGTAATAAAGATTTTAGGGAAAGATCAGAAAAAGGAATAATTATTTCAGTACCCACGCTACATTACCCGCACTGTACGCGCACTGTACACGCTATAGTACCCGCACTATTATTTTAGTAAAATTCATATATCATATGTAGTTTCTTGTATAGGTATAAATATTTGTCCTGTTTGAGCTATATACTTCACAGTGTTACTATTAAAATTTGTAAAACAAAATTACAGTTTTGGAACAGTTGCGGTCCCCACATGCCGTTTGAGTGGTCCCCTAATGCAGGTACAACACGAGAATTTTTGAAAAACAAAGTGCGGGTACAGTTATTTTAGGAAAATTCATATATCAGATGCAGTTCATTGCATAGGTATAAATACTTGCTCTGTTTGAGCTATATACTTCACAGTGTTACTATTAAAATTAAAAAAAAAAACAAAATTACAGTTTTGGAACAGTTGCGGTCCCCACATGCCGTTTGAGTGGTCCCCTAATGCGGGTACAACACGAGAATTTTTGAAAAAAAAAGGTGCGGGTACAGTTATTTTAGGAAAATTCATATATCAGGTGTAGTTCATTGTATAGGTATAAATACTTGCCTTGTTTGAGCTATATACTTCACAGTATTACTATTAAAATTAAAAAAAAACAAAATTACAGTTTTGTAACAGTTGCGGTCCCCTAATGCGGGTACAACACGAGAATTTTTGAAAAAAAAAAAAGGTGCGGGTACAGTTATTTTAGGAAAATTCATATATCAGGTGCAGTTCATTGTATAGGTATAAATACTTGTTTTGTTTGAGCTATATACTTCACAGTATTACTATTAAAATTAAAAAAAAAACAAAATTACAGTTTTGGAACAGTTGCGGTCCCCACATGCCATTTGAGTGATCCCCTAATGCAGGTACAACATGAGAATTTTTTAAAAAAAGGTGCGGGTACAGTTATTTAAAAAAAAAAATCATATATCAGATGTAGCTCATTGTATAGGTATAAATATTTGCCCTATTTGAGCTATATACTTCGCAGTATTACTATTAAAATTTGTAAAACAAAATTACAGTTTCGAAATAGTTGCGGTCCCACAAGCAGTTATGGCAGTTTAGGTGTAGGTACAGTGCGGGTACTGTAGCGTGGGTACTCATATCCACTGTAGGAAAATGCGGTTCATGCGGCCGCATATGCGTATGCGGTTGGCAACCGCATGGAAAATCAATATGCGGTCCAATATGCAATTTTGCATATGCGGTCGCATATTCGGCCGCATATTACTGCATATTTGATTGTATGATACCGAATATTACCGCATATTTCCGCATACTACCACATACTCAGGGGCGGATCCAGCATAGTGCAGGGTAGGGCAACTGTCCTACCCTGGAATTTCAAAATTAGTTTCCAAGTACTAGGTTTTTGGATCTTGCCCCACCCTGAAAGAAACAAATGCCCTACCCTGGAAGAAACAAATACCCTCTTCTCTTTCTCCTCTGTAAATTTTTGTATGTCATGTTTAGATTTGAAAAAAAAAATTTGGCATGTTGATTGTTTTTTATTTAGTACCCGATTAGATATTGGACCCGCATAAATATTATCTTGCCCTACCCTGACGAAAATCCTAGATCCGCCCCTGCACATACTTGTTTATATATATATAAATTCTCATTTTAAAATCCGCATATATAAGTACCGCATGAAAACCGCATATGCGGCCGTATACCGTATATGCGGTATGCGGCCGCATACCGCATACCGCATGAAAACCGCATTTTATAACCTTGCTCATATCAGCTTCCCAGAAAAAAATCTGAGTCGTTTGATCCGAGGCTATTTTCAGCACGATCTTATTCTGATCGAACGGTCCTATGCCAAAATTGCCGGAGCTGCCTTATTTAGTTATTTGGCACCAAACATTGTAGGAAATAAATCTGCTGTTATTCGTTGGGAATAACAGTAACCTGTTTCCGATCTCAATCGCTCAAACTTTTCCACGCTAGAATCTCAAAGAAGTAATTTTTTCATGCGCGAATCTCAATGAAGATCAACGGTTAAGATCGAAATAACAGGTTCCTGTTATTTATTCAGCAGATTTATTGCCAAGTAGTATGATTATATAATGACAAGGGAAGTTAAATCGCTGTGCTAGCGCAGGCAAGGTGTTCGACAAATTGTCTGAGTAAAACGGTGCACAATTCTCTCTATCATTGCTCGTCGCTGCATGTGCCCAGCATTATGGAAATCAACCAAAACCAACTATGGGGCATGCATACCCACTTACTAATCCCAGCATTTTCACCAATAAAAGGCAAAGACATTAATTAGACTGAAACACATGTGAAGGTTGGTGGGTGTGAACAGAAACATGGGCCAGACTTAAAAGTTTTTACCATTGATGGCCAGTCAATGAAACTGTCCTGTGTCCTGGTGTGCTCCTTGCTACTCCAATGGTTAGATAACGGCTTTGACAAGGTTCTTTAAATTACTGCTCTAATTTGTCGATGAGTTTCAGTACAGCTGGAATAGATGAGTTAAAGTGTAGCTGCTCATCTAAACAGTGGTTTTTTTTTTCTTTGAGTAAAGGTTCAAGTCACCCAACTATTTAAAATAAAAAATGATTCCACCATCCGGATTTCAAACCTGCGACATCACACACGGGGAGCATTGCCTTTTAAACAGCAGTTTGTGAAGAAACAGCAGGTACCTACTATGTATATTCGTTTAACTAATTGTCAAAGAAGTAATAAATTATTGAACGATGCCAACATCCGTTGATTTATAAGGATTTCCAAAATTTGCTCAATATGAACCTCAAAATATTTGGAAGCCACTCTCATCTACTCTGCTCTTGAATTCATTCCGTGGTCTATGTACTTTTAAATTAATGCATTTTTACCAGAATAATCCTTACTGAACTTGCTAATAAACTGATGGACTTTTGGCTTTCTGACCTCCGTTTTATTCAATTGGTGTTGTGATATGTCTTTGACCGAATTCGGAGATTATTTAATATAATATATAAAACCCTCGGCAACTAAGCTTGTGAAGAATGTCAAATCTGAATTAAGCTTGTGTCCAAATCTGTCGACATCCACACTTATAAACTACACCTAAAATTTAATCACAATCTTAGGTAAGGTCAAAAAGTAAAACGACATAATTATAGTATACATTCAATGAAAATTATGTTCATCTTTCAGTATTTAAAATGGTCCATCTGAAAATTAATAATTTGTTGAAATAAACTACCAAAATAATCACATTATAATCACCAGGTATCTTAGGGAGGGAGGGAGGGAGGAAAGGAGGGAAAGTCAAAGCAACCAAAATTTCTCAGCAAAGAGTTTACAGCGCGCCAGGAAAGACCCCTATGTTAAGTCAATGACAAAGACAAGCAAGCCTAAATTATTCAGAAAAAATTTCTCAGCAGACATTTATGCCACTCTTTGAATCAAAACCAATGAAACTCAATTTTATTTTAACTTTAGTAAATATGGTTACTCCTAAACCTACATTGATTCTCCTATTTGTTTTCCTTCTCTGTCTCAATGAATCTTTGATCTCTTTCGCAACCGATCAGATCTCCTACAGCAACCCTCTTACTGGAAACAAGACCATTATCTCTCAAGATGGAAATTTCGAGCTGGGTTTCTTTCTACTAGGTAACAAATCCACCTCTCCAAATTATTATCTTGGTATCTGGTATAAGAAGCTACCCGAGCTTACTCCTGTTTGGATTGCAAACAGGAATGCACCTATCTCGGACCCAAGTACCTCTGAGTTAACAGTTTCAGCAAATGGAAATCTAATTCTCTTAGATCAAAATAAAACCGAGATTTGGTCTACAAATCTTATGTCTGTAAACTCAAATTCAACAATTGGTGAGTTACTAGGTACTGGGAACCTTGTCTTAAGAGAAAGTTTCGGTTCGACCACTAGTTTCTTATGGCAGAGCATAGAGCATCCCACAGATACTTTATTGCCAGGTGCCAAATTTGGTAAAATGAAAGCAACAGGAAGCCAGAGGTTGATTTCATGGAAGAATTCTTTTGATCCGGCAGAAGGGATCTTCTCAGTTGAATTCGACCCAAATGGGTCGAGCCAATTATTTATTTTCTGGAACAGGTCAAAACCAGTTTGGAAAAGCGGAGAATGGAATGGAAAGTATTTTAATAATATACCAGAAATGAATGCTAATTTTGATTCCGGAAGGCGTCTTTACAAGTACGTCTCGAATGAGAACGAGACCTATTTCACATACTGGAGGCAGAATGATTCTGTAATTTCTAGGTTTATACTAGATAAATCTGGTCAAATTAAACCGATGACATGGATCGAGAAAAAGCAAAAGTGGTATGTTTTATGGACACAACCACAAGCATCATGTGATGTGTATGCACTTTGTGGTCCTTTTGGTATTTGCAATGAACAAAGTTCATCATATTGTAATTGTGTCAAAGGTTTTAAGGAGGTGAACCACAGAGATTGGGAGCTTGGTGATCCAAATGGAGGTTGCCACAGAAATTCTCCCCTCCAATGCATTACTAACAACAGTTCCTTGCCAAATGTTCAAACAGATAAATTTTATGAAATGCCAAGTGTCAGGCTACCTGATAATCCGCATTCATTGTACACTAATAATGCAGAAGATTGTGAAAGGGCATGCCTCGAAAATTGCTCTTGCAATGCATATGCCTATAGTACCAGTTGCTCGGTTTGGTATGGAGATTTGCTTAATTTGCGTCAAGAATCTGATGTATCTAATGGCGAAACTCTATTCATCCGACTTTCTGCATCTGAATTTAATCAAAAAATGAACAAGAAGAAAGTAACCAGTTGGGCATTCATTGGATCTGCCATAGGATCTGTAGCTTTTGTTATGTTTATTTACTTACTGATCCGGATATACCAATGGAGAAAATTCGCCTTTTCGATGAATGCTTTAGAAAATGGTTTGGTTGCTTTTCGGTATGGTGACTTGCGAAGAATTACAAACAACTTTTCTGAATCACTTGGCAAAGGTAGTTTTGGTTCGGTTTTTAAGGGAACATTGCCGAATTCGAGTACAGTAGCCGTGAAAAGGTTGGAAAGGACAGTTCAAGTAGGGGAGAAACAATTCCGAGTTGAAGTGAGTACAATAGGCATTATTCAACATGTAAACCTAGTTCGTTTAAGGGGGTATTGCTCTGAGAGGGATAAGAGACTACTAGTATATGATTACATGCGAAACGGATCACTAGATCAGCAACTATTCAGAAGGAATTCCATTCTGAATTGCAAAACCAGGTACCAAATTGCTCTCGGAGTAGCACGTGGATTGGCGTATCTCCATGAGAGTTGTTTAGAATGCATCATACATTGTGATGTTAAGCCAGAGAATATCTTATTGGATGAATCGTTTGTCCCGAAAATAGCTGATTTTGGCTTGGCAAAACTTGTTGGTAGGGATTTCAGTAGAGTTCTGACAACTACGAGAGGAACCATTGGTTATATCGCGCCAGAGTGGATCTCTGGCACAGCAATAAGTTCAAAAACAGATGTTTACAGTTATGGAAAGGTTCTTCTGGAAATAATTTCTGGCAGGAGAAATTCACAACAATTGGATGGAGAAAGTGTCTATTTCCCTCTTCTGGCTGCTATAGAATTAAACGAAGGAAATTCACTCGCATTATTGGATCACCGTTTGAATGGAGATGCTAATTTAGGAGAGGTTGAGAGAATGTGTAAAGTTGCTTGTTGGTGCATTCAAGATGAAGAACAAAACCGGCCGACTATGGGTCAAGTTGTGCTGATTTTGGAAGGTCTGTTGGAAGTGAGTGTGCCTCCTGTACCAATGTCACTTAAATCATTGGTGGATTATTCAGGAAGCAGCTGTTAGTGTTGCTTCTACCTTCCCTTAATTTTAGGAGTATTATATTGGGTTCGTTGGAATATTCATGAATAAATAATTTTTTTTTATTCTCATAGAAGGTACATGATACAAAAATTTGTGCTTTTAGTTTTACTATGGGACCTGCTAATTTTTTTGCTCCTCATTTGTAATTAACTATGTATTAGTTCTTCATGTCTGGGTCTGCTAATTTCAAGAATCTACAAACACGAATATTTGAATGAGTTCGGATGCAAGGAGATAAGTAAAACCATTGATCTATTTATTTAATACTCTTATGTTTTACATAATTAGTTTTTCTTTGTATCAGATATTTTTCTTTAGATTTGATTGAAAAAAAAAAAAAAAAGATACTGTGAGATTTCAGTTTTACAGTAACAGTTCTTGGTGATGACTCACCACGACCTATAGGTATAGCTAGCGCTGCCTGTCAACTTCTTCAGATTTTTTTTTCCTCTGCTACTGTTTTTTTATTTGGTTTTCAGTTCATTTGTTTTATTATTGCTGAGCAATTCCAATTAAGTGTAGAGGAGAATGGGCTGGAGTTCTATTCTTAGAGATGACTGATTTTTCCTGAATTTGAATTGGAAATTCCTTTGTTTAATGAAGAGACCGAATTGATTATTGTCACACCTCAAACTGGAAATTCCGGATTAAGGCGCGATCAATCCACGTCTCGTGTTTATTAACTCAATAAACACGTAAGGCTAAACAAATACAAATACAAATAAGTGCGGAAGCGTGAATGATAACAAAATAACATAAGTCATACAATCCATAAATAAACATACATATATAAAATCCATACAACCTATGTCATAATATCATAACACAAACTAAGCCAAAGGGATACATGATTTAACGAATCCGATGTACGAATCAAAAAGATATCGGGACTCGTAAATCCTAACAAAAGTCATATAAATAGCAAATCATACTAGGTGGTCATCGAGGACAGCTCCTTGCAAACCCTGCTGCTGATCGCCAGCCTGTGTACCTAAAACCCACGAAACAAGTTGTGGATGAGCGACTAATCATTCAGTATGTGACCCAGAATTATCCCTTCAGGGATCCTCGACGGTCAAAGTACTTTTAATTATAAAACTACGTATGATTTTGTAATGAGTAATTTATATGCATGTGATGTAGTTATATATATATATATAGAGAGAGAGAGATGGGCTATGGTGCATTGCAATGCATAGACACCCTTGTGCATTGGACCATAAATCACCGATTCAAAGTCCAAATGGCCGATCCAAACCGTTCATCTTGTTCTCCATATTAATATGTACTTGGAGACCAAATTTTACATTTTTTGGATTTTTTTACTATTTATTAAGCCACTTTGAAAATCGCTGATCCAATGGTCACAGCTCCGAAACAGTGAAAAATTCTGGACCAATGGATCAGCGATTTTCAAAGTGGCTTAATAAATAGTAAAAAAAATCCAAAAAATGTAAAATTTGGTCTCCAAGCACATATTAATATGGAGAACAAGATGAACGGTTTGGATCGGTCATTTGAACTTTGAATGGGTGATTTATGGTCCAATGCACAAGGGTGCCTATGCATTGCAATGCACCATAGCCCATCTATATATATATATATATATATATATATATATATAGAGCTGGGCTATGGTGAGTTGCGAAGTAAGATGTCATTTTTACTTCACGCTCATATTTTTATTTTGAAAATCTAAACGCCCGATCCAAACCGCTCAACATGTTCTCCATATTGAAATGTGCTTGGAGACCAAATTTTATAATTTTTGGAATTGTTTTACTATTTATTAAGCCACTTTGAAAATCGCTGATCGAATGGTCCAGAATTTTTTACTATTTTTTACTGTTCACCCGGATCTGGGATTTTCAAAGTGGCTTAATAAATAGTAAAAAAAATTCCAAAAAATATAAAATTTGGTCTCCAAGCACATTTCAATATGGAGGACATGTTGAGCGGTTCGGATCGGGTGTTTAGATTTTCAAAATGGAGTATGAGCGTGAAGTAAAATGACGTTTTACTTCACAACTCACCATAGTCAATCTCTATATATATATATGAGTAGGGCTATTGTGCTTCATGAAGTAAAACGAAGTTTTACTTCACGCTCATTCTCCCATTTCTAAAATCCAAACGGTCGATCCAAACCGTTCAAGTTGTTCTCCATATTGAAATGTGCTTGGAGACCAAAATTTACATTTTTTGGAATTTTTTTACTATTTATTAAGCCACTTTGAAAATCGCTGATCCATTGTGAATAGTAAAAAACAGTAAAAATTTCTGGACCAATGGATCAGCGATTTTCAAAGTGGCTTAATAAATAGTAAAAAAATTCCAAAAAATGTAAAATTTGGTCTCCAAGCACATTTCAATATGGAGAACTACTTGAACGGTCGGATTGACGATTTGGATTTTGGAAATGGGTGTATGAGCGTGAAGTACAATATGGGTTTTACTTCATGAAGCACAATAGCAAAATTCATATATATATATATATATAGAGGAGGGTTCAAATGCCTCCATTTTTTGTGCCTCCACTATGCCTCCATTTTTTAAAACTTTAATAACTCAAAATTTAAAACTTAAAAGTCAAAATAAAACCGTTGGATGTGATCTATATCATTTTATCTATGTGCTCATAAAAAATTATCACATTTTAATTTTGTTTTTAATGTGAATCAATAAGTTGAAAAATCAACGTCTAGAAATTATCCACATTAGTACGTTTTTTACAAGCTCTTGATGACAACCAAAACAAAATTGAAATGTCATAATTTTTTACACGTGCATAGATAAAATGATGTAGATCATATCCAACGGTTTTATTTTGACTTTTAAGTTTTAAATTTTGAGTTATTAAATTTTTAAAAATGGAGGCATGATGGAGGCATGAAAAATGGAGGCATTTGAACCCTCCTCATATATATATATATATATATATGAAATGGCTAGCATGCTACGCATAGCATAGAGGGTCTCCGTGCTACGGCTCAATATTTGAGTTTTCAAAATCCTAACGGTCAATCTGAACCGTTCAACATGATCTCCATATGAATATGTACTTGCAAACCAAATTTTACATTTTTTAGAATTTTTTTACTATTTTTTTAGATAGGTAGAAAATCACTTGATCTGAAAATTCTGTACCATTCAGATCAAGTGATTTTCTACCTATCTAAAAAAATAGTAAAAAAATTCTAAAAAATGTAAAATTTGGTTTGCAAGTACATATTCATATAGAGATCATGTTGAACGGTTCGGATCGACCGTTAGGATTTTGAAAACTCAAATATTAAGCCGTAGCACGGAGGCCCTCTATGCTACGTGTAGCACCGTAGCCAATTCCTATATATATATATATATGAGTAGAACTAAGGTGCTCTTAAGCTCACCAAGCCCTTTGTGAGCTTAACTCAAAAACCTATCGGATTGACTTCAAACGACATTTCCAAACCGTTAGATGTTCAATCTATATTAAAATGTGCTTGGAGACCAAATTTTACATTTTTTGAAATTTTTTTACTATTTATTAAGCTGGTTTGAAAACCGTTGTTTTCCAATGGTACAGAATTTTAATAAAAACAACGGTTTTCAAACCAGTTTAATAAATAGTAAAAAAATGTAAAATTTGGTGCATATGCGTCAAGATATATAATTTCTCTACTTTGAAGAATATATGTGCTGATTTATTAAGAAAATAAAACCATAGGTCACTCAGATCTCATCTCAATTGAAATTTCAAACCAGTAAAAGACAGAAGGAAAAGAATTTATAATCAAATTTCAGTAAATTATTTCGAAATTACAGGGGCAAACAGTAAAATAAAGAATTTATAATCAAATTTTAATCAAAATACAAAAAATTACCCGAAATTTCAAATCGAGGAGGCGACGAGGCAGCAAGGACCACGAGCGAGAAGGGAGGCGAGGCGGTGAAGGCTGCCGGTGAAGGAGAAAGGGGGTGGCAGCGGAGGGGAGAGGGAGTGGCGGCGGGGAGAGGGGGGTGGCGGCGGGAGAGGGGGTGGCGGCGGGAGAGGGTGGTGGCGGCGGGAGAGGGTGGCGGCGCCGGTCTTCGGGCGGAGGGGGCGGAGGGGCGGAGGCGGGGGGGAGGGGTTTTCCTTTTTTTTTTTCTGGTCTGGCGGAGAGACAGAGAGGGGAGAGAGTCGCGCGGGTTTAAACCCATTTTCAAACCGTAAAAAAAATTTACGGTTTCAATTCGGAATTCAAACCGTAAATTTTTTTTACGGTTTGAATTTTTTTTTCAAACCATAAATTTTTTTTACGGTTTGGGTATAAATTTAAATTTTCAAAAACTTGGATAATTATATTAAAATATATTTTTTTTTGGGTAAAAATAAAAATCTCGGTAATTTTCACCTGTGTCACGTTTAACAGGGAATATATCATCATTGCTCATGTAATTAACTAACAGATGGTATCCCCGTAGATACAAAGAACCCCCCTGAAATAAAATACGCATCAATTACGCATCATCTGGTACCGGGTAACAGCTTATTGGAAGCATCTTAAAAAATTTAAAGGCCTGGAATTGGGTAGGAACAATAATTTGAGGGAAAATTATCTGGAGACGAACAAGTGGCAATGGAAGATATTATAGAGAACAAAGGTTACATCGGAGCTTCTCGCTTAAAATAGTTCATCCGTTTTTAAGAGGAAAAAAAAAATATTAATTGGGGGCGTAACAAAAACAACAATTTTTGTTTTTGTTCCTAATATTATTAGAAGAGAACATTTTATTAGATTAAAATTCTAAAATATTTGCAGTATTATTTGTAATTTCTTGATGCTCATATGTTTAGAATAATAATTGAAAATATTTAAATAGGGTTGGGATAAATTCACAATGGATTATCTCGGCGACATGACAATTTCTGTTAATTCAAGTTAACAAAATTTAAAAGAAGAAAAATATAATGTTAGATTTATAGATTATGTTGGGTTTCTACTTTCATGCAATTTGAGAGCCATTTAATATTCATATCGTTAAATATGAACTGTTTGTAAATTTCAACTCATTTGATGGTCAATAACTTTCAACAAATTTTAAATAATTGGTGATCCTCAATTAGAATGTCAAAGAATCAATATGATTTGTGATGCATTACTGCTATTACCCCAATATCCGTTCAACGGCTCTATATATATATATATATATATATATATATAGAGTCCGACTAGGCTAAGCCATGGTGTAAAACGACTTGGTACTCCACGTCATATCTTCATTTTCAAAGTTCAAATAGTCGATTCGAACCTTCCAACATGTTCTTCATATTGAAATGTACTTGGAGACCAAATTTTACATTTTTTGGAATTTTTTTACTATTTATTAAGCCACTTTGAAAATCTGAAAATCCTTATGAACAGTAAAAAACAGTAAAAATTTCTGGACCGCCGGATCAGTGATTTTCAAAGTGGCTTAATAAATAGTAAAAAAATTCCAAAAAATGTAAAATTTGGTCTCCAAGCACATTTCAATATGGAGAACAACTTGAGTAGTTCGGATCGGTAGTTTGGATTTTCAAAATGGAAATAATGAGACGTGGAGCACCAAGTCGTTTTACACCATGGCTTAGCTAAGCCCAGCACTATATATATATATATATATATATATATATAGAGAATGGCTAAGCTCAAAACGTTTGTTCCTGGGCTCAGGAACAAACGGGTCGGTTCTTCAATTTCCGAAGTTCAAACAACAAATCCAAACCGTTAGATGTTCAATCTATATTAAAATGTGCTTGGAGACCAAATTTTACATTTTTTGGAATTTTTTTACTATTTATTAAGCTGGTTTGAAAATCGCTGTTTTTATTAAAATTTTGCACCATTGGAAAACAGCGATTTTCAAACCAGCTTAATAAATAGTAAAAAAATTCCAAAAAATGTAAAATTTGGTCTCCAAGCACATTTTAATATAGATTGAACATCTAACGGCTTGGATTTGTTGTTTGAACTTCGGAAATTGGAGAACCGACTCGTTTGTTCCTGAGCCCAGGAACAAACGTTTTGAGCTTAGCCATTCTCTCTATATATATATATATATATATATATATATATATATATATAATTTTGCTATTGTGCTTCATGAAGTAAAACCAATATTTTACTTCACGCTCATACACCCATTTCCAAAATTCAAATCGTCGATCCGACCGTTCAAGTTGTTCTCCATATTGAAATGTGCTTGGAGACCAAATTTTACATTTTTTGGAATTTTTTTACTATTTATTAAGCCACTTTGAAAGTCGCTGATCCATTGGTCCAGAATTTTTTACTGTTTTTTACTATTCACAATGGATCAGCGATTTTCAAAGTGGCTTAATAAATAGTAAAAAAATTCCAAAAAATGTAAAATTTGGTCTCCAAGCACATTTCAATATGGAGAACAACTTGAACGGCCGGATCGACGATTTGAATTTTGGAAATGGGTGTATGAGCGTGAAGTAAAACGAAGTTTTACTTCGCGAAGTACAATAGCCCTACTCTATATATATATATAGAGGAGGGATCCAATTACACCTTTTTTGGTGACACATCATGACACCGTTTTTTATATAGGTCAATTTTGCGATTTCAAAATCCAAACAGCCGATCCGAACCGTTCAACATGATCACCATATTAAAATGTGCTTGGAGATCAAATTTTACATTTTTTTGAATTTTTTTACTATTTATTAAGATGGTTACAAAATCGCTGTTTTTCAATGGTATGAAAACAACGATTTTTGTAACCATCTTAATAAATAGCAAAAAAATTCAAAAAAATGTAAAATTTGATCTCCAAGCACATTTTAATATATCCATCATGTTGAACGGTTTAAATCGACTATTTGGACTTTAAAAATGGTAGGTGTCAAAGTGTGTCACCAAAAAAGGTGTAATTGGATCCCTCCTCATATATATATATATATATATATATATATATATATATATAGAGTCCGACTAGGCTACTCCATGGAGTAAAACGACTTGGTACTCCACGCCATATCTTCATTTTCAAAGTTCAAATAGTCGATTCGAACCTTCCAACATGTTCTCCATATTGAAATGTGCTTGGAGACCAAATTTTACATTTTTTGGAATTTTTTTACTATTTATTAAGCCACTTTGAAAATCTGAAAATCCTTATGAACAGTAAAAAACAGTAAAAATTTCTGGACCGCCGGATCAGTGATTTTCAAAGTGGCTTAATAAATAGTAAACAAATTCCAAAAAATGTAAAATTTGGTCTCCAAGCACATATCAATATGGAGAACAACTTGAGCGGCTCGGATCGGTCGTTTGGATTTTCAAAATGAAAATAATGAGGCGTGGAGCACCAAGTCATTTTACACCATGGCTTAGCTAAGTCCAGCACTATATATATATGGGAGGGCCTAACCTTCCCCCACCATCCATCCCCCACTTTTCCCCCAACTGAAAATAAGTAGGGGACCACAGTAAACTGTTAATAACAGTTGAAATAAGTAGGGGACCACAGTAAACCGTTGAAATAAGTACCACAGCATTACAGGCGGCAGGTTTGCGCCGAAGTATTGACACTTGTAAACTGAAGTATTCATCCGTGTAAAGAAACGTACTCATCCTTCAGAAATAACTATATAAGGAAACATTACCACCCATCTTTGACACGTTTTTAGAGGTGGTTTTTTTTGTACGTTCACTCTAACTAATTTTCCCGACGATCTGTGAGGAATTTTTCAAATCTAAAACCACGAGAGTCTTCTACACAATTTTCTCTTTCAAATAAGATCCATGATGACATACTTTCGAGTTGTCCGTTACGCAAGTATTCACACCTCGTACGCAAGTATTCATCTCTCATTGAACAAGTATTCATTCTCGTCGTGTAAGTGTAAAGAGTACATGAAGGTATGGTGGGACCGCACAACCGCGACTTCAGATAAGTAGGGGACCACAGTAATATGCGGAGATAAGTGGTGGAATTAGTAGGGGATGATTTGCGAAAAAGTATTGACACTTAACACGAGTTGTATTCATCCATATAAATAAAAGTACTCATCTTTGAGAAAGGATTATATATGGAAATATTACGACATTAAGAGCATTAATTACGCGGAGATAGTAGGGTACCACAACTGCCGTCCGCTAAAAACAAAAGAAAACGCGTAATTAAGTGGGGGACCGCACAACCGCCATCACTAACTACCGTGGGGACCGCATAACCGTCACCGCAAGTGGAAACAACATCAAGTATTCATCTATAATACATGAAGTATTCACTTATAATACATCAAGTATTCACCCTGATATATTAAGTATTTTTAAAAAAAACTGGACATATCACACCCATCTTTTACAAGTATTCACCCTCGTCATGCAAGTATTCATCTATCATTGAACAAGTATTCACATGTAATACATCAAGTATTCATCTATCATTGAACAAGTATTCACATGTAATACATCAAGTATTCACCCTGATATATCAAGTATTTTAAAAAAAAACTGGACATATCACACCCATCTTTTACACGTTTTTAGAGGTGGTTTTTTTTTTCTCCGTTCAATCTAACTAATATTTCTAACGATCTGTGAGGAATTTTGCAAATCTAAAACCACGAACGTTTTCTACATAATTTTCTCTTTAAAATGAGATCCATGATGACATACTTTCGAGTTATTCGTTGCACAAGTATTCACCCTCGTCATGCAAGTATTCATCTATCATTGAACAAGTATTCATCCTCGTTATGTGAGGCGGAGGCAGAGGTGGAGAAGGAGAGGCGGAGGCGGAGAGGGAGAGGCGAAGGTGGGAGAGGTGGGAGAGGCGGGCGGAGGCAGAGGTGGAAGGGGGAGGCGGAGGTGGAAGAGGGAGAGGGAGGGAGAGAGGAAAGAAATAGAAGGAGAAAATCTACTAATTAATTTGTAGGGACCACTAGTTAGTTAAAATTGATTATTATAGTTAGAAAAGGAAGTTAGTTAGTTGGGGGAAAAATGGGGGAAGGAATCAAGGGGTAACATATAATTACCCTATATATATATATTACCTGTGCGTGGTCGTTCAGGGAGCCCCACTTGTTATGTTATTTAACGACTTTTTTTCTCATTAAATTGTTGTAACTGATTTCCTTGTTTTAATTCAACGGTTGTCCCTGCCCTATTAATTCCTTGGCATTCCTCCCAGCTTGGAATTATTCATCTCCTTTGTTCCTTTGTTCCATTGTGCCATCAAGTATTATTCTAGCTCTCTTTTCTCTTCAAATTCTTTATAAATTTTAGCTTCATACATCTATCTCTTTAACCATTGTCTCTCAATCACCTCTTTTTCTTCTTAATTAGTAGAAGATTGATGAAATGTACACATGCCTATCTAATACTTAAGCAATGGATTAAAAAATATATATATGTAAAATGTTGACACGTTATCCTGATATGATATGTAATAGTTTAATTAATATTGGAGTCCTTTGCAGAAGTCGAGGTTCGTTTTTTGTTGCCTCGAGAAACCGACATTACAACACTGAGAAACCCAAATGGAAAAGGCCAGAGAAGGGATGCATTAAGCTGAATTTCGACGGGTCAGCAAAATCAAGGAAAGCAAGCATTGGAGGTGTCTATAGGAACCATGAAGGAGTGTTCTTGCTCGGTTATTCTGAGCGAATCGAGAAGGCGACAAGTTCCGTTGCGGAACTGGTCGCAGCAAAACGTGGATTGGAATTAGCATTGCAAAATGGATGGTTCAACATCTGGATCGAGGGAGATGCGAAATTTGTCGTGGATCTTATGGGGAAATTACCTGCTCGAATGGGATCCAAAGAGCATGTTAAGCACATCAATGAGATAAGGTTGTTGCTTTCTTTGCTCAATTATTTTGATGCATCTCACATATATCGAAGAGGGAATAAGGTGGCTGACAAGCTCGCAAATTTAGGTTACGGTATGAAGATGCCGAAAATATGGGATGAACCTCCTGCTGAAATAATTAAGTACCTTCATGAAGACGCAAATGGCAAGTAGGTTATTGAAGGATATAATCAAAGGTTAGTTATTAGCTATCAAATATTGCATTTCACCAACAAGCAAAGTCAATTAATGCCAGGTTGAAAGCCATGCATGTACAGTTGTTATCTTGTTTCTTGTTTTCTTTTATTTTTTAATATTTGATCAGATGTACAGAAGTCATTATAAAGCATGTGCAGATTATATTTTTCCTTTACAATTACAATTTGATATGGGATTCAATTTTCTTAATTTCGAAGCATATATAGTAAAATGATAACAGATATAATTGGATGCCAAAGAGGCTCGAGAATCCAACCTATATATATACAACTGTTCCTACGAAATACTTTCTGATAATTAATGTGCTCACTCAAACCTAATAATGATATGCTAGGAATCGGGACTGTCCGATATCAGGTCAGAACTGTCATCAAGATTCGCACTAACAAGTTCAAAATTGATGTGAATCAAGTGTGCACGAATCTCAGATAGCTCCGACCAGTTATTGTACGTAACAGTCGCTTGAGCAAGCTGCAAAGACGGGCCTTTTATGGCTCAAGCCCAACCTTTCAGGCCTGTTAATAAATTTACTATATAATATTGTTCTGGGCCTATTCCAAACCTTGTTAATATCCTCATTCAACAATGAAGAATAGTTCCCTCTTCAATTAATTCTTGGTCCAATGCAGAAAACAACAATAATTCTGATAACTAATAAGCTTCAAGATTGTTAGTTCAAAAGGTCATGTAATGACATTTATTATTGTTGTCGTTGTTACTGTTACTGTTAATGTTATTGTTATCACTGGATTTGGTGTGGATACAATAGAGAAACTATTTTTAGGTGTTTAAATCAATATCAAAGATATATGGATAATAACTAATAATATTTTGAGGAAATTAAGGATAATATAGCAAGAGGAGGGATCTAGTTACAACAATTTTGAGTTACAACAAAGTTACTATAACTATTTTTTACATTTTCAAAGTCCAAGTCGTTAATCCAAACCGTTCAACATGATCTCTACAATAAAATGTGTTTCCAGATCAAATTTTACATCTTTTTGAATTTTTTTACTTTTTATTAATTATTTTACAAAAACTAGTCAAATTCAGACTATTGAATTTTGTATCCATCTTAATAAATAAATAAAAAATTCAAAAAATTGTAAAATTTGATCTAGAAGCACATTTTATTGTGGAGATCATGTTGAACGGTTTGAATCGACGATTTGAACTTTGAAAATGTAAAAAATAGTTGTGGTAACTAGATCCCTCCTCATATAACAATCATAATTATTATTAAAATTTGTTTAGTTAAATAGATTACTTGAGATAGCTTGAGAAAGTTAAGCATATTAGAATAAAGCTCTCCAAAGTTGATTCCGTTTTTGATTCATCTAATATTTTGTCTAAAGAAGCAACTGTTTTTCTTTTTCCAAACGGCAGGCTCTCTGAATATTTATTCTATACTTCTTCTTTTTCTTCTTTTTTGAGAAAAATATTTCTTCGGTCTTTACTTGATTTGCCTCGTAAGAATTCCCTACCGTCCTCTTCATGTTTCTACTTTTTGCAGTGTTCTAAATAGCGCGCTATAGCGTTTTTAGACCCCAAACGCTACGCTATGACATCAAAATGCGCTATTTGCGCTACGGCCGCTATAGCGTCCGTTATTTGCGCTATACAATATTGGTTTTTTTTTAAGTAATTTATATGAGTTTTAAATAAAGATAAAAAAAATTTCAAACCGAAATTGAATTTGTTGCTACTTGCTACAGATAAATCAATTTAAAATTGGGAATAGAAATAGAAATTTGAATAGAAAAAAAGTCCAAACCGAAATTAAAATTTGAACAGAAAAAAAAAATATGTCATGAATCATGATGCTTAAGATATTTTTAATAGGAAAAATCGATAGTTTATGATATTACTATGGATATTTTGAACCGCAATTTGGACTTTGTACGGGTTCAATATGAATATTATAATTTCTTAATTACTTTGGTGTTATTTATTGTTCTATGAGACTTTAGATATTTAGTACAAATATTGAATATACGAAATGTAAAAAAAAAAACGCTATTTGGAATAGCTTCCGCTATAGCGACGCTATTCGCTATAGCTTTTTTTTTAGCCTTCCCGCCACGACGCTATAAACACTATTTAGAACCTTGACTTTTTGTTACCGCTTAAACAACTGAGTTTTTTTCGTTGAGAAAAAAAATAAGCGGTAAGTGAAAAAACGGAGCTAACAATGTTTGGAATTGTCTCAGTAAATATTAGTGGTGCAAAAAGTTAAAAGAGTAATGTAAAAAAAAAATTAATATGGAAATATTTAAACTATGAAGAGGCGCATGAAGGGTAAAAATGTTTTTGATGTTAATATGATCGAAAATGCTATAAAAAAATTTAGTGACGCATTAAAAGAAAAAATAATTAAAATAAGCGGTGAAAAAAATAGTGTTGAGTAAGAGAAAAGGTAGATGGTACGATGAATTGTCCCGGCCATTCGTACCGATGATATGGTTTTAGTTTATTTCTTCTTTAATGTTATGAATATAAAAATCGGGATTTTCTTTTGAGTAAAAAAAAAAAAAATCGGGGTTTTAAAAGCACGCTACAACATCAAGCTTCGAGTTTATATATCTTGCTTTACTTGCTACTTTATTTTTTGTGGGAATTCCAGTAGGCATTTTACTTAGCTACTGAATAGTAAAATACAAATTAAGTAGTTAATCTGTACATAGCTTTGCAATAAAATTTATACATGCTTTCCTATTAATTTATTGTCAGTTTTTTTTTTGTTTTTTTCTCACAATCGTCGTAAAGAACCTATCTATCTCGGCGGGAGGTACGTCGCGCCATATTTTAATCTTCTTCATATCATGCCCTAACTTGGCAAGCTTGTCAGCAACTTTATTTCCCTTGCGGGAAAAGTAGAGTGCAGACTATAGGAAGGCAAGGAGCTCACTCAAGCTATAGTAGAGGAGCTCAGGACCTATGGGGGAAACGCTCATTTGTCAGAAAAGAGACAGAGGAGGCTTACAGGGTGGCATTTAAGGAAGGTAAATGCTTCCGCTGTCTCTCAAAAGACCACAAGAGAGCTGACTGCCGTGAACCGATTAGATGTTTTAAATGCAAGGGGATTGGCCATAAGTATGGTGGTTGTAGAAAGCAACAACAGGAACTAAAACAACCACCAAAGCCCCAGCAATATAAGTACCAGCAACACCATGGAGTCTCTTATGCTGAAGTCTTAAAACCACCAAAAATAACCGAAAATCTGGTGCACCACAAAGCATCAGAAACAAAACCAAAATCCCAAAACAAACCTCAATCAGGAGGAGTTAGCATGGATGATCTCTGGGAGGAAAGACCAGAGGAGTCACATGTGTACATGCCGATAAGAGAAGGGCTTAGACCACAGAACATGAGCCTGAGGTCTACAGGTTTAGTGGTAATGACTCAAGGGGTGCCAACGGAGGATATACCGGTCTTGCTGGAAAGACGGTTAGCTAGGCAGTTTGGGGGAGATCCGCGTTTAATTGAGGTATATGATGGTAACAGGGAGGATGATGCTCCTTTTGTTCTCATGGTGCAAAGTAGAGACAGGCTGCAGGAGATAGTGTGGAACAGCCCATATACTTTGAGAAGGGGAGTGCAAGTTGGGGTCATGATGTGGGAACAGGATTGGAATATGGTTTATGAGCCTGAACCATACCAAGCTTGGCTAAGGCTCTGGGATTTACCTTTTCACGCATGGAACACGGAGGACATTCGAAAGGTTACGACCGGCGTTGGAAGGATCACGGCAATTCTCCCTCATGGTAGGCAAGCAAGGCATTTTCTCCATGTCACCATAAGAGTTGCATGCGACGACCCGCACCAAATATCCCGTTTTCTCAAGTATCATGAAAACGGGCATGCTAGAAGAGTGAGGGTTCAGATCTTGCACTGGCGAGAGTGGCAGCAAGGTCCATATCCGCTGCAGCAAAACCAGTGGCCGCCTCAGCAAAATCTGGAGGTAAATCTGCCGGTAAACCCACCGGTCAACCCGCCCATCTCTCCACCAGAAGCGTCTTCCAACACCATGGCAAGTTCAGCTAGTACATCGAGTGGGGGATCAACTAATGCGCAAAGGCCAACTAGAGGAAGAACCATGAGTAAGCCCAGAAGTAGAGTGAAGAGTCTTAGGGTGAGAAAAACGTCCATGAAAAACAAGAGGAAGAAGGTCACACGGGTAACCACACAAGTTTGGAGGAAGAAAATCAGACAGCAAGCTGACATGGCGCTATCTCAGAGGGTGCTGTCACATGTAGAAATCCCAAAGGTTTCACACGAGGTTTTATATGTCAAACGGTCAGAATTTAAATTTCAGATCTTTGACAAAAAAGCTGGCCAAATTCTGCTCCAGGTAGGTCTGACATTCCTACCGAGCATGTATCATCACAACCTGTTCAGCATTAATTGTTCGGTCCTTTTTGGAGAACAATTTGGGAATAAAAAGTGTGCAAGGGATTTGATTGGACAAAAGGCAGAGGGTAGTTGTTTACTACAGCTAGTAGGAGGTCAGAGTGGGAGACATGGGGAAAAGGAGATAATTAATGGGGTGGATGACACCTTAGATGGATCTCTGGGACTGACTTCGAATAAACAACAAATTAGCAATAATGGGCTGAATCAATTGGGCTTTTATAACCAGCAGAGTTATCAACAGCAAGAGCAAGAACACCAAGTCCACAGCCAAGGAATGCTACTGCTGGGCCTTGATGCATGGGCTGAACTGATTAAAAGGAAGAAGGAAAGGGGCCGAGAACCAGCAGCTCAAATCACTCCTATAGCCGAACAAGGAGAAGCTGCACCCACTAGAGGAGATGATGATGCACCTGCCTTGTCAGAGGAGGAACTGCTGCACCCGCCGGGCTTCCCTACACCGAAATACAGGAAGAAAAATCAACCACCAACAAGGAGAAGTCCGAGGCTCAAACACAAACAAAACTATGGAGAAGCTAAACGTGCCAAGGGAGAAAAGATGATAGTTGATTTTGCAAAAAGGACTGAAGATATCCAGCCGGCACTTGCCATGGAACTAATTCAAGAGACGGGCATCACCCTAACGCAGAAAATCAAAGACATGTTCCTTGAGGCGCAGGATGGAGCTAGTCAAGGGCAAGAAGAGGATTTCCAAGCATTGATGCCATCTGTTGCCAATGAATGAACAAACAAGCTCCAAATTAGAAGTAGAATATTATGTACTAGCTAGTTTACTATTAATGTTAGAAAAAATCTTGTTTCAAGGAATGCCAAATTTTGTAAGATGTTGGGAGTGGAGAATGGCAGCCTTAGAAAATTGGAGTTGTGAGGGTAGCAGGGTTAGGATGATAAGTGGGAAAAATTTCATGGATATGTCATCAGTAATGAATGGTGGTAATAGGGTGTTCAGATTATGTAGTGCTTGGTTTTTAAATCAATTAAGCCCCCTAGATTGTAGTTCCAGCTATTTAAATGAATGAAGGAAGAAAATTAAAATTTTACTCTTGGAATGTTAGGGGGCTTAATGACAGAAAGAAAAGAATATTGGTGAGAAAAGAAATTGCAAATGAAAGGCCACATTTGATTTGTCTCCAAGAGACCAAATGGGAGATGGACAATAGCAAATTTATAAAGGAGACAATAGGGCATAAATACAACAGTTACCACACTATAAAGGCGTTGGGAGCAGCAGGAGGGCTGCTAGTAGCTTGGGATGAAACTTTTTTCTCTGAAATAGGCCATGAGCAAGGTCAATACTGTTTATCAGTGGACCTAGCTTTAAGTATGGACAACACTGTCATCAGATTCACAGGGGTCTACGGACCTTCTGACCACAGATCCAAAGAACCATTCTATGCCGAAATTAGAAGCTCAAAACCGCATCTTGAGATGCCATGGTTGCTAGCGGGTGATTTTAATGTAACTCTCAATCAAGATGAAAGAAGCAACAGCTCATATCCATTGCATGGCATGCTCCGATTTAGGCAAGTAATAAACTCGGCACGACTAATGGATTTACCGTTGCAAGGAAGAAGATTTACTTGGTCAAATGAACGTGATGAACCGACTTTTGTTAGGCTTGACAGATTCTTGATGTCAGAAACATGGGCAGCAGATTATCCGAACACTATCCAGACAGCCGGTACTGCAACAGCTTCGGATCATTGCCCATTAATATGTACCAGCACAACAAGGTTTCCGACACCCAATATATTCAGGATTGAGAATGCATGGCTCAAGCAACTGAAATTTAGGGAGATGGTAGAAGAGGTTTGGGCAACTCAACCAATGGCGCATAATGCAAGGGAATTATCAATTAAAATGGGAAACCTCACCAAGAAAATTACACAATGGAAGAAGGAGTATACGAAAAGCTTCAATTTGCAACAGAGATTGTGTAAAACAATCATTGCGTGGCTAGTCACACAAGCAGAACAAAGAGCGTTGACTATGGTAGAAAAGATGTTGCAAGCCGTAATCAAAGAGAGACACAAGCAGCTGCTGCTACAAGAGGAGGAAAAATGGCACCAAAGAGCAAAGGCGAAATGGATAAGCAAGGGGGATAAGAACACGAGATTCTTTCACCAAATGGCATCGGTTAGAAAAAGAAAAAATTGGATTGATGTGATTAAAGAGGGCGAACTTAGTGTCACCGAGCATCAGCACAAGGCAAAACTTTTATTCAAGCATTTTGTCAACCTTGTAGGCACCTCTCATGTGGGATCACTTGGATTTGATTACTCGCTGTTGTTTCAACATACCGTGCAAGATGCACAAGGGCTGACACGGTTGATAACTGGTCATGAAATAAGTTCGGTCTTGCAACACATGCCTTTGAATAAGGCACCGGGCCCGGACGGCTTTACAGCAGAATTTTACCGAACTTTTGCTCAGTTGTTAATACCTGATCTAGTACGGGTATATAATACATTGCAGGTGGAGAGGGATGCCACACTCTATCCCTTGAATGATGCATATGTGACTCTCATACCAAAAAAAGAAGGCGCCTTGACAACTGGGGACTTTAGGCCGATTAGCTTGGTTAACTCAGTGCAAAAAATCTTTTCCAAATTGATGGCAAACCGATTGAAAGACCAAATTGCGACCATCGTATCTCCAAATCAAACAGGTTTCATAAAGGGGAGATTGATCAACGAGGGATTCTTGTATGTGCAGGAATTAACAACCATGGCTACAAAACAGAAACAAAAGGTTGGATTATTCAAAGCAGATGTGTTTAAAGCCTTTGATACTCTGTCATGGGATTTCTTAAATAGAATTTTATTGGCCAAAGGATTTCCGCAAGGTTGGATTGGCTGGATTAACAGAGCAGTGCTTCAAGGGTCTACAAAAGTTCTACTCAATTCAATCGCGGGGAAGAAAATTACTCTCAAAAGGGGTCTTAGACAGGGCGATCCCTTATCGCCTCTCCTCTTTATTATAGCCATGGATTTTCTCACTGCATGGACGACGAAACTGACGTCTTCGCACTTTCTGCAAGAGCCCTTTACGGGTTGTAAAACATGCATTCTCTTTGCCGATGATACCCTCTTCATCATAAAACCAACAACACAGCAAGCTCAATTTCTGAAAATAATACTCCACATTTTTCATGACCTCTCGGGATTGAGGGTAAATTTGGAAAAATCTGAATTTATCCTAACGGCGGCAACTACTCAGGAGACGAATAACCTGGCACAAATTCTGCAATGCAAAGCATCCCAATTCCCTATGACATACTTGGGGCTGCCCCTTTCCAACAAAAAACTTAACAAGAGTCAATACTTTCCATTAATACACAAAATAACAAAGAAGCTGTCATTTTGGAAAGCTTCCATGTTGTCCATTGGAGGAAGGCTAACACTCATGAAAGCAACGCTTACAGCCATGCCACTCTATATGATGCAGACTTTTTTGTTACCTAATTGGGTGATTAAAAAGATAGACCAAATAAGAAGGCGATTTTTGTGGCATGGGCACAGGAGCCAAAAGACTAGAGGAATCAACTTAATAGCTTGGGAATTAGTCATAAAACCTAAAGTAATGGGAGGGCTAGGGGTGTTAGACTTGAGAATCCTAAACAAGGCCTTATTAGCAAAAATAATGTTTCAATGGTTGCAACCAAGTAGACCGGCATGGATGGCTATAGTGCAACTCTCGAATCCAACGGTTAGGCCCTGGGAATTGGTGAACAAAACACCATTTTGGGCAAGTTTAGCAAAGATAGGGTCTTTTTTCAAATTTTCGGTGTTGTTTGCTATGGGAAAAGGAACTCACATCAGATTTTGGCAAGATAATTGGGGTGCTCAAAAGTTTATGGACAAATATCCCGAGTTGTATTCTTTTGCCATGCAGCAGAATGCATCGATCGCACAAAGCATCAACCATCATAATTGGAGCATTCAAGTACTCAACACAAGGTCACAAATGGCGGCTGAACAGTTGCAGCAGCTGTTAGAAGAGCTACCAATGCTAAACAGGGCAGTGGAAGACGACAAAGTCACATGGAGATGGACGGCTCATGGCCTCTTCTCGGTAAAATCTTTCTACAGTGCCATCATCAAGGGACCATACATAGATACGAACTTGCAGAATATTTGGGCTGTTAGAGCACCAACTAGAGTTATGGTTTTTGCTTGGTTAATGTTGCAAAACCGAATTCTAACAATTGATAATTTAGCGAGGCGAGGATGGGAGATGGTCAACAGATGTTGCATGTGCAAGGCCAATGCAGAGACGGTAAAACACCTCTTTAGTAGATGCCAATATGTCAGAATGCTGACAATGCAGATAATTGGTTATATCCCGGAATTGAGACAGTGCCGATACTTCACTAATGGCAACTACAAGCAAGCCATGCTCAACTCCAAATCAAACAAAGTAAAGCAAGTGCAGCTCACCATGGCGTTTGTATTATGGAGGGAGAGATGCAACAGGACATTCAATGAGCAGCATCAAACGATTACACAAACGGCGCATGAGGTGTTGTCAGAGATGGCTACTTGGTTCCAGGAACGGTAGCAGTACGCATACCAGTACAAAGGGTCGCAGCAAAAATTATTGCAAATCGTTTTAAGGCCTTGCTGAATACTGTTCTTTCAGTTGGGTTTTATGAATTACTTTATTCTCTTTTTTGTAATTTGAACTTGACACCCCTGGTGTCTTTTTAATGAAATCTAGGAGCTTGACTCCTAAGTTTTAATCAAAAAAAAAGAAGATCGATAACAAATTTCGCATCTCCCTCGATCCAGATTTTGAGCCAGCCATTTTCCACTGCCAACTCCAGTCCTCGTTTAGCCGCAACAAGCTCTGCAACACAATTTGTGGCCTTCCCGATTCGCTCAGAATAACCGAGCAAGAAGGCACCGTCATGGTCTCTAAAAACGCCTCCGATGCTTGCTGATCTTGTTTTTGAAGAACCGTCAAAATTCAGCTTTACTTGACCTCGCGTCGGCTTTTTCCATTTACGTGTCATCTCGATCGATCAGTTTGTTCAGGTAGTTGGATTGGATTCAATCTTTGATGGAGGGAGAAAATACTGTGACGCGCATCATATGCAATGCAACCTGGAGACTGCAGAAAACCGACAGTTGTCCTGTGTACAGATGACCCGAAATAGAAAGATCCGAAGCCTTTTTCTGCTAGGTCACAAAATATATAAAACCACAAAATAGAAAATCAAAGAATCTTTTTGTAATTATTTCAGATTTGGAGTTTGAAGTTCGGCTATCGGTACCGGGCCAAATCTACTATTGCTTCCATTCGGTATTTATCTACTTGTTTCTTTCTCTTTGAGGGTTTAGAATTCTGAGTAAAGATATTTTGTTCGCTTCGGAAGAAGTGAAGCAGAGAAAGAAAAAGGGTTTTAAATTGTTGGAGTGAAAGGCGAAGCGTCGCGTCCGTACGGGGGTCGCGTGTATTTATACAATGTTACACAATTAACTGGAAATTTTTTATCTGTAGAAATTAAAATAAAGAAAGAGAGAGAAACATAAAGAGTACATTATATTTTTGATTGGTAGAAAGATATGTAAGATTTCTACCGATCCTAAAACTCAAAAAATTGGATCGGTAGAAATCCTACCGATCCAAACTTAGTTTTTTTAAAAAAAAATTGATGTATAGATGGAGGAAATTCTTATATTAGATTTCTAATAAAAATATGAAAAGTTTTTCAAAAAATAGATAGAATGTTTCTATTATATCTAAATTTTAAAATACTCTATCTATTTTCGCTAAAAAAGTTATATTTTACTTAAAAAATTGAAAGGAAAAAAAAAACAAACTAGTTTTTAGATCGATAAAATTTTTACCGATTTTTCTATCCATAAAATATGATGTACTCTTTCTCTCTCTTTCTTTTCTTTAATTTCAACGGATAAAAAATTTCCCAATTAGCTGCATAGTTTCGAATTTTGATAATTTCGGAGAAAGGGGTAGTCAACTGAGAGCCGTACGATCTGAGTAATGCATTAATTTCGGCACCATCGCACGGCTATGGGTAAAAAGGTGCGTCCCGCACTGTCTTCATAGGCCACAGTTATTAACGAGGACAATTGATATGCCTCGTGTCTTTTGTATTCCACTTAGGGCTATCAACGAGCTGGCTCGGGCCGAGCTGGATCCGAGCTCAGCTTGTTAATTTTGAATCGAGTTTTTACTGAGCGAGCTGGATTTAGGTCATCCGAGCTAAAATTTTAGTTTGAAAACGTGACGAGGCAGCTCGAACTGGCTCGCTGGGTCTGGCTGGATCTTGTTTTAACCGAGCTGGATCGAGCAAGATAGTATAAAATGCACATAAATTCATACAAATTCACAAATTGATGCCTAGCCGAACCGGCGAGCAAGCTAAGCGCCAGTTTTAACTCGTTAATTCTGAACCGAGCTAGTGTCGAGATGGCTCGTTAATAGCTCGGTCCAGTAACGAGCAAGTCAGGTGCGAGTCACGATCGAGCCATGAGCTACGAGTTTTTTTGCCACCCCTAATTCCGCTGTGTCTCACATTCTCGATCCTGTCCACACTAACTTCAAAATTGATACAAATTAAATGCGCAAATTTTAATGTGAATCGGATGGTTCCGACCAGTCATCCGATCACCGCCACCCGCCCTTTTATCGTTCAAGCCCAACCTTATAGGCCTGATATATTAACTATATTGTACTGGGCCTGATTCCAAACCTTGTTAATATCCTCATTCCACAATGAAGAATAGTTCCCACTTCAATTTATTCCTTGGTCATATGCTGAAAACCTTAATTACAATAACTAGCAAACAATACTATTACATGCTATGCTATAAAATTTCTATTGTTGCTGTTATTGTTATTGTTATATTTTGTGTGGACACTAGAATGAATTATTTTTAGGTGTTTAAATCAATATAAAATTTATTTGGATATAATAACAATAATATTTTTTTTGAGAAAAGGATAATAACAATCATATTAATTATTATTATTTGCTTCTGGATGTTTTTTTAGTTAAATAGATAACTTGAGATAGCTGAGCACGTGAAGCATATTTTGGAGCATATTAGAATAAAATTCTGGATTTTGTCAAAAAAAAATTAAACCCTGGAAGAAGCAACTGTTTTCAAACCGAAATTTTTAAATATAGCACAGTTCAAAAAAAAATATACCAAAACGGCACCGTTTGGCAGGAATTTCAAATTTAGCACGGCCGCAGATCAGCTGAGCGGCCCCATTTACTGGGGACCGCAGATCAGCTGAGCGGCCCCAGAAATGGGACTGCAGATTGGCTGAGCGGACCTGGGGGCCGCAGATCAGCTGAGCGGCCCCAAATTTTTTTTTTTTTAGACCTGGGGGCCGCAGATCAGCTGAGCGGCCCCCCATTTTTTTTTTTTTTTTTTTTTAGATCTGAGAGATAAAAATTCGAATTTTACGAAACTTTAAACGGCCATAAAACGGCGCTCGAGTGTCCGATTTAAGCAAATGACCACTTTTCGGAAAGCTTGTGAAAATGCACATGCGTCCGAACTAGCTTTGCTAGATTTCCAAATTCAGAATCGCAAAAAAATAAATGGAAGAGCCTCAAAACTTCAGTTGAAGTTTCCGATTAAGATTTTCATTTCTATTCTCAAATCTACGTAGCTCAGTAAATTAGTATTCTAAAAGTTCATTAGATAACTAATTTACTGAGCTACGTAGATTTGAGAATAGAAATGAAAATCTTAATCGGAAACTTCAACTGAAGTTTTGAGGCTCTTGCCTTTGTTTTTTTGCGATTCTGAATTTGGAAATCTAGCAAAGCTAGTTCGGACGCATGCGCATTTTCACAAGCTTTCCGAAAAGTGGTCATTTGCTGAAATCGGACACTCGAGCGCCGTTTTATGGCCGTTTAAAGTTTCGTAAAATTCGAATTTTTATCTCTCAGATCTAAAAAAAAAAAAAAAAAAAAATGGGGGGCCGCTCAGCTGATCTGCGGCCCCCAGGTCTAAAAAAAAAAAAAAAAAAAATTTGGGGCCGCTCAGCTGTTATGCGGTCCCCAGTAAATGGGGCCGCTCAGCTGATCTGCGGCCGTGCTAAATTTGAAATTCCTGTCAAACGGTGCCGTTTTGGTATATATTTTTTTAAACTGTGCTATATTTAAAAATTTTGGGTTTTCAAAAGGACGATTTTGGATCAGTGTTTGATTAATCTAATATTTTGTCAAAAGAAGCAACTGTTTTCCTTTTCCTAATGGCCGTCTCTCAATATTTCTTCTTTCCGCTTGGAATCCCCAATCCTATTTGGATTTGGCGTCAAGTTACCTCCCATTTACTATTTAAATTATATCTTAGGAGGCGCTTCTCCTTTCCTCTAAACCTTTCCTCCCTCTTTAGCCTTTGTTGTTCACCCTCCATCTCTCTCTCTCTCTCTCTCATCTTTTTTTTTTCGGGGAGTATATCAAAGATTGAATAAATCCCAACTCATTAAACAAACTGATATCAAACATTAATTTACAAAAAGTTTGCATACAATCCCGATCGAGATGATATGCAATTGCTTAACAAGCAGTGTTAGAGTATATTGCATAAGTAGGGCACCAATTTATCTTGCCGCAAGATACAATCATCACAATGCAGAGCCACCCAAATGGAAAAAGCCGGAGCGGGGTTACGTCAAGCTGAATTTTGACGGTTCTACAAAAACAAGAAAATCAAGCATCGGAGGTGTTTATAGAGACCATGACGGTGCGTTCTTGCTCGGTTATTCTGAGCGCATCGGGAAGACCACAAGTTGTGTTGCAGAACTTGTTGCCGCAAAACGAGGACTGGAGTTGGCATTAGAAAATGGCTGGCTCAACATCTGGATTGAGGGAGATGCGCAATTTGTTGTCGATCTTCTTGTAAAGTCAAATCGGGTAAAGTCGAAGGACCATGTCATGCACGCAAACGAGATACGAAAGTTGGCTTCTTTGCTTCATCATTTTGATGCCACTCACATATCCCGCAATGGAAATAAGGTTGCTGACAAGCTTGCGAAATTAGGGCATGATGCGAAAAAGATTAAAATATGGCGCGACGTACCTCCGGCCGAGATAGATAGGTTTCTTTACGACGATGCAACTGACAATTAATTCATATAGGATAGGAAAGCATGTACAGATTTTCTTGTAAAGCAATGTACAGATTGACTACCTAATTTGTATTTTACTATTCAACAACTAAGTAATAGATGTATTCAATTCGCTTCTGAAATCTATAGCGTAATAAAGTAAGTTATTTTTGCGTGCTTTTAAAACATGCAGCGCAAAAACAACTCCGCAATTTTTTTATTTAAAATAATGGCAGAATAAGGTGTGTTTATGGGCTGAACCGCGGCCCACTATTAATTTCCTTTTTGTTGACAATATGGGCCTTTTAAAAACGCCTGCCAGCTTTCATGTCTTTTTTCCACTTAGTAAATGGAAAGATTCCTTGTGTTTGTACTGGCCTCATTTGGTTGTACAACAGCATCCCTCTCCTGCAGTACAGTACCTAATGTTGTAGTACCTCCTCTCAAAAACTTAATTAGTTCCTCCATTTAAAATCGTTGTTTGAGGGGAAAAAAATAATTAAACCCTGTATTGATGATGCGTATAATTTTAATGTTTTGTAAATATAACAAGGAGATATATAGGCTTGAATACAAATAGACTAAACAAACAAGAAGAAACCATATATGGGTAGTACAAATGATTACTATCATAAGCTAGCTTGTACTACAAACAGTAACACACCTAACTCAAATCTAAACTTATCACATGGTTATATAGGTGATGAAGGAAAGGAAAAGCTTTCCAGGAAAAAAGTGAGGGAATAGCAAGGAGATGAACTCTTGAGATGAAAACGCATCATTGAGTGCAGCGTTGATGATCTCCTTTGTTTGTTGGAGGAAAAAAAAAACAGAGAAAACAGGTCATCGCCAGCGCTGCATTCAATTATGTGTTTTTCGTTTCTTGGACACTATTAAGATGAAATTCAACACATAATTGTGTTATGCTGTGATGTAATTCATATACCAATGAAAGTTTTCACAGAACTCTGAGGCTTCGATTCAACTGACAGTAAGTTTATTTTTATATAATTCCTTTTAAACGCTCTTAAATCATATGGACCACTTGAAACATGTTTGGGAAATTCAATTGCCACTCGAGCCTAATCCTATCTCTCAAAACAATATCTCTATCATACACCTCCAGTATGAGCTCGGTGACACGACAACAGTGTATAATCCCTACAATTCTTCAAAATTCCAATGACTACACCATCAGCTTGTACCGAGTACTCCATAAGCAACTGGTAACTTTTAACTATGGCAAGTAAGTGTATAATGTTTTCCTTTTCTTCTTCCTCAATGTCAATCAGCACAGCTTTCTATTCAGGTATATAGCCCACTAACCTTGTCCAGCCCCAATTACATCCCATTTTTCCAATATTTCCTTCATATGTGGATGCCGCTTCTCCCCTACTCTAAACTGATGTCCCGTTCCGTCAATTTCAACCAAACTACAATCTTGTATTTCTAATCCTAGCCTTCTTGTGTTTGCCAAAAACAGTGCATGCATTAGATACGAGAACATAGACCCCGCTATTATCAGGTTCTAGCTGCAACAATTGTTGAGAACACACTCTGCTAAGCCCGTATCTTTATGGAACCGACAACCAGACAATAAGGCACCCAAAACATAGTGCATCAGGTTCCATGGGCAAGATCTCAACCAATATCTAGCCGTGACGAGTTGCCCATTTCGAGCCAACAACGTCCACCATGCACCCAGACACAGTGTCCGATATTTCGTTTGATCCCATAATATCTAACCCAGAGTTCAGGCAAGCACAGAGAATACCAATAAAGAAATGCTATCAGGCATAACGTCATACCACTGCATATCATAAAATAGATGCAATACCACTGAACCCCAACCTTGAATTGCAAGACCTTTTTATCATGGTGATCCAACCAAGTAAATTCTTCTCTCTCATTCCATTAAAAACATCCAGAGCTGCAATCAATTCACCACACCTTGCATACATTTCGGTCAAAGAGCTGCCAACGAGAAAAGGTACCCTTACTGCATTTCTGTTCAAATAGCCATGAACCCGCTTCCCCTGCTCCTGCGCACCAAGATACACACAAGCAGCAAGACAACAACCAGAGTGTAATCATCATGGGGAAAACCCCTGAGCTTGCATCGGGGAGAAAACATCCAAACCTTACCTAGACCTACACACTCTGAACGTAGCAGGCAATCATAGCACTCCAACAAGAAGTGCTCCTCTCCGGCATTTAATCGAACACCTTGGAAGCAGTGGCTAAATCGCCGGGTGTACCCAACGCTTTGTACATGTCTACATGAGGTTTATACGAAAGATTTGAGGCTCGTAAATAGAGGTTTAAATGGATTTGAAGCAAAATAAAAAAATTGAAAGTCACAGAGATTTAAAGTGGTAAAAAAAATGACGACACAAATATAACTCAAAAGTTATTCTTCGTGGATCTCATTTGAAATGGAAAATCGAGTAAAAAATGTTTGTATTTTCAAATTCGCAAAATTCATTACCGATTAGCAGAAAAATGAACGAAAATGGTCAAAGGAAAAAAAAGAGTGGGTGAAAAGAATATTTACTTTTTTAGTTTGAAGACAAAAGTAGTTAGAAGTTAAAACTATTCAGATTTAGAATTTAAATGCTTTCATATAGAGGTTTAAATGCTTGCGATTAGAATTATAAAATGTTATAAATAAAGTTTTAAATTCTTGAATATGAGTGCTGAAAATGGAAGTTAGAATTAAATATTTGGGGGGGGGCACGCTCGGGAATTTTTTTTTGGGTGGCAATTATCAGGTTCCTTCATAACATTATATTGGAAAATGGCAAAACATTATGACGGATTTATTATTTGCCTATTATCTGACCTCGCAAATATAATAGATTCGGTGTAAATTAAAGTTTGATTCTAATATTATTTGCCTACTATCTGAATTTATCTAACATTCATAATATAATTTGCCTACTAAATCAAAGTTTGATTTAGGAGTGTCAATGGTACCTTTTAAGCCGTTTACCTGATCTGTATCGTATTCGATAAGACGGGTAGGGTTAAGATTTTTTTTTCGTTAGCTTATTGGATATGGGTATGGATAAGAATTTTTTTCGTTAAACAAATGAGTAAGTGTATGGGTAATGACTATTTTATACCCGTTATCCTATAGGGTAATTATAAAATCTAAATATATATATTCAATTTAATTTCCAACTCACCTAAATATATATATTCGTGTTTTTGAATTTTTTTCCTTTATAAAAAAAAAAATTAGTTGGAATTAATTGCACATTTATTTTTATTTTTTATTAGAAATGTAATTACATATGTGTGAAATGAATGAGTTTTTTTATATTTAATTTGTAAATTATAATAAAACTAATTATTATATTAGTATTATCTGTTATTCATCTGCTACCGTTTCGTTACCCGATAATATTAACGGGTAAGAGTAAGATATGATAAGGTCAATTTTTAATGGGTATGGATAAAGTCAATATTAATGAGTATGTGTATGAAAATGCCTCCACCCGACCCGTACGTACCCATTGAGTTTGATTCTTGATTTAGTATTACAATTAATTCATAGTACCTCAGTTGAGTATTCCATCTAACTGTCAAATACTCAAATGACTTCCGTTTTTATAAAGAAAAAAAAAAAAAAGTCGTTCGCAATATTAAAAGGTTCTAATTAAATATATTAAGAGTAGGGTTCAAATCTCCATAATTATTTTGCTTTTTTTTTTTCTTCGAACAAAATGACACTAATAACATTGAACATATTTCCGTACCTTAATTACAGAACAAATATCTGGAACAGAATTTTCAATTTTCCCATTCCGAATTTCACTAAAATATTTATATATTAAAAAGAATAATAAAATCATGTACGGAAATTTGCACAAATATATGTAAAAGTATTACCGGAAGAGTGAGGCTACAGTACTATGCATAGCACACATTGGTCCGTGCTACGGCTCAATATTTGAGTTTTCAAAATTCTAATGGTCCATCCGAACCATTCAACATGATTATAAAATAAATATGTACTTGCAAACTAAATTTTATATTTTTTTTAATTTTTTTACTATTTTTTAGATAGGTAGAAAATCACTGTTTTTGGATAGTCTAGAATTTTCAGATTAAGTGATTTTATACCTATCTAAAAAAATAGTAAAAAAATTTGCAAAAATGCAAAATTTGATTTGCAAATACATATTCATTTTATAATAATGTTGAAGAGTTCAGATCGACTATTAGGATTTTGAAAACTCAAATATTGAGCTGTAGCATGGACCAATCCGTGCTATGCATAATACCGTAGCCTCACTCTTAGCGGAATATATGTTTCTTAAGATTTAGAAGCATACATCAAAATTTATTTTTCTTGAGATTCAACATCTAAACGCACATGTTAAGCCAACACTCTGAATCGCATACATTTCAGATTTCATGCAAAAGTTAGATATTATTTCAAAAACAGAGATTCTCATTGTTTTTTCTCTACAATCGAAAAAAAAAAAGTTTCAACAAAAAAGTAAAACAGGTATTTTCAAATTAGTTAAATAAGCTCTTCTACAAATATTGATGCATTATCTAATACGGTTTTGAAATGGACTGGCCGATCTAGGACTAGACCGGATAACTCGGAGTTCCGACCCGGACCGTGTCCCAAAGTTAGACCGGACCGGACTAAGGCTAGGGACGGTCCTGGCACGGGTCTGATTCGTTTTTTTTCTCCCGGCCCGTGTAGGACTAGACCGTGTAGGCCCGTGAACCCGTCTCAGATCAGACCAGACCAAAAAAAAAAAAAATTGGGAGATTTTCATGTATACCTCTCAAAACTTATAAATTTTGGAGAATTTCATGTATATCCCTCAAAAACTTCTAAATTATGTGTAGCAGCCCTAAAAAAAAACCGCCGGACCGTGTCAATTTGGACCACGGTCCAAGCACGGATTTCGACCGACCCCCAATTACTCGAACCGCCGGACCCGTGTGAACCGTGGCCCGGCCCGTTTTCAATTCACTATTATCTTATCTATATACTTTTTTAAAATTCCAAATTTATTAATTTCTTAGAGTTGTTTAAAATGGAAGTAGCCAATCTACAAGACTAATTACCGAAAATTGTTTCATCCCACACCTATATATAAAAACAACGATCAAGAACAATTGGCCCTATAAAAAACTATAACAGATCGCAGATCGATCCAACAGAACAGATGCATAGAAAACTTCTCATAATGAAATCCTCTCAATCGCTAACATAATTTTTTTTTCAAAAGATAAACCAAAATTAATCAATTAGGCCCCCAACAAATCAGGTGATATGCCTTATTCAGCTTCTCCTCCGGCATCTTCGCTTTGAGAAACGCATCACCGGCCGCAGCAGATCCCCTTTCAGCAATGCGAGAATTAGAAGAAGCCGTCTGATTGGCCTTGGTTGAAACAGAGCTTGCACCGGCACGATTAGAAGCCCGCTGGTAGAGGGACCGCATTGTGTAATTCCACCGGCACAACCCGACTTGATCCTTGAGAGCTTCCACAACAGCGACACTCGCAGCCACCACCACTGGTGCTTTGCTCTTGATCGCTCCGCTCATTTCTATGTTTTACAAGAGATCTGGTTTACAAGAGAGATTGGAGAAGAGAATTGTTGAACTAAGTCGTTTTTCGGCTTGTACTGGAAGTTTTGATTTGGGAAAAGAAGGAAAAGATGGATCTGTATTTATGGAGCGGATCGCGAGAAAGGAGGGATGAAAGGAAGAGGAAAGTATTGATCGGAGAAACTATGGGCGGTTTGCTGGTGATTTTGATGGTTTCGGGTGGGGCCCGTATATTCTGGAGTTTTGTCCGTTTGAGCCCGGAAACTTGGTATTTTGCAAAAAAATTTATAAACCGTAATTAAAAAATTAATTTTTAGGAAACCAGCATGATTATTTTTTTTTTTACAAAAATTATAAGAACCGAAATGTCATTTCGATCCCAAAATTTTTTTTTTTTTGGACCGAAATGGCATTTCGGTCCGGTCCCATTTTTGAATTTTTTGTGGCACTTTTTCACAAGTTTTTATATGAGCCGCCGTAGAAAATTCATAAAGGAGACCGGACATTTCAGTCCGGAATAAAAAAACAATTTCGAACCGAAATGCCATTTTGGTTCTTATGATTTTTGTAAAAAAAAAATAATTATGTTGGTTTCGTAAAAATATTTTTTTTAATTATGTTTATAAAAAAAATTCATATTTTGCCCGTGAATTTAGAGTTTTTCTTTTAGAAATTAAAAAATTTAATTTTTCAAAAAATAGATGAAACCAGACTAATAGTACAGTTTCACCATGTGCAAGTTTTTAGGACCACCTCAATAGTGCGTATCTAGTGTTTTTCAAATGTAAAACAAATTTGTGCGAACACTACAGGGACAGCACCTTCCATCAGTTCTGGATGGACCCATAACATTAGTACAGTTTTGTTTATTTTTTAAAAGATAAAAAATTAATCAATCTATTTTCTGAAGATTTGATTTTTTTTCATTTTTATAAAAAAATCTGAATTTTACAATTGTTTGAGCAAAACGTTAAATCATCTCGTTCACCTTTTTAATATCTCTAGGTTGTGCTCCACAAAGGAAGAGGGGAAGGCAAGGAAAGGAGCGGGTATGGTAATAACCTCCTCTACACTCTAATAAGGTTACAAAATTTAAATAGTTTGTATATAGAATTCACCACATTTCCCTTCCTCTCCCCCTCCTCTTCCCCTAAAAAATTCACATTATGGAGCAAGTAAACAAGATCGGATCAAGTCCAATAACTCCTCTCTCCCCTTCTAGAGCACACCCCTAACATCATTGGTAGTTAAAAAAAAAAGACACTAGATACTACGGATGTCTGAAGTTACTAAAGTGTCACGAATTTATTTAGCACGAGTGATCCAATTACACTATTTTATGGTGACACATCTTAACACCATATATTTATAAATTATTTTTGTAATTTTAAAATCCAAACAGTCAATCCGAACCGTTTAACATGAACTCCATATTAAAATGTGTTTGGAGACCAAATTTTACATTTTTTTTTAATTGTTTAATTTTTTTTAGAATTTTTAAAAATAGTTGTTTTCAATGGTCCAAAATTTATGATCACCTCACATGGTGAGAAAATCTCATTTGACATAGAGAGCAACAAATGGGTGTACACGTCTAGAGACTGCAGGTACAAGGTCGTTGTGAAGAACAATCATCAGGTGAAATGCTCGTGCCAAAAGCCTCAACTCACCGAAATACCATGTGTACATGTGATGGCAGTGTGTAAATTAAGGTAAAAATCGGAACAAAATACCTCAGGGGTCGGTGCGCGTAGCCAGTCCGCGTACCACGCGGTGCACGTGCCCAGTCCGCGCACCGTCCAATCTGGTGCGCGGACTGGGTACGCGTGGGTGGTAACTATGGACATAAGACCAACTAGGTGGTATTGATTTTATTTTTATTTTTTTTCGTGGTAACTAAAAAAAAGGGGTTAAAATCTCCATAATTATTTTGCTTTTCTTTTCTCCGAACAAAATGACACTAATAACATTGAACATATTTCCGTACCTTAATTACAGAACAAATATCTGGAACAGAATTTTCAATTTTCCAATTCCGAATTTCACTAAAATATGTATATATTAAAAAGAATAATAAAATCATGTACGGAAATTTGCACAAATATATGTAAAAGTATTAGCGGAATATATGTTTCTTAAGATTTAGAAGCATACATCAAATATTTCTTGAGATTCAACATCTAAACGCACATGTTAAGCCAACACTCTGAATACATTCAGATTTCAAGCAAAAGTTCGATATTATTTCAAAATCAGAGATTCTCATTGTTTTTTCTCTACAATCGAAAAAAAAAAGTTTCAACAAAAAAGTAAAACAGGTATTTTCACAGAGGAGAGATCCAATTACATCTTTTTTTTTGACACATCTTGACATTGTTTTTTTTATAGACCAATTTTACAATTTCAAAATCCAAATAGTCGATCCGAACCATTCAACATGATCTCCAAGCACATTTTAATATATCCATCATGTTGAACGGTTTGGATCGACTATTTGGACTTTGAAAATGGTAAGTGTCAAAGTGTGTCACTAAAAAAGATATAATCCGATCCCTCCTCATTTTCATATTAGTTAAATAAGCTCTTCAACAAATATTGATGCATTATCTTATCTATATATTTTTTTTAAATTCCAAATTTATTAATTTCTTAGAGTTGTTTAAAATGGAAGTAGCCAATCTACAAGACTAATTACCGAAAATTGTTTCATCCCACACCTATATATAAAACAACGATCAAGAAAAATTGGCACTATAAAAAACTATAACAGATCGCAGATCGATCCAACAGAACAGATGCACGGTCAAATAATGAAATCCTATCAATCGCTAACATAATTTGTTTTTCCAAAAGATAAACCAAAATGAATCAATTAGGCCCCCAACAAATCAGGTGATATGCCTTATTCAGCTTCTCCTCCGGCATCTTCGCTTTGAGAAACGCATCACCGGCCGCAGCAGATCCCCTTTCAGCAATGCGAGAATTAGAAGAAGCCGTCTGATTGGCCTTGGTTGAAACAGAGCTTGCACCGGCACGATTAGAAGCCCGCTGGTAGAGGGACCGCATTGTGTAATTCCACCGGCACAACCCGACTTGATCCTTGAGAGCTTCCACAACAGCGACACTCGCAGCCACCACCACTGGTGCTTTGCTCTTGATCGCTCCGCTCATTTCTATGTTTTACAAGAGATCTGGTTTACAAGAGATTGGAGAAGAGAATTGTTGAACTAAGTCGTTTTTCGGCTTGGACTAGAAGTTTTGATTTGGGAAAAGAAGGAAAAGATGGATCTGTATTTATGGAGCGGATCGCGAGAAAAGAGGGATGAGAGGAAGAGGAAACTATGGGCTGTTTGCTGGTGATTTTGATGGTTTTGGGTGGGGCCCGTATATTCTGGAGTTTTGCCCGTTTGAGCCCGGAAACTTGGTATTTTTGCCCGCGGATTTTAGAGTTTTTCTTTTAGAAATTAAAAAATTTATTGTTTCAAAAAATTAGATGAAACCAGACTAATAGTACACTTTCACCATGTGCAGGTTTTTAGGAGTTCGGATCCGGTGAAGTAACTCAACTTTTGAGTTTTAGATCGAGACCGTCTGATTTGAATCCGAGAAAATTCATCTTTGAAGTGAGCGCACACATTCCGATGACGAATTCGAATTTCGAAACGATCTCGAACGACGAATTCGAATTGGATGGTCTCGATCCAAAACCCAAAGATTGGGTTACTTTAGGGGATCCGGACCCGGTTTTTAGGACCACATCAATAATGCGGTTCTAGACTTCTAGTGTTTTTCAAACGTAAAACAAATTTGTGCGAACACTACTGGGACGGCACCTTCCATCAGTTCTGGATGGACCCATATCATTAGTACAGTTCTGTTTATTTTTTAAAAGATAAAAAATTAATCAATCTATTTTCTGAAGATTTGATTTTTTAAATTTTTATAAAAAAATATGAATTTTGCAATTGTTTGAGCAAAACGTCAAATTATCTCATTCACCTTTTTAATATCTCTAGGTTGTGCTCCACAAAGGAAGAGTGGAAGGCAAGGAAAGGAGCGGGTATAGTAATTACCTCCTCTACACTCTAATAAGGTTACAAAATTTAAATAGTTTGTATATAGAATTCACCTCATCTCCCTTCCTCTCCCCCTCCTCTTCCCCTAAAAATTTCACATTATGGAGCAAGTAAACAAGATCAGATCAGGTCCAATCACTCCTCTCTCCTCTTCTAGAGCACATCCCTAATATCATTGGTAGTTAAAAAAAAAAAGACACTAGATATTACGAATGTCTGAAGTTACTAAAGTGTCACGAATTTATTTAGCACGAGTGATCCAATTACACCATTTTATGGTGACACATCTTAACACCATATATTTATAAATTGTTTTTGTAATTTTAAAATCCAAACAGTCAATCCGAACCGTTTAACATGAATTCCATATTAAAATGTGTTGGAGACCAAATTTTACATTTTTTTTAAATTGTTTAATATTTTTTTATAATTTTTAAAAATAGTTGTTTTCAATGGTCCAGAATTGTCTGGAAACAGCAATTTTGTACACATCGTAATAAATACTAAAAAAAAGTTCCAAAAAAATGAAAACTTTGGTCTGCAAGCATATTTTAATATGAAGATCATGTTGAACAGTTCAGATCGACTATTTGAATTTTGAAATCACAAAAATAACATATAAACATATGATGTCAAGATGTGTTACCATAAAATCGTGTAATTAAATCCCTCTTCATTTAGTAGTAACATATCATAATTATGTTACGGATTTATTAAGTTGCTAAAGTGTCACGGATATTCAGTTGAAATGGTATGCTTCATACCATTCTTTTGGTATTTCTTTTGAAGATAAGAGTCAATATTCATCATTTATTTTCTATGGAAGAATGTATACAGAGCATAGACAATTATGTTAAAATTATCATGTGTATTGTTTATGCTATGTATGAACTAAAAACTGCTCAGTCAAAATGTGTACTCCTGCCTTGTGTGTGTTCAGACTTGAATTTCTGAAATATATATATAATTCGCAATTTTTCTATTAAATGTGAATAAATCAATCAAGTGTACTTTAAAATATACGCAGAAGCCTAATTTTAATGTAAAGTAACAGACGAACAGGCAAAACAAACTTATTATATTATATAGGGTAAATTCCGTTGGAAGTCACTAAACTTTGTTATTTGTCATGAATTGGTTACTCAAGTTTGATTTGTCTTAATTAAGTTACTCTATACTTTTATGTTCAAAATGCTAACGGAATATGCTCATTCCGTTAGTATTTTGGACGGAATGAGGATATTCTATTAATATTTTGGACGGAATGAGAATATTTTGTTAAAATTTTGAACGGAAAAGTATTGATTTGATTAGGACAAATAACAAAGTTGAGTGACTAGAAAATGACAAATCAAACTTAAGTAATTAATTTGTAACAAATGACAAAATTTAGTGTCCTCCAGTAAAATTTACCCTATTACATATTTAAGAATATTAACTTTTTATATCCGTATTTATACTGCTACCTATATCCGCGACTGCATCAAACTCGCTGTATTTTTTTTTAAGAGCTATCACAATTGCAAATCAAAACAAAATGCAGCTGAGTAGACAGCAAAAGTAGACATGTTTCTTTTATTTTATTTTAAATTCTATAAAAAAAATGAGAAGAAATATATATAGGCGTTTTTTTTAGTTACCACGGGAAAAAATTAAATTAAATGAATATCACTGTTTGGGACTTATTTCGCATCCTACCACCCACGTGCACCCAGTCCGCGCACCAAATTGGACGGTGCGTGTACTGGGCAGGCGCACCGATGGGTGCGCATACTGGACACGCGCACCGTCCAATATGCGCACTTCTTTCCCCTCTCAAGGGCACCGTCCAATTTGGTGCGCCTGCCCAGTCCACGCACCGTTCAATTTTACCTCGGTGCGCCTGCCTAGTACGCGCACCGGGTTGAATGGTCGGTGCGCCTACCTAGTACGCGCACCCAGCGGTGCGCGTGCCCAGTACGTGCAACCAGCGGTGCGCTTGCCCAGTACGAGCACCGTCCAATTTGGTGCGCAGACTGGGTACGCGTGAGTGGTAGGATGCGAAATAAGTCCCAGCAGTGGTATTGATTTAATTTTTATTTTTTTCCGTGGTAACTAAAAAAAACGGTATATATAGTCTGGACTCTAGAGCGTTCACTTTAAATAAACAGTATTATAAAACTGGGGGCTAACAGTATTTGTCGGCAAGATAACACGGGGAAAATATACCGGAGCAATTTTTGATCCTTCGCAAATAGCAATCAATTGGATCAATTATTTAAATCTTTCTTCGGAAAAGTGGAATCTTGAAATAAAATATGCTTTTAGACTTTAGAAGTTTCTGGAATCGTATTCATACCAGGGGTGAAAACGGACCGGATTGGGTTAAAATCATATTCGTATATATTTTTATTTTCCGAATACGAGTATAGATTAGATATTAAATGAATATAAATTAAATATTAAATAAATATGAATACAGATAGAATATTACACGGATACTAATACGAATAAAATTGAATATTTAATTTAAATATTGTAAAAAATTAACATATTATTTAGTAAATTATTTTTTATTAAAAATAATAATAATAACGTATTTACAATATGAATATAAAATCATTATGGTTAACATAATAATTTTTCTGATATTAAACTTGTCATGTCCTTGTAAAAAAATAAATCTGAAGAAAGGACGAAGAAAAACGTCAGCAATCTGTTTTGAACCAGATTTCTTCGTCAGTTTAGTCAGCATTTTTCTTAATAAAAGTCGGCCGATTATATTGGTTTTAACCAATTCACAAACTTAAACGATTCAAGAACCAAATCAGACCGGACCAGTGACCGATAGGGCTAGTAAAAGAGCCTGTAGCTTGTGGCTCGATCGGTAAAAGCTTGATTGTTGCTGGCTCGAGCTGTTATCGAGCTAGTTCATCTCTAACTTGGTCTAGAATTAGCCAGTTTGAGCTGGGCCTCGTTCGGCCCGAACCAGCTTGAACGTGTGAATTTGTTTAAATTTGTGTGAAATTTATGTTGAATTTTGAGCTTCGTTATCTAATATTTTTTTACTACTGTCCTAACAAAGCTCAACAAGCCACTTTGAGCCAGCTCGGTCCAGCTTGTTCCTGGCTCGGACCGATTATAAGCTAAGGTTTTAGCTTGCCCCCTTAATCCTAGCTCACTCGGTTCCTACTTTTAAAATTAAAAGAAAAACCCTTTGACCTCAGTTAACAAGTACAATATTTGATGAACAATATAGAAAAATGTATAAAATTATGAAGGTAACCGGACACATTACAGTACTCGTACGGTTGTCCCGTTGTCCCAATCACGTATCGTGAACATTATTAAAAAAAATTGACACGACACAACATATAAATCAATATGGTCACAACAAGCGATGTGACAAAGCACATCAAAACTTAATTTGTGTCCCATCCCATGACTATTTGTGTTCGGCTATCATTTTCTGATTATAAAGACTTGTCTTAATCACATTATGACACAACACAGCACGTAATTTAAATCATAATGTGATTAACTAGTCGCGATAATGCAACATCAGTTAGCTAAATGTGCCATTTGTATTTTGCTAATATGCCCAAACAGTGTAGTAAATTCCGGAATTGATCCTTCCTGCCGTTGTACTGTGAGTTACTATTTGACCGAATTTAGTACTATAATATATAGGCCGGTGGACCTACAAGTCAATTTCTGACAGCCGTCCGATGGTTTCGAACTTTATGCATAATTCAGATCGGACGGCTCTATGTTTTGACTTATTTATCCCGAAATTTTCAGAAGTCGAAACTATGCAGCTAATCATGCAACGAATAATAATTTAAAGTCTTATTAGCATAGTCACAAGATTCGCGATTTATTCACGAATAATTCGTTTTTTTTGTGATGCCGAACCGAACGTCGAATTATTCGGTTGACCGAACTTTAATTGAATTATCGTGAATTTTACGAATTTTTCCCGAATTTTACGAATTATTCCCATAACTTTTTTTTTGTTTTTTTGTAGAACTGAGATCTTTGGTTTGGATAATTCGGAATCATTCCCGAATTATACCTGAATTATTTCCGAATCACGACTTTTTTACCTCGCCAAATCGAACCCAAATAATTCATTTGTCACTATGCTTATTAGCCATGCATCCGGATGGATCTTAATATTTTAATCATGTATGTATATATATTATTTTTAAATATATTATGGTTTATTTTTTTCATAAACTATTAAAATATATGTTGATAGTTTACTTGTTGGAATTTTAGTTTATGATACTCAAAACTTAGAATTTAAATTTGAATGCCACAAAATTTACTAGTTATGGCCTACATGCATCATGAGAAGGTAGGTAGGTAGGTACTCACGCAGAAATTTTTGTAGTTACTATCTCAATATTTTAAAATTTTAATTTTACTGTTAATTTCTGTTAAATTGAAAACTTACCCCGTATGCATTGTTCTGTTGTGCGTGACTAAGGTGTTGCACATAAGTTTCGGGTGCTCCTGCCTTAGCAAAATATATGTTTTATTGTGCCATGTGTATAATTTCATGCAATCTTCAGGTTCCATATGATTCGGCCTACAGGTTACAGTTGTTTTTTACCGAATTTTTTTTTTTTTAAGTTGGAAAAAACATGGCTGTCCGGGTTTTAAGGTTTTATTTTTAATATTAAAAAAAAATTTAGAAATTAGGTATGTTTCTCGTTAGCTAACTTTCCGGATTGAGATTATAGTAATAAATCAGTTTTTCATAAAAAATATCAAGGTTCTAAATAGCGTTTATAGCGTCGTAGCGGGAAGGCAAAAAAAAAAGCTATAGCGAATAGCGTCGCTATAGCGGAAGCTATTCCAAATAGCGTTTTTTTTTACATTTCGTATATTCAATATTTGTACTAAATATCAACATTATCTAAAGTCCCATAGAACAATAAATAACACCAAAGTAATTAAGAAATTATAATATTCATATTAAACCCGTACAAAGTCCAAATTGCGGTTCAAAATATCCATAGTAATATCATAAACTATCGATTTTTTTCTATTAAAAATATATTATGCATCATGATTCATGACATAATATATTTTTTTTTCTATTCAAATTTTAATTTCGGTTTGGACTTTTTTTCTATTCAAATTTCAATTTATATTTCCAATTTCAAATTGATTTATCTGTAGCAAGTAGCAACAAATTCAATTTCGGTTTGAGATTTTTTTTTATCTTTATTTAAAACCCATATAAATTTCTTAAAAAAAAAAAAAAAAAAAAACCCATATTGTATAGCGCAAATAATAGCAGACCGCTATAGCGGCCGTAGCGCAAATAGCGCATTTTGATGTCATAGCGTATCGTTTGGAGTCCAAAAAAGCTATAGCGCCGCTATAGCGTGCTATTTAGAACACTGAAAAATATGTCTATTTTGAAGTTTGAAGTTTAAATTTGTATTTGTATTTTTTATCGGTAAATTATTGTTTTTTATTTAAAATAAATTATTTGTCAACAAATTAAGTGTCACCAAATTAATATATAATCTTAAAAATAAAAAATAAATATTCTACTTGTATTTTTATTTTGATCGGTCATATACCTCATTATGACTTTGCATATTACTTGATATTTTTTTTTTTTTGAACAATTAGTAACGAAAAATGTTAGTACGTAAAATTTCAATATTTTTACTAAATTTCAATATTTCTTCAAGGGCAGTCTACTCTTTTATTATTATTGTTTTATATGAATCCCACGGAAAATTGTCTTAGTTAAGTATTTGAGCCTTTTAATTTTCATGGGACGGACTTGAAATTATTCATGTAATTTGACAATATTTCCTTTTTAGAGCATTTTTTATAAATATAACTGAAAAATTCGAAGAAATTTATGCATCGTTCTGCTCGTGAATTGTTTTTTTTTTGTCAGGTTTTAAATAAAAAATATGTTTTATTGGTTAAGACAACAAGAAAAAGTTTTTTTGGTGATTTTTTTTCCAACTCTGAAAAATTATATATAACAAAAAGAGTGAAATTAATTATTTCCAACCGTGTCAAATAAAAATTTCTGAGCCTGATCAGAATTCATGGAGCTGCTTTAAAATTAGTGCTGATTTATAATGAACGGTCCAGATTTAATCTCACTAAATGTGAACTCACTGAGGGGGAGACATATCTCATGCAGTTTTTTGTGACATCGAATTACATCGTTCATTTTCAAAGTTTTCAAAGCCCAAACAGTCTATCCAAACCATTCAATATGATGGATATATTAAAATGTGCTTGCAGATTAAATTTTACATTTTTTGAATTTTTTTACTATTTATTAAGTACTTTACAAAATCATTATTTTCAGATTATTGAATTTTTGTACCCATCTTAATAAATACTACAAAAATTAAAAAAAATGTAAAATTTGATCTGCAAGCACATTTTAATATATCCATCATATTGAACGATTTGGATCGACTGTTTGAACTTTGAAAATGAACGATGTCATCCGATCCCTCCTATTTTAAATTATGTAGTTTAGGCAGACTGAGCCATTAATGCACATTAAATTATCAAACATAGCATTCCATGGAACAAAAGCTTACAGCCAAAAAAATTTTTGTTCAGCGTCAGAATACCAGGCAACGGTAATTAATACAACAAAATCTAAGAACAAAATAGAAAAATAATAATTTATTTGTTAATTAATTAGGTCCCCAGCAGATGAGGTGATAAGCGGTATTCAGTTTCTCCTCAGACCTCCTTCCTCTGAGCTTGTTACCGCCATTAGCGCCACTTTCTTTCTCTCTACCAAGAGCAGAGTTGGAAGAAACAACAGCCATGGCGTGATCCTTGACAGACAGAAAACCAAGTCCATTGGAAGCGTGCCGGTAGAGGGAGCGCATGGCGTAGTTCCATCGGCACAGCCCCGCTTGGTCCTTGAGCGCCTCAACTGCTCCGATGCTTGTTGCGACTAGCATTGATGCCTTCTTTGTTGTTGCGCTGCTCATCTGATAGATTTTTCTTGTAATTCAATTTCTTGTTGTTAGATTGCCTGTGAAATGGATCACTACAATCTGCGGTCTTTGAGGGGAGGAGGAGGAAGAGAGGGGATTTGGATTTATAGAGAGCAAGAAAAGTGGAGGCTGAAAGGGGAAGTATTCATTTCTTTAAACAGGAGAAGAAAACCATGGGAGACCAGTGGACCAGTGGGCAGTTTTTGGACCCGTATCATCTAAAGTAACACAAAAATTTGAGTTTGAATACGGACCGTCCGATCAGATTTCTGGTCAATCCGGTAGGAGATAGAATTTATGTGACTTTAATATTCGTGTAGATTCCCCGATGGGACGGTCCGGATTAAACACAAACTTTAAGTTACTTTAGGAATACCAATTCTAGTTTTTCTGGGACTAGGATCTTTCTATTTTTTATTTTTTTTAATGTTAGTTTCTACAGTGAGAGTCAGTAACCCTCAAATCTTTATATTAAAAATTTAGATATATACCCTGTACCCATCTTAACTTGTCGATTTAGATATTTATTTGTTAAAATTTTAAAATTAGTTAAAATTTTATTAATATCTCACTTTTTTTTAATGTAATCCTTTAAAATAAAAATTAATATTACTAAAATAAATTAAAGGACAATTTTGCTATTGATATGGTATATAACTAATTTTGAAATTTACGTATTGCTACATAATTTTTGCTTGTTATCCCTAACAGCATTTAGAGGAGGTAAATAGGGGGCTATTGGAAAATTAAACTCTATCTACTAAGTATTTGACATACAAATTTAAATCTAGATGTATGTGTGTGTTAATGTGTAGTACTTGGTGGAATCAAGAACTTATAAATAAAATAAATAAATAAAGTACTCCAGAATATACGGGCCCCACCCAAAACCATCAAAATCACCAGCAAACCGCCCATAATTTCTCCGATCAATACTTTCCTCTTCCTCTCATCCCTCTTTTCTCGCGATCCACTCCATAAATACAGATCCATCTTTTCCTTCTTTTCCCAAATCAAAACTTCTAGTCCAAGCCGAAAAACGACTTAGTTCAACAATTCTCTTCTCCAATCTCTTGTAAAACATAGAAATGAGCGGATCGATCAAGAGCAAAGCACCAGTGGTGGTGGCTGCGAGTGTTGCTGTTGTGGAAGCTCTCAAGGATCAAGTCGGGTTGTGCCGGTGGAATTACACAATGCGGTCCCTCTACCAGCGGGCTTCTAATCGTGCCAATGCAAGCTCTGTTTCAACCAAGGCCAATCAGACGGTTTCTTCTAATTCTCGCATTGCTGAAAGGGGATCTGCTGCGGCCGGTGATGCGTTTCTCAAAGCGAAGATGCCGGAGGAGAAGCTGAATAAGGCATATCACCTGATTTGTTGGGGGCCTAATTGATTAATTTTGGTTTATCTTTTGAAAAAAAAATTATGTTAGCGATTGAGAGGATTTCATTAGGAGAAGTTTTCTATGCATCTGTTCTGTTGGATCGATCTGCGATCTGTTATAGTTTTTTATAGAGCCAATTTTTCTTGATCGTTGTTTTATATATAGGTGTGGGATGAAACAATTTTCGGTAGTTAGTCTTGTAGATTGGCTACTTCCATTTTAAACAACTCTAAGAAATTAATAAATTTGGAATTTTAAAAAAGTATATAGATAAGATAATAGTGAATTGAAAACGGGCCGGGCCACGGTCCACACGGGTTCGGCAGATTTCACAGTCCGGATCCGGCGGTTCGAGTAATTGGGAGTCGGTCGAAATCCGTGCTTGGACCGTGGTCCAAATTGACACGGTCTGGTGGTTTTTTTTTTTTTTTAGGACTGCTACACATAATTTAGAAGTTTTTGAGGGATATACATGAAATTCTCCAAAATTTATAAGTTTTGAGAGGTATACATGAAAATCTACCAATTTTTTTTACTATTTATTAAGCTGGTTTGAAAACCGCCGTTTTTATGAGATTTCTGCAACATTGAAAAACAGCGGTTTTCAAACCAGCTTAATAAATAGTAAAAAAATTTCAAAAAATGTAAAATTTGGTCTCCAAGCACATTTTAATATAGATTGAACATCTAACGGTTTGGATTTGTTGTTTGAACTTTGGAAATTGGAGAACAGAATCGTTTGTTCTTGAGCCCAGAAACAAACGTTTTGATATTAGCCATTCTCTATATATATATATATATAGAGAGAGAGAGAGAGAGGAGGGTTCCAATACCTCATGTTTTTTATACCTCATCATATCCATATTTTATATTTTTATTTTTAAAGTCCAAACTATCGATCCGAACCGTTCAACATGATATCCATACTAAAATATACTTTGAAATGAATTTTTTTAATTTTTTAATATAGGTACAAAAATCATTGTTTCTGGAGTCCATTTGATTGGGTATATTTGAAATGTTTATTACAATTCGTTTGGTTCAAATTGAATTTATTTTTTCATTTAAAATCGGTCAAATTAAGCAAGCAATAACACTACAAATTATATAATTGAACATAATATGTATTCAACTGGAAAGTACAATGCAGCATTTCCATCTAATTTTATAAATAAATATTTTCATGAATATGAGACTTGATGAAAAAAAATTATTCGTAATATTTTAAAAAAAAAAAACATAAACGTAGCATTTAAAAAAATTTACCTCTTGTTAGGTGTGCAGAGCAAGTTTGCGAGCAAATATCGTATATTTAAAAAAGGGCTAACCGACCAAATATCGTATATTTAAAAAATATTCTAACAAAAATCAAAATCTATATAATACAAAATAATATGATTCTTGACAATTTAATATGAAAAAAATTACTAAAATTAACAATTATCTAAAAGTTATAATAAATAATATTTAAGTAGTGACAACAAGTAATGCGGCCTATGTAATTAAATTGAACTTCAGAAAATTGAAAAAAAATATCCAATAATTATAATTCATTTTTTTTTCTTTTCCGTAATAGAAGGGAGAAAGAGAGGTAAGAAATTAAGTAATTAAAGAATAAATAAATATTATATATATATATATATATATATAGAGTGGCTAAGCTCAAAACGTTTGCACCAAGCCCTTGGTGCAAACATTTTGGTTCTCCTATTTGCAAAGTCCAAACGGTCGATCCAAACCGTTAGATATTTAATCCATATTAAAATGTGCTTGGAGACCAAATTTCACATTTTTTGGAATTTTTTTACTATTTATTAAGCCACTTTGAAAGTTGCTGATTCGGGTGAACAGTAAAAACAGTGCAATCAAATTCTGGACCGTGTGATCAGCAACTTTCAAAGTGGCTTAATAAATAGTAAAAAAATTCCAAAAAATGAAAAATTTGGTCTCCAAGCACATTTCAATATGGAGAACAACTTGAATGGTTCGAATCGGTTATTTGGATTTTCAAGATGAAAATATGGCGTGAAGTACAAACTCATTTTACTTCATAGCTCACCAGAGCCCATCCGTATGTATATATATATATATAAATAGTAATGATGTATACATCTTGTTCTTAATTAGTTGGACGAAAGTTTTGAGCTTAACTCTTCTGATTTTGAGAAGAGAATTAATTAATTAAAGTTCTGATGAAGAAGCAGAGAGATACGTCATATGTTGTAAAATAGAAGAAAAAACTGTCGACGCCTGCGCTAATTTCACCTTGTTGATTTTGATTTTTTTTTTTCTCTTTGTTCTAACCGTGCTTCTAAAACTTCAATAACTTTCATTTTCTTTTTTATATTAACTTCTTTTTTTTAGGTGACCGTGTCTTTCAAAATAAGTTAGAAGCACCGTTATTTTTTTTCTATATTATTTTTCACTTTCTCAACATCTTTTCGAAATGGTTAAAGATTCTTTTATTTTCTTTCACGTGTCAAGGTTGAACTCTTAAAGACTTGAAAAGAGTGGTATGTGAATATTACATTAAGGTCCTTTATATTTTTTTATTTTACATAGAAGTGGCTAATATATATAATTTGGTTAATCTTTCTTCGCTGAAATGAGATAAGTTTTTTTAAGTAAAAGTTGAAGACCATGTGCCTTTGTCAGTTCTCTTAAATAAGGTAGATTCGCTATAATAACTCGGAATTAAGTCACATAAGTTTTTAGGCAAATCATACAAATTATGTATTTTAATTTAATGTCGATCGCGCCTTTTTCTTTTTTTCTTCTGAATTTCTCCCAAGTTTCGTTCATTTTATTTAGATCCTTTGTAACTCAAACATTGCAAACATCAGTGTAGCGAGTAAATTAATGAGATATAGTCACAGTGACAAATAAATTATTCGGGTTTGGTTCGGCAATCAAAAATTTATGATTCAAAAATGATTCGGTACACAAGAGAGTAAAAAAAAGAAAAAAATCCCAAAAAATAACCAAAAACAGCCAAATTAACAAATATCTTGACCCTCACATTCAAAAGAATCTCATTTTAACCAAAGATTTGAATTGTTTGTTTTGACTTCTCATGGCCTTGTAGTTATCCAAAAAAATGATTTATATAATTTGATTTAAATCAAGATGAGATTGTTTGTTGTATGCAATTTTTTAGTTATTTTGTTTGACATAATTTGCAAAATACACTTTAAATGAATTTAACCGTTTAAATATAGTGGGTTCAAAAGGCTTGTTTTGTTATTCATACGTACAAAGTACTGTTGCCAAATTGTGTGTCACGTGGCCCACATACACTTGCCACGTTGGGCCCACCGGTGTATTGGGCGAATCAGCACTTGACAGTTGGATCTTTTTTTGTTATTATTTTTGTGCCTCAGGATGTTTGGAAGAATCTGGGAGGAATCTTTTTGTCAGAAACCGATTGCATTTGAATTAAAAGTTTCAATTCTTGGAAAACATTTGTTAAGGTCTATATTTCTAATTAATATTAAGAAGTATTTTAATCTCAGCAACTATATATAAATTCTTGCACTAGTCGAAGTATAACTCAGGTGTTTTTAATCGCATAAAGATTTTTTGTGAGTTTAATATTAAAATTTATCAGATTGATTTTAAATAATATTTTTTTTCTGAAAGTCAGAGGTTTTAAATACCTACTAACAATTTTATTAATAAAAAAACGTATTTACAATATTCACATAACAAATTTAAACCATTTAAAACCGAGGTAATTCACAAGTGATGCATTTACATGCAAAATATATTAAATTTTTTGCACAACAACATATCACCTGTGAAGTAGATCGGTTTTCAACAATTTGAATTTATTGTTTGAAGTTAATTCAATAAGTTTCATTTTCTTTTTTATATTAACTTCTTTTTTTTAGGTGACCGTGTCTTTCAAAATAAGTTAGAAGCACCGTTATTTTTTTTCTATATTATTTTTCACTTTCTCAACATCTTTTCGAAATGGTTAAAGATTATTTTATTTTCTTTCACGTGTCAAGGTTGAACTCTTAAAGACTTGAAAAAAGTGGTATGTGAATATTACATTAAGGTCCTTTATATTTTTTTATTTTACATAGAAGTCGCTAATATATATAATTTGGTTAATCTTTCTTCGCTGAAATGAGATAAGTTTTTTTAAGTAAAAGTTGAAGACCATGTGCCTTTGTCAGTTCTCTTAAATAAGGTAGATTTGCTATAATAACTCGGAATTAAGTCACATAAGTTTTTAGGCAAATCATACAAATTATGTATTTTAATTTAATGTCGATCGTGCCTTTTTCTTTTTTTCTTCTGAATTTCTCCCAAGTTTCGTTCATTTTATTTAGATCCATTGCAACTCAAACATTGCAAACATCAGTGTAGCGAGTAAATTAATGAGATATAGTCATAGTGACAAATGAATTATTCGGGTTTGGTTCGGCAAGATAAAAAATTCATGATTCAAAAATAATGTAGATATAATTTGAGAATGATTCGGTCCACAAGAGAGTAAAAAAAGAAAAAAAAATCCCAAAAAAGATAACCAAAAAAGGCCAAATTAACAATTATCTTGACCCTCAAATTCAAAAGAATCTCATTTCCATAGACTGACCAAAGATTTGAATTGCTCATTTTATCCAAAAAAATGATTTATATAATTTGATTTAAATCAAGATGGGCGACGCCACGTGATGAGATCTATTCGTTTTATGCAATCTTCTAGATAGTTTGTTTGACATAATTTGCAAAATATACATTAAATGAATTTAACCGTTTCTATGATTGAGTGAGTTTGTAGGTTTAACATGATTATAATTGCAAGATTAAATTGAAGAACCAAATTTAATTGCAATACCAAATTGAAAAACCAAAGAAATCAACAAGACTTTACGAAACTATAGATTTGTAATAATCAAATAGAAAAATAAAGTAAATTTGAGATTGTTGATTTCTGTGGAACAACTGTTCGGAACGAAACGAACCGTATGGAACATATTAAATCATAAAATAACAGAGAGTTCCAAATTAGTTCCGTCTATAACGGTTGTGATCCGTTGGAATGCTTATCAAGAAAATCGTGGGATAAATTGTACTAACCACTCTGAACGGACATAGATGTTTAGAACGGTTAATATTAATTTAATAATGCAGAAATCCTAATTTCAATATTAGTACAATCCGTTCGAAATGGATCACTTCCGTCCGCACGAATTTGATAAATTTGGAGCCCCCCATTATATAAAAGGAGTTACCTCACTTCAGATTTGACTAAGCTATCCGCCTCCCATATTCAAAAAGCATTTATTGTGCATTCTTGAAAGCTTCCATTGTTGAGTGAGTTTAAACTTCAATATTCTCTCAACTATCTCAAATCCACTTAACTTATTTTTTAGATATAGTTTAGTGTCTAGAATTTAGTTCGAGAACCTTTTCATCCATAGTGTGGAGATATATTAGTGCTCCATTCGAATAGTTGTGTGACTTCCCCGCTTGTAGGGCATTAAAGGGGCTCCCCTTCTCGAGCATCATCCGCTCACCATATATCCATAGTTGTGTGACGATCCCGTTGTTGGGACTCTCCAACTCGAGCTTCTAGGCTCATCTTGTACACAAATTAGGCCATGACTTCCCACCTTTGTTGGGCTCACATGTCACGAGTTGTATAATTTCTTTTTGGATAATAGGAAAGGGGCGCCGACGAGGTTGCTCTATCCCAGAGACAGAGACATTTTACGCTGAACTCCGTTAATCATCTTGCGTGTCAAATTTCTCTAACTCTACTCTATTTATTTGTACTTGTGCACACTTGTTTGGTTGTTGTTTGACTTGTTAGTTTAGAGGGCTTAACCGACAAACGTCCAAGAGTCTTTAAGACTCACTATTCACCCCCTCTAGGTGCCGTTAGGGACTACAGGGTCCGCTGCCATTAAGCCTTTCATAAAAGTCACCCACGTGGTGGGTCCGTTGCCACGAGACGAATTTCAAATTTTCACCCATGATGACAGTAGCACGGACGTCGCAAAGCTTTTTCTCGAAAAAAAACATGAACAAAACGCGAATAATTCGTAAAATTTGTAAAATTCACGAATTATTTGCAAATAATTTAATAAAAATTAAATCAACCGAATAAAACACAATTTAATTTGAAAACACCAATAAAACACGAATAAAACGTAAATTTTGTCACTATAAATATAGTGGGTTCAAAAGGCATGTTTTGTTATTCATACGTACAAAGTACTGTTGCCAAATTGTGTGGCACGTGGCCCACATACACTTGCCGCGTTGGGCCCACCGATGTTTTGGGCGAATCAGCACTTGACAGTTGGATTTTTTTTTTTTTTTATGCCTCAGGATGTTTGGAAGAATCTGGGAGGAATCTTTTTGTCAGAAACCGATTGCATTTGAATTAAAAGTTTCAATTCTTGGAAAACATCTGTTAAGTTCTATATTTCTAAGATTTGGCTAATATGTTACGCATAGCATAGAGGGCTTCCGTGCTACGGCTCAATATTTGAGTTTTCAAAATCTTAACGGTCGATCCGAACCGTTCAATATGATCTTCATATGAATATGTACATGCAAATCAAATTTTACATTTTTTAGAATTTTTTTACTATTTTTTTAGATAGGTAGAAAATCACTTGATCTGAAAATTCTGTACCATTCAGATTAAGTGATTTTATATCTATCTAAAAAAAATAGTAAAAAAATTCTAAAAAATATAAAATTTGGTTTGTAAGTACATATTCATATGAAGATCATATTGAATGGTTCGGATCGACCGTTAGGATTTAAAAAACTCAAATATTGAGGCGTAGCACGGAGACTCTCTATGCTACGCGTAGCACCGTAGCCAATTCCTATATTTCTAATTAATATTAAGAAGTATTTTAATCTCAGCAACTATATATAAATTCTTGCACTAGTCGAAGTATAACTCAGGTGTTTTTAATCGCATAAAGATTTTTTGTGAGTTTAATATTAAAATTTATTAGATTAATTTTAAATAATAATTTTTTTTTCTGAAAGTAAGAGGTTTTAAATACCTACTAACAATTTTATTAATAAAAAAACGTATTTACAATGTTCACATAACAATTTAAACCATTTAAAACCGAGCTACTTCACAAGTGATGCATTTACATGCAAAATATATTAAATTTTTTGCACAACAACATATCACCTGTGAAGTAGATCAGTTTTCAACAATTTAAATTTGTCGTTTGAAGTCACATAAATAAGTTTTAAAGTTAAGTTTATTAAATTTTAAATGTATACTTATAAGTTATAACTTAGTTGTTATAATTTCATTTTATAATTGTGAGGACTTAAATTCAAATTACAGTTGCTACACATTATATTTTACGTTTGCCCCTTCTCAAAACCTCAATTTACATTTTCTAATTCTGCCCCTGTTTTTGCTGAAAATTGTTGTTGTCTTCTTTTTGTTAATTTTTTAGTTCCTCAGGATTCAGAGACAGATTCCTTTCCTTCTGTAGCCTGAGGTTGCCTAAGTGAGTCCGACTCTGCTACTTTTATGAGAGAAAAGTAGAAACCTGTTTTTCCGAATCTAACTATTCAAATTCGTCGAGATTTGTGCATGAAAAAGTTTCTTTATCGAGATACACAAATAGAAAAATTTGAATGGTTAAATCTAAAAAAACAGATTCCTACTTTTCTTTCGGAAAAGCAGGAGAGTCCATTTCTGCCTAAGTTACTTATTTAGCCAAAACAAATAAAAAATGAACTACAGACCACTAAATGACACGTCAAAATCGCAGTCGCTTAATAGTCAAAAGCATTATTTTTAAAATACCAATTGACAACGAAATTCGACCAGAAAACCATATTTCGCTACAATATAATACAATTTTATCAGTGAGTACCATTAAAATTTAATTAATTACACAGACTTGTATACTTTGTATGATTATTTTCTTCTGAGTAGTTCTTTGAGAAATTATTTTGGTGCAAGTTAGCCCCTGAGTTATAAATATATTTGACATTTTTTTTTTTTTAAATGCAGTCTCAACTCTCAACACAGGAATTTTATTATTCTATTTTAAATAAAGATGAGAGTTAAGATTTTTTGGTGAATATTTAATTATAAATTTAAGAACCAACATTTAATTTAGTAGCTAAGGATTTTAAATTTATCTTAGCTATTAAATTAAGAAGAGGGTTCCAATGCCTCCATTTTTAAAACTTTAATAACTCAAAATTTAAAACTTAAAAGTTAAAATAAAACCTTTGGATATGATCTACATCATTTTATCTATGCACGTGTAAAAAATATGACATTTCAACTTTGTTTTGGTTGTCATCAAGAGCTTGTAAAAATGCACTAATGTGGATAATTTATAGATGTTGATTTTTCAACTTATTGATTCACATAAAAAAAAAATTGAAATGTAATAATTTTTTATAAGCACATAGAGAAAAGAACATAGATCATATTTAACAGTTTTATTTTGACATTTATAATTTAAATTTTGAATTATTAACGTTTTAAAAATGGAGGCATGGGGGAGACACAAAAAATGAAGGCATTTGAACAACTTAAATTTATAATGAACTATCTAATAAATTTAGCAAAATTTGAGAACTAATATTTTATTTAGTAGCTTAAATTTTACAAAGCTTGTTAAATAGTCTCAGATAAATTTAAGTTGTTCATTATAAATTGAGCGATTCTTAAATGATTGCTTGCAACTAACCTTAAAATATTAGTTCTCAAATTTTGCTAAATTTATTAGATAGTTCCGGATAAATTTAAGTTGTTCATTATAAAATGAGCGAATCATAAATGATTTCTTGCAACTAACCTTAAAATAAGACAATTGAACTATTATGTGGTCAGAAATAATCTTAATTTCCGAGAGGTTATTGTCTGATTATAAATTATTTTATTCATATCTTATTCTTATTCATTAAATATTAATCTTACTCACATCCTACTCTTATTCGTTAAATAAATAAATATCCATAATTATCAAATAAATTGATAGCTTATATAATATAATTCAAAAATATGACAAATACATAAATATATAAAACACATAATGTACATAATATTTAAAAAAAAATAAAAGATATCATTATTGATCCAATTATTTGGAAAATATAAATTATTAATTTAATAAAATAATATAAAGTATTGTACAACTTAATTTTGTCATAAATTACTAATTAAAAAAACTATATATGCCATTACCTTGTACGGTAACTGATTCAAAATATCTTCTATTCATACCTTTATCCGAAATGTTAATGCAAACTTTTTCTTAGCCCCTTAAATTAATAAAAAAAAATCTTACTCATATCCAAACCTTATGAAATACAAGTACGGTACTAAATTTATTAATAAAATAGGTAAAGGATTACATAATATAACAAAATAGGTAAAGGATTTTTTTGACACCCCAACATAAGTTCGTATTTTTTAGCCCATCATGGACTCATAAAAATTTATGAATTTATTAATAAAATAGCTAGAATTACATAAATTTTTTAATTTATAGTGTTGTGCTTTAGAATATACTATACAAACAATAAATGTTAAATTATAATTTTCCAATTTATTAGAGAACCAGTCTTTGATCTACTGGTAAAGACAATTTCCTCTATGTAGAAGGTCTGCATGTTAGAAAAAAGATGAGAAAATTCTTTATAAATATTAAATAGTTTGGTGACTTGACCTCCAATTTATTACATCTATGTAGCTTTGAACTCTCAGAGAAAATTAGAGCTTACTGATACATGAAAAAAAAAAATATATGGACTTAACAATTGAAAAAAAAAAAATCTAGTTGCAGTCACTAGATTAATTGGATGAGCAACTAAAAGAAATAAATAAATAAATGAGATGAACTCCCAAAGCGATTTAAGTGAACCTAATAATTGGAGCCAAGCAGTCTACTCTCTGCGCTACACCACACGGATTTTCCTGCAAAATTATATTTTTAATTGATTTACATAGAATTTATTGAATCTTTTTTACTAGATTCGGATCGTAGGAACTTTCTCTTGTATGAATTAGTATGAATTCATATCGCCTAAGATAACTCAAATTTTGAGTTTATATCTGAACCGATCTGTTTTGACACAAATATTAAAAAACTTTCGTACATCGTACAGACTAAATTAATCTGGATTTTCATCGGACGTTCCGGATTTAAACTCAAAGTTTAAGATCCGGACTTCTCTTAGACCCTGTTCGGCCCAAGGAAATGGGCACGGAGATAGAGAAAATAGAACTGAATTTTCACTGTTCACGTGGGAAAAAAAATTCAATTTTCACTGTTCACGTGGGAAAAAAAATTCACTCAGAACAGTAATTTTTCCGAACGGGCCCTTATATTGGATTAATTCTCCGATGCAATAAAATATCTAATTTAAGATGACATCAGCGAGTTGATTCGACGTGTTCATTTGAGATTCTGGACAAGAATAATATCATATATTTAATGTAGATGAAATATAATAAGATATGTTTAGCAGCAAAAAGATGGGCTGCATTTGGAAAACGAAATGCAAAATAATAAGAATAGACCAACAATAGAAAAAAAAAAAATTCGAGAATATTTTTTGTGAAGGAATGTTTGAACAAAACGAAAGATGGGCTTGGCATCTTTTTCCCATGAGTTACAAAGAAAAAGATAACTTTTGTGAGAAAGCTTTTCTTAATTATCTTAAGTTTTTACAATAATTTCCTTTGAAAAAAATATCTTGTAAAGCCTAACCAATATTCACTTAAACTCTAATTTTCACAGATAAAACCACGCACTTTTTGTTTAGAACTTTTATAAAAAATTACATACAACTCTCTAAACGTCAAGCTATTAAATTATTTATTAATATTAAAAAAAAATTATCCGAAATTCGAACTTGAAACCTTTTACACGGAAAACATTACCTTGACCACTTTATACCAAAAACTATTCTCAAATGATATTATTCTTTTTAAAATTGACATCAATTTTCGTCAAATACAAAACTGGAAGACTCATTAATTACTGGGTACACATATAGCATGCTAAACACGAAGGGTGTGTTTGGATGTTGCAGCAGAATAACGAGAACAACACTAATCCAGAGAATAGCGCTAACTCATGTTTTGAACGGGTTAGCGAGAATAACACTAACTCAGAAAATAGCGTTATTCTTGTGTGATCCAAACGGAGAATATAAAAAAAAATAGTACGTTAATTCATAACAGCGCTATTCTCTCTGCATCCAAACGCACCAAAGTAATTAAAAAAAATATATCAACCAGGTCAAAAATACCAACTTGTGGCTGCTATCATACCTCCCACACTTACTCCGAATTCGTATCCTCTGCGGAGTTATCCCCTGCGGAGTCGTGCGGAGTTTTTAATCTGGCCCGTTCGTTTTGATCGGACGGACCAGATTAGATCTTTTCTGAATTAAAAACAAAAAAACAAAATTTTTCTTCTCAATAAGATCTGATCTGGTCCGTCCGATTAAAACGAACGAACCAAATTAAAAGCTCCGCACGACTTCGCAGGGGAAACTCTGCAGAGGATACTGGTCCCACTTACTCCTAGGTTGGCCTCAAACCATGGATCTCCAATCCAAAACCTGTGGTTTGCTACCACGGGTTCATTTTCTGGGTCTATAACCCTTGCAAACCATGTACTCTCTAGACTCTACGTCTCTACCTGTCAATGTAATTGCCCCTGTGCCCATTTCTGTGTGTTTTTGTGTGTGGCGAGTTATTTTCTCAGATGACGGTTTCACGAAATGAAATTGGAATAATTATTTTTAAAATTAAGAGGAGGGGTTGATTTTTTTTAATAAAGTATATCTGTAAGTTAATCTATTGATATGGTTTTATTGCTTCATTGAAGATTTTACTGTGACAATTAATCTTCTATAATATGGATTATATTGAACTCGTCATACAGTATCTTCTACAATCACTAGAATTAAACCGTGATTTGCACGGTTTGAACGCTCCCTGTTTTTCCTCTAATCATGCTTCCTTGTTAAACTTTAACACCAAGCACCATATATAAACACTAACCCCCAGAACAAGAAGAAGAAAATAACAAAGAAAGCATCACCAAAAATATAAATAGAAGAAATTAATCAAGCGTATATCGATCAAATTTCCAGTCGCAGTAAGGCAAATCATGTGCAACGGGCAGCATTGCATCACTGAGTCGGCATTCAATATGATGCAGAAGAAAAATGCTGACATGAAACAGCCTCCAAAGGATATAAACAAGGAGAAACCTGTTACAGACTCAGAACACAGGAGCCCTTTGCTGAATCAGGCAGCAGTTGCGCAAAAATTCCCGGAGTTACATGAGAAAATGACAATGCGGAGATCGGGAGAAGCGGGGAGAAAGACGGATTTGGTGACCGAGCGCATGGAGAAGTTGCTGATGCTTGTTGTGTGGGGGCCTAGTTAATTTTTTTTTTTATTAAAGGGCCCCGGTACATTCCATCATTTTTTAATGCTATTTTCGAGAATTGAACTTGCGACCTCTCCATAGAGAGACGGGACTCGTGCCACTGCACTAAGCTTGTGAACCTGCGGTTCTAGGGACCAAGTTAAGTAATTGTTGCCTTTGTCAGTTATTCTAAAATTATTCTTTGTGAAAGAAAGTTTGGTTAAGGTTTTGAAAATCTGATTCTATTATATTTCGTGATATTGATTTATTTTAGTTAATAAAATGGTTGCATAGGGCATTAACTTATTATGGAAATCCTTCTAATTACCTTTCTCAACATTAACATCACCACTTCTTCTGTATGGGGTATTTTTATTTTCTTTCTTAAGAAAGAGATCATACTTCTCTTTTGAAGATCAGATCTACTATATATAAATACATCAAAGGTAAAATTTTGCCCCGTGCCAGATGCGCTAGACGTAGATCCACGCACGAATGTAAAAAAAACGACGAATCAGATCTTTACATGAACTTTTTTTTGCGCGAGAGGATTTGAAGTGGCCGGACAGCTCATGTCATGATGCTGAATTACTTGCATGAATGAATTGAGCCAGATTTTTTCAGGAATACACAAGGACATGAAAATCTCCTCTTTATCAAGAGAAAACTTCACCTTTTTTTTCTTTTATTTGTTTACTGTTACATTAATCGGACCACTGCTTTTCTGTTAAGTTAATTATATCATGACTTAAACCGGTACAGGACTGTCAAAAAATGGGGACGAGAGATAGTTTCTCTTCTTCCTTCTCCCGCAGTTTTATTTTATTTTGTTGGTTGGCGCGTGCCACTTTTGAATATTAGAGGTTTATGTTATAATATTTCATTTTCCTGAGAAGGTGAGCAGGATCATATGAAATGTATAAATGATTGAGAATTTTATGCTCTGTAATTTTGTAAGGATAGATTTCTTTCATGTGGTCTTTTCGGAATAGCTGATTGGGTACATGTTATTACAATGTAAATGGAATTTGGTGGATAAATGATACTAAATGTGTATTATAAATTCAGAGAAAGAAAGTACGAATGAAATATATGGAAGCGCAAAAAATAGGAAAAAAATAATAATACCATTCTCAAGAATAAATTAACCAAAAACATTAATTTTACACCAGGAACTTCAAAAGTAGCTTCAAATTAAATTCCAGAGCTCCAAAATTTTCATTAGCATCTCAAAAGGCAAAACATGACTTATTAACACCGTTCAGTCCACACATAATAACAGTGCAAAATGGCACTTTATATACATGCTTTGGCATTTCCAACAAGAAAGAATGCAAAAGTTAACAGTAATCCAAACTAGTAACTAATCTCTCTCTAGTTAGAAAATTTACTATTCCCACCAAAATACTTTTTTTGTTACTCTTTCCTCTCTTTTTTTTTTTTTTTTTTTGCAGGTTCATAGAGGATATATCAAACTGAGAACAAAGTTTGAAATCATTTACAGATGAAAATTTGTACCAGTGCTTTGTATCAGGCCATTCGACGAATGTTGGCTTAGACAGGGAATGTTTCTATTTCATGAGCGAGTTCCGCTGTCAACCTATCAGCTCTCTCATCTTGACCCCCGGCAAAATTGTAGACACGAAAAGCGAATTGAAATGCTCTCCACAGCAACTTTGAAGTGCTATTTCCTTGTTGATTTTTTCCTCCAGCTGTTGGTGTCACTGGTAGTTCCTTTGCCTCTTTGCTTTCCTGCACCAACACAATTAACATGTTTTATCAAAACTAACTCGCATATATGCATCAAACATGCAGGGTTAACTTGCGGCGGTACGGATCAGCTAGTGGCTCATAATAATTTGAGCAGATGACAGAAATGGCATGGATGCAAAAACACAAAGTTCAGGGGCTATCTTGAAAATTTGCTTTGTATCCAAATAAGTGAATAACAGTGGCAGAGTAAAATTATTTTGCTCTCTTGCTTTGACCATATATACCAGAAAAGAACCAAAGAAATAGATGAGGAAACAAAGGAGAAAAAGAAGGAAAAGAAAAGAGGAGAGATAGCTTGCTGCAGTTGGTACAATTTCTCAAATTTTGATAAAGCTCAAGAAGAAGAAGTACATTTTGCTTCTTTCCCAGTATAATTGGGTTCGGCTCAGAAGAATTTTCTCAAATCTCTTGCAATTTGGCGCTCTTTCTACGGTTAGATCCTTATTTTATCTCTGTTTTTTGTTAATCCTCCGAGTCTCATGAGAATTGTTCAAGTTGTTGGTATTTCTGAGGTGTGTTTGTAAACTCCAATTGGTATTAGTAAAAGTTGTTTATGATGCCGGAATCTGGGGAAATACTTGGATAAAATCTTGTGGTTATTTGTTGTTTGTTGTGATTGCATTTAACTCTGTTGTCTCCTAGAATTGGTGTTGATTCTGAGGACGTATTAGACTGGTATGGGTTTGGTTTGCTGGTTGCACATAATGTATTTAACGAAATGACTGGTACCGATAATTGTTGCCTCTTGGACTGGTTCGGGTCTGTTTTTGGTTGGCTGTTACAATTACGTCCACAAAGTATTCGCTTTCCACTTAGAGCCTTGCGGCAACTTTGGTTTCTAAATCTGAACTGGTGTGGGTCTGGTTTAATTTAATTTTGTTTAACCAGGACATAACAAAACAATATGACATATGCAGCAAATATGTATATACTAAATACCTTTAGAGCGAGTTCAATGCAGTTCGAGGACAGATCAACTGTGGCTTCTTTTATTTTGAGCAGAATGCTGAAGTCAAAGTCAATTTTGTGGCCTTTGAATCTCTTGCTTTCATCATCTTTTGTACGGTCTATAACATCCACTTCCTCTTTAATCTATATTAAGCACCATAGTTTAATTATTCTTTCAGACTACAAAAGAGTTACCGATAGTTTTGCTAGGGGAAAATCCGAAAATGTGCCTACCTTATTAAAGGAGGCCTCAATTTTGTCAAGTTGTTGCAAAACTGGAATCGTCAATTTCCAGCCCTTAAGTGTAGACGCCATGCCTTCTAACTTGGAATAAAGTGCTGCTGCCATTCTCAAACTTTCTAATTTTTTTGACGGAAATTCTTCAAATCTGGCCAACACCTGTAATAGATGGTAGCGTTCTCTCAGTAAGCACCTGATATCAGCAAAAGCTTGATAATCTGGATTCTGAATTTAGGTCTCAAGAACTTAAGGAAAATTTTTAATTATTGAACATAGGTAAGTTGCATATAGCTTTTATATATGTGTGAAGTGGTGCAGGATCAAAAGTCCTACTTCAACATAAGAAAAATTAAGAACCTGTGATTCATCTGTCAAGCACTCAAGGCATTTTTCAACATGCTTGTGGAACTTCACCAGCTCGGCCATGTCCTTTGTTTGGAATGAACTTATTTCACCTTTCAACTGCAGTATTGGTTTGGCATATTTCTCTACATCCTCTTCGATCTGTTGAAAGTATGATGATCTGTAATGCAATTCCAAGGAATTAAGAACAGCTAATGATGAAAGTAGTCGGTGTCCCACTGGCCATCACGGTAAAACACAAAAATGAACAAATGATCAATTAAAGAAGTAAAAGTACATACCTCTTGGTCATCTCAGCCAATGCATCAGCCATTCCTTGACCCTTGCTACCACTTGATGCAGCCTGACTCTTCTTGCCTAGAGAAGTTTTATTTTTCAAACTAGACCCCTCGACCTTTACCTTGAGAAGTCTATACAAATTTCCCATCTGGCTGGATCTTTTCAGTTTTGTATTCTTTGCTCGTAGCACTCTAGCTGCATTCCCTGGTGGTGGTGGTGGAGGTGCTCCTCCCATTAAAGATGGTACTCCACCACCTGGTGGTGGTGGGGGTGGAGGTGCAAGCCCCTTGGGACCTCCACCGGGTGGTGGCGGTGGTGGAGGTACATGCCCCTTTTGAGCACCACCTGGCAGTGGAGGAGGCGGTGGAGGTGCATGCCCCTTTTGAGCTCCACCTGGCAGTGGCGGAGGTGGTGGAGGTGTAAGCCCGTTCTGATCCCCAACTGGTGGTGGAGGTGGCGGTGGTGGAGTTGCTCCAATTAGTGGCAGTGGTGGAGGTCGGGATGCTCCACTTTGTGGCAGTGGTGGTGCCGGTGGTGGGGGGACATCATTTGGACAGGATGAACCCCTTGGTTGGGGTGGCGGTGGCGGTGGCGGTGGCGGTGGTGGTGGGTTTCCTTGTAGCGAAGGTGCTCTACCCGATAGCGGGGGTGGTGGAGGCAGCACTGGTGCAGATGATGCTGGAGGTCTTGTTTCTGCTTCTGAAACTTTTAGTGGTGATGGTGACAGTGGAGGGGTTTCTGAAAAATCCATGGGCTGTAATGGTGATGAAGGTGGTGTACATGGTGAAGGTGGCAGTAGAACGGTACTTGGAGACATTAACTGCAGCAGTGTTGTTTTAATTTTTAATGATGCTCGTGGTGGAAGAGGGGGCAGGGGAGGCCGTGACGGAGCAGATGTATTTTCCGGATCTCTTGATTTGGAGGATTGAATCTGATCAGCTAGAGGCTGATTTGAGTCTAAGTGTGTAGGTGGTGCGAGTTCACAAATCATTGGTGTTCTGATGACCATAGAAGGTGAAGATGAGGTATGATCAGTGATAGAGACTTCAAGAGGATTTGTTTCATCAATTTCAGCAAATTTGGTTTTATTATCCAAGATCTTTGCATAAGGGACATGTCTAGCCATCTCCAGCCTCCTGGCAGATGATCTAAAATATTCATGTGGGCTTGTTAGGTACATCGGTGATGATGGAGGTGTTGGGGTTGGATTAACATTTAGAAATAGACGTAATACCGGTGATGAAACAGGTGTTCCATGAACCTCCATTTGGTTTGCACTCGGTATTACAACGAATAAATTCGGATGCTTTGTAGAGGTAGGAGTAATGTCTTCCTCATGAGATATATGTTGATTTTTGTCATCCTCTTCCATTCTGCTGGTATAGCTCAGTAGACCAGGATCTGTAGTTGAGATTTCATCTAAGATATCGTCCTCAACATCGTCTTTAGACTTTTGTGAAGAACTGAAGTTAGAATTTGGTGGAAGAGGAAAGAGAAGAGAAGGTGCCACCACTGCTAGAGATTGATGTCTTTGACGAGTAAGAACAGGTGGCAAATTTTTATTTGGGAAGTCCGTCAGAATTGAGCTTGCTTTGAGAGTCTCAGGCGGCACAGACTGAGACTCCATCCCTGCACTTCCATGATTTAGTTTCCTCTTCTTTCCTACCCGACTAGAGTTCTCATCTATTGACCTCTCGGCAGACTCAAACATTTCTCCTATTTTTGGACTAGAAGCAGACTTGAGCATCTCATATACACGCTCGCCTAAAAAATATTATCTCATTAAATTATAGAAATGATCAACTCAATGATGGATAGAGTCCATAGGAGATGATAATAACTTACCAATTTTCTCAACATTGGAAGTATCCAAAGATACATCCTCATCGGATTGTAGTTTGCCAATATGGTGGTTTGTTCTCTTCCTTGAATCTTTAACAAACTTCAATAGCTTGTAGAGATGGAGAAGAGCCTATATTCAAGGTAGATTGAATGGATCATTTGGATACACAAGTGATGGAGATGTATTACATAATAATACACTAAAAGAAGCACACCAATGTATTTATTTCATATTATGATTACTTGCAACATAGGGACTGCAGATTATTTGACTCAAACCAAACAGGAAAAATCACAGGCAGGAATTTAGTTCAAACAAGCAGAGATTTATGTGCAATAGTAACGGATGATCAACAACAATTTTAATGGATAGTTATTTACCAGGGATTTCTTCAAGAAAACATTAAAAAAAAAAAGTTTACTCTTTTTAGTTTGAAAAAAAAAAAAAAAGTTAATAAGCAGGGAACATAAAAGTAGCAAAAATAACCTGTCTAGTTGACACGCCAACGCCTGAAACTTGGACGGATGATAAGCATTTTGGGTACCTAGTCTTTAGGACTTCCCATGTATCATATAGCACCTATATATAAAACAATGAAGCTCTAAATGTTAAATTAATTTTACAAGGATAGATATGCAATTTATTTACCCTTACCCCCCTTTTTGAAAGACCTAAGCATGTCAAGACTGTGAAACTAGATATAATTATATCACTTCCTCCTTAAAACAACTTAACATGAAAAATAGTACATTAGCCACCTCAATGGAGGAAAAATCTTAGATTGAGTAATAACTAAAGAGAACAATATAAAATGTCCAAGGTAGATGATTAAAATTCGGTGTAGAAATCATAAAATGCTATAAAAAATGTCTTAAGGAAGCTGAAACGCTGACTAATATTATGAAAAAGACATCTAAAATCAGAACCTCATCTAGCGAGGAAACAGCTGCATTTCCGCTGGTAGTAATGCCGAGCGACTGCCTGAAAGAAATGATAGCATCTTTGAGTTCCTTTTCAAAAGGAGACTCAGAAACTTTGCCTCCACGATTGGAATAGTTGGCAATTTCGTGCAATGCTGAGAAACCATGATAGCTAGTGGATCTCTGCATTTTTCAAAAAAGTTGAAGATCACTTCCTTTCCCAAGTGCACAATTCAATTTTCTATCAACTACTGAACTGGTCAATGTGGATGCCTAGATTCAAATAAGATGCCATAACTCATCGTTTATAGTGTACCTGCTGTACAGCAGTTACCAGTTGATAAATGGTTCTGTAACTTCTGTTATGGTAATATTGTTCTTGATTAGGCTGGTAAGTAAGTTTGGACTCAATTAACTGTTAAAGCCTAATGCAATCTGTACCCAACAAAGAAGGAAAACTTGATATGATGTGCATGTACACTATCCATTACAAAGCTATTTTACCCACCAATTAACTGAGAGAGAGAGAGAGAGAGAGTACAGGGAATTACAGCACCCTACATAAGAGTTTAATCTACAAACTACATACTAAAAGTTCCAGAAGAACTATGTGGTACAAAATATTTATCATAAGCAAAACATTTCCAATTTACTGACAACCATAAAGCACATAAAGCTCTGATGGCATAAAGACACATGCAGTGCACTTTTTATCAAATAAAACTCCAAATAGACTTCTTTTAACTCTTTTTATTTGTTTAATGAGAATTACAGTGGGCATTTTTCCTGCTATTTCAAAAAAAGAAAAAGAAAAAAATGAATTACCAAAGGAAGCGAATCAAATACCTGAAAAGATATTTGATGGTCAGATGGAGTGGGAAATCGGCTAGATAAGTTACGGTGCAGGATGCCGGGCTGCATGCTCCTTCCTCGCGCTCTTCTGTATACACTTTATTTATCTCTCTAGCGCACCAGGTTTATCCCAATTAAATCAGACCAGCTGCACATTTACAAAAGCTATTTTTGTGTATTTATTTCACTTATTTCTCTTTCATTACCTGATGGGTGTTAAAAGGAACAGAAAAGTTGTGACTTGTGATCATTGATTGGTGTAGCAATTGGTTGATGAAAGTATAATGGTGTGCAAGAAATTGGGTGAATAATATGCATTTATCTTATAATTAATTAAGCATGTATAATTACATTAAAAGAATAAGAAGAATTCACCTTGAGCGGCATCAAGCCACCATGACAGCGGCTACCCTTTTCCCCTTAATGTACACAGATCACAAGCTACCGTATCACCCCACACAAAGAGACAGAGAAAGGAGAGAGAGAGAGAGAGAGAAATAAAAATGGAAACCTACTGGAAAACTGTGGGCTTAATTGTGTGGTGGGGAACCTATATTGCATGAACCACGGAAGAGCGTGTTAGTTTTATCTTTGCAAACCGAATCCTAAATTTGCATGAACAAACTTTTACCCCTTTTATGTTTGGCGCATGTCTCAATATTTTGAATTTAGGCCAACAAAATGCATACGGGCGATAACCTCAAAAAAAAAATAACATCCTACAAAATAAAAAATGAATCTAGTTTTCTTTTGCTCTACTTTCAATTTTCCATGATACCAAATGTGACGGGGAGGATTTAGATCATTTAGATTGGAGATTGAAATATAAAATGTAAAATATAGATTGAATGATTGAAACATAAAATATATAATATGTGGCAATTAGGATTTAAATTTAAGTTTTCACAATCACAAAGTAAAGCTCTAACTACTAATCTACAAGCACGTGTTTAGTATTTATGAGAGGTTGAAACATATAATAACTTAGAAAAAAAAATCAAATAAATTTAAATATACATAATTAAAAAATTAATATTATGAAGGTGACTAAGCATTCTTGACTTGGCTGTAGATGTACCGAGACTAATTTTTTAGATAAAGAAGAGGATAATGATTTTTTTTTTTATATTGACCCTATATGTGAGAGACTTTTGCTCGTGTGATTTATTTCAATGGGTGATGATTTTTCTTATCCGATTATTTTCGTCTAGCATTTGTCAGCACCAACTATTAGCAAGTGTGAATTATGTTTTGCACAAAGTGCCGATATTTTTTTAATATCCAACATTAAATAAAGTATCAAATATATTGAGCAAAACTGGGTATTTTTAAAAATGTCCAAACCGGTCATTTTTTGGCCGGTCAGGTATTTTTTTTTAAATATTCAACTATATATTCTTATTTTATAAACCTTCAAATGGAACAAGTAATTCTTGATGTTGTAGGTGGTTGGAGTTTTTGCCTCACTAGAAGAGGTCCCTGGTTTGAATTCGAGTGTAAGCAATTTTTTTATTTTCAAATGAGGACTCCAATACAAATGTCCAAAATTAATTATTGCTAGAAGCAGGACCTCAAACCCGGGATATATGGTTCTCAACTTTGTCAACTACCACTATACTAGCTATCTTTTTGTGTTAGAATATATATCTATTGCTATAATACAAGTGTTCGATTAGATAAACTAAAATAACAACATGATTAGTACAATTATTTTATAATTAGTTATTAATTAGTATATTTTTTTATAAATAGTTCTTAATTAATATAATTATCTATTAATTAGTATAATTTGTACTAGTATAATTAGTATAATTAGTCAATTATTTAGTATAATTAGTTATAAATTAGTATACTAATTTATAACTAAATATACTAATTTTTTTAGATAAACTAAAATAACTATTTATAAAAAATACTAATTAATAACTAATTATAAAATAATTATACTAATCGTGTTGTTATTTTAGTTTATCTAATTCAACACTTGTATTATAGCAATAGATATATATATTCTAACACAAAAGGATAGCTAGTGTAGTGGTAGTTGACAAAGTTGAGAACCATATATCTTGGATTCAAGTCCCACTTCTAGCAATAATTAATTTTGGAAATTTGAAAATAAAAAAATTGCTTATACACGGATTCGAACCAGAGACCTCTTTTAGTGAGGCAAAAGCTCCAACCACCTACACCATCAAGAATTACTTGTTCTATTTGAAGGTTTATTAAATAAGAATATATAATTGAATATTTAAAAAAAAATACCTTACCGGCCAATTTTTGGCCGGTCCGTATTTTTATTCCAACCGGCCAAAATAGCCTATCTGGGCATTTTTAAAAATACTCAGTTTGCTGGATATATTTGATATTTTTTATTTAATGTTGGATATTAAAAAAAATATCGGCACAAAGTGTTATGTATGCATTAGTGAAAAAAATGAAATAACCAACCTCTAACAATATCAGTGACTAGTGAAGTGTGAACCAACAAATAATAATGTTTAAGGTTGGTATTGGGGGGGTGACGTAATATTAGTTTATTGTTGGATGAGCTCAAGAAAAAACATATTTTGAATAATTATTAGCAGCCCTCTATTTTTATTGATAAAAAGTTGACAACAGAAATAAATATTAATTACTTTCTTTAAATGACCAATGCAGGATCGCCGAAATTTTTAAATATAGCACAGCCCCAAAAAAAATAAACCAAAACGGCACCGTTTCGTCAGAATTCCAAATTTAGCACGGCCGCAGATCAGCTGAGCGGCCCCTTCCCTTCTTATTCCGATCCAGGAGAGAGAAATTCATTTCACACTCTGATCCCCTCTCTCTCCTGGACAAGAGCTTCTCCTGTAAGTTTTTCTCTCTCTTTTTTTTTCATTTTTTTTATTTTCAGTAGATTAATAATTAATTTAGTTTTTTAGGATATGTGTGGCTAAGAGAAAGATGAGGAGATACGAGCAAGGAATGCAAGCAATGGGGGATGTATGTGACCGCGCTCTCAATTGGCTGGACGGTGTGGGTAAGTATTTGGATCAAGACGAGAACGAGTGTCCGAAACCATGGAAGATATTCCAAGCACTGGACGGCGGTTACCGTTGGGGAATTATGACTACAAACGGTTCCGAGTCACTAAATAATGTTTTCAGGTCATCTCGTAGGTTACCGGTGGCAGCAATAATTGAAGACACATTTTACAAATGTCTCACATGGTTTGCGCAAAGAAGGGCCAAAGCGCTAAATGAAGCCAGTCTTGGTCAACAGTTCTCGTGTCGTGTGCATGAGGTACTTTTATTTATAGTTTTTTCTTCATAATTTTTTAGTAACTTTGTTAAAAAGATCTGACTTCTTCATTATTTTTTAATTTTCTTAGCTTATTAACCACCGGTTCGAGAGGTCCAATACTATGAAGACGCTTGGGGGGTTTGGCCACAACAACGAGTTCGAGGTAACCTCTACACAAGAGAGAGTTCACTCTTACATACCTGACGATTCTGGCCGGTTTACCAAGGCTAATTTCAAATACACGGTTCACATCAGGGATGATCACACGGTGGAATGCACATGCCAAAAGCCTCAATTGGACAGAATACCGTGTTCTCATGTTGTGTCTGTGTGCCGTCTCCGAGGCATCGACCCTGGCTGCTTTGTTAGTCACTACTACCACATCCGGACACTGATCAACACATGGAGTGCTGAATGGCATGTCTATGAAAATCAGTCGGAATGGCCTGCAAACGAGGGCCCTGTACTTGTTCCAGAAGATAAAAATATTTCTTTGGGCAGAAGAAAACACAACAGGATTCCGATGTGGATGGATGTACTACATCGTAGGAGAAGAGGACACCAAGCCGGCCGAGATACAATGGAAAGACAGAACAGAGCTGCTCGAGATGCACGAGGTAGTTAATTATATTCGTAGGCTGAGAGCCGTACCAATGGACTGGATGTTTATTTAGTTTTAATTATATTCGTAGACTATGTCAGAGACTGGATTTATTTGTTATATTATGTCTCTTATTTTTTTTGTTAGTTTGTTATTTGTTTTGGTTATTTATTTATTTTGTTCATTATATCACTATCTCCTCGTACAAAAAAAATATTTGAACCACACGACATATATAAAATATTTCAAACGAACGACATTTCTAAAATAACTTGCACCAAAATACATAAATTTAAACAACATTTCAAACTACAATACAAATACAATTATTTTTATAACACAATCATCAAAAAAAATAACAGCATTTCCGATATTAAAAAAAAAAGGGGGGCCGCTCAGCCAATATGCGGCCCCATTTCAGGGGCCGCTCAGCTGATCTGCGGTCCCCAGTAAATGGGGCCGCTCAGCTGATCTGCGGCCGTGCTAAATTTGGAATTCTGACGAAACGGTGCCGTTTTGGTTTATTTTTTTTGGGGCTGTGCTATATTTAAAAATTTCGGCATTTATAAGCATGATGCATGTCATATAATATGACTGCGAGTAATGCTACGGTGCTTTGAGAAGTAAAGATAGTGTTTTACTTTCCGCTCATATCTCTATTTTCAAAGTTCAAATAGTCGATCCGAACTTCTCAACACAATCTTCATATGAAATGTGCTTGGAGACCAAATTTTACATTTTTTTGAAATTTTCTACTATTTTTTTTTTTATTTTTGAAAATCAGTATTTTTCTGAATTTTTTATTATTTTTTATTTAATGAAAAGTTGTGATTTTCAAAAATTCTAAAAAAATAATAAAAAATTTCCAAAAAATATAAAATTTGGTCTCCAAGCATATATCAATATGAAGATCATGTTGAGATGTTCAGATCGATGATTTGAACTTTGAAAATAGAGATATGAGCAGAAAGTAAAACACCCTCTTTAAACATGATAGCCTGTCCCATATGACTGCAGCATACATGCTCCTTACAGCCCAATGATAAAATCCCATAATTTTAATCGGGTGAATGATTTCACTAGTCAGAAGTCTCTTTGCTCGTGATTCATTTATTAATGGGCACATGTCATGGTGCTGTAAGTACCGTATTATTTGTGTAAATATAAACCATCCATAAATGTAATTTTTGTATGCAATTTTTACTTAATACAAGTTAGGTTGGTATTTACAGAAATAATTCGGAACCTGATTGTCAATTAAGAAATTGAAGCCCAAAAGCAAAAGCAAAACGTCCCAGCATATGATCAAGAAGAAACGGTATCACGAGATCAAATACTTTCTATATAAAATAGAAAATATACTGTTAAATACATTAAATCTGTTAAATTTATTTAAAATAAATTGGATAGACAGGTTATTTAACTTGAGAAAACAATGTAGGCCCTTGTATAAAAATGCAACTTCACCAAAATAGAAGTGCAATGTAACACTAATTAATATGGAAGTGGAAACTACAAGGTTCTCATAGGTTGGAGGAGTCCCAGCTGGCATCAACTGCCTCAATAATCCTTCGATGAAGCAGCGCGCCTGAGCAAGCAATAATCCCCCGATCTAAGCCTTCCAAGTATATTCCTTTAGAGAAGTCCAGTGGAGAACCCCTCGCATCAGTGACTACCCCGCCAGCTTCTTCTATTATGACAACACCGGCAGCATGGTCCCATACCTTTTCCTTGTAACCTGCTCGTGCAAATTTCATGAATATCTCCGCATGACCCCTTGCCACTGCCGCGTATTTCACCATACTATACACCCGCAAGGGCTGTTTCCTGCAATTTCCACACCACTGAGCAAATAAGTTTACGTAATACTGACAAGGGGTAATTAAAAGGGGGATTCGCCATCGTTTGGTGGGAAGAACCTTGTAAATAAACCTTTTATTATATTAATACAACTGTTGGCGGCATGTCACCGCCAACCATAAAAAAAAAGACAAGGGGTAATTACATAAATAAACCATTATTTTCTATTTCCTGTTTTACATCATAGTTTTCAGTCAGAAAATGAACAACAATCCTAAATCAGTGCTTCTGTTGAACGAGCCATTTTTCTAGTGAAAGATATTCCACAAAATAAATGTAGGGATTTCTGTCCATTTCTTGGATAAAATATCAAAACGGAACCGATAGAAATTCTATCTACCCCCAGAGAGATAGAGATAATACTGAACTAGTGATACAATTATTATCAACTATGGTTATCACTTATCAGATAGTTCAGATACATTTGAAATAGCTGGAGTGCAATCCAAATAAAAATTTTGGGGTGAAACCTATGGCACCAGGAATTTTTTTTATAAACCATAATTAAAAAAAATATTTTTACGAAACCAACATGATTACTTTTTTTTTTACAAAAACCATAAGAACCGAAATGTCATTTCGGTCCGAAATTTTTTTTTTATTCCGGATCGAAATGGCATTTCGGTCCGGTCCCCTTTTTGGATTTTCTGCGGCGGCTCATATGAAAACTTGTGAAACCAGTACCACAGAAAATCCAAAAAGGGGACCGGACCGAAATGCCATTTCGGTCCAGAATAAAAAAAAAATTCGGACCGAAATGGCATTTTGGTTCTTATGGTTTTTGTAAAAAAAAAAAAGTAATCATGTTGGTTTCGTAAAAAACAAAATTTTAATTATGGTTTATAAAAAAAATTCTGGCACCAGCCGACGGCTTTCTAGTTTTCCTAATTGTCGAGGGACCAAAACAAGAAAGAGATCATGGTCAACCAGGACCATTTGTTAAATTTACTGAAAAGAAAAGAAAACAAGTATGGTTTTGAAATAGATATATATATTTACCTGACACCTACAGTGTCCACTAATCCTGCAGTGAACAAATGGCTCGAATTGGCCTTCTCAACAGGTTCGCAAAACGTGGCACTAGCAGGATCACTGACTGATGAGACCTGGATAACCCTAGCAGATTTTTCCAGATCAAATACCTGAGAGGGATCAAGCAACGGTTGCATCCAAGCTTGACCACCTCCTTTTCTAGCATACAACACACAACCCTTGTGCCATGCACCAAACGCAGGGGGAGATAGCTTAGACATAAGCCGGTAGTAACGCTGGTGGTAATTGAGCCATTCTTTCTTCATTGGATAATTAGGGCATCCGAGCACACCTAGCACGACTTCTCCATCTTCTATCAAAGCCAGAGCAATTGCATACTGGTCCCCACGAACAAAACCTAGAGTCCCATCGACTGGATCGAGCACCCAAAATCGACCCTTGGGACCCCCTTGGGAGTTGCATCTTCCTATTAGTTCAACAATTTCATGCCTTTGCAATTCATTCTCTGGACTTCTTAATCCGTATCTTGGAGCTTCTCTTAGGCATTCGTTAACTGAACTCACAACCGAGTCAAGCAAGGGAGTTGACTCTGCAGCACAAAATGCACTTTCATCTTCTTCAGCAATTATTGAAGTGTGTTCGTCACCAAAGCACTGTGAAAGGACCCAACTCACTGTTGCTTGAACAGCCCAATCTAAGAAAAAAAACACAAAAAAAATATTTCATTTTTTTTTTTTTGAAGAAAAAAAGCAATTGGAGGTCTTGAGTTTTACTCTCTCTTTAGTCTTTACAAAGAATGTTGAGTTCCTTAGCATTCAAATTCTACCACAGGTTATTTGAAGGACCTAACTCAGAAGCTCTCGTTCTTGCAATAATTCTTACTGTCATAATCATTTTCACCTAACCTCCACCGAACAGAAAACAAACTTCCTATACTTTTGCAATCCTAAATACCTGGTATACAAAAATCAGTTAAAGGTTGACAAGCTCTTGAATTCCAAATTTTCACTTAGCATCCTTTCAATTTTATTTATGAGTTCAACAAATATTACAAAATCTAATATTTTATTATAACGGGTTACAGATATCTGTATTCCCTGGTTGGATCAAAATTACTTGACGAATCTCCCAAATACAAATGTTCTCTCTTTGGCTCCTGGGAAGTGGCACTAATCCATTTTCATATAGACTTTAGCTAAGGGCTCGTTTCAGCAGTCCCAAGACTTAAGCTAATAATTTTGTATAAAATTCCAAATTGAACCCCGTCCCAACCGCCGCAACCCCCCCCCCCCCCCCCCCCCCGGCGTCTTTCTTGTCTGGTCACATTGACATACCCTTCCTAGAACCAAATTACTCCTCATTTCGAGCAGTTTGAATCTTTCATTTCCTAAATTTTATGAAATCACAAGCACTAACCTTATCATCTAACCATTATTTGTCACCTAATCTCCCAATTATAACCAGTGTAACAACCAAATTAGGCCAACTAGACTCAGGACCGTCCCTTATCCCACCACCACCAACAGTACCCAAAATTATCCTAAAGGAACCGGAAAATACGGGTATAGAGAAGAGAGTCATTTTTTAAAACCTGCAACAGTGACCGGAGATCGATCATCCTTTGAGGTTTTGAGGCTGGTGTTTTGGCCAGCCGGAAGGAGGAGAGCCTCCTGCACTCTCTGGCACAAGGTACAAGCTATCTGCACCGCCTTCACTGCCACGGCCAGTTCCCTTTCCCTCTTCCCATCTCTATCTTTACATGCCGATTGCTCTGCCCAGACCAGCCGGTTCTCGGCCGTGGCAGAGGCACACATGCGCCGCAATCTCGCAGGAATTGGAAACTGATTTGTTATTGTGAAGATAGCAGTATTAACAGTAAAAGAGAGCATCAGTACGATCAATTAGCAGCGAAACAGCCTCCGCTCAAATTCAATCCTCGTGTGAGGTATCAGCGGCGGGAGAATTCATGGAGTTTATTCAGTACCTCCTCATCCGCAAGATTCTACAAGGGTTTGTACGATTTAAGTCGCCGCACGCCAACATCCATAGTGCTCCAACAAAAAGGAAGCACACTAGAAAGAGAGAGAAGCAGGGATGGCGGCATTCATTTTGGTAATAGTAATCAATTTTGCTTTTAGGGTTAAATTTATCGAGCAAAATTCTATTGGATTAGTGGGATTGAAATAACAGTCAAAAGAGGGAGACTAATGGCGTCACCTTTTCGTTCCCTATTTTTACCGGTCAAAAGATCTTTACTTTTGCTATTTTTATCAGTATGACATGAGTGTATGACAGTCAAGGCGCCACCTCCTCAGAGCAGTATCTTCTTCTCCAAGTGGAAGTAAAGCAGCATTTTTTTTATTTTTAGAAATATATTATATATTTTTGTCCAGATGGAGAAAAATAGCAGGTTTTTTTTTTATGGAACCGAATCTCCTGGTGTGGGGAATTTCGGCTAATATGGTCCATCTTTCATTCTTTCCACACATTTATAATCTGACGGTCATAATTGAAGTGTGAATAACATTTGAGTTTTGAAAAAACAATTATACTTTAATTATGACCGTTCAAGTTATAAATGAATGGACAGATAGACTATGTTGGTAGGAATTTTCTTTTTTTTAATGAACTAGAAGGAATCAAATTTATAATTTAGTTGTATCAATGCAGGTCTCCAATTTGATCACAGAAAATCTAAAAATTAAAAGGGACTGTAGCATTCTTTTATGTATTTATGTAAATTTTTTTTTTTGTATCGCGTTAAAGGAACTGAAACATTAGTTTGGTTTCTTCAATTTTAGATTTTTTTTTTTTGTTATCAAACTTGACGACCTCTATTAATACATGAAGGAAATACATTGGATCGAATCAATAATATTTATTTAATATATTTATTTTTATATTCAAACTGTAGCATTCTTTTATTCATTTGATCGAATCAATAATTTACTTCCATAGTATTGCTAAAAAAAAGTTATCTTCTTTCCAACAAAATATTTAATATATTTCTAAAAATGAAAATTTCAGGGAAATAAAGGATGAGAGTGAAGAGAAATAAAAGGAAAAAGGAGCTGACACCAAAGAAAAATGAGAGAAGACGAGAGTTGCAAGCAGTAAGTATAAACTTGTGAAGAAATCTTTTAGCTAAAATTGTATAACTTTATAATTGTTTAATCAATGATAGTAATTTAATTTTAATTATGGTGAATCTAATAAATACTATTTAATGCTAACAAGTAGGATATCCTTGTTATTTAAAATTTTAATAAACTTTATATAAAAAGTTGCATTTTAGAATGAAAAATGCAGTATTTAAAATTTTAGAAAATTCAAAAGAGTGTAGTGTACATGAAATTTTGACTATTTTATTTATTATCTTTTTGGAAGACGCATCGCATCTCGCTGTCACAAAAAAGAAGAAATGCAGGTGATAGTGATAAAATATAGATTCGCTCACAAGTGGGCAAGTGGCGAATAAGAGAGAGAGCTCATCGCTATGAAAATTTGAAACTAGAGGCCCATATTAGCAAAATGGCCCGGCCCAAATATGAAGGAAGCGCTATTTGATTCAGTCTCCCATTTGAAATAAATTCAGAAAAACCTTTGATAAAAGCGTTATCTGATACGTTTTCCTGTTATTAGAATGTGGCAAAAAATAGGTTCTTTACTTTAGCATTAGACATAATTAAACTGTGTTCTACCTAGGGCTGCACAAAAAATTCGTAGTTCGTAATTCGATTCGAGTTTGATTCGAAAAAGTTCGGAAAAAATTTGATTCGAAATTGAGTTCGTTCGAAATTATTTCAAACCAAACTTAGTTCGAAATTAATTCAAACCAAACTCAAACTGGACCTAGTTCGTTCGAAATAGGTTCGCAAACCAAATTTAGTTCGAAATTAACTCAAACGTGAACTGTTAATTTCTACTGATAACTTATGTTCACTGATGAAAATATAAGCCGTCCAGTCCATAATTGCTTTGAATTCTGACTTCTGAAACAGACAGCCCGGTCCAATTATAAGCTCAAATAAAAAAATTTACAAGTTTATACCAGAAATTTTGTTTTTTATGGTAGGATACCGAGTTTTTCGGATAATCTAGTCTCAACTCTCTCGTTTTTTTTCTTTGTTTTGATAAAGTTATTATTAATTTGATAAATTTGTTCATTTAATTTCAGCTTTAAGAAACTATTAAATAAAAAAATATAAATATTGTACCTTTATCATTTTTTTGACAGCAATACATTTTTTGGCATTTTTTGCATTTATTTTCGGACTGTTCGTTTTACCGCGGGAATTCAACGGTCGATCTACAACAAAATCATTCCAAATCTGATCTAGAATGATCAAGGTACAATATTGAACGTAACCAACATAAAAGTTCGGAAGTTTTATTATGTATGAGCTTTGATCCAACACGAAATGTTTATGGCCATACGATGCTTTAATTTTCGATCAACTAGATGGATGGGTAAATAAAAACAAAATTCTATCAAACTTTCATGGAAGATGATAAATGCAATGCTCTTTGATTTCAACGGTCCCGATTGGTCAACGGACGACATGTTTACGTGCGCCTTCATTAACTTAGAAAGCAAGAGTATATGTTTCATGAGACATAAACTCTTGCCTTGTGAGTTAATGAAGGCGCACGAAAATATATCGTCTGTGGTTCGATCTGGACACCGTTGAAATCAAAGAGCACTGCATTTATCATCTTCCGTGAAAGTTTGATAAAATTTTGTTTGATTTACCCATCCATCTAATTGATCGAAAATTGAAGCATCGTATGGCCATAAACATTTCGTGTTGGATCAAAGCTCATACATAATAAAACTTCCGAACTTTTATGTTGGTTACGTTCAATATTGCACCTTGATCATTCTAGATCAGATTTGAAATGATTTTGTTGCAGATCGACTGTTGAATTCTCGCGGTAAAATGAACGGTCCGAAAATAAATGCAAAAAATGCCAAAAAAATGCCAAAAAATGCAAAAAAAAAATATTGCTGTCAAAAAAATGATCAAGGTACAATATTTATTTTATATGTCTAAAAAATGCAAAAAATACTGTTATTGATCAGCTATTCATTTAGAAAAAAAAATTATATGTATTGCTGTAAAAAAAAATTCAAAAAATGCAAAAAATACTTATTTATTTGATAAAAAAATAAAAAAAATAAAAATAAACATGCAAAAAGTAAAAAAAATGTAAAAAGTTTGAAAATATATATTTTTATTTTTTTCCAAATTATTTGCTGTCTAATTTTATTTTGTATCACTGCAATGCACTTTTAGACTCACTCAATAAAATATTAAATAAAATATTAACTAAGCGAGTGACCCACAAATCCTGCAATCCGATCACCTCAATAATTTCACACCCTTAGATCTATCATCTTACTAACGTCTAGATCTCTTCCATGTCATCAATCCGCTCCCTTTCCATTCAACCAATTAACCCGCTATTTTTTCCGCCACTGCCTCCAATTTTTTTCCCTCTTCCCGCTAATTTACGCCAAAACCGCTCGCCCAAATTCCTCTCCCGCTAAGTACTAAAATAATCTCCCTCACGTCTTCTCTCTCTCTGGTGGCCTCTCACAACAAAGACTCCTCTCTAGCCCAAATCCCCTATTGCGTACATTCAAACTGAGTGTGGTATTTGGTTATAATTAATTTTGGAGTGCTTAAGTTTTTATTTAAATTGTACTTCTATTGATATTTGAGTTTTATTTAAATTATATTTTGAATACTTTGGAGTGCTTGAGTTTTTATTTAAATTGTACTTCTATTGATATTTGGATTTTATTTAAATTGTACTTTGAATACTTGAGTTTTTATTGAAGTGCTGTAATTTCGCACTATGGCCCAGTCAGAAGTCATAAATCGTAAGTCTAACAAAGTTCGTAAAGGTTCGAAATTGAGTTCGTAAAAAATTCGGTTCGAAATTGGGTTCGTTCGAAATTGAGTTCGTTCGAAATTAATTCAAACCAAACCTAGTTCGAAATTAATTCAAATCAAACTCAAACTGGAGGTAAGTTCGATTCGGTTCGGTTCGTTTGCAGCCCTAGTTCTACCTACATACTTAGGTTGGGTATTCTCACATCAGGATTTAAGTTGAGATTAAGAAAATTTTGTATATATTTAGTATTCTTAGTATATATACAATATAGTGAAGAGTTTATTATTCTCGCATTTTCTTTTTCCTTATTTTTGGATACTACAATTCTCTCTTTTCGAGGTTTGATCCTCAAAAGACTTTTCTTTATTACACCCGAAAATGAAATTTCTATGGCGGCGAAATTAATTGACCGTCGAGGAGGAGCGAGAACGAACTCTTTGGATTGGTTCCGAGTAAATACAGATGAAATGATTTCTATCGAATTTTTTGTCAAAATTGGTTCTGAGTTAATGATTTCTATCGGTTTAATTGGAAAAAAAACAAAAAAAAAACCTAAAACTGCACAAACACCAAAAAATCCAACTTGTGCGTTTGATTGTTTCTATCTCTGAATATCTAAGGAAAGTTTAATCGATGCATATTTTGATTTTGTCTGTTGGATTCAAATATTTTGTTCCTAAATATATACATACATCATTAGAGATCCCACTCCGCTGCTTTTCTACAAAGAAAAGCAGCTCCCTGCTCTCCTTTATCTGCCTATCACTCTCTTCAAAGAGGAGTAGAGAGAGGAAGAGGAGCACGTGGTAGAGAGAGAAAGAGGAGAGAGATAGAGGGAATAGTAGGGAGAGAGCACGGAAAAGAAAAGCAGCGGAGTTGGATTCCATCATTAGATGCTTTGCCCAAAATTAGTTTAATCACGTTATCCAAAATTAGTTTGTAGAATCTGCGGATTTCAAGCCGGATAATTTAAAAAAAAAAATAGCATTTAAAACATATTGAATGTACCAGGACTCTTTAATAAAGAAAAAAATAAATAAACTTGTATTGCACGATCACAAAGCAATCGAACGGTCCAAAGGTGCGTTGAATATTTGTTTTGCAGAAGAGAATTCAATATTACAGTCTGTATATGAGAAAAATAGGAGTGAAAGTTTATAGGATGTATACCCTTTGATAGTTCAACAATATATCAGCTTCTGATTAAAAGATTTCTTAAAGAATAGATATAGGAATATGGTTAAAATGTCACATTGTTTTCGTGCTTCAATTATGTCTCACATACGTATATTTGTCTTCAAATTTCAAACAGTTAATCCAAACTGCTCAACAAGATAATTATATTAAAATGTACTAGGAGATCAAATTTTATATTGAGGAGGGTTTAAATGCCTCCAATTTGTGTACTTCCACCATGCCTCTCTTTTTTAAAACTTTAATAACTCAAATTTAAAACTTAAAAGTCAAAATAAAACCATTAGATATGATCTACATCATTTTATCTATGCACATGTAAAAAATTATAACGTTTGAATTTTGTTTTTGGTTGTCATCAAGAGCTTGCAAAAAACGTACTAATGTGGATAATTTCTAGACATTGATTTTTCAACTTATTGATTCACATAAAAACAAAATTGAAATGTGATAATTTTTTATGAGCACATAGAGAAAATAACATAGATCACATCCAACGGTTTTTATTTTGAATTTTAAGTTCTAAATTTTGAGTAATTAAAGTTTTTAAAAATGAAGACATGGTGGAGACATAAAAAATGAACTCATCTGAACCCTCCTCTTTTATATTTTAGAATTATGTTACTAATTAGATGAAAACTCAGATGCTCAATTTTTTTTCAAATAAACATCTGGTATTTGCTGTTAATGATTAACTCTGAATTTGAGATGTTTCTGAAATCCTGTCTATCTTAGGTGCGATTGTTAATGATGTCTTTTGATTAGACAGTTCAGAGAAGGTGTGCACCATGGAGTATCAACTCCACTCTTCAATTTTTTGATACTGGCATTTAGATTTTTTTTTTTTTTATTATTTGTTTCTTTATATAAAAGATAGAGAAGGCTCTCAAGTTCTCCCTTCATATTTATCTTGCATTTGTCAGTATAATAGTAGTGATTTGAAGTATTATAAGACGTTTTGATATCAAACGGAAGTGATTTAGGGCCTGCTCGGCGACGGGAATGGGCACAGAAATGGACAAAGTTTGAACTGATTTTTACTGTTCATGTGGGAAAAAAAATTCACTCTGAGTAAATTTTTTTTTTCCCACGTGAACAGTAAAAGCAGCCGAACAGGCCCTTAAGATAAAATAAAATTATGACACTTTTTAAAAAAGTTTGATATGTTTTATTCTCATTCATTCAGTTGCTAAGGGCGTGTTCGACGGAGGAGTGGGCTGGGGAATGGGCACAGGAAAGTAAAATTTTTGAACTGATTTTTACTGTTAAAAATTCACTCTAAGTGGTTTTTTTTTTTCTCACGTGAATAGTGAACGGCGAACAGGCCCTAACATAATACATAAAAATAATTTATTATTCTGCTTCGTCTACTTCACTACTAGCAAACATCAATGCTTTATAATAATTTAATATTTATTTTGTTTTAATTTTGCTTCATTTACTAAACGGAAATTTATATATGCAAGTTATTATAACTGTTTGAAGTCGTTCTAGTATCATATAAGTTTGAGCTACTTGACCATTCATATAAAATGTTGTATATTAAAAACGTTACATTACATGTATACTTAGAAAAAATATTTCCCGTCATTACTGATTTCAGATATTGTGGTAGTTTGTAAATCATTATCATTCTTCCCGACTATCAATCTGATATGAATATGTTAGATTTGCTCGGAAAAATCTTATGAAATCAATAATTATTTTTATTATTCACTTCATATTAGTAAGAGGCAGTGTTGTAAAAAAAATATGTTTAGGCCGATTATTCTCAATTATGGCCGATTATTTCCGATTATTTTCGATTAATCACTTGGCGGTAACCTGTCTGTCCGACGACCGTATACCGTTATTTACAACACTAGTAAGAGGAGGGTTCCAATACCTCATGCCTTTCATACCTCATTATACATCATATTTTATATCTTTCTTTTTAAAATCCAAACTGTCGATCCGAACCGCTCAACATGATATACATACTAAAATATATTTGGGGATGAAATTTTATAATTTTTGAAATTTTTTTACTATTTTTTAAGATAGGTACAAAATCACTATTTTTTAAACGGTACAGAAGCAGTGATTTTGTACCTATCTTAAAACAATTTGGGCTCTAAAACAAAGATATAAAATATGAGATATGATGATATATGAAAGGCATGAGGTATTGGAACCCTCCTCTATTAGTAAATGTCTCGTGCGTTATAGTGGAGAAAAAATATAAATAAAATGATTAAACTGAAGAGTTGATTTTTAGAGGATATTGTTTTATATTACCAAACCAATGAAATCTGGCACTGGAGAAGTTTTGTACAAAAAATTACACCTCGTGGCATGTAACTTGTCGGGATGCCTCGCCAGTGACAGACATGCTACCAAGAACTCAAGAAGGATACCAAATCTTTTACCAGATTGCCACATCTGTGGTTGTGTTAAGAGCAATCTCAAACAGTAATGCACATGATGTCTGCATGGTTTTTAGTCCCTATAGACTTTAGTCATTTTCTCTTACATACTGTGAGCAGTCTGTTGAGTGTGAAATGAGTACATCTATAGAAGAAAGATTACCAAACAGGCGTAGTAGAACTTTTAAGGTACTTTTCAAGTAACCTGAAAGAAGAAGCATTGTTTCTAACATTATTAGGCCCTCCAATAACTTTTCAGGTATCCTCAACAACCCAGCAACATTCCTTCAATAGCAGGTTGCAGCTGCTATGTCATGTACCAGAACAGCATTCTCAAAAAGGGTACAGAGCTCTCGATGCAATCTCGGACAGTAGATTATATGCAAAGGCATTTGCCCTTGCTGGAGGTAATGAATTAAGCAGTGATCTATCTTCTCAGACAGCAAGTTAGTGTTGCAGTCCCCAATAGCTGATTATTGGAGAGCATACAAAAAAATTTCAAACACCTAACACCTACTGCGCACAGAAGGGTTCAGCTTTTTTTCCTTTTTCTTTTATTTCAAAGGGTAGAGAATATATTTCTGGCCAGCAATGGAAGATCTGAGATAACCGTGTACTGGTTTCAAGTAACACTGGTTCGCTGATTTTAAAATAGATGAATAACATGCTTTACGGGCATTGCAAACCAAAAAAATAACTAGAAAGAGAAGAACAGAAACATCAAATTTGAAATTAGCTTCAAAGAAGTATGTTGTCCCACTACACTACTAACTTTAAGCAACTGCTTATAACTTAAACCACCTGGTGGTTAAGCTGTTTTATTCTACATCTGACAAATAAACCTGAAAACAAACATTAATACATTCCCATTCCTGAGCTAATGGATCAAGCAAAAATAACCTTGAAAAGGTCTGAAAAGTGCATTATTTGTAGGCAAACAAGACAGCAAACTTGTACTTTCCTTTAAAAAAACGCAAAACAATTCAAAAATGCTTGGACAGCCAAAGACATCTAGTGGCTCACTTTCGCAGTCCCCTGAAAATTAAAGGAAGCTAATTAATAAAAAATAAATAACTAAACAGTATTTATAATAAAAAAAACATTACAGTATGAAGAGAATAAAAAAAGGCCTCACGTCCAGAAAAAGCCTACATAGTTTAAACATATCCAAAAACACCTAAAAATTATTAAGTTCAAATAGAGGTGCTTAGCCTTTAGTACCTTTTTCTATACTCTACTTGGCATGACAAACCAATCCTAACAATACTACCCCTTTTGTTATAAATTCATCAATGCATTTGTATGTTCTATTGCACAAAAGAGAATAATTTTACTTAGATATAGAACATTTTTACTGTTATTACCAATCACTTCGTTAAAGCTTAAAAATAGTATTTTAGGCTGACACATACTAGAGTATTGTCTTTTAAATTTGTTCAACAATTGGGGGGTCTTCTGCAATTTCTGGAAAGGTAGGAAGGACAAAATTCAGATAGAGATATTTGTAACATTTCAGTCTTATGCAGGGTATCCAGCATTTTATCCCCAATTGCAACAGGGAACATTGGATACTTTATGATTTTGCAAGGGTACACAGGAAATATTCAAATAAGTTGATTAAAGGGTTTAAGCTAAAGAGAGAGCACAATGATGGCCTTTACCCATCCCTTATTTAAAATGTAAATAAAGAACACCAGTTAATTAATTACCTCCTGAATACTTTCAGGTATTTCCTTCTTCCCACCAAAAGCCTTGGATCCTCCGTATATAACCAACCCCCAGCCGGCTAAGCTTAACAGCACAAACTATTCAATGCAATAAAAAAAAAATGAACATAATAAGAGAGAGAGGTTACAAATTATAAAGTGTTACTTTACTTTATGAGCACTTTACCAATACTTATAATGCCCCTAGTGGATGCATTATGACTTATGACATAATAGCATGATTATGCCCACAAACATGCCTAATGATTCATTGATAAGGTACCTTAAGTCCTTAACTAATGTCATAAAATATTCATGCACTGAGGAACAAAAGGTGAAAAAATAAAAAAAAAAAGGAAACTTACTTGCTCTTCCTTCCATTTGGATGGACTGAGAGGATCTTCCCATATGTTAACCTTTGCTGGTCCATGATGATCTGAAACATACAACTACCAAAAATTAAACAAACTATCTAGCAATTCAGTAGGAAGTCTATAGCAATTAGCATCAAATAATGCAAGTGGCGTTTAAAGTCCACAATTCATCAAAAACAAAACGAAAATAACAATCTTTCTGAAATTCCTAATTCCATTGAAAAAATAAGGAGACCGATATTCTTGTTTGTTGGTACTCTTCTTTTAGACAATATCTAGTTCAGATGCCAAATTCTTCTATAGAACTAAAAAATTCAACAAATTATGAGAAACTTTTCAAGGAAATCAAAACGTCAGTATGAAGGGCAAGATATACATCATGCAGCATTGCTTAACACCAAATCTACATCCATATGGTACATATACCCCAATTTTAAGTACGTGAAATTAGGATCAATTCAAGTTACGCTCCTAAAGAGACGATCAATCTAAATTGCGGGATGATCTCAAATGGGGAAAATTAAGAATAGAAATGGTAAGATGAAAGAAAGGTACCTCCACCACTAGCCATACCCCTCCTGGTAAAGGTCCGCGCCGCTGGGGTCTCAGCAAGCGCCAGGCGTGCCATCGATGACATTGCCGCTCGGGTCGCCATTGATTGCCCCCTTCTTCTTCGTCGGCGTCGTCTAGAGAGAGGAGCGAGAGAGACTCGGTTGCGCTGGATCCGATTCGTCTATGAGAGTTCTAACCTAATAAGCTCTACTCTTCTCCAGTACTTCCAAACTCGGTCTCACCAGTCCAAGATCCGTAGAATTTCAAACACCTTGATTTAAGAAAGGGACCCACCTGTCATTGAATATACACCTATGCACCGCGTATTTATGGGGATAACCGCAAATAGAACTTAAATGCATCTCGAATCGGACAAATCGGAGCGCTGAAAACAATTTGGACTCGACCAAAAATAAAGTGAGAAGGTAAAAAAATCCGAAATTTTTATTAATAACCCCAAACAAAAGAAAAATATCAAATCTAACCCCAACTTGAAATTTTTTTCAAAAATGACCTAACCGCCCCATGATTGGGCGGTTCACTCTACCCACAAAACCGCCCAATCATTAGGCGGTCCACACGGCCAAGTACGAATTTGCCCACCTTGAGTAAGTACGAATTTGCCTTCGGACAATACTACACAGAAATAATTTTTCAGATTAGAAAAATATAAGTAAATAGTTTATTAAAATTTCATCTAAAATATACATACCTTGGCAAACTCTTTGAACATCTCTTCCAGCCTCCTTGGCTTCTTCCTTCTGCATCCAATTTTAAATGTATCTGCAACCCATTGGTCGAATCCGACATGCTTGTAGAGGTTGTCTGCAACGTGTTGCATACACAGCCTGTGCACACAGTCGCCCTGGGCTGTCGACCAACCGAAATCTGTTCGATCGAAGACATATTTGATTCCTTTGTGCTGGTCTGATATGACGCAGAAGAACCTGTTCCCAACCACCTCTCTTCGCAAAAAACTCATGAAAAAATCCCAATTTTCACCGTCCTCCTTCTCGACAATTGCAAATGCCAAAGGCAACAACTGGTTTTCGGCATCGTATGCACATGCTATCAACAACCTCCCATCGTAACGGCCAGAAAGGAAGCATGCATCTATACTGATAACTGGTCTAATATATGGCACAGCTTGAATGCACGGACCAAATGCCCATGCTATGGCCTTGAACAGTATCTGGTTGGGCTCATCGGGATCGGTAACATTCCAACATTCATACCTTGTGCCGGGATTTGTACTTGCTATGGCTTGGAGCAGTGGTGCAAGCAAGTTGTATGAATCCTTCCAACTACCGAACAGTCGGCATATCGCAAGTTCACGCCCTCTCCACAACCTGTTGTATTTTGGGGTCACATGGTCGTAAGCGCGTTTCACCGCTCTACCGACCTCCTTAAGGCTGATCGACGGGTCCTCCTTAACATCTCGCTCAATTACATCGGCAATAAGTGATGCCGTAAGTTGTGAATGGTCTGTCCTTGACGACGCAGACTTGCATGTATGTGGAGGTTCACATTTCTTAATTATCCATGACGCCCCCTACCCACAGGGGTTGCATACAGCTGGAACTCGCATCGCGGTGAGTCTTTGCAAACAACAACTAACCTTTTTGACTCCCTTTTTTGTATTCTGCACTCCCAGTTGCTGCGGATATGAACTTCGTATATTTTCTTCACAAGTTCATCTAGGGTGGTATAAACCTGGTCCGGAGCAAGCTCTGAGGTGTAAACGACACGCTTCCCAAAATAGCTTATGTCTGCTTCCTCAAAAGCAGTGGTATCGTTGAATGTGGCTACCGGGTGCCTGTCTGTCCGACCTCTGATCGGAAATCTGTCCTGCCTGGGTAAATAATCTCCATCACCGTCTGACAAGTGATCAGAATCCCAATCCCCGTCCCAACTATCACCCGAGTTAATTTCACGTTCCGATATGGCATCAACCCCTTCAGCCTCCAGCATAGCATCTCTCCGGGGAACAATAACATGTACAAGTATAGGTACGGACGGTGGTACAGAAGGAAATCTGGCTTCTACTACGGGTTGAATAGGAGGTGGAGGTGGTGGTGGTGGTAGGTCGGTGCTATAATCAGTGGTATAATCAGTGGTGTAATCAGCAGTGTAATCAGTATGAACGGGTGGTGCGTGCGGTTCAGACGGTGATACATGACCCAAGTTTTGGTTACCCGAGTGGTCAAAACCCGAGTGCTGCTGCACTGGGCTATCATAACCTGTATGGTCTGTAGAAGGTCCAACCCTGGTCCGATGCAGAAACTTTCTGGAATACAACTCCATTATCGGGGTACCCGTAGATTGAAAAGTATTGTAAACACATCTCCAACCATCCTCATTTGTTATTGGATACTTGACATAGTAAGGTCTATCCCGCCCTGCGTCAACCCGAGTAACCAAATCTATGTCATACCGGTTGGGGGTTACACCAATCCTTTCGAATACCATTTGCTTAAGTTCCAGAAATGAGGTGTTTTCATTTACCTCAAAGCCATGGGTCGGATCTTTCGAGTAACGAACTCCCTCCACACCCACCTCGAACTTCCCGCCCACATATAGTGTAACCAACATTTTATCTACATTAATAAACAAACTTTTATCAGTTACAAAATAATAGTACACAGTTAAATTATTAGTAAATAACAACATTAAAAAAAAAATATTTAATAAAATTAATTAAAAAAATAAAATAAAAAAAATGAACAGTAATCTACAGTAGTCTACAGTAATCTACAGTAATAAACAGTATTCTACAGTAATCTACAGTATCTACAGTAATCTACAGTAATCTACGGTAATCTACAGTAATCTACGGTATTCTACAGTATTCTACAGTATTCTACAGTAATCTACGGTAATCTACGGTAATCTACAGTAATCTACAGTATTCTACAGTAATCTACAGTATCTACAGTAATGCATAGTAAAATAAATAATAAAATAATAAAAAAAAAAACTAATAAAAAAAAAAAAATTTACCTGCAGAGAAAGAAGAACGATTGGGGCGAGGGCGAGGGCGAGAGAGTGTGAGAATGAGAGGCAGAATTGGGAATTTATAGTCTGCATAGTGAACCGCCCCACCATGGGGCGGTTTACTTGGCCGTGTGGACCGCCCAATGATTGGGCGGTTTTGTGAGTAGGGTGAACCGCCCAATCATGGGGCGGTTAGGTCATTTTTGAAAAAATTTTCAAGTTGGGGTTAGATTTGATATTTTTCTTTTGTTTGGGGTTATTAATAAAAATTTCGGTAAAAAAATAGAAGACCTATTTTTTTCTGGTTAAAAAATAAAACCTTCCTTTTTTAAATTCGTTTTTAAAAGAGGAGCTAGAGAGAAATATTTCTGGTAACGACTAACGAGAGCGGGGGAGAGAGGCAGTAGTAGTACTACATAAGAGGCATCGGCTGCTTGGTACGCTCCCACGCTGTGTGAGGTGGTGTGCGGTTTGCCTATATTCGCGGTCATCCGTTGGCCTTAATTTTGGGGCAAAAGGAAAAAAGAAACAGTTTCCTCTTCCCCCTTATGATTGTTTCTCTTTTCCCTTTTTATTCAAAAACCTGAGCTTTCTCTTCTCTTTAAATTCCTCTATTTCCCCCAGATCCGATCAAGTTTCTCTGAATTGCGAGTTCAATACTCGAGCTTTGGCCTGTAGCAGTTAGAATAGAGTGTGAGAGAGTTGTGAGGGGGAGAGAGAGTAATAGAGATTGGTAAGAATTATGGGGATCGGAGGAGCAGAGGTGAAGAGTTCTATGGAGGCAATGTTAGATTCTCTAATGCGGAGAGAAGAGAAACCAAAGGATGTGCCGCCTGCCTTGCCACCTCGACCCCCATCAAGAGGTCGCCTTCCTTCCGCTAGAAGATCACTGCCTCCTCTTCGCTTCAACAGCTCTGAAGAAAACCTTGTCCTGGATCCTTCTATCTTAACTGAGGTTTTATTTTGTTTTCTCCCCTTATTATTGAATTGTTATTAATTGCTTTCAAATATTTTGTAATTGATTTTGATTAGAGCATTTCTCGGAATTAGGGTTATGTGTGTGTGGTAGGAGAACAAGAGGAAGAGAAGGTGAAGGAAGAGGTTGAGAAGATAGAGGTGGATACCATGGCAGAGAAAGAGAAAGAGAAAGAAGAGATTGAGAGTAGAGCACAGAAAGCTGAGAAAGAACTCAAGGAAAAAGAGGAGGAGGTGGTTGTTCTGAGGCAACAGCTTGTTCAATTTGAATCCAAGTGCTCGGATTATGAAGCCCAACTCAAGCACTTGCAGGATCAATTATCCTCCCAACAACAACCAGCGGTTTGTATACAAGTATGTTTCGCAACTAATCACCCCCTCCCCCAAAAAATAATAATAATGATGATGATGATGATAATAATAAATAAAACAAGTAGAAAGAAAATGCTTTGAATTATTTTTTATACACTGTAGGTGTGATGCCTATTTATTTGACTTTGTCTAGTAGCAAAGTGGGTCTTTATTGGGATATTTTGGCTGTATCTCAGTAGTTTAAGCTAATTGTGCTCCTTGTGGGGTCAATTAACTAATAAACAATGTAACGAGGACGGAGTAATCAGCTACCATTACTAAACATAATACCAAGATTTTGGTTGGTGTATATGCAAGTATTAGAAGAGGCCAAAATGGCACCAAATTTGGTTGCTTTTGCACTTGTCTTGATAGAGCTTGCATAGACCAACCAGTACTACCTAATAACCTAAATGAAATTGTATGAACTCATCAATCAAAGTTCCTCGGGGCAAATCACCAAGCCTCATTCCTCACATATCAACCCAGACTCTCAGTATTCGACTCCTCTCCAATTTTACAGACACAATTGGAGAGTGCCTGTAAGATATAATTGTCTGGTACAGATGGCACCTGGCCTTTGAAAATGAACAGTTTGGAATTAGCTGTACCAGTCAGGTACGGTTGGGAATGTTTAGTCCAAAACTAATTATAATTCAGATAGAGCTAAGATTTCCCAACCCATGTTATGATTACTCTCATTTTCTAAGTTTCTTTGTACATTTTCTTGTGCACTTATTGTGAATTTAAATCGGCAGCTCAAATATATGCTGATTTTGTACAGGTGAGAAGAGAGAAAGGCATGAATGGCCACGATTATAACGATCCAGTTCAAGGCAACAAACAACGGCTGCACTCTTCGGAAGATGCTAAAACAAATCCTGTTGGGCAGTTAATGAGTGAGTTTGAGAATAAAAAGAGATCTTTTGAGGAGGATGCCAAGGCACTTAGCCAGTGGAAACCGGGCCAGTCAGGTTCTGGTTCGAACCCGGTAGAGGACCTCATGAAGCTCAAGCTTCAATTTACAGCGTGGAAAAGGGACTACAAGGTGCGTCTACACGACACAAAAGTATCACTCGAAAAGGTGGTGAGAAAATCAAGAATGAACTGCTGGGCCAGCATGAAGTGGATTAAATAATGAAAGGCGATGTAATGTTTTTGGTTTTTGAGTAAATCTAGGCTGTAGTTTAACTGGTAAAAAAAACAGTTTCAAGTGCTTGATTGATTCTATGTTATGATGCAAAAGATGGGCTGCATTAACTTGTGAAATGAAACTTCTTGTTCCATGGTGAATATGCCCACTGTACATAAATATTTTGATCTGATCTTAAGTGCTGTAACTTTGTTTCGCCAAGTGTGTGATTAAACTGATGTACTTTGTATCATGCAAAGGACTTGAAAATAACATTAGATGGAACCGATGAAATGGAGATGTTCTGCTTTCCTTTATTTAATTTGCTAGTATTTATATAGTTTCCTGATCTGATCATGGTGGTAGTTTGCAATTTGTGTGAATTTTCAGTGTTTCAGTTCATATAAAGCAATTTATGATTTTAAGTTTATGGGTTGATCCTAGATCTTCCCTTGTGCCAACAACTTGGAGCATCTCAGGTGCAGAGCTTTTGAAATGGGGCAATGAAACATGTTTGTGCTTCTTTATTTTATTCTTGAAATCGATCTTTTACCAGAAGCAAATAAAATTGACTAAGCCTTGCTTTGGAAGTTTGTTTCCTTTCAGTTAATCTGATACAGAAATAGTATGAACTTGTGTTCCATAGATCGATCTGTAATACCAATAATACAGCTTTCGATTTCTCTGACAAAGTTTCTGTAAACGAAGTGGCTTTTTTTATTCGTTTCTTTTAACTTGGTTGTATCTGAAAGCAAAAATATGTTCCCCATGTGCTTTGGCATATGCACAGATCCTAGTTGGTAGACTTCCAAAGAGAGTTTAAATCTTAAATTTTTTAGATCCATATGTGCTTCCTTTAGATATCCGTTCTTTTCCTGAGATCAACACCCAAAAAATTGCAAAAAATAGATATATATATATGAACTTGTATTTGGTCGCTGTCAGGTGGGTCCAATTAGGATCTTACTTGGATAAGAGGAATATACAGCTGTTATACCTAGAAATAGTACGGAGTCTCTATTGCTTCTGGAGCATGCCATGGGGCATGGGTGCTGATATTGACAACACTAATTCTTTTATTAACACAAAACCTTCAAATATTTTCAATGTTTAGACAAATTTACCCTTCATTAATTATTTCTTTTTAAAATTAAATCTTTCACTTATATTGATGTCTATCAATATTTCCTTCTCTGTTCATTTTTCTTCAATCAGCAGCACCATAATTGAATTATTGAACTTCAATCCGTTCAAAACAGAAATTATAATTTGTTTCTTTCAACTTTATTAAGTGCATAACTAGAAGAATAATTAAAATACCCTCAAACAATATAGCTGTGTTGTTTCGGATCAAATAAAATACATGAGTAGAACTAGGGTGTTGTCAAGCTTTTTGGTTAGCTTAACTTCAAAATTTATCGGATTGACTTCAAACGACGAATTTAAAGTTCAAAACTGTTAAAACCGATGAACTTCACAAGTGATATGTTTACATGTCAAATTTTTAATTTTTTGGATTAATTTAGTATAAAGTCAAGTGGTAAAGAAAACATGATTTATGAGTTAATTTTAATGTGTTCATTTTTTTACCGCTTGACTTTATACTAAATTAATTAAAAAAAATTATGAATTAGATATGGGAACGTATCACTCGTGAAGTAGATCATTTTTAACATTTTGAATTCATTGTTTGAAGTCAATCCGTTAAATTTTGGAGTTAAACTTACCAAGAGATTTGGTGAAGTTAAGATCACCTAGTTCTACTCAAAATACATATACTAAATTACTTATTAAATTTGTTAAAAAAAAATAGAAAAAGCAATATAATAGATTGGTTCATTCTCATGTCACTCAATGCTTGATTTTAGATTTTTTTTTTTTCACTTATTTTAAAAGATTTACAAAATAAGAAGAGAAGATTCAACAATTATAAAAATTAATTAAGTAATAAATGATCATAGCATATAATTTACATAAAGAAAAGATATAACAGCTAAAATATAATTTACATAAAGAAAAGATATAACAGCTACAATAATATTTATGAGGGGGATAAAATTGTCCATTTTACACAGATATTTGAAATGTTGTGTTAATAATATAAAAAGTGGTGTTAATATCATTGTCCGCATTCCACATGCACAAATCAGGAGATGGGGCTGCGTGTGGCTTTCAATTCATGCAGTGTAGGGGCCATAAAATATGAAACTAGCTAAAGTCAAGAGTTGACAGCAGAGGAATCAAATCTGCTGCTATCCTCTTCTCATTAACAGTAACTCTGCTATTTTTTTATTTTTGAATCTAACTGTTCAATTTTTTTTAGAACGAATTTCGAAGTAATTTTTTTCAAAAACTGTTCTGTGCACGTATCTCGAAACTGTTCAATGATTGAATTCGGAAAAGGAGGGATAGCAGAGTTACTGTTCATACTCAAGGATCGCAGCAGATTTGGATCCGACAGCAGGATGGCTAATTAAAATGATTTTTTAATCTATTATATTAAAAAAAAAATGCTGTACATTAAGTTAGAAATGTTTTTTATGACAGGAACACTAGTATTGCTAGCATTTTGTATCTTGTGAAATATTAGTGAAATTCTATTTCAATTTTTTTAATATTTATACTAGCATTTCCCCAGATATGAAATGCTGACGTTTCATTTTCTTCTGAAACGTCATAAATGGAAATAATTCTAATTTGATGGCACAATTTTTATTTTTTTTAATGCTACAGATAGATAAATCGGCTAATTAACAGATGGTGCAGTAAGTTAATTTTTCATGTTTGGTTGTGGAGTAAAGTTAATGAGGATTAAATGGCTTACTGTTTCTTACTCCACATATTTTATATCTCGTTTAGTAGTTTAGTTCATGACTTAAATTAATCCACCTAGAGGAATAAGTGTGAAGTAAGTTAATCCACCTGAAGAGATGGAGTAACTTACTCGCATCTTACTCCACCTTACTCTCATCGCATCATATACTCGAAGATATAAATTTAAATGTGAGTGGATAATTGAAAGATATGTTGACTAACTTGTTTGACAACGATGATAACTTTAAAAAAAATCTTATCAAAGACTTGATTAAAATCCGGGTCGGAATTATTGACAATTTTGATAGTAGTCAAAAGTAATTTTTAATTTTGAAATATGATCCATACTATCTTCATCATGGTCATAAGAGTGATGCAAGCTTTACTATTTAGAAAATTACTCAAAATTTGTAATGTCTATGTTTAACCGCCTTCGTTAGAATTTTAAATGACACTCAAAATACAAATACACAATCAATCTATAACAACCACAACCACAACATGCTAAATTTTTATTTTTATAAAAAAAAAATACTTTTGACTTGATTTAAAAAAATATTGCCAAAATTGTCAATGTCAATCCAGTTATATATATTATTGTTTACTACAAATAAAGTATTTATTAAATTTTAGTGCATTTTGAAAATCAACGTCGATCGACTTTAAGGCTGTGCTCCAATAATTATATTAGAGAGGGAGGGGAGGGGAGGGGAGGGGAGGGGAGGGGAGGGGAAGGAGGGAAAGGGTTAAAATGGGAGAGGAAATTTTTAAGGAGTTACTTGCTCCAATAATCTCAACAGAGGAAGAGAAGAGTCTTTAAGTATAATTTTTTAATTTCACTTGTATACTATTTAAAATGACTAGTTTACTCTTATATAGAAAAATTTGTGTCTCTATTATGATCTGGCTCCAAGCACTAATTTTCGTATACTGTATGCATCCCTTCTAGCATCCTGAGTTCATTGATGTACCATATGCATCTTGACTAGTGTGCAGTATATTTTCTTGAGTAAAAAAAGTCAAATATTTTGTAATGACTACAGAAACAACATAGTATATTATTGCAAGGCAACTTAGAATATGCATTATTACAACTATGCAATTCAAAAAAATACAAAAGCTGATAAAAGCATGTCCATAACCCCACTGGTACCAGTGTTACCAGTACCACTACACCCACTGGTATCCTCATTTGAAGTTTCTAAATGGATTCTTCAAGAGAAATACTAGGCATTCATATTTCTGTTTAGTATTTGGTAACACTACGAAAGTTATAAATGGGTACCACTACACCCACTGACAAGGAAGATATACGAAAGTTACATATTAGTCCCTGAAATTTTTGTTATTTTAACATTCAAAATATATGCTCAAACATTATGTACCAGTAGTCCAGTACAACTGGTACAGACCAAAAACAAAAGTGGCAAAGAAATTTAGAGAAAATAAGACATTGCTCATCAAACAAAAGATAGACTATTATATAAAATAATACATCAATCGTAAACAAAAGAAATAAAATAAACCAAGAAATTAGGCAGCAGCCATGGACAGAGAAATGAAACATTTCTCAAATGACAAGAAGAAATTATCAATTCTTAGAAAAGTGACAAGAGTCTAGAACAATTGATTATGGCTTCACATCAAAAAAATTCGATCACTGCTGCAATAAGATTAGAAATAGATCCAATAAGAAAAAACTTACAAGAGAAATATGTAAACTTACAAGCAAGTCCCTCCAAAGTAAAAAATCAAAGATCAACCCAAAATTATTATAAATTATTGAGTCATTTGTACTAGTAAACATAAATCAAAACATTTTCATGAAAGCACTATTATCATAATTATTATAAATATGGATCAAATAAAAGATAGAGAAATGACTAAAATCAAATAACAAAATACAGTTAGACCAATTTACCTTTTTGAACTTCTTTATTTTATTTTGTTATACCGGTACATATTATAGAAAAATTGCAAAAAATCATGTAGATATTGAGCTTACATGCAGAAGCAGAAAACTTCTTATATGAGCTTCCCAGAATATTGAGAATGTCAATTCCTCATTTTAACATGACTACATGAGTTTCATAAAAAAAATCTCCAAGAACAAAATAGCAAACATATTCAATCCAAACATGCAATCTCGACTCTACTAAATATTCAATCCAATGTTTAATTGCACAACTCAAGATTATTAAGGCTTACTCAAACTTGGCAAAAGTTCAACCTTTGCTATGGCCTTGTACTGGGTTGTTTTAATCATCTTATGATACATGAATTTGCTCTAAGAGAGAGTTTAAACTCCTTATAAAGGACTCATCCAGCAGCCAATAATCTGAAAGTTCTTGATTGTATGTTTATGCCACAAAATTAAGCAACATAAAGAGTCAAAACACAGAGAAAAAAAAGTACTGGAAAAACTTACTTGAAGAGAGAAAACACTCATTGGGATGGACGCCAAGAGAGACAAAGCAATAATGGATTCGTTTCTGGGAGGGAAAAATAGAGAAGAGGGCGGGAAAAGGATAAAATTGGTCAATTTCGTTGGTGGGCCCCTTTTTCCCTTGGCTACACCCCGAATTGGGGGTGACAATTTTGGGTTCCGTAGGGTGAACCATCCACCTGCTCTGTCTTCCCTTTCCTTCCAAAATTTATTTGTGGAGCAGGTGAAATTTAAAAATCTCCTCACCCTCCCCTTGGCTCCCCTCCGCTAACCCTATATGGAGCACAACCTAACAGTGGCTCACTTTTGTCAATTCTTTTATGAATCACAAATGATTTTTAAATTACTTCAAATTTAATACACACTTCGTCACCATCTAATTGAGAGAAATTATATTGAGAAACTATCTAGTTCTCCATTTCAGTTACTCAAAAAGTCTCAACCCATTTTTCTTTTTTTGAACTTTTGTAAATTTTCTCTTTTAGCAAGTTTAAGTTTTATTTTTATTTTCTCCGCACACACTTAATATGTTACTAGTATTGTGCCTGTGCGTTGCAACGAAATATATGATAAGATAACAAAATAAATTCTCATACAAATGACAAACTTTTGTAAAAAAACAAAATTAGAAATATATTCTACATTTAGCACAATATGTATAGAAATAAGGAAGTGAACAAAAAATTGATTTGCATTGTGATCCGCCGTATAGAAAATTTCAATTGGAGAGGGAGAAATAAGGAAACAAATAAATAAGGAAACGGAGAATTATATCTTTAAATTTTAGAGCTTGTTTAATTTTAATTATAACGCATCGTGTGGTGGTATGTGTGGCGAGTATGTTTGTAGCTAAATTTAAACTTCTACACATAAACAAGATGCATTTAATCAAAAGAAGATAGATCATGTGATTGGAGAGCTGAGATTAAATCCAAAAATTAATCTTTCAATCGTAACCGTTGGCGGATCGGACACCCAACGTGCTTAATAATGGAATGGAGATATATCAACACTTGCATGCATAAGTATTAACACTTACATCACAAATAGAAAATTTATAATTTTTTGTCTCTCATCATCTATCCATCTTTTTTCAGGTTTTCAAATGAGGGTTTGTTTTTTCTCCGTTCAATCTCACCCATATTTCCGACGATTTGTGAGAAATTTTGTGAATCTAAAGCGATGAACGTCTTGTACTCGATTTTTTTCTTTCAAATAAGATCCACATTGAAATATTTTTGGGTTCTATTTGCTCTGTTGTTTTTCTTCTTCTTGATATGCAATGTATAAAAACTTAATATGCTAGGTATAAAAACTTGAAAGCTTTAGTATTTAGACTTAAAAGCTTAAGTATAAGACTTAAAAGTATATATGTATAAATACTTGATATGTTATGCATAATACTTGATATGCTATGTATAAATACTTGATATTTGTTAATATTTTACACTAACTTGTCCTACTTTTGATACAAGCATTTATGGAAGATATCAATTCAAATTAAAAAACTTGGTATCAACACTTGCCCGCGTCAGCTGTAAATTTATTGGCGACTTTCTAGAAGATAATCCCGATCAAAGATAGTTAGAGTTAGAGAATTTCTGAGAGATTATTATCAGGTTCCTAAATTTAATTTGTCATTGTTAACTAAATCCGTTTATTTATTATCACTTAATCTAGTATGAAATTAACTCTAAAACTTATAAAATTTTACGGGCACGCATCTCTTCTTAAAATGAAAAAGATCAATATTTTGAATTTGACACTTGGATCTTAAAATTTTACATTAAAAAATTATAAATATGAAAATGTGGTATTTTACACCGACATTTTTATTAATACCCTAAAACAAAACAAAAATATCAAATCTACCCTCACTTCGAAATTTTTTTCAAATATGCCCTAACCGCCCAGGGGCTGGGCGGTCAGCTCTCCACCGAACCGCCCCCCCGTCGGGCGGTCCAAAAAAAAAAAAAAAAAAAAAAAAATCACCAAACCGCCCCACTGTGGGGCGGTCCACTATTTTTTTTTTTTTTTTTTTTTGTTCAGATTCAAAATTCATTTTAGAGAAAATGGCTACATGGATTTTTGTGTTCTTTATATCAAAATAAAGGTATGAAAGTCTAGTTTCCAGATAATATAATTTATCTGAACAAAAATATTACAGATTGGTACAGTTTTAGCGATTAATTGACAGAGGTCAGAATTCAGAAAAGCTAAAATTCCAGTGAGCAGTCCTATAATTTTGTTCAGATTCAAAATTCATTTTAGAGAAAATGGCTACATTAATTTTTGTGTTCTTTATATCAAAATAAAGGTATGAAAGTCTAGTTTCCAGATAATATAATTTCTCTATACAAAAATATTACAGATTGGTACAGTTTTAGCGATTAATTGACAGAGGTCAGAATTCAGAAAAGCTGAAATTCCAGTGAGCAGTCCTATAATTTTGATCAGATTCAAAATTCATTTTAGAGAAAATGGCTATATGGATTTTTGTGTTCTTTATATCAAAATAAAGGTATGAAAGTATAGTTTCCAGATAATATAATTTCTCTATACAAAAATATTATAGGACACATGTGAACACATTTCTCTGTCAATTAATCGCTAAAACTGTACTAATCTGTAATATTTTTGTATAGAGAAATTATATTACACACGTGAATACATTTCTGACCTCTGTCAATTAATCGCTAAAACTGTACTAATCTGTAATATTTTTGTATAGAGAAATTATATTATCTGAAAACTACACTTTCATACCTTTATTTTGATATAAAGAACATAAAAATCCATGTAGCCATTTTCTTTAAATTGAATTTTGAATTTGATCAAAATTATAGGACTGCTCACTGGAATTTCAGCTTTTCTGAATTCTGACCTCTGTCAATTAATCGCTAAAACTGTACCAATCTGTAATATTTTTGTATAGAGAAATTATATTATCTGGAAACTAGACTTTCATACCTTTATTTTGATATAAAGAACACAAAAATCCATGTAGCCATTTTCTCTAAAATGAATTTTGAATCTGATCAAAATTATAGGACTGCTCACTGGAATTTTAGCTTTTCTGAATTCTGACCTCTGTCAATTAATCGCTAAAACTGTACCAATCTGTAATATTTTTGTATAGAGAAATTATATTATCTGGAAACTAGACTTTCATACCTTTATTTTGATATAAAGAACACAAAAATCCATGTAGCCATTTTCTCTAAAATGAATTTTGAATCTGAACAAAAAAAAAAAAAAAATAGTGGACCGCCGGTTTGGTGATTTTTTTTTTTTTGGACCGCCAGACGGGGGGGGCGGTTCGGTGGAAAGCTGACCGCCCAGCCCCTGGGCGGTTAGGGCATATTTGAAAAAAATTTCGAAGTGAGGGTAGATTTGATATTTTTGTTTTGTTTTAGGGTATTAATAAAAATGTCGGTATTTTATAGCACTAGATTTTATAAATTACATCCCTCCAGATTTTTATATTCCTCATATATTAGAGTGAGCTCTATTTATCATGGATAATACCACATAAATTCATCATCTTCATATTTTCACAGGTATCTATCCTATCCACGTTTGCATCCATATCCCCACATAAATACAAATTAGGTCAAATGATATCCTACTCGTTTCCTACCACTTCTAAAGGGTTGCTGAAAACCATCAAATGGAAAATCTCTACTCCACTCACCACTTATAAAAAATATAATATATAAATGCAAAATGATTCAAACTACGTTAAAAAAGTATTACTATCATGCATAAATACTATGATATATCTATAAGAAAGGATAAGAAAACGGCAGGGTATTCCTAATAGTATGGCCCAATAAAGTACTGGCCGGTAGTTGAGCAAATTTTGCCTCCTTTGGATAGAAGGCTCAATTTAATTGGGCTGGGCTCTAAAGTTGTTCTGTTTAATATTTGAAGGCTTTTTAGAAGAGTGTGGGGCGGTCTAACAAACGTGGGACCCGTCTGTCTGTTCTACTGTAGATGACACTGTTTACCAGGCATTCAAAATTAATATATAAGATAGATTGATTTGATTTTTTTTTTTTGAATAAAAGGCCGAAGCTCGTTTAATTACTGAAACCAAAATTAAGTTACAAGATACTGTTCTATCAGGACTATCTCACAACAAAATGATACCCTGCATCACAGATTTGGTACCTCATATGGGCATGTATTATTTCCAATCCATCCACTCTTAATAAATCTATCTTTAGTAAGAATTTTTTTTTTTGTGTGTGAGCCACATGAAAATTCTAATTTTCAGAGGAATTGGAATAGACCACCAAAGCATGGGTTGTTGAGGTAAGATCCCTCTATAGTTAAGAATTTTATAAAGGGGCCTAACTGTAAATTTACCATTAGATTCCTGATACGTCCTATCCCGGGGGAGTCGGCCGTATAAGAAGATAGTTAGAGATTTGGGCTCGTCCCGTCTCGGGAAGACGGGCCGAGGTTAAGGAAAGTGGGAAGTTGTGGAGGTATTCAGATTCTATCATGTATGATATCTCGCCTAGAGAAAGATTCCACCCCTGTTTCAAGGAGCTGTTTGCCTTAAATAGGTCACCCCTAACCACTATTACGCGTTGTCAGAACGGTTAGGGGAGTTCGCATAAAGGCGGTGACACCTGCGTAAACGGTGGTGACAATAAGCCGAAATCGGACTGGGCCTTATCGGATATGGCCCAAACCGGCTCCGTCACGCGTAATTGTTTCGGGCTGATTGGATGAGGCCCGGTTCGGACCTCGTCTGGTTGCTGGGCTGCGGGCCTCATTTCTTTTGGTCTCAGGCTGGCGCCGGGAGGGGGTCCGGATCTCGAGTTGTTCTTGGGCCTGTTCTGCGCGACCCATTTGAGCCTTATCGGGTTGGCTTGTTGCCGGATCATGAGCTCTATTTCTTTTGGTCTCAGGTTGGCCCCGACAGGGGGGTCCGAATCCCGGACTGTTCTTGGCCCATGATCGGTTTATTGAGGGCCTTATTTCATTTGATCCCGGGTTGGCCCTTATGGGGTCCGAATCTCGGATTGTTTATGGGCCATGATTGAGCTAGTTGAGGATCACTGGTACATGGCCCTATCATTAGATGATATGAGTTATGTGTATAAGAAATGAAACTAATTATTGTTAAAAGAGATAGCCATTCAAAATACTCTGAGATATCTTCTAAATTTGATTGCTGCCCCTTGTGAATTTACTACCTCCTGTAATTGGATATCTGAATTAGTACATATAACAAACAAGTATGAGAAACTAGAAGCAAGACTGCACTGTTGGTACCAAATATCTTTCCAAAATAAGACTGATGTATTTGCTCCAGGCGTAACTGAAATACTTATTTTGCCTAAGGTATCTAGTCTAACAATAGCTGTCCAGAATGTGGAGAAAATAGTTCTTTTTGTCTCTGAATAATACTTTACTGTGATGAGATGTTTCCAATTGCTATGATAATTTGGATCATTGTATTTCCACCACCACTTCATTAGTAGTGATAAGTTAATTTGTCTCAAATCTAATATTCCTAACCCTCCAAATTCCTTAGCAAAACAAGATATTAATTTGCCAACTAATTAATGTATATTTTTTCTTATTAGTACTTGTCCCTTGCCAAAGAAATCTGCGTCTGATTTGATCAATCTTCTTGATAACATATTTGGGGATTTTAAAAATAGAGAGTGCATATAAAGGAACGGCAGACAACACTGAATTGAGAAGGGTAAGTCTACTCCTAAGAGATAGTAGGGTGCCCGGCTAGTTTTGTAATTTTCTTTCTACTTTATCAATGAGAAAAGCCCAATCAGATTGTTGCATTTTTTGAGTATGTATTGGTAATCCTAAGTATTGCAAAGGAAAGTTGGTTGTGGTACATCGAAAATAAGATGCTAATTTACTTATTTGATCAGTATTGATGGGGTACATAGCAGTTCTTTTTAAATTCATTTGTATACCAGAAAGTGTTTCAAACGCCAGTAATATCCACCATGCATTTTCTATGTTAGTATTTGATTTGAAATTCGGTGGGAGCCGTGATCCGCATTAAGAATTGTGTGCACCTGATCCAAAAAATTTCACAAACTAATTATAAACGTGAAATTGAAATGAGCCAGTCGAATATGATCACCGCTGTCTTGAGTTTTAGAGCATGCATCTGTTGTCAATTTGTCATTATTGTAATGATTATTATGTTAGTAAGATACATATTTGACTTAAAACGACAGATTGCAATTAAAAACCCTGGATTACACACCTTAACTTATTAGGAACATTATATATGTAAAATTATAATTTCGGTTGACAAACTTTTATTGAACAGTTAACATAATATAATGGCCATCTGATGTGTAAAGTCATATTTTTATGGCAGTAATTGTGGAAGTATCTTATATATTATCCATCATTATGAATCATTTCTTTGTGAATTCCTGATTTAAAAAAGAAATAAAAACTATATTCAATAGAATCAATACAACATATATTTCTCTGAATGGTTGGTTTGATCTATCTGCTCTTTAAACCGTTTCATAAATACAAATATTTTTAAATATTTTTGACGAGATGTTATCTTGTTCAGAGAAAGTGAGTACATGTAGTACCACAGGTGATGAATCATTCTTTCTGTGTTTGAATACTGGACATGACGCATGGATAAAAGGATTAAGGTGGTTGCAGCTGACTACTTGCCGGCTGACCTGGATGTGATTCCTTTACGGGTCTGGGACCCGAATGATCATCAACTAGTACCATACCAGGGGACTGTGGCTCCTGCGCAATCAATGGAGCAACCGGAAGGGGAGACTGGACCTCCAGCCAATTCCCTCTGATGCATACATACAACTCGCTGCCTTTTATAGGATCTAATTTCTATAGCCCCAGTTTGAGAGACTTAGCGCTAGATTATTTTTCCATTACGATATTTTGGTGAATGTTAAAAATAAGGGCTTATGTTTTCTGTTTTGTTATGGCGGCTATTTTGCCTTTTGTGTTTAGTGGTAGTGGCACGTAATATGTAATCCTAAACTTTTGTTTCATATATGAAACGGGCACTTCGTTGTCTTTTATCAAAAAAGAAAATATTTGAATTTATTTGAAATGTAGAAAGTCAACTTTAAAATGGTGTAAACTTATATTGAACAATTCATATCTAACATCAGGTATCTGAATTTGTTGGGGGTGTTGGACCTAACAGTGCTCTATTTTTCAGTGACAGAGAAGACTCATAAGTTTCTCACCATATAATATTTTATCAGAATTGAAATAATCTAAAACCTCATAGAAGTCAACCTAATAATATATCACTTGAATTATTAGCAGGATTCAACACTGCCTTTCAGCTTTCAGGTATAGTAGTCAACATTTTGGAAATTCTTGTTAGAAACCTATACTAAGAATTCATATTGCTTCCAATTGCAAATAAGTTTAATGGTGAATATAGTCAACTAAATGTTACACAAATAACTCATCTATTATTCAGGGTAATAGAAAAAGACTACTCAAATAAAAATAAATCTAACACTAATTATAAATAGTTGGATGCTGGATCAGAACCGTCCCATTCGTATCAAGATGTGCGTGAGCATCTTTAAAATTCATACAGATCAAGTGAATGTAAATCTTAATAGAAATCAGACGGCTCCAATCAGACATATACCGCCCCTTCCCTACTTTGATGACTTTGCTGGAGATTGCATTCCATGATTTCATGTATCATTAAATATATATTTATGATTTCAACTGCTATGTTTTGTCTTTCACTTGCAAGCATAGTGACAAGATTTGCGAATTATATCTGAATAATTCGTTTTTTTGTTGATGCCGAACCGAACGCCGAATTATTCGGTTGACCAAACTTTGACCGAATTATACCCGAATAATTTGCAAATTTTACGAACTTTTTCCGAATTTTCCGAATTATTTGCGAATTTTTCCCAAATTTTTTCCAGAACATTTTTTTTTTTGCTTCCTTGTAGGACTGAGATCTCTGATCCGGATTATTCCGAATCATTCCCGAATTATATCTGAATTATTCCCGAATTACGAATTTTTGACCTCGCCGAACCTTTCCGGAACAATTAAGTTGTCACTATGCTTGCAACTAGCACGCATAACCTATTTGTTATGGGACGAGAACGAGTCCGCATCTTCTGCATTAATTCAAAAAAGAATTTTTTGAGTTTATTGCATCTCGGCCGTTAGATCAGGATGGGAACCAATCCGGTCCATGCCTATAACGCAGGGCCCTTTAATATTAATGTGGTTTTCAATCAGACGGTCCAGATCTATTAACTCATATTTCGTTAATGCAGAGGATATGAATCGTCGACCGAAATTTTTAAATATAGCACAGCCCAAAAAAAAATAAACCAAAACGGCACCGTTTCGTGAGAATTTTAAATTTAGCACGGCCGCAGATCAGCTGAGCGGCCCCATTTACTGGGGACCGCAGATCAGCTGAGCGGCCCCTGAAATGGGGCCGCATATCCGCTGAGCGGCCCCAGGGGCCGCATATCAGCTGAGCGGCCCCAGGGGGTTTTTTTTTTTAATTACGAAATATGTATTTGTGTTTTAGTTATTGTGTTATAAAAATAAATGTATTTGTGTTTTAATTATTGTAATGTTGTTTTAATTTATCTTTTTAATTACGAAATATGTATTTGTGTTTTAGTTATTGTGTTATAAAAATAAATGTATTTGTGTTTTAATTATTGCAATGTTGTTTTAATTTATCTTTTTTGTCGCAAGTTATTTTAGAAACGTGGTTCGTTTGAAATATTTTATATATGTCGTGTGGTTCTAATTTTTTTTTGTTTACGAGGAGATAGTGATATAATGAACAAAATAAATAAATAACCAAAATAAATAACAAAATAACAAAAAAATAAGAGGCATAATATAACAAATAAGTCCAGTGCCTGACATAGTCTACAAATCATACATCTGTCTCTGCTTCTTCTTTCTGAACCCTCGACCCCGCCTGGAGAGTGGCGTCTCGTCTGTATCTCCTGAGTCTGTAGTGTCTGTGGAGTCCGCCGCCTGGACATCTGCAGACTGGACCGGCTCATCACGAACCTCCTCAATCTCGGATGTCTGCTGTACTCCAGGACCAAAAACAGTAGTCTGTGCAGACTCAGGATGCGTGAATAAATACGCCTGTCTGGCAATGGGGTCATCAAGGGTGGCATGATGTGAGGACTGTCCCGGAAACTCCGGGAAGGGCTCTGTCTGAACATACCCTGGCTGATAGGCAGGAGGATCCGTCTGTGTCGGACTGTAACCCGGAGAATACAGTCCATCTGCTGAGATCTGGTAATCCGGAATGCGCTCCCCCTCCTCACCCTGCTGCAGTAATTTACAAGTTAGTTAATCGAGAAATTTGGAAAAAAAAAACAATTGTTTTATATTTTAATTACAAATTATACCTGGGCAGCCGTATCAGCCTGAGATCCCATGCCCATATGCCCGAAGTCGCGCATCAACTCGGCAGCTCGGTCAAACACCTGACCAACAGTCTCAGCCTCATGTACAGGTCTAAACATGGGCTCATCGCCAGTGTACGGGACGTAAACATCAGGCTCGGGCTCGTCGGATATGTCGTCTACCGCATCAACTCCGCCCAAGCCAGCGCATCTCAGTAGAGAGTCGAGACGCGCCCTGTACCCACACTGGCACACTGCCGGTACGCTGTGCTTGAGGAGGACCTTCCCGAGCCTCTTCCAACCCGTGGTCACGGCCATCGTAGCCCCTATCACGCAACTCTTGACCAGATATAGTGCCTGCAAAGAAAAAAATATATGAAAAAGTTGTACAAATTTAAATATTGTTAGTTTTTAACTTTAAATTTAAAATTAAACATACCGTGGCTGCGAACGGTGCGCCAGCAGGGATAAGACCGTGGACCCGTCCTCTCCGATCCCTCGGCTTCGGTACTCGCTCTAAGGGGTTGTCGGCGATACACCCCTCCAGATATATAGTGTACGCGCCGTGATCCTGGTACCAATCTCTATAAGGTCTGTACAAATTACAAAAAAAACGTTAGATATGTACATATTTCAAATTACAGTGAAGGTTTCGAATTTGAGAAAAAATTGCTTACACTGGCGCGACATCCATGTGACGGTCCGGCTGGGCCAATGGGGGGTCAGTAGATGCTGCCTCGAACACGTAATCAGAAAGACATGTCCCCCAATTCTTGCCAGCTGTGGTGTCCCTGGCCCGATGGAGCTGTCGCCACACCTCCTCGCTGATCGGTGCCGGGGGTGGAGCTAGCTGACGCATACCGAACTGCCTCAGGACCCGACCAGGGTAGTGATGCTCGACGATCTACATATTTCAAAATGTTCAGTATGTCAGATATTTAATTAAGTTTTTAATGTACAGAAATATAAAAATTAAATTAAATAACGGTACCTGAAAGCATATGAGCGGCACCTCTGCACGCCAGAATCTCTCCTGCTGCCGACATCGCTCAGGCAATATCTCGATGTAAGCCCGATGTCCCCCATCGACCTCGACCTGAAAGCACATATTTCATACCATATATCAATTCAAGTAAAGTATGAATTGATATAAGTTTTTTCAAATTCAAAATTATAATAAAAGTAGACTCACATATTCTCTGTAGGGCTCCCAGGTGACATACTCGGGATCATCTCTCAGATGCTCGATCTCCTGTCTCCAGAATGTGATCCCAAGTGTCGCGCCATGTCCGGCTCCAACCCAAACCTTCTTGTAACAGTATCTGGCGCCGTATGCAGGGCACTGGTCTGGCTCGGGCTGGCCCCAGTCCGGCACATCAGTCGGTCTGGCTATGACTGGGCGGCCTACGATCAGATGTGCGTAGGACCAATGCTGTAGTAACATGCATGGTCCAACAAAGGTCTTGTTCTTCTTAAGGCAGGCATTGTTAAGACCCCTTAACAATACACAAAGTCAGAGTTGCCTATACTCTACAATATTTGAAAAATTTAAATATGATAAGAATAATTTTCTTACCTGTATAAGCATGCCAGCGTAGCCGCACCCCAGTTGAACCTGCCCGCAGTGGGCAGGTCGCGCAGAAACGGAAGATAGCACAGCCGAACCTGATCTCCGTGTGAATCCGGAAACAACCGACAGGTGATCATCTCAAGAATATACGCGCGGATGTGTCGGTCAACAACCACCTATTATTTATATAAATTAGAACATTGTTTACAAGTAAATCTGATATTATTTGAATTAAATAAGGTACAATTTACATACCTGATCTGGATGATCCGGATAGTCCTTGAATCTGGTCCTCAACTTCATCAAGCTGATGGTACTGGGCGAGATCGCAAACCTCTCACCTTTCTTCTTCTCTTTCTGTAGCTGGTCGTGCGGGATACCCAGCAACTCCTCGCACAACGGACGGAAGTCCCCGTACTCGACACCCGTCACCGGCTCCCCGGTAATAGTCATACCCCACAGACAGCTGACGTCCTGTAGGGTGACAGTCATCTCAGCATGGGGGAGATGAAAGGTGTGCGTCTCGGGACGCCATCGCTCGATGAGGCCGGAAGATAACCCCTCGTCATGGTTCTCCTCCCGCATCTGTGATAGCTGGATTAATCCCATCGAGCGTAATGTCCCCCCGTACGCCGGCTGATACGGTAGCCACATGCGGTTGTGACGAACCGTAACCGCATCCAACCCCTGCATTTATGTAAGAAATCAGATCAAGTTCATTCATAAAAAAAGATTATGTTTTATTGTATTTTTATAAATATGACTAATTTATAACTTACCCCGGTGGCAGCCTCTAGAATCCGGTGCTCTGAATTCGGGTACCACAGGAAGTCGCTGACCCTGTCAATGCGACTCCGGATACCCGGAATATCTGTCTGTGATAGAGCACTCTCGATGTGCTGGGACATCTGATACGGAGTGGGTGGATGGGCATGGTGTGTACCTCTACTGGAAGATGGCACACCCATACTGGAAGACGGTATATCTCTACCAGATGCCATGCTGTATTTAATTTTTGGTACAAATCTAGTTAAGTATTGGTGCTAAAACAATTGATTTTGGCTATTTAATTTTTGGTACAAATCTAGTTAAGTATTGGTGCTAAAACAATTGATTTTGGCTATTTAATATACCTATTTAATTTTTGGTACAAATCTAATTAGTATTGGTGCTAACACAATTGATTTTGGTAAAATATACCTATTTAATTTTTGATACAAATCTATTTAAGTATTGGTGCTAAAACAATTAATTTTGGTTAAATATACCTACTTAATTTTTGGTACAAGTCTATTTTAATTTTATTGGTGGACAATTAAAATTTGGAACAATTCTAATTATTAACTCTAAATTAAATCCTAATTATCAATTCTAATTCTACACCCTAATCCTAAATCCTAATCCTAAACCCTACTCCTAAACCCTACTCCTAAACCTAAACCCTACACCTAATTACTACCCTAAACTAAAAAATTAAACAAGAATAGAAGAAGAGAAAACTTACCCGAGTACGAAGGGATGAAATTCTTGAATCGATAAAAAAAATGAAACCAGCGGCCCCCTTATATAGGCCTCCAGGGGGCCGCTCAGCTGATATGCAGGGGCCGCTCAGCGGATATGCGGCCCCTCTCCAGGGGCCGCTCAGCTGATATGCGGTCCCCAGGAAAGGGGGCCGCTCAGCTGATCTGCGGCCGTGCTAAATTTCGAATTTTCGTCAAACGGTGCCGTTTTGGTTTATTTTTTTTTGGGCTGTGCTATATTTAAAAATTTCGGAATCGTCGAGAAGGACAAGTGTCATGTGGTCAGATTTGAAGGACCAAGTCAAAATAGTTCGTACGCGGTTTTACTGGTAAATGCGTCATCATAAAGGTCACTAAGGCAGGGACTTTAATTAGTTCCAGTTAATTATGAACTGTTAATTTGTCCGTTGAATTAGTCAAGACAACGCACTTTGGCGTGGGGTGGGAAACAGCTAGCACAAATTCAAATTGCTACGAAGCTTCATCCTAATGGATAATACTCGATTATGAATTTCCCGACATTTTTATTAATATCCTAAAAAAAAAAAATATCAAATATGCCCTGGATTCCAAAATATTTTTAAATATGCCCTAACCGCCCTACTAACGGGCGGTCCACCCCACACACCAAACCGCCCCTTTACTGGGCGGTTCACTCCCTCTACCCAACCGCCCAGTGGGAGGGCGGTTTACCCTTTTTTTTTCTTTTTTTTTTTAAAACGCCTCTGGTTCCCCTCCCCCCCTCTAACCCTACCCGCCCCCCCACCCAGCCTCCTACTCGACCCGAGAACCACCCCAGCTCCCCACCCCCGCCCACCCCCGGCCTCCCCTCCCCCCTCTACCCGATCTCTCCTCCTCTCTACCCGGGAAATTTAGAAATGAAATTATTTAATTGCGGCCTGATTTAGAGGGTCTAGTTTATAAATTAAATTACGATTTAATTAGGATTTAGGGTTTAATTTGTGAAATTTAAGTTATTTGAAAATTATGCACTACAGATATTATGGAGAGGGGCGGTAGTTCGTCTAGCACAGAGGCTCCCAGTGCATCCGGTGCAGAGGCTCTCGGTGTAGACCACGCTACACATGCAGCTGATACATTCAGCCTTCTTCTGTGGATTCCACACGTTCAGCACAGGGTCGCGCTCGCATCTACGGAGGTACGTTGGTTTTTAAGCAATTTAGTTCAAATTACAGATTTTTAATATGGCATATAATAAGTCGCTTAGACTGAAATCATTGTTAAATACAGGACGAGACGATGTTGACCGTGAGACATCGCACCTCCGGGATACCGTACGTCGGTCATCCTTTGATGGAGCAGTGCATTATGAATCTCGAATTGTATCAGCTCGCTACCATGCCTCAGGGTCAGATCGACCAGGCTCTGATGAGCGGGCTCGCGGAGAGATGGCGACCGGAGACTCATTCGTTCCACCTACCCTTTGGGGAGATGACCGTGACCCTAGCAGATGTGAGCGCTCTATGGGGTCTACGGATCGATGGGGAGCCTATCAGCGGTGTCTCCGACAGTACACTTCACGTAGAGATCATACGGCAGCTTCTGGGGGTAGATGATCCAAAGACGCTGCAGAAGAAGAAGAAGAGGAAGGATGACGAGGAGTTCCGGTATTCGGGGTACTGCATTAGTGTAGGGTTTTGAGGCTACCCAAAGCCATTAGGCTTAAGCTGCGGAAAGACCGTAAAACAAAAATTTTACTTCTAACTTAAGCCAAAAGGATTGAAGTGGTATGTCGGATAATCTACCGAGAGTTACATACCTGTTCAATCCTTTTCTTAGATTAAAAACCGTAAGTAAAACTTTACTAATCAGATCATAGATTAAGTAGTATGTCGGATAATAACCGAGAGTTACATACCAGATTAATCCTGTATAGACCCAAAGTAGTAAAACCGTATTTACTTGTATTTTAATCAGTTTATAGATCTACTCCTTTGATTGATTTCTAAAAGATTAAATCTATTTAACAATTAAATAGATTAATATAACATTTATTTACCTTGCTTCCAAATTCAAATTGGAATGCAGTCTGACCCGACTGTCTGACCCGGTTAAGCAAGCACCAAAATTATAGTGCCTCTATCGGTTATCCACCAGGACTGATCGAGAGAGCGGTTTATTTCTTTTACCAGAAATACCGTAAACCGCGGAATCTGACAAAAACACTATTCACGAGAAAAAGCAAATAATAATTACGACTCTCGTAAAATATTATTTCTAAAACCCGTAAACTCTGATTAGAACGAATCTGAGAAAAGAGAGAATTATCGTTCGATCGGATCGAATCGTATTCAGGAATTTTTAATGAATTCTCTTATGACTTTGATCATGTATTTATATACATTTTCAACCGACATATTAATTGAATGGTATATATACACTTTCAAAAAATTTGAGTCGGCAAAATCAAGTCGGCAAATCAACGGCCAAAATTAAGTTGGCAAAAAATTATTACTATTTTGCCATTGGCCCATTAATACTTAATTAATTTTGGGCTTTGATTTGGGTTTTTGATTTGGGCCTTTAATCTTTAATTAGTGATTTATTCTTAATGGGTTTCAAGCCCAAAATATAAATCCAATAATTAAATATTCTAAGTCCAAATCAAATATATATTTTCCTGATCGTTCGTTCGGTAACTTTTATGCAACGTGTCAAACACGTTCATAAATTAACCAATGTTTCTGTTTGTCATTTAAATGACATTTATAATTTAATTATATCATATATAATTAATTTTATCCATCTTGTTATTAATTATAATCATTATGATTAATCAACAAGATTCTCCGACTAGCTCCTATATGGTGTGACCCAATAGGATCTGTGTTATGTTGGCAAATAGAATTAAAACTATTTTAACTTCTATTTATCATAGGTGGCACCTGGCAAGTACATTATGACACCAATTACACAGATGATGATGTACCGTACAATATCATGATCCAGTAAACGATTTACTTCGTGTTAATTCTTTTGTCTCATAGCTATCAGATTAGTTTCAAGGTAGGTGTGTGTCATCCTTGCAAACTTAATCTTTTCTTGATCCTGAATAGATTATCAAATATGTTTACTCTTGTAATCATACTGGATCCAGATAATCATATTCTATCAAGGGGCCCAGTGATGCTATAGCTCGTATTGAGATACGAGGGACAATAGTACTTTTGATAAACCATCTTTTCCTCCGCATAAGCTATGTATACCGAAGAACTATTCTTATAGCTACTTTTTACGGATAGCGTTAGATAGCAATCACACATATACATTTCTTATGTAGGAAAAATGAATATCTCATACTTTAGAACTTAACACTAAAATGAAAACATTAATGACACAAACACAATTCCATTTAATGTTTCATTTGGGGTCTGTCAAATATCATGTTCTCTAACATGTATCTGTGTGATTAAAATGACAACTCTTTGTCTATGGTTTGTAAAACTTAACCATCATTTAATCCACACACTAACCTTATCGCGGTAATTAGTATTCCTGCTAATTACCTTGGTTAGAGACTTTTAAGAGTATTATCATCTATATTATGAAGTTTCACAATTCCAGTCATGAACTCGAAATGATTCATAAATTCAATAATACTCAAGGTAACAAAATGATTAAACACAAAATGATTAATCATTCAATTCATGAACAAAATATATATGATATATATTTATCGTTTTATTGACTTCTAGATTATTACACTAACAGATAGAGCCCACACCACTAGATCCGGATCAGCCAGAGTCGCTATCTACGGTGATGAGATGCCGCCACCTCCTCCAGGTAATTTGATTTTGTCGTACATAGTCATTTCTCGGTACAAAAGCTATTCTCATTAATTTTTCTTCAATTATGCAGTGGATGATTCAGGTTGGGGCTTCCACGAATGGGTGTTGAATAATAATGCGTTGAGCGCTTACTACAATGAGAATGGAGTTCCGGTGCAGGTTGGACAGGTAGCAAAAATTTATTATTTATTCAACTTACTATTTATTTGTATGTAGCAAAACTAACATTGTTTTCATTAAGGATGGAGCTCCCCCACGACATGCCACTCCGGAGTTCACTATGGCTGACCTTACCGGAGATTATGCCGGGGATGAGGGACCGAGCCTCCACATACCATGATATCCGGAGGCCAGACAGCACGATGACGAGACCAGTGGGAGTGGAGCACAGCATGCAGATGTCTATGCATCTGCTATATTTGGCACACCGCCTCGTCCGCCTACGTATCCATCGACCTGGGAGCCATAGGAGGTGCCTACTATGCCGCCCATCCCCCTACTGGTGGAGGATCTATGGGCCGAGGCGGATACAGCCGCACAGGAGGAGGAGGTTCACGTCAGGCGTGTACAGCCGCCCAGGGACCGTCATCCACCTCGTAGGTTGGATCTCTCTGGTCGTCGCCCTTGTCCTCGTCGTTAGGTTTTTTTATGTTTTGTAGTTTGATAGGTTTCTACTATTGTGTATTCGGTCTGGACTGTTTTGTAGTTGGGATTTTTTTTTATGTGGACTTACGATTTAGATTACATATTTTTCACAGTTTACCACGTTATGCAAATCGACAATCAGTACAACAGCCGTATAACCGCATCAAAACTCAACTCAATTTTATTGAAAATTACAATAAAAAAAATTAAGCACTTTCCTTCATTTTATATAAAATCTACAATAAAAAAAATATATCAATATATATTTCCTTACAATAATATATATCTTAATAAACCAAAATATATCTTAAACAATATATACATCTTAAAAAAATATATACCAATATATATTTCCTTATAAATATATATATCTTAAAAAATAAAAATATATCTTAACAATATATACATTTACTTATAAATATATATATATATATATCTTAAAAAATAAAAATATATCTTAACAATATATACATCATAAAAATATATATATATCAATATACATTTCCTTATAAAAATATATACCTTATTTACAAACAACAATACATCTTGAAAATATATAAAATTTGAAAAAAAAAAAAAACAATGAACCCGCCCCACCTCTGGGCGGTTGGCTAGAGGGAGTGGCGCCCAGAGAGAGGGCGGTTTTCTAGCATAAGTAGACCGCCCCACGATGGGGCGGTTAGGGCATATTTAAAAAAAAAATTAAAGTGAGGGCATATTTGATATTTTTTTTTTAGGGTATTAATAAAAATCTCGGATGAATTTCTCTTTGTATAGTCCGGTTTTCAAATGTATTAACAATAATATTCTTGTTTTGAAAAGTTGCTTCATCCTAGTGAATTCATATATGATATATATATAGGAGGATCTAATTTTACGCTGTTTTATGGTAACACATCTTAACACTATGTGTTTATAAGTTAATTTTGTGATTTCAAAATTCAAACATTTGATCTGAACCGTTCAGCATGATCTCCATATTAAAATGTTCTTGGAGACCAAATTTTACATTTTTTGGAAATTATTTACTATTTATTTCGAATTTTTGAAAATCGTTGTTTTTCAATGGTTCAGAATTGTCCGAAAAACACCAATTTTGTATACATCTTAATAAATACTAAAAAATTCCAAAAAATGTAAATTTGGTATCCAAGCACATTTTAATATAGAGATCATGTTGAACGGTTTTGAACTTCGAAATCCCCAAAATGACTTATAAACGTATGGTGTTAAGATGTGTCACCATAAAATTGTGTAATTGGATCCCTCCTCATGTATGTGTGTGTGTGTGTAAAGAGAGAGAGGTTCGCTAATACCAAAACGTTTTGATATTAGCCAACCTATTTTTGTTCAAAGAAAATTTTTGTCAGAGAATTTATTGAATCTGAGTTATTTTGTCAGAGAATTTTTTTGTTTTTTTCTAAAATAGAAGGATCACAATATTTTATGTATTTACTAGAAGTGACTTTTGAACCGAGATCAATAACTCAGATTCAAAACATTTTTTTTTTTTTCCAATAACACACAAAGAAATATTTTAATTTTTCTTACAGCTACAAAAAATCCGCCTAAAAAATGTTGATTCGGATTAATTGTTGCAGTCTTTTTAATAAATCAAATTATATAGTATTCTATCTATTTTAAAAAAATCTAAAAAAATCTATAATATTTTAATAGAAAAATAAATAAATTATAAAAAATTATATATAAAAAATAAGGTTTCTAACAGAAACCGAACAAATAAAAAAAAAGTTTATGTTTCTCCGCTGCCGAGATTTTCAGCGGTCTGAATATTTTTAAAATTCTTCATAGGTATTTACATTTTTTTTTATTTAGTGTTGGATATTAAAAAAAAAAAATCGGATGGATTGATGGTACATGTAAGTGGTGGCCGGAAATTTCATTTCATGGCAGATGTTGCAAAATTAATTTATTTTTTGTGCGCCGTTTGAATCCGGTGACAAGATGTCAAGATTGGTGCTTTAATTTATTGTGCGCCGTTAGAATCTGACAACAAGACTGGTGCTTCGTAGGTACTTCGTATATATGGCAAAATATAATCTGACTTACAAAATTTCGTTCTATAAATTTGACATCTAAAAATTAAGTGAATTGAATTCATAGTTAACTTAAACTCAGAAAAAAAATAGAATATGAGTATATAATACTCAAACCCACTATAAATTTACAAAATTTCAATAAGTACATAATACTCAAACCGACTGTCATTTGAATTTGATCATCGATCCGAATCAAGGATTGAAACCCTATATGAGATTTACATGTTCATAAATCACTTAATTACATGTATTACTGAATTACTACAAAATACATTAAAATATACACCAATACTGAAAAAAATTTATTACATATTCATAATATAATTTATGCAAATAGTTAAATTATAGTCAGATCGTATGATATTGAATTATTCACATGATACTTGAATTTTAGAGAGCAATAGAGAAGAGATTAAAAAAAATGATTTATGGTAAAAATGCATTGTTTGTATTTATTATATTTTCATTTCTTATTTTATACATATTCTACATTGTGTATTTATACACAAAATTCTAACGGTAACTTTCTATTTTAGTATATAAGCTCTAACGGTAATTTGCTACTTAAGAAAAAAAGGTGGAGTTACATAATTAGCTCTATTTTTTTTATTAGTCAATAATGACACAAGACATATAGGTCATGTTTTGTTGAGGCCTAAACCATAAAATAAAGGGTTTAGGCCTCAATTCAGCCGCAAAACGTGATTTAATTGAGCCGGACTAAAATAATATAAATCAATCTTTAGACCAGCTTAAAATGTAAAAAGTTAAGTCACCTATCAAGGTGGTTTAAAGGTTTAGTCCACACTTGTGACTTAACCTAAGATTTATTCAAACGAAATTAATAAAAAAAATTGCTAAATTATCTCAATTATCTAATTAAGAGAATTAAACTCATTAAATATATCTATATAGTATGTTTATATACAAAAAATATATAAAATATACTCAATTTATAAAATAATTGTAAAATTATGTTCCATCTGAATATAATAAAAACTTTTTTTTTCTCAATTTCTATCGCTGGTTTGTAACATTAATCCGGGAGATACTAACGTGTAGAAAATCAAATTTTAACTTAATTTCATTATATATATGGAATTGATTCTTATTTTTTTTAGTTTCCATCTATTTATAAATTTTTACCTCTAGAAACAGAATAGGGGTTAGTTCTACCGCTTGATTAAATTATCATCGATTACAAAAAAAATCCTAATTAAAAATAAATTGTAGCAAAATATGAATTAAGTCATAAACTCTAATCAAACAAAAAATGAATTAAAATATAATTTAACTTTAGGTCTCAACTAAACATGAATAACTTAGGACGGCCTAAGTTAGAATAACCAACTTAGATTTTCAAATCTTTAGACTTCAACCAAACACCACCATAACCATTGTTTTAAATTCAATATCACTTTGTATTTCATTGAAAAGAGATTGAAATTATTGTAATTATAGGTTCATAAATTTAGAGCTTAGATGTCTTAGCCACCTCTAATTTTAGAGCTTAGGTTCATGATCCAAACACCACCATAACCATAAATTTAGAGCTTAGAGATAAAGAGAGAGAGAGAGAGAGACAGAGATTGAATTCAATATCACTTTGTATTTCATTGTGTCTAAATCATTTACAATGCTGGTATTTAAAGAGTATAGGATTACAAACAGAGAGCTCACTAAATTTGTCCTAATTACATGATCTATCACAATAACAGAAATGTAACTGTCTTGTGCTATCATAGCACGGACCAGTATCCTCTGCGGAGTCTTGCATAGCTTTTAATCTAGTCCGTTTGTTTTGATCGGACGGACCAGATAAGATCTTATCGGACAGGGAAATTTTGTTTTTTTTTTCTTAATTCGTGCAAGATATGATCTGGTCCGTCCGATCAAAATGAACAGACCAGATTAAAAGCTCCGCAGGAGTCCGCACATTAAAACTCCGCAGAGGATACGAATTCATCATAGCACTGGTTCACCAGTGCTATGGGTTTTGTGCTCTGCTCTATTAAAGGTACTTTTATAAAATAAAAATTATATTATGTTAACTTATTCGCCCTTATAATTTCAATTTTCTAATATTTCTACTGCATAACCTCATCATAGTTTTCGAGTCGTGATGTTCTTTAGAGCATCTACATCCCAGCAACTCAAATGAGTTTCTAATAATTTTTAATTATTTTTTAGAAATTAAGGTCTGTAAAATTTCTAACTCTCACATTCCTGAAATTAATTTTAGAGTTTCTATTAAGCCACGTCATTAACAAATTAAAAAGGAGAAATAATTTGAGCCAATCATTTTGCCAACTTGGAGTTTATAAACAGTTTCTTAATAAGAAACTTTACTGCATAGTTTCTAAATAAGAAACTCTCCCACATCTCTGAAACTGGATTAGAAACTGCCACATCAGATTAGAAACTATAATAATACCAGGGATGTAGATGCTCTTAGATCGGAAAGCAACGTCTATTCTTTATCTCGTATATCTAATCTAGTCAGATAAATTCTACCAACAGCAACAATGTCACGAAACTTTGATCCAAACCCTAAATCATACAATTCTAACATCAATACTATTGTTATCTATACGAATGCATGGACTATTTTTTGTTTTCTTTTACAATGGTAACTCTAATATTACCTCTCTAATAATATCAAATCAATCAAATCATTTTCATTCTTAATTCATTCCCACTTAATTTGTGAAACTTATTTAACATTTTAACATTTTTCTATACATTGACACAATAAAGAATAATATATAGAATTATAACTAAATTATTAAATAAACAACTCTTCCAAATTAAAGATTATTCTTATATAAATTTGTAATTAATGGTGTCCGACATCTGGATGCACGTTTTGTAAGGCATGAAAAGCGACGAAACCATTCCTCGGGAGTCCGGATCATATCAAGTAACTCAAATTTTGATTTTAGATCAGAACCGTCCATCAGAATAGCATCAATCCGACTCAAAAATGATTGCAAGGGATTCGTGTCAAAACAGAGCTGACGGTTAGGATAAAACTCAAAATTTAAGTTACTTGAGGTGATACGAATTCGCCCCGACAGTCATATAAGAATTCTTAGGCGATTTTATTAATTTAAAGAGTTACAAATCAATTGTTACATAAGATTAGACAATAAGTGTCTTGAAAAATATTCAGCTGTAATCAAACTAAAAACGTACAGGGATATATGCATCATGTTGATACAAATTTGATCATCCTTGCTTGATGAAAATGATAGAAGTTTAGTGATGGGTTCCTCTGTGCGCATAGTTGTCTTGTAGGCAAACTTTATCGTAGAAGACACTGAATTAAACTGGACCGGGAACTGAATCAACCGGGTCAGAACAGTCACCAATCAAGAAGTCACAATGGAGGCACTGAATCAAACCGTACCAGAAACTGAATCAACCGGACCGGGACAATCACCACTCAGAGGTACCAATGAAGAGCCGCCGGTGTGGAAAGCAGAAAAGAGAGGGAGAGGAGGAGAAGAAGAAAGAGAGCACATAACAAACCCCAACACAAATAACCAAAACAGACAACAATATATAAAGTAAGTAACTATATGTATAACTCGTTCCACCCACTATTCCATTGCCAAAGAGGAGAAGAAGAGCTCAGAAGAAAAGAAGAAAAAAGCGAACCACTTGTCTTGGAGAATAAAAACCCCCATAAGTAGGGGTGTTCAAATGGATCGGTTTATTCGGTTTTAAACCGAACCGACAAATTTCGGTTTAATTGGATCGGTTGTTCGGTTTAAATGGTTCGGTTCGGTTTTGAGATCTCCAAATCGGTTTGAACTGAACCAACCGGTTTAATAAAAATGGATCGGTTTATTTTGTGTGGTTTATAATGGATCGGTTTATTTTGTGTGGTTTATAATGGATCGGTTTATCAAAAATGGCTTGTGTGGTTATAAAAAATGTTATCCAAATTGGTTTGAACCGAACTAACCGGTTTTGAAATGTTTATTTGTAACTTGAAATGTTTGTATTCGGTTCAACCGAACAAACTGAAGTTTAAATCGGTTTAATCGGTTTGGAATTTTAATTCGGTCGGTTCGGTTGGGTTTTCAAAATTCGGTTCAAACCGCGGTTCGGCAAAAAAAGTTCGGTTTGACCCGAACCGACCGGTTGAACACCCCTACCCATAAGGATGATGCGAGGAGTGATGACTAGAACCAGATCCACAAAGCGGAAGCGTCAAAAAATAGTAGCCAGATCTGCTAGATAGAATCACCGGGTCGAATTAAGACGAGATAGAATCACTAGGTCGAATTAAGACGGAGCAACGAGCAGTGGCCAGATCCATTAGATGAAAGCACCGAAAAGATCAGTAAGTGCAGAATTAGAGGGAAGAGTTTGGCGGAGGGTGCGGGGTGGGCGGTAAAGCGGTCATCGTCATATAGGAATTCATATCACTTCACAGAAATTTTAAATTTTGAGTTTAGATCGGACCATCCGATCTGCTTAGACATAAGTATTAAAGAAATCCCAAATATTTTATTTTGCGAATTGGTCCGATTCTGATCAAACGGTCAAGATCTAGACTTCAATATTATGTTATCTGGCATGCGAACTTGCAGGATGTAAAAAAGTTATGCTTTGATCAGATACATCACGGTACAAAATAGTTTCATCACGTAACCGCACGACTTGTGTGCCGATCACGTACCGTGACTCGTATGTCACGTGCTATGACTATTCATATGATGCGATCTTCTTTCGAAAAATTGACACTGTACATCACGTGTACATCACGTGATCACGTAATTGCGAATCACATGTAATTAGCGACCATTAGATCTTGATCGAATGATTAATCTTGAATAACCTAAATTGTGAAAAAATGTTAATTACAATCAAACGCGACCAATCACGTTTGAAGACGTCGCATGTGATCACAACGTAACTTACATGTCGTGACCATAGTGACAAATGAATTATTCAACTTCGGTTCGACAAGGTCAAAAATTCGTGATTCGGAAATAATTCGGGTATAATTCAGGAATGATTCGGAATTATCCGGACCAAAGATCTCAGTCCTACAATGAAGCATAAAAAAAACCAAAAAAAATATTCTGGAAATAATTCGGGTATAATTCGTAAAATTCGAAAAAAGTTCATAAAATTCGTGAATTAATTGGAATAATTCGGTCAAAATTCGGTCAACCGAATCGGCATTCGATTCGTCATCACCAAAAAACGAATTCGCGAATCTTATGACTATGATTCACAAAATAAAATATCGTGACCATCATTCTGAATTTAATCACGGCATTGCATGTGACTTAAGTCACATCATGCCTACAGACTCGTCATATAATTTGCTTTCTAATGGCAGTAAATTTTTATTTAGAAATTATTATTATATAAAAAAAGTAGTACAAGATTTTTTTATGACATAGGTGGATTCCGAAAAAAAAATTCACCTCCAAAATTTGGAGCCCAATTTTGTTTGGATCCGAAGTATTTTATTTTGTTTTAGAAAATAATTCAGTATGTTTTCTATTTCAGAAAAGAGTTCAGCCACTTTTCTGTTTCAAAAAAAAACTCATCTACTTTTTTAGAAAAATTTCAATACTCCTTTTATTTCAAGTCATTTTCTCGTTTCTTTGGCTCTCCTTTTCTTTTTCTTTTTTAAAATAAAATCAGCCACTCTTAAAAAAAAAACACTTTAAATCTAAAAAATAACGGCTACAAAGTTTGGAGCCGAATTTTTTTTCAAGCCCATCTGTGCTATGGAAAATTCCTGCCACTTTTTTTTTTGGAATCCATCTACGAGAATTTTATATTTATAGAAATGTTATTAAATAATAAAATCAGAAAATAGTAATTTTTTTTTCCGATGTCATAGCTGAATCCGTTTAGAATTTTCGGATACAAACTTCAAAACTGATTTTTTCTAATTCAAATTATTTTTTATTTCAGAAAAAAATCCAACCAGTGTGTCTGAGAAGGATTCAAATCTGCTGCTGTCCTCTTTTCATACACAGTAACTCTGCTATCTCTGTTTTTCCGAATCCAACCGTTCAACTTTTTTCAAAAACTGTTCTATGCACGCATCTCAAAACAGTTGAACGGTTGGATTCAAAAAAACAGAAATAGCAGAGTTACAGAGTTACTGTTCATGCATATTTGGATCCGCCCGAGAAACCCTGTGCATTTGTTTTCTTTTATTATTTAATAATAATAATAATAATTTTTATAAACAAACAAAAAATTCTCTCTGATGGCACCAACCGAATCTTCCTGAGAAAGAGAAGTCAAATCTGACATGTGCTGTGCGTGTAGAGGCATTGGCAATAGCGAATTCTTTTACATTTTCCCATTCCTCTCTGAGAAATGCGGGATGAATTCATAAATATGGTCCTAGCCGCAATAGTCACATTTCTGCTATACAAAACAAAACGCAATAAAAGCGCAACCACCTTACGCCACGCGTGCAAAAAGTTGCCAGGCACCGTCCGTTTGGCAACTCAACCACCCACCCCCTGACCGATCCGTATCCTCTGCATTAACTCAAAAGAGAATCTTTTGAGTTAATGAATCTCAACTGTCCAATCTACTTTAAGATTCGTGCGAACTAGATCTACACTAATATTAAAAGACCTCCTATGTTATAGACACGAGTCGGATTGGCTCCGTTTAAAATCAGACGGTTAAAATTCATTAACTCAAAAGATTCCCTTTTGAGTTAATGCAGAGGATACGGATCCGACCGCGCTCTCCTCAAAAGTTTCGTTCACCGCTTAAATAGCAGATTAGATTAATAGTGGAGCAGGGGTGGAGCCGTGGAGCACAAAATAAATTTATGTAGTTCCCTTCTTGCTTGGCCGATATTTTTAAAAATACTCTAAGTTAAATAAAAATTATTAAAAATACTCACGGTCTCAAATTTTTATTAAAAATACCCATACCGGCCAATTATTGGCCGGTTCTGATTAAAATTTCAGACCGGCCAATTATTGACCGGTTCCGTGATTTTTTTTTTTTTTTTTTTTAGAGAAAAATTGCTAAAATGCTGAAATGAAATCTAACACAAAAAAAAATTGAATTGTTTTTAAAAAATTGCCAGTATTTTAGCAATTTTTCTCTAAAAAAAAAAAAAAAAAAAAAAATCACGGAACCGGCCAATAATTGACCGGTATGGGTATTTTTAATAAAAATTTGGGACCGTGGATATTTTTAATAATTTTTATTTAACTTAGGGTATTTTTAAAAATGTCGGTTGCTTGGTAATTGGTAATCGGGAAATGTGCTATAATAATATTTTGAAAACTCACATTTCACATGTGATTTTCAAGTTTTTCTCATTGCACTCAACATCTTTCTGAATACTATTTTTAAGAATTAAACATGAATCTTTATGTACAAAGACATAACCTCGTGTTATTATACTAAGTTCAAAGTTCATTAAAAATTCTCTATTAATTTAGGGATTATGCAGTAGTATAAAAAAAATAACAGTCAGATCGTAACACATCACAGTATAGTCATGTGGTGTGATTTGCATTACTTGTTGTAATCACTCTCTAAAAAACGACACGTTACTATGACATAGTACGTGAACCGGTCTAATTACAACACGGTATACTTGTTGTAATCACTCTATAAAAAAACGACACGTTACTATGACATAGTACGTGAACCGGTCTAGTTACTGCACGGTATAATACGGAAACGACACAACATGTGCCAAAAACAACATAATAGTTACGCCAGTTATTTTAAATAACAATTCAAACTTCGACAAATTAATTTTGGTACCGAAATATTTTTTTACAATTTTGTTTTCATATTTTATAATTATATTTTTTTTTTGTATTTTATAATACTTTTTAACTTTTTATTTCTCAAATTTTAAAGTTAAAAAATAGTGTGATAAAATGTGACAAATTATAAAGTGTCTATTTTGGTCATAACAAGACTCAATACGCGAAAATTTAATTTGATCACGACACAATACGTTACTTAAATCTCAACATGTGATACTTTTTTAACTTTTTATTTCTCAAATTCTAAAGTTAAAAAATAGTTAAATGTGATCAAATGTGACAAATTACAAAGTGTCTAATATGTAATTTTGGTCATAACACGACTCAACACGCGAAAATTTAATTTGATCACGACACAATACGTTACTTAAATCTCAACATAACTGATAATACTATAACACATCACAACACAAATTAATATTTCTGTTTTTTTTTTTTTGTAGATTATAAATAATTTGCTTATAATATTTTGAAAAACAAATACATGACATTGGTATTTGACCACATTCAAATAAGTTCACCGGTGCCTTGAACGAGGCAATGGTTGGAGTAAAATGCTGTTTTGTTTAGGAACGAAGACTTTAGAGTTCAAATTGATAACGGCGGATTTAAGTGTAAGCACAATTGTGTGCTTTTTCTATCGCGTTTGAGGCCGACATACAGATCTTTTGTTGTTAATTTTAAAATTTATTAATTTTGAGTTATTGTCATTTTTCTTATTTGTCTATTATAAATTATGAGTTTCATTTTTACATGTTGGGAGAGATTATTGTAATATTAGAGTGCGTTCGGAATTTGTTCTCATTTAAGGACAAAAGAAAAGTTGAAAAATACTGACTTCACTTCTTTACACTTTGATTTGAAAGTTACAAAATCATTAGCTTTGTGTTCAGTTTTCAGCGTAACACAATTTTTATTTACTTCTCTTTCCTTCGTCTATCTTTAAATTTTACAGTTTTGGAGCAAGTAATCATAGCAGCTATGGTTAAATCTAGTCACGCCTCAACTCATCTCTGGTCCTTTCCCTTCCCTCTGCGTACCCCCTTCTGAAACTAGCCTTTAGAGATTTGCAACTAACCATTAAGGTAAGTTCTAACATTGTCCTCCAATTAAATATTGAATGTCCCGCAAAAGAAAATAGTTAATGTTATATTTAGAGGTGTCATGATACTATCCTATTTTATAAAGTGACTAATATATAAAGAGGAGGGATCAAGTTACAACAATTTTGAGTTACAACAATAATTTTTTGCGATTTCAAAGTCCAAATTGTCGATCCAAACCGTTCAACATGATCTCCATAATAAAATGTGCTTCCAGATCAAATTTTACATTTTTTTTGAATTTTATTACTATTTATTAAGATGGGTACAAAATTCAATGGTCTGAATTTGACTAGTTTTTCTACCTATCTAAAAAAATTCTAAAAAATTCTAAAAAATGTAAAATTTGGTTAGCAAGTACATATTCATATGGAGATCATGTTGAACGGTTTGGATCGACGATTTGGACTTTGAAATCGCAAAAAATAGCTGTTGTAACATTGTTGTAACTTAAAATTGTTATAACTTGATCCCTCCTCATATATAAAAAAATCGTTAAATTAGCGATCATGAGTACGAATAAGAAAAAAACTCGTCATCTTGTCAAATAAGAATATAAATAAGAACTATTTTGTACTCGTTATTTATCGATAATTGATAAATAGTAAATCATATATTTTATATTTAGACTAATTTATACATTATTTTATATAATTTTAATTAGTAATTTATGATAATATTGATTTACTTAACACTTTATATAGTTTTTTTAATACTTTATATAGTTTTGTTGAAAGAATAACGGTCATAACAGATCATGCAAGATATTTTAAAATTTTGATGGATACGCTTGACAGTGGATTAAATTTGATCCGATATTGCACGAATTTTAAAATTATTCATATAAATATTAAAACATATCAGCCAGCTCGAGCATAACAAACATAACGGAGCATGAAAGATATTTTATAATTATTATGAATACACAGATCTTATTTAATCGGATCTCCGTTAAAAATCAAAATGCCTCCGATAATAACAACATTTGAAAAAAAGATATAGTGATAAAAACAAAGAATATACTTGACGGCAAGACTGGAACCCATTCCTCTGCCAGCAGGTGGGCAAAAGCTCAAGATAAATAAATAAACAAAGGAAAACCAAAGAAAAATAACACCCAAACAAATCCAAATCACTTGAAGAGAAGAGAGATAGTGAAAGGGGTAAAGAAAGAAAAGAGGAACGGGAAGGAAAGAGAGAGCGAGCGAGAGAGAGAGGAGGAATGGGGAAGCGAGGTCGAATGTGCCCCGATTTATTCCCCGATCTACTGGAATGCTCCTCCTCCTTCTCTGTGGCGACGCTTTCGACCTCCTCTTGGAACGACGACATCGATCGCCTCTCGGAGCTGCCCGATGTGCTTCGTCTCCACATCCTCAGCCTCCTACCACTCAAATCTGCAATCCGCACCGGTGTTCTCTCCTCCCGTTGGCGTGGCCTCTGGACCCACCGCTGGCCCGATCCCTCCTCCCTCTTCCTCTCCTCCCACTCCTCATCACTCATCTTCCCCAAACTTGCTGCGGCTGCTGTCGTGGAAGAGGACGCTTTCGTTTCTTCAACCAATCACTGTCTTGTGAAGCGAGGCCGCCGCCGGATTGATTCCTTTGTACTCTCATTCCACCAGGGCCAGGTGCTCCAGTCTGATCTGAAGCAGTGGCTTGATTACGCGGCCGCATGCTCGGTGGAGGACTTCCACCTCCATGTCCTCCCTGCTGAACCTGTCACTGCCTCCGCCTCTCTTTCCCGCCGTAACAGCAACGTCAATCGGCGCAGGAATGCCAGCTCGGTCAGCTTCCATTTTCCCATGGAGAGCTTACTGCTAACCCGCCTTTCACTCCGTGGGATTCACCTCTCTGCTGCCAACTCTGCTTCGACCCGTCTTGAAATTCTCACCCTCCATTCAGTGACCCTGTCGGAGGCGGCGCTACGTAAGGTCGTGGCAGCCTGCCCAGTGCTCCGATGCCTCGACATACGCCGGTGCAAAGATCTCCGCCGGATACAAATTTCTGCCTCAGGGCCCCACTTGAGGAGCCTCACGGTGGTTGATTGCCCCAAGGCAATCGAGCTTGTGGTCACCTCTGCTCCTGGCCTCCGTTCCTTCCGATTCTGTGGTACTTTTCTCTCCAAGTACTCGATTGAGAATGCGAAACGCCTGGAGGAGGTCTATTTTACCTCTGCTGGTCCCAATTTGTCACTGCCCAACAGTAATTGGGTCAGTTGCTTTGAACAACTTGCTAATGTGACTGTGCATACACTTTGTAGCCATGCACTTCAGGTATACCTATTTTTACTGTAAATTTCTATTTTACTTTTTTTTTTTTCCTTCTTCTGTTTATTAAATAAAATTCTTGTATGAATGTTTGAATTCTGTTAAAGTATATTGCTGTTAGAGGAGCTGGTACAATCGGGCCAATGAGGAGCTTGTATCGATTAGAGGAGCTGCAGCTGCTGATGCTGATGATGTCAGATAGCAACCTTAATGATGTCTTTGCCTTTCTAAAGCTCTACCAGTGCCCTGTCCTCGAACGACTCTTTATAGAGGTTTGTTTTATCCTGTTTTGGTTTTATACTCACCAAATTGCCCCCCATACAAAGTTAAACTTGTAGCCCCAATGTATATTGCATTTTGGTACTTGTTGTTAGCGGTTTTTTTTTTTTTGTGTGCAATAAAAGTGGAGCAACGTCCAGTGATTTCATTACCAGAAACCAAATATACTGTTTCTACAAGCCAAATATGGTACCAAGCTGGTTCGCAATTGCCTAAAACATTACGTAAGCAACTTTAACCCTAACAAGTTCTAGAATAACGTAAATTATATTTGTTGTGAGTGTTACACATACTATTTCATAACTTGCAGTTCCCTACTTGCACGCTTGATCAACATGTAGTGAACTACATGGAGATAGCAGATGAAGAACCACCCAGGGAATATTTGGACAAACTTAAGACCATAAAAATAAGAAATTATAAGGGGCACTACAATGAGATGCGCCTTGTGCAGTTTCTGCTAGCCAAAGCTACCAATCTAAGCTCTCTGATCATAATTGCTCCAAGGGAGAATTTTGAAAAAGAATACTCAAAGGACCCCTCAGACTGGTTGCGCTCCCTCCACATGCAGCTCGCCCTCTTTCAAAAAGTGTCAGAAAGTGCACAAATTTGTTTCAGTGAGTGTGACATTGACGGGATACAACCAACTCACTCCGAAGCATTCTTCAAGTTTTAGGTCCAGTTTGCTGGTAATGTTCCTCTTCACCTGTACCGATTTAAACAAACGGTCGGCTTACTTTTTCTGATTGGGTGATTGTAATTGTGTCCAAGGAGAGGTAGCCACCCTGCCCAATTTTGAAGATTAGCAGGTCAGGTTGATCCAGACTGCTGTCTGAAAATTAAGTCTGGATCTGCTTGGAGCTCTCAACTGTGTTTGTAGTTTGTACCGTGGGAGCGCATCGAATGGGGCTTTGCAATGGGTTTCTACTATGGGAGAGGATCCAATGGAGCAGGAAGCATTTGGACATGCCTAGGTAACTTTAAGCAAGATATTGACAGTGAATAAGAATTACAAGCACAAAATTTTGCTTGGTTCTTTATATCATGTTGGGTAGTGGAACCAATTGTTCTTACCATTGTTATGTTTTCCATTCAAAGAATGTGAAGCCAAATTAAAGAAGGATGAAAATTGAGTTAATTTTTTACATTATTGCTAGACCTTTTTTTTTTCTTTTATTCTTAAAATTAATTCCTGTAAATCGCTTGGTTTACCTTAGGTACTGTCACTGTATTAACTTATACTGGAGTACTGCTGTACTGGACATTGATAAATTGCATTGATTTTTTTTTTTTGTACTTCTATTGATGATACTGGGGGCGGTATCTTGCCTATCATCACTTATACTGAGCAAAATCTTCATTTTGCGCAGCACCACCCCAAAGTCCAAGAACAGGAATCATTTTCTTCTAATTTCGTATAATCCTATAAAATAATACTGAGAGAAATTCAGCGTGTCAGCAGTTTCTTTTAGTTTGTGTGTGCACAGAGTAATTGTTTAGTTGCCATTTGAGTCGTCTGGACAAAATAAATTGGATGGATGAGTGCTGGATTGTTTTTGACGCCTGTAGTGCTAAAAATAATATGAAATATTGGAGCCAATCTGTTACTATTTCTCAGGCTTATAAAGGTTGATCGTTTAATCATCAAAAACATCGTCGTTATATTTAAGTCAACCATTTTGATCTGCGCTGTAATATGCGTGATTTAGTTCTAGGGGCGGATTCAGGATTTTCGTCGGGGGGGGCAAAAAAAAATATTGAATCAGATTTAATTACTTAATCAGGTTTAAATTCATTAACTATTTTATTGGATACTCGATAAAAAATAATACTTTAACTTATATTTTTCAATGCTTTGACTTGTAATCTCTGACTTATAATTCTAATTACCAATCAAAATTCAACAAATTTATTTTAATTTTAACTCTAAATTTAATCTGAATTACAAAATTAAATGTTCTGAAAGGAACAAATTTTTTTTTAAGGAGGACAAAGTGGGTCGGAACCGATAAATCTCTACCAAAACTCAGAATTCAGGGGAGCAGCCCTCCCTGGAATACACTGGGTCGCTCCTGTTTAGTTCAACGGTGATTTCACTTGAGAGCCACCAGCCGATCACACTCTATTTTCAAATTGAAGTCACTCTCTCTCGCAGTCGCAGCTTAAATAATGCACAAATAATCATGGAGAAACTTTTTTCGACTCCTGTAAGGACGGCTTTATTAACCAAAATTACTGTTTAATTTTACCAGAGGAACTAGGTTAAAATCTAAGAGAAGATAAATATAAATGTTTTGAATTTCATTGATTCTTTTTTATTAATTTATTGCACAGTGCCTACTGGTACATATATAGAAAAGTTGCTAAGAGAGTTATTCCAAATTACAGCTCATACTAAACAGAGAATATTTCAGAGTCTCAAAATCCGTTGTATTTGTTATGCATCTTCATCAATCTCCAGTGTCACATGAAATGGAGGGTTTTGTTGGCTGTTGTGTAATATAGGTGCATCGTTGCGTAGCCGCAACTGTTACCTTTGTGTACGTTGGTGCATCGATTTCTTCTAGAAATTATTGGAGTACTACCTGTCAATTAATTTATATGAACTATATTTCTTTCAAGGAGAAGAACTAAGGTGTTCTTAAGCTCACCAAATTCCTTTGTGAGCTTAACTCAAAAATCTATCGGATTGACTTCAAACGACGCATTCAAACCGTTGAAACCGTTCTACTTCACGAGTGATGCGTTTACATATCAAATTTTTAAAATTTTGAACTAATTTAGTATGAAGTCACTCGGTAAAAAAAAGATGATGAATAAGTTCATTTTAATGAGTTCATTTTTCATTATTTTTTGACCGCTTGACTTTATACTAAACTAGTTCGAAAAATTATAAATTTGACATGTAAATGCATCACTCGTGAAATAGAACGGTTTCAACGGTTTGGATGTGTCATTTGAAGTCAATCCGATAGGTTTTTGAGTTAAGCTCACAAAGGGGCTTGGTGAGCTTAAGAACACCTTAGTTCTACTCTTCTTTCAAATTTCGATTCAGAAAGGAATATATAATGGAGTAAGTAATTTTTTTTTTTTGAAAAAGAGGCATAATGCCCTTCCATTATATAAAAGAAAGAAACTGTACAATGTTCAAAAGTAAAAAAATGACAACAAAAATGTAAACTACTCAGACAAAATCCAAAGTCTGCAATGGTCTCAGCAGCACACCCGACTTCCTTAATCAGGTACTGGACTCCAAGACTGATCCATCAAGGAGCATACCAAGATTTCGATCGTATTTATTTCATCATCGATCTGAGGCAAATTCAAGTACAACCATGCCTAAAACCCAAAAAAAGACATCTGTCACAAGCCATAAAAACCTGACCAAGCCATATGACTAAATGCACCAGAAAAGACACATAAGAAATGTGCCAACAATTCAAGGGAACTCCCCATTTATTACAGCAAAAATAACAAGCCAAGGCAAAACAAAGTGCCAGCACAAATATAAATATAAAAGACATAGCATGCAACACTGGTACCAGTGCTACAGTGCTATCAGAGGAGCAAGGGCATCTCTCAGCATGCCAACATGACTGGTACCCGTGGCATATTGGTATCAATAGGCATCTCAAGTGCTGGCAGAGGAGAAAGGGACTGGAGAGGCACCATGTCCATATCTTCAGGCAACCAAGATTGTGCAAAGTGCAACACACGCCTCGTTTTGGTACTTGACCAATATTCTAACAAGGAACAAATTAGCAAAAACATTTGTCTAACTGTGGGGATAGGTGAATTATCAAAACAAATAGAATTTCTTGTTTTCCATACGCACCAGTAGATGGAATAAGTAAATATGTATATAATGACTATGTAGACTGAATGTTGAGGATTCTTTGGAACTGTAGAAAACGGGATATCATTTTATTTCTCAAATTTATTCAATTTGTCAATCTACTTTGTAATTCCGGTTGGATTTCATTTATAGCCTACTCTAACTTGTTTGGGACTAAAGACTCAGTTGTTGTTGTATCCAATTTGTTAATCATTCAGTGAGTCAAATTTCAAATGAACTTCTCTATAAATCTATCAACATGAGTACATATCTTTCAAAAATTTACTTAGGAATATAACTGTTGAGAATCAAGATTGTATCAAGGGTATTTTGGTAAAGAGTAATTAGGTAATAGATTAGGGACCTCTATGTAATATGTACTCTCCATATATCCCAACTTTGGAAATTAATGAAATTAGGTTGAGGAGGGTTCAAATGCACTATAATTTTTGTGCTCCAATATGCTCCACATCCTTTATCTCCATTTTCAAAGTCCAAACAGTCGATCCAAACCACTCAACATGATCTTCATAATAAAATATGCTTGGAGACCAAATTTTATATTTTTTAGAATTTTTTTACTATTTTTTTACATAGGTACAATATCACTTTATCGGATGGTCTAGAATCTCCTTAACAAAGTGATTTTGTACCTATCTAAAAAAATAGTAAAAAAATGCTAAAAAATATAAAATTTGGTCTCCAAGCATATTTTATTATGAAGATCATGTTGAGCGGTTTGGATCGACTGTTCGGACTTTAAAAATGAAGATAAAGGATGTAGAGCATATTGGAGCACAAAAATTATGGTGCATTTCAACCCTCCTCAATTAGGTTTACAATTACAATTTGGTATCAGAGCTGTCCGCTCCTTTCTCTTGTTCGCTCCGCTCTCCTGTTCGAACTCTAGCGTACGAAAAAAAGAGGACGATCCGCTCCGCCAAACAGAGGCACTCCGGTACACCGTTCTTCTCTCTCTTCGCCAACTCGCACCAGTCCGCCTCTTCTTTGATCAGTCGCCCTTGGGGGGGGGGGGTGTTTCCCCACATATCCGCGGAGGGTGAGATGAAGAGGAAAGACTTGGCTACGACCAATGGAGTGGTCTAGGTCAAGTCAGAAAGCAGATTGCCCTACAGTAACAGGTCGCTCTACAGTAAATCAGGCTATTGCCTAGACCGCTCTTGAGACAAGAGAATTGCTCCAGCTATTCGCTAGCCGAGCAGTTGATGTTTCTAAGAAGATGAGGGGTGAAAAACTTTCGAGAGACGAAGTCGAAGGAAAGCGAAGAAAAATGGAGAGGACGAGGAAAACAAATACGCTTTGATGGAGGAAGCGGGGCCAAGAAACTCACTGTAGGAAGCAGGCCAAACTCTTAATCCTTTGCATTTATCGTACACGAACTCCTTAGCACTCTTTAAACTCTTTAATTCATGTTGCCGAACGGGGCCAATAAACTTGCCTAACATACCTTAAATTTCGTGCAGATTAAATACAAGCGAATCTTAATGTGGATTGAACGGTTATGACCAAACTGCCCCCACTCCTGAGTCCGTATCCTCTGAGATATCTCAACTTTTCCATGACCGACGTGTCCGGTGCCTATTTGGGGATAGCGCGGGGGCCAGTATTATTTGTGCTTCGAGATTCGTGTAGAACTTATTTGAATTGTTGCGATTTTCCATAAAGTCACGCAAAGTTTGAGATATCTCAGAGGATTCGAATTTCCCACTCCTTTGGACTCCATGTTTACGTTTCTAACTTCTCTTCTATTCAAATATAACTCACCGTAGGAAGCAGGCCAGAGTCTAAGCAAGCCCAAAACTAGGTGTATAAATTCCAATACAGAGTCCAAAGCTTTCGGCCCACCAAGGCTGTAAATTTATGGCCCATAGACACGTGGCCTTTTCTTCTTAGATTTTGCTCATATTTTTCATGACCATGGAACAATTACTCGGATTTTAATAGGACGAGCACCAAAGAAAGAACTTGGATGTCTAAGATTCTCATCGGAAAAAAAATAAAAAAAAATGAATGGAATAAGTTGAATTGAGTAATACTAATGGGTCAGTGTAGTAAAATTCAGTTCTATTCGGTGAATATTCGGCCGTATGTTTCTATTCAGTGTCCAACTGAATAGAAAATAGTTATTCGGACCGAATATTGAATCCATGCTTTAAAAAAATTAAAAAACATGCAAAACTCATTAAAAGAGTTCCGGACCCGAATCCATAACCCTTAAATGAGTTCCAGACCCACTAAATAGGTGTTCTTTTCAAGCGTCCAACTCAGAAGTCTTTTATAACATCTTTACATGCTACCTTATTGTATTTAAGTACTGTGAGATTAAATATTTAATAAAAAAAACTGCATATATAAATCCGAATAAGAATTTGTATATTCGGCCGCATACCGTATATACTGTATGCGGCGGTCTTCCAAATTCTACACGAGAACCGAATATTAATACAGTGACTGAGATTACTTCAGCCAAGGAGAAGAATATTTTTCATTGTAGCACGTGAATTGCCTAGTGGTGTAGGGGCATTAATAACTTTTCTATTCACAAATTGCATAAACTTCCAACAAGTGCATTAATATTTTCCTTAAATTCTCTTTCACGTTTCCCGAAAAAGTTCGCCACTTTGATCTTCCAAATTACGCCAAAACATTTTTTCAAAAATTTAAATTATAGATCACTTGCTAACTTTATAAACTAGTCATACGTTAAATTTCATACAATTCGAATGCCGTTAATATTCTCTTAAAAACTGTTAAATATGAATAGTTACAATTTAAATAATTTAATGAACAATAAATTTTGAATTATATTTCATTATTTATTATATGCATGATAAATATTATATTCTAAATGTAAGATCTCAAAATATACTTGATTTTAAAGGTACAAGCTACTTCTGAGATAAAACTTCGAGTTGATTTAAAGTCGGTTTTTTTTTTTTTTTTTGCCTATTTGGAATGTAGGAAACCAGTATTATTGTGCTTAGAGATTCGTACAATTTTTTTTTGAAAGGTTCAGATTTTGCACATATCAACTTACAGTTTGAGATTAGGAGTGTTTCGGGTCTAGTTTAATCGGTTTTAAATTGGTTTTTCTGGTTAAACAATTCACTTCGGTTAATTTTTTAAAACCGATTTAATTGTTCGTTTCAATTCGGTTTAGAATTTTAAAAATTAATTAGATCAATATGACCGAAATTTTTAAACCTGTCCCGTCCGAATCAAACATTTAAAAAAAAATACAAAAATTACGACATAATATATTCAATTTAAAACCGGTTAGACCAAACCAAACAAATTTTTTAAATTCATCTTTAAAAAAAAATCTAAAAATTAACATATTTTTAATTTTTATGATTAATATTTGTATTTTGGTTGATAAATTTATTTTGATCAATTCAGTAATTTGCTTAGTCAAAACTCAAAAAGTAATTGTACCTCCACCATTCAAATAGGAAATCACCAGACCCAAAAAAAAAAAAAAAGGAGTCAACGAAATCAACCTAAAAAATTCGCCGTTGCCGGGGATCGAACCCGGGTCACCCGCGTGACAGGCGGGAATACTCACCACTATACTACAACGACTTGATGGTGGTCTTAATCTTAGTTTGTTATTTATGATTTACTGTCCGACCTTTTTTGTGCGCAGAATTAGAACGCCGTCTTATCACATTTTAATGAGACAGAAACCAGTTTATTTTAAGAGGTACTGTAATTGCTATTTGCTATTTCATCTGTAAATTTTCTACTTAATTTTATATGATTTAATGAATGGAAATAGTGTCATTTTAAGACATAAATCTGTATATTTTTTAAGATAAAAATGAAAATGAAATCTGATTACTTTAAATGTTCATTTGTAATCCTTTTTTTTTTTTCTTTTTGCAAACCGACTATTTTTCTGGAAAAACAAGAAAACAAAGTTGATTATAAATTTACTATCATTTAAAGTAAATTAAACTAGAGGTATGTGAATACTAATCTACAAATAAATAGAACTTTTCTAAAGGAATCCACCTTGATTAATATTTTTTTTTCTTCTAAAATAATAGTATTAGGGAGCAAACATTAAATGCTAAATGCTAACCAATCTTATTCTCAGGCTCTCAGTAATGTTCCTTTTTCTGAGGTTGTATGTATATTAGCCTACTAGAATTATTAGGAAAAGTTTATGTACAAATAAAAAATAACATGAAAAATCAAGACAACAACTGAAACAACAGGAACAAATAGTGGAAGTGGGAAACATTATCATCCACCACCAGAGAAGTAGTGGTGGAAGCGGAAGCACAAATGCCGGTGATAATGGAGAGGACGACGGCATGGTGCCGGTAACCGTGGCCATGAACGTGGAAACAAACCGGGCCTTTATTAACATGTATTATGTATTGCTTTCTTTAAATTTAAATCTTATTGAATAAAGTTAATTTTTGACCCAATAAAATTAAGCTGAAATAACTTATATGGAACATTAACTTTATCCTTTAGTCCAAATTTTACCTATCAGTATTTTACTTTGAGGAATTAGTATAATTGTTGTGAGGCTTTTCAATAATTGTCTTATATTTTGCAATAATAGCCATATATGAAATTCATCAAACATTTTATCTGAACATTATTTTTTAACTAAAACTATATATTTTAAATTTTGTGGAACCATTCAAATACCTCCATTGTTTACATTTTAACAATGAAAATTTTCAAACACATAAATTAAATAAGAACATTTGATGTAATATATGTAGAGTGAGGCTATGGTACTTCGGCTAGTGTACTATGGCTAGTGTACTACGGCTCAATATGGTACTTTTTATAATCCTAACGGTCGATCCGAACCGTTCAATGTGATATCCATATGAATATATACCTGCAAACTAAATTTTATATTTTTTTGAATTTTTTTACTATTTTTTTAGATGGGTAGAATTTTGATGGTCCATAATTTGTATAAAACACTGAAAATTCTACTTATCTAAAAAAATAGTAAAAAAATTTGAAAAAATATAAATTTAGTTTGCAAGTACATATTCATATGAATATCACATTGAATGGTTCGGATCGACCGTTAGGATTTTAAAAAGTACCATATTGAGCCGTAGTACACTAGCCGAAGTACCATAGCCTCACTCATATATGTAGTGCTTTCTTTACGTTAAAAATTAAAATTTGTGACATTTTAGCCTAATTTCTTCCATACATACAAAGGGGTTTGTGAAAATTCGTTGATGTGAGATTGTGGATGACAATTAAAAAGCCATAAATCATAAATAGTCAGTATGTGACATTTTTAAATATTAAAATACAGTACGGATGTACTGTTTCCTTGTTATTCTCATTATCATTGTTTTTCTGGTTTTGTTATATGTTCTTTGTGAATAAAAAATGCTAATGTCCACAGACCAAATTGTGTGGATATGGAAAAAGTTGCTCACAGGCTAATTAATTATATAAATTTTCTCATATCAAAATTTAAATTATATGATACATATGTTCAAAATCATCAATTTTCAATTTAATCTTACTAATTTTTTTATAATACAATTTTTTTTTATATATAAGCCCTTTAAATCCAATAATCTTACTAAGTAGTTCGCTTATTTTATTCAAGTACCCTTGTTGTGACCTCTAGGGTCTGGTTGAGGAGAAATTTAACTAAATTGGAGAGTTCATTTATCAGGTCGTAACTATATATGTGTCTTAAGTTGCTCCAGAATTTCAAGCAGACTTTGATTAATAATTCTGAAATAAAATAATTTCAGAGTTTCAATTGAAAATTTTGATTCCTTAAGACTAAATTAGAATTATAATAACAAAAAATTAACTTCTAGACAATAAAAATATAAAAATTTAGGATAATCAATTTCCTCTAATATCTAACATTTGGAATGGAATGACTTTTAAATTCTTAGTCTATTAATTTTTCTCACATGATATTTATAGTAGTTAAGCTAGTGCAGAAGAAGCGAAAGACATGCAAAGAAATAAAAAGTAGATGAATGAGAAAGTAAATGAGTGATTACAATGTAAATGTGTAAAGAAATAAAAAGTGGATGAATGAGGAAGTGAGGTTTTCATCAATTTCACTTCTGTCTTCGAGTGATTCGATTCAATTCGATCACCACCTGCTGTTGAGATTCATTCTCGCTGCAGAGAATGGTGGAGCGACAGAACAAGATAAAATCACCCAAAAAATGTGCTGAGTTATCTCTAAAATTCTGTCCCGCCTCTTATATATGCGGCAATGGGGAGCTCAAGAGATATAACAATTGGACCAGTGGCAGTTGTGTCACTCCTGCTTGGCGATATGCTAAAAAATGAAATTGATCCACATGAGTACCTCCGTCTTGCTTTTATTGCCACATTCTTTGCGGGAATAACTGAAGACGGACTTGGTGTTTTGAGGGTGCGTCGGAGGCTGGATCGCGAGAGGGAGGGAGAGGGAGTGGGCAGTCTTTCTCCTTTGCGCAGAACTAGAGGGACTTAGAGGGAATTTGTATCATCTCCCACTGGAGAAAGGGAAGGGAAATAGAAGCGAAAGAGAAGGGAAATAGAAAGGGAAGGGAAATAGAGGCGAAAGAGAGAAAAGCGAACTGGAGGACGGTTGAGAGAAACGTGATATGAAATTTTAACGTATCTAAATTATTCCAACTATACCCTTTATAGAATCAACGGCTAATATAAACTCTGCCGGAATATCTACTGTAGTTCTACTGTAGATGGTGTCCATAGAAGCATCCCTCTAGAATTATAATAACAAAAAATTAACTTCTAGACAATAAAAATTTAAAAATTTAGGATAATCAATTTCCTCTAATATCTAACATTTAGAATGGAATGACTTTTAAACTCTTAGTCTATTAATTTTTCTCACATGATATTTATAGTAGTTAAGCTAGTGCAGAAGAAGCGAAAGACATGCAAAGAAATAAAAAGTAGATGAATGAGAAAGTAAATGAGTGATTACAATGTAAATGTGTAAAGAAATAAAAAGTGGATGAATGAGGAAGTAAATGACTGATTCTACATTGTAAATGCGTGACAAATAAAATTATCTTGTATGAATTGTAAATTAAAGGGATGCATAGTTTTGTATTGGAAGTATACATTTATAAATAAAATTCTTTTGTTTCTGTAAAAGTGTGAATCGGAAAATATGGTGCAGATCAATGTGTCATGAGAGTTCAAATACCTCATTTTTTTTTGTATTCATTATGTCTCTAATTTTCAAATTTCTAATAATAAAAAATTTAAAATTTTGATTTTATGTTTTATATGAATTAATTAAGTAGAAAAATCACCGTCAAAAATTTATCTGTATTAATGTATTTTTGCAAACTCTTGATATCAATTAAAATAAAGTTAAAATGTTGTAATCTTTTATATTTGCATATAAAAAATGATATCGATCAAATCTAATGATTTTGTTTAAATATTTGACTTTTAAATTTTAATTTATTAACATTTTACACTCTGAGTGAATTTTTTTTTTCCACGCGCACAGTAAACAGCCGAACAGGCCCTTATAGTTTGAAAATTTGTTAAAAAAGAATGACAGTTTTTGAAATTTGTACTTTCCCAAAAATAAAAGAATGAATTTGAAATAACAGGGTATGTGATATTGTGATTCTCAGAGAATCACAGCAGATTTACTTCCGACCACTTGACCCTCTTATCTCATTTTTCTTGTTCGTTCCGCATACTACCTCAATATTGTGCTGCGAACTGCAAAGGCCGGTGGAAGTTTAAATAAATCTTTGACATTTAAATCCACATTAATATTAAAGAGTCCCGTGCGTTTAGTTATAAACGTGGATCGAATTCAGATGAGACGGTCGGAAAATTAAGTCAAACGGTATGTTAATGCAGAGGATGCGAATTCAGCCATAAAGCGAAATAAATACGAATCAAGAGGAATATGTGCAATATATCCCTGCACAAAATATGAGCATTTTTAGTATATTGTTGTTAATTTTATGAAAAAAGAAAAGAAGAAGTAACGGTAACTGCTTTGTTATTCTCAGAATTAATCATCTAGAGGTCAAACCTTCATCTTATATTTATAATTAAGCAATTCGGATAGAGCACTCAGATATTCATATGTATGAGGGAAGGATTAAAAAACTCTACGGAATGAACAAAATCATAATAACAAAAAGGGAAAAAAAATAGAGGAGAGAGGATAGCAACCAATTTTTAAGCAGGAGTGGCATTAGAAAATTGAGATTAAGAAAATTAAAAAATCAAGTGTAGTGTAATTTTATTTTATAAGAGAAGCTAAAAGTATTAATGCATACAAAAATTATAAAATTTAATGAATAAAATTTCAAATTTTCAATTTAAAATAGTAGCTTAACACACTTTCCAATACACTACCTTCCGCCCTGCTCTCAAGTAAAGACATCAAACCAAAGCTATGCCTAACATAAATTAATTAATCGTCAAAAAAAAAACACTAAATCAGCACTTGCAACAAGTGATAACCTCATGTATCTCTCTCAACAATAGTAGCAGAATATAAAGCAGCAACTGTACAACACAAGAAAGTACCTCATTGATGTAAATATTGAATCATCAATCAATTGATCAAGTAACAATGAACTGCAACAATAGGACCATATTTCCGATTTTATTTTTATTTTTATATTCAGAATTCAGATGGTTGACCTAGGTACATTGATAACTTACCTGCTCTTAACAAAGACCATATTTAGCGTATCATAAATTTACCAAATAAAGTACAATTAAAGTGTGCACATAACATAAAATACAAAAATTTTGTCAACATTATATATGAAGCACATCAAATTCTATAAACATACTATTATCAAAACATGGTGTCGTAGAAGAAAACTCACAGAGTAGCATAATATAATTTAGTAATTAAGTTGTTTTAAATTTTTTGTTGCTTTTAGAGGCGAGAAGCTGAGAGATATAAAAGTGTGTTTGTATTTTAAAAATTGTAACTTTATATCTATTTTAAAGTTAAGTATTTTTAATTTAAAATCTGCCTCACAGAGGAAATTGTTATTCGTTCAAGACCTCTAAACATGAGTGAGTATTTTCCTAGCTACGATATTGCAGAGATAGAATACTTCTGGCCTAAGCTAAAATTATTTCGAACCTATTTAAAATATAGAATTCTTCTTTGAGATTGGCGTCAAATTAAAACAGACAACTCAGATCTTATTCTACACGAGGTATTGCAACGGATCTGAATTCTCTAGACATAATGAATGTACTATTATCTAAAATTTTAATCTTAATTTTTTTTAAGGTTAAGTGGCTTATGTTTAGATGTGTAAGAATTAGTACAAGATTAGAGAAATTGAGATCAGCAAATGAAAATAGAGAAAAAATTAGTGATTTTCATATTATTGTGAAAATAGTATTATTCGGAAAGTAAAAATGTTATTTATATTGTACATTTAGAATAATGAATAGATGTAACTAAGAAAGAATAATGTTAATGTTGTACTAATTAAGAGAATAAATATATAAGTGAGGTCTCAAACGAATTATCACGATGTGAAGATAGCATGTGTTTGCATCAACTTTGTCAAAACATTTTTTTTTCTCTCTCTTCACACACGAGAATAGTAGTTGTTCCAACATTTACATGGTATGTTTGGATGTGTCAAGAATAGAAGTTATTCTAGAATAGGGGCTATTCCGAATAGCAATGTGCATCCAAACAATATTTTTGCTATTCGAAATAGCTATAATAGCTGATATTCTCTATTCCTTGTAAATGTTGGAATAACTACTATTTGGAAGCTTCCTTCTCAGATTTTTGCCAACACAATTCCGAAATATCAAAATTGACATCACTTTATATTATATCCACGTTGTGACAATTCGTTTAAGACCCTATTTCCCTATATTTAATCTTAATTAGCACCTTGTTAACATTATTATTTATCGGTTACAGCTATTCACTATTCCAAATGTACAATCCAAACAATATTTTTACTAATCCGAATAGCACTATTTTCAAATTAATCTAAAAATTACTATTTTTTTTCTCTATTCTCATTTACTATTATCAAATTTCGCTATTCTAACTCCCATCCAAACGTACCCACATGTACAAGGAATAGAAAATTAACGTTATTCTAGCTATTCTGAACAGTAGCTATTATCGAATAGCAACTATCGAATAGCTATTATCAAATAGCTATTCTAGACATAAAAAAACTTACCTTGCAAACCTACTGCGCAATAGCTTTTTTGAAACTTAAAAGTGATGACGCGATAATCGCTATTTAGAACTTTAATTTATATGTATTTATATGCAACTCGCAGCAAACTTGTACGATTTTTTTGTAGGGGTTTGCATGCCGCTAGATGGTGCACTTTTTAAAATTTTCTAGCCTAACATGTGCGATCTTACGATCAGGAAAGCAATCATCCACGCAGTTTATAGTTCACATCACACATGTGAACAAGCATAGGGTTTAAAACATCACCAAATGAATTGAGCGAGAGCGGCCAAAGCTAGCACCTTAGTCTCCCTTGTTCCTTCTTCTCCAAGTTACCACAATGGAAACCTCAAAGCTTGATCCACCCAAGGTAAATTGAGAGAGAGAGAGAGAGAGAGAGATGATTCCAATGCTAGTTGTACTACAATCTCTCCAAAATCAAATCATTTCAACTTCGCTTGTAGACTCACAATCCAATACAAGGAATGAATCAAAAGATCAAGCAAAGGCTCAACATATGAGCATCTCAAATGAGAACAAACAAATGAGAAAAAGGGGATCAAATCGAAGAGCAAACAAAGATCCAACAATAGATCTAAAATGAGCTCAAGAAACGGAGAAGAAAGACACCTCACACGAGGCGGTCGGCCCAACTTGGTCGATCGGCCTAGAGTGGTGGTGGCAGCGGCGGCCGACCGACGGTGGAGGGAGCCTAGGGCGACGGTGGTGGGCGGCAGCCTAGGGCGACCTAAGGTGGCCAACGACCTTATGTGGTTCGGCCAAAGAGGAAGATGGGAGGTAAGATGAGGAGGAAGAAGATGAAATGGCAAAGGATGGAGAAAGAGAAGGGGTGTGAGGCTATTTAAAAGGAGGCTTTCTTTTTTAATTTGCAATTACTATCTTGCTCCTACAATATGTGGATGAGAGATATTCTCATATGGGCATAATAGTAATAAGACAATATGTTGACCAACACCCCATTCAAATCCCTCACAAAATATTCATGGACCAAGTAGACCATGCCCCTTCCCCAAGCCAACTCTTCTCCTCACCAGATTTTGACTAGGTCAAACTAGATCCACATCAGCTCACCAATTCCCGCAGCTGACTTTTGTTGACCGAGGTCAAGTCAAACTTGTTTTGGCCATAAAACCCAAACCGTAAATCTGTTTCTCACGTTCCACATATCCACGTGATCGTTGAATCAATCTCCATCCATTGGTACAATCAAATTGACCATATAAATAAGTTATATCAACATCTTTCTTTGTTTAATCATATTAAACAACTTCTCTATTAATTTGAACATCATATGTACCAAATTAATTCGATCATTGATCCACATATATATGTGTTGATTGAATGCCTTATGTGATATCACATATCACATGATACATTCTTGGATTTGACTTAGTATTATCGCATAACACTATTAAGTATCATATCTCTATATGATATCTCATCAGTGACCTTATAGGTGTGACCGCTTTGGATCTGTATTTATATTGGCAATAGAATCAGATTCTATTGATCATGAATAACTTCTAGAATAATGCCTTATAATTAACCAATTAATACAGATGACATGTTCTCCAACAGTATCATTAATCCAATATAGACAGTATCATATACTACCTGTGTAATTATCCATTAGCACGTGATATCTCTAATTGATATGTTCAAGTATTAGGATTGTGTCATCCTCATAAACATTATCTATTATGTTTTTTGAATTGGAAGTTCGATTATATAATGTACGATCAACACTTTGATCATACTACATGCATTATAGTCTTGCTTCATCAAGGGGCCTAAAGATATCATCGCTTACACAATATCTACTAGTATTGCATAAGGGGTAATTGCCATTTTGATATTCGCGAACTTCTCCATATGTGGAATATAATCTCGAGTAATTGTCCTTATAACTATTCTTTGCAGAAAGCGTTAAACAATACTACAAGATAAATTCTTTATATGAGAAAACCGAATGATATCAGACATAGGATATTTACACCATGTGAACATATAATGATACCAAACAAAGAATCCTATCAATGTTCACATTAGGTCATTCCAATGTCATATTCCGCTAATATGCATCTGTGAGATTAAACCGATCCACTATCTATTGATCTGTGAAAGTGAAACACAATTAACATTTAATCCTCACACTAATCTTATCTGTAAACAGTGTTCCTTGCTGTATACAAAGATTAGGAAAATCTAGAATTTATTACTTATTACAAAATAGTGTTTTCACAATCTCAAAATCTTATTCCAGATACTATAAAGTAATGTCAAACTCAAGGGAATGATTCAACCATTATATGGACTATATTATGAAGCAACATTTGCTCTAGGACACTGACTCCATCACTTTTATGGCAGCAGATGTGTGCTCCAACTTGTGTGTTTTCTCTATCCCCACATACACACACAAAGTATGGATTCTCTTAATTAACTCGAAACAGATCGGATGGTCAGGATCAAAACTCAAAATTTGAGGTACCTCAGATGATATCAATGTACATGTGCACATACATACACAAGCTACGGAGGAGGAAGAGGAGAAGAAGAGGATAACGATTCCATTGATAAAAAATGTAATTACAATTAATCAAATGACCCTCATTCCTAGATCTACTAAAATTTATTCCCATCAATATTTCTACACTACTTATCTACACTCTCAATTACCCTGTTACCTTATTCCTCATCTCTCTCACGACCGGATCCACTCTCGTCCAAGTTGTCGCACTCCAACGACCGGATCTGCTCACCAACGTATTTCGATCGAGATAGGAGACTCCACACTCCGAGCTCTGACGATACCACGCTCACATTGGTTCGGCTCTCTCCCTTCTTTCTCATTATCCTCTCCGCTCGAGTCTATAGAGACGAAAGATAGGAGGGGTATTGTGGTGTCGAAGCTCGAGAGTGAGGCCTAGAAGGATGGGAGGGTGGCATAATGAGAGAGGAAGGGAGAAAGGGGTTGCAGAGGAAAATATTTTTTTAAGTAAAGATTGAAGATCAAATCATCCAACTATTTAATATCTACACAAAAATACTCCTTTCATATTTTGAACCTAAATTTTTTTTCTTTACCACTAAACCAATATGGTCTCCTAACTTTCTTAACGGATATCTCTACAGTATTTACTTTATAAATTTTAAACAACAATTAAATTTGTAGTAATCTGAAGGTGTTGATTGAGGTAATAGGTTGATAGCTAATTATTATGATTATAATAAAAGCTGTACTACATAATTTATAAATTCATGTTATGATAATAGCATGAATTTTATTCTATATATACTTGCTTTATTTAAATCTTATGCATAATGTAAAATCATAAAAATAATTTTGAATTTACAGAGGTACTGCAATATAGCCAGTTAACCATTATAGTATTTCATAGACCGCAAGGCCACTCGCATAACCAAAAAACGTATCAACCAGACATTAATATCTAGCACTCTCTCGTAAATTTTTTTTTTTGGTAGTTCAACAAAAGGAGTGTTCTAAACAGTTAACTATAGCATTACAATAGTGATGTTATAACATTTTCGGATCTTAAGAACTATAGCGCTATCAATTATTTTCGGCACTATAGCTACTTATAATGTTTTTCTTAGCTTTTCTACAATAACAAAACAATCATCATTTAGAACCACACAAAAAACAAACATTCTCCAGCTATGAAATATAATTTTGCATCCATTTTACTAATGTACGTATCAAATCTAAACTTTTAATCAACCATAGCTCGTAAAATATACAATCACAAAAAAAATTAATAAAATTCCAATTCATAGTAATATCTAGACAAGACTCAACTTTACATAATTTTTTTATTTATAGAAATATTATTAAAATAATATGGAATTTACATGGATTAGGCTTGGATTTTGTTTTGATTGAAAGAACCGAAAATTGAATTCGGTATCGTTTAAGGGTCCAAATTTTAATTCGGATCCTTTGAGAATCATCCATCAAGCACTTGCAATACTCCCATCCCGCTCAAAGGTCTCCAGCTCCATGAATCTGCATCCTCTGCATTAATGTACCGTTTGAGTTAATTTTGAATCGTGCGATCAGACTTCAGACCAATCCATTGATCAGCAATTAAAATTCAAACAGTCGATCCAAACAGACTTCAGACCAAATTTTACTTCGGACTTGTTTTCAGATTTTCAAAGTCCAAACAGTCGATCCAAACCGTTAGATGTTCAATCTATATTAAAATCTGCTTGTAGACCATGTGATCAGTAATTTTCAAAGTGACTTAATAAATAGTAAAAAAATTCCAAAAAATGTAAAATTTGGTCTACAAGCAGATTTTAATATAGATTGAACATCTAACGGTTTGGATCGACTGTTTGGACTTTGAAAATCCGAAAACAAACTCGAAGTAAAACGTTCGCTTTACTTTGCAAAGCACAATAGCCCATCTCTAATATCTAGTATTATTATACTATATATATTGAATGGTGTTAACACATGTTATTGTCAGTCAAGGATATTGATTATGTTTAGCTACTACTTTAATTTAAATTACTTACTTTATATTACTTCTCTTATTTTATATTTTGTTTGACAATTTAAGTCATGATTTAAATTATCTATTTTGTCATTGTAAAATTTTAGAAAATAAATCTCTATAATAACAATGAACCTCACAGACGAAATAAGTATAAAATAAATTAATTTATATAAAGAAGTGATTTAACTTCACCATTACTCTTTTGACGATTTTTTTTTAAAAACCATAATTAGGAAAATTAAAGTTAGCAAAACAACATGATTACTTCTGTTTTTACAAAAACCATAAGAACCGAGATTGGAATTCGGTTCCAAGTTTTTTTTTTCCTGGAACCGAATTGCAATTTCGGTTCCAACCCCCATTTCACAAATTTTCGTAAGAGGTGCCACGGAAAATCCAAAATAGGTCTGGATCCGAAATCCTGTTTCGGGTTTTTTATTTTTTGCACTTGGAACCGAAATGAGCACTCGGTTTTTTATTTTTTGCACATTGGAACCGAATTCTAATTTCGGTTTTTTTTTTTTTTGCAAATTGGACCCGAAACTAGCTGTCGGTTCTTTTTTTTTCCACCTTGGACCCGAGAATAGAACTCGGGTTTTTGTTTTCAAGAAGAATTATTGGTTTTAATAATAAAATAATTTTTAATAGCCTATAGCCTATAGCCTATAGGTAAATCCACGTAATTGTGTCGCAATCCTAACAATGTGAGGCTGTGAGCTATATTCAATTCTTATTTTAGAATCCCAAGTATACTAATTAGTTAATTTGAAGCTAAGACAGCGACACTCCTCAATACATCACGTTGTTCTAGAACCTGAACCACCATTCTCAAATTTCAGAATTTTGACTGTACTATCAATTTATGAAAAAGTCCAATCTTGGCCCCTACGAAGCTAGTTTCGGTTTCAACAAAAAAAAAGAAAAAAAAAAGTTAACCCGAATCTAGGATTCGGTTCCATAAAAAAAAAAAAACCCGAAAGTTAGTTTCGGTTTCAAATGAAAAAAAAAAAAACCGAATTGGGATCTCGGGTTTTGCTCTGCACACCGAATGCCACACCAATTTTCGGAAAAATTGTGAAATGGGGGTTGGAACCGAAATTCCAATTCGGTTTCAGGAAAAAAAAAACTTAGAACCGAATTGAAATCTCGATTCTTATAGTTTTTGTAAAAAAATTAGTAATCATGTTGGTTTCTTAACTTTGATTATTCTAATTATGGTTTTTAAAAAAAATTCTCTTTTGACTGCTCATATTTTACTTCTCACGTAACAACTCAAATATAAAACAATAATTTATTCCATATCCTACTCAGCAACTAAACAATACTATTATCACCACCTACCTCTAAAACATAATTGGAAAGAATGGTCCCATGAGGACCACAATAAAAGAATGGGAAAGATCCAGCGAAGAACCCGGGGACCACGTTCATCCATTCCAGTAATATCCCATCGTGTCCTCTCCTAATTTGTACGAGTAATGTAAACCAACGTGACCTGACCTGACGCGATTAATTGAATATTTTTGTTGTGGATTCCATTCTTTATCTGATCCAGCTAGAGGCGAATTCATATCCTCTGCATTAACTCAAAAGAGAATCTTTTGAGTTAATGAATCTTGACTGTCCAATATATTTCAGGATTCGTGCGAACTCGATCTGCACTAATATTAAAGGACCCCTATGTTATAGACACGAGCTGGATTGGCTCCGTTTAAAATCAGACGGTTGAAATTCCTTAACTCAAAAGATTCCCTTTTGAGTTAATGCAGAGGATACGGATCCGCTAGAGGCCTAGAGCTGTCAGCTCTATCCCGTTTAAGCGCATATTCAAGTTTTGTTTTTATACACAGATTCATCATTGTTTCGGACCAAATATTGATCCAGTTTTGCCGAAATAAACCACACACACCGAAATAAGTAAAACTTATACCGATACAATATTGTTTCGGATATTTACCAAACTAAATTTTAGAATAAAATATTGACAAAATTCAGTAAATTTTGTGAACAGGAAAAGAAACTATTTGATATAAATAAGTTATTTTTTTATGAAATGAAAAACTCCTTGGTGAAATGAACCTTGTCATTGATGCAACTGAAATTATCCTGATATCTTGTGTATTACAAATAATGACTTTCTTTCAATTTTTGTGAATTTCTTGTTATTCTAATTCTAATTTATGTATTAATTATCATTATCATTTATTATAATGAGAATATTAATTGCTTCAGTTACTATTTCAGATCAAATATATAGAGAGAGAGAGAGTTGGGCTATGGTACATTGCAATGTATAAATCGTCTTGTACATTGGACTATAATTCGTTGGTATTGACTTCAAAACAACCGATCCAAACCGTTCAATTTGATATCCATATTAAAATGTGCTTGAAGACCAAATTTTACATTTTTTTGGAAATTGTTTGCTATTTTTTTAGAATTTTTTTAAATCACTGTTTTTGTGGTCCATAAATTTCTGAAAAACAACTATTTCCAAAAATTCTAAAAAAATAGTAAAATTTTTTCAAAACATATAAAATTTGGTCTCTAAGCACATTTTGATATGTAGAACATGTTGAGCCCTTTAGATTGATTATTTGAACTTCGAATCCAGCGGTTTGCAATCCAATGTACAAGAAGGCATATATATATATATATATATGAGTAAGGCTATGGTGCTATGCATAGCACCAATAGCTAGTGTACTACGGCTCAATATGGCACTTTTTAAAATCCTAACGGTCGATCCAACCGTTCAATGTAATATCCATATGAATATGTACTTGCAAACTAAAATTTATATTTTTTTGAATTTTTTTACTATTTTTTTAGATATGTAGAAAAATCAGTGTTTTTTGAACATTCTGGACCATCAAAATTCTACCTATCTAAAAAAATAGTAAAAAAATTTGAAAAAATATAAAATTTAGTTTGCAAGTACATATTCATATGGTTATCACATTGAACGGTTGGATCGACCGTTAGGATTTTAAAAAGTACCATATTGAGCCGTAGTACACTAGTCATCCGTGCTATGCATAGCACCATAGCCTCACTCTCTCTATATATATATATATAGAGAGAGAGAGAGAGAGAGAGAGAGAGAGCTGGGCTATGGTGAGTTGCGAAGTAAGATGTCATTTTTACTTCACGCTTATAGTTTTATTTTGAAAATCTAAACAACCGATCCGAACCTCTCAACATGTTCTCCATATTGAAATGAGACCAAATTTTATATTTTTTGGAATTTTTTTACTATTTATTAAGCCACTTTGAAAATCGCTGATCGAATGGTCCAGAATTTTTTACTGTTTTTTACTGTTCACCCGGATCTGTGATTTTCAAAGTGGCTTAATAAATAGTAAAAAAATTCCAAAAAATGTAAAATTTGGTCTCCAAGCACATTTCAATATGGAGAACATGTTGAGAGGTTCGGATCGGTTGTTTAGATTTTCAAAATGGAATATGAGCGTGAAGTAAAACAACGTTTTACTTCACAACTCACCATAGTCGATCTCTCTCTCTCTCTCTTATATATATATATATATATAGAGAATGGCTAATATCAAAACGTTTGTTCCTGGGCTCAGGAACAAACGGTTCTGTTCTTCAATTTCCAAAGTTCAAACAACAAATCCAAACCGTTAGATGTTCAATCTATATTAAAATGTGCTTGGAGACCAAATTTTACATTTTTTGGAATTTTTTTACTATTTATTAAGCTAGTTTGAAAACCGCTGTTTTTATGAAATTTCTGCAGCATTGAAAAACAGCGGTTTTCAAACTAGCTTAATAAATAGTAAAAAAATTCCAAAAAATGTAAAATTTGGTCTCCAAGCACATTTTAATATAGATTGAACATCTAACGGTTTGGATTTGTTGTTTGAACTTTGGAAATTGGAGAACGGAACCGTTTGTTCCTGAGCCCAGGAACAAACGTTTTGATATTAGCCATTCTCTATATATATATATATATATATATATATATATATATATATATATATATATATATAGGAGGGATCCGATTACAATAATTTTGAGTTACCCCACCATTTTCTACATTTTCAAAGTCCAAATCGTCAATCCAAACCGTTCAACATGATCTCCACAATAAAATGTGCTTGCAGATCAAATTTACATTATTTTGAATTTTTTTACTATTTATTAAGTATTTTACAAAAACTAGTCAAATTCAGACCATTGAATTTTGTACCCATCTTAATAAATAGTAAAAAAATTCAAAAAAAATTAAAATTTGATCTGCAAGCACATTTTATTGTGGAGATCATGTTGAATGGTTTGGATTGACGATTTTGACATTGAAAATGTAGAAAATGGTTGGGGTAACTTCGTGGTAACTCAAAAGTGTTGTAATCGAATTCCTTCTCATATATATATATATAGAGAGAGAGAGAGAGATAGGCTAATATGCTTTTAGTAGCATATGGGCCAATATGCTTCCAATTCAAAATTAGATTTTCAAAGTCCAAACGGTCGATCTGAACCTTTCAAGTTGAACTACATATTGAAATCTGCTTGGAGACCAAATTTTACATTTTTTGGAATTTTTTTACTATTTATTAAGCCACTTTGAAAATTGCTGATCACATGATCCAGAATTTGGTTGCACTGTTTTTACTGTTCACCCGGATCAGCAATTTTCAAAGTGGCTTAATAAATAGTAAAAAAATTCCAAAAAATATAAAATTTGGTCTCCAAGCAGATTTCAATATGTAGATCAACTTGAACGGTTCGGATCGACCGTTTGGACTTTGAAAATCTGATTTTGAATTGGAAGCATATCGGCCCATATGCTACTAAAAGCATATTAGCCTATCTAAGGTCAAAGTGGTAGTTCCTAGCCTCTGGTGCTACCAAGTCGTTTTCAGATTTTCAAAGTCCAAACGGTCGATCAGAACCGTTCAAGTTGATCTCCATATTGAAATCTGCTTGGAGACCATATTTTACATTTTTTGAAATTCTTTTACTAGTTATCAAGTCACTTTGAAAATTGCTGATTCGGGTGAACAGTAAAAACAGTGCAACCAAATTCTGGACTATGTGATCAGCAATTTTCAAAGTGGCTTAATAAATAGTAAAAAAATTCAAAAAAAATGTAAAATTTGGTCTCCAAGCAGATTTCAATATGGAGATCAACTTGAACAGTTCGGATCGACCGTTTTGACTTTGAAAATCCAAAAACGACTTGGTAGCACCGGGGGCTAAGAACTGAAGGATGTGTGTTTTGAAAGTTATTTCTTTTAGTGATAATTTATATGTAGTTTATGATTTTATTACGAATATTATTATTCATGCACCTTGAGATTTATATGTTATATCTTTGGAAGAGTTCAGGAAGATGCTCTTGGTCTTGGACCATAGAACTCCTAAGATGAGAAACATTTAATCACTAAATATGTTCACAATCGTGGTAATTAAGGAGGAATATTAATTACCGAGAAAGATTGCCATGTTGATTAAAGTACATTGAAGTTCTATAAATGTTGATAAAGGATTATCATTTAATAACATGAATATATAAATATTTGTATTTTATATATTGAGCATGACCTAAATGAATAGAACATTATATGGATTGTGTTTTGTGTCATTAATGTTTCCATTGTGTCTTTAGAATCTAAGATATGAGATGTGTAGATTTTTCACATGAGAAGTATATAATGTGATTGCTATTTAAATACTATCTTCTGATAGGAATAAAATAGTAGTTCGTTGTGTACAACTTGTGTGGGAAAAATCTATTTGTTAATATTATCATTATCCCTCAATTTGAGTTATGATATTACTGGGCCCCTTGGTAAAGTAGAATTATATCGCATGCAATATAACTGATGTAGTTATAATTATAATTCACTTGAGAAACCAAGAAAACGAATATAATGCAAGAATGACACGATCATATTTTGCATATTATTCATAATATCATGTGACAAGGATAGACACGAAATTAGTGGATTGAGTAAATGATTACTATGTTGTTTTGATAACTATAATGTAATGATAGAACCTCTTATAGTCAATAATATAAAGTTTTTTATTATTACCAAGATGACATAGATCATCTATACGGTCACACCAACTGAAGAGAAACAACAAGTATTTATATTTCATAATGATGTATAAGATAAAATACATGAGATGAAATGCTAAAATAAAATGTCATAATATGACATGCTTAGATCATAAATAAATTTATGATGTTATGCAAATATTATTTGGTATAATGTTTAAATGCATTATAAGAATAATAAGAATATTGCATGATAGAATAATATGATTAATATTATTTATTCCTAAATTAATTTATTAAACCAATCACAAGATGAGATTAAAGAAAGAATAAGATGGCTAAATAAGGCTAGTAACATTTGTGTAATTGATTAAAATCTTACACAAAGAGTTGCCATAACCCTTACCTATATAAAGAGGCATAATTAAGGAAAATTTGAGGGAATTTTCAGCCTTTAACTCTAGCAAAAAACTGCTCCATTGAGCAGCCACGTTTTTGCTTCCTCTATAAACCAAAACCTAGAAGGTTTTGATTCTAGGCCGAAAAATTCAAGGAGGCTCTTCTCTCATCTCTTCTTGTTAGGTGGTTGGATCTAAGCCTTTAACTTCACATTCATCTATCTAAGAGGTGTGTTGGTTCATTATTTAGGTTCAAGGTGAACCAAGAGGCGCTTCCGAGAATAACACGAGAACTAGAAGGGAAACCGGCTTCTCTCCATCAAGAGATTTGACAATCTCTTTAGGTAAAAGTTTCCATCCTCTTTAGCAATAAATTAGATAAAATTTATTTTAATTTAGTACACATTAGTTTGTTGAAGAAAATCTTGTTTGCTTTTGTCGTATAAATAAGATCTTTTGTGTATTGAGCCATTGGTGATAGAAAAATTTTAAATTCTCACCATATAGGCATACACGTGAAATCCCAACAGGAACTACCACTTTGACCTTAGTCACTCTCTCTCTCTCTCTCTCTTTCTCTTTATCTCTTTCTCTTTATATATATATATATATATGAGGAGGGATTTACTTACAACATTTGTAAGTTACAACATCTTACAACAATTTGGTCGATCTTACTCTGAGGCATGGTAGCCAGTTGATATAACTCGAGATTCATAATGCACCGCTCCATCAATGGATGAGTGACGCACAGTATCTTAGGGATGCGATGTCTTACTGTCAACATCATCTCGTCCTGCATTTAACAATGATTTCAATTTAAGCGTTTTACTATATGTTATATTAAAAAACTGTTATTTAAACTACATATAAAAAACCAACGTACTTCCATAGATGCGAGCACGACCCGGTACTTAATATGTGGAATCCACAGAAGATGACTGAATGTGTCAGCATCATGAGCGGGATACTCTGCACCAGGAGCGTCTGCACCAGATGCCTCCACACTAGGAGCCTCTGCACCAGATGAACTCTCCCCCGTCTCCATAGTATCTCCTGAACGTCCCTGTCTAGGTCTGACCATACTACATAATTTCAAATAATGTAAATTTCACAATTTTGGACCGAAATAATATAATTTAGAAATTTTTTAGTCCAATAATGTACACAAGTATAGAAGAAACCGTAAACGCTAATTTTGGACCCTAAATCCTAATTTATAAGCCCTTATCCCTAATTTATAAAACCTAAACACTAAACCATAAATTGTAAACCATAAACACTAAACCGTAATTTTGATCAATTCAATCGTGTCGGGAAAATCAACAACCCGCACACGGTAATTAACAATTCAATTTCTACACTAAATCCTAAACACTAAACCGTAAACCGTAATTTATAAACACTTAACTCTAATTTTGATCAATTCAATTGCGTCGGGAAAATCAACAACCCGCACACGGTAATTAACAATTCAATTTCTAAAAAAAATAAATTAATAAGTTACGTAGAGACTTACCCGTAAATAATCGGATTGTGACGAGAGAGAGGGAGAGGGGGTGGTCGAGAGAGAGAGAGAGAGATGGTGGGGGGTGAGGAGGGGGGCTGAGGGTGGTGGGGGGGGGTTCGGGTTCAGGGTGGTGGGGGGTTCGGGTTCGCGGGTCTGAGACTGAGGAGGCGGGGTGGGGGGGGGGGCGGGGGTAGGGTTTAGAGGGGGTGTTTCCGCTGGGGTATTTAAAAAAAAAAAAAAAACCAACCGCCCCAGCGGTGAGGCGGTTTGATGGGGATAGCTGACCGCCCTCTTGCTGGGCGGTTTGCTTGGGATAGTGGACCGCTCCACTAGGGCGGTTAGGGTAATTTAAAAAATAAAAAAAACAAAAGCAGATTTGATATTTTGTTTTTTTAGAGTATTAATAAAAAAAACCGGAGCCTCACTCCAGAAACAATGTCACTATGTCAGTGAGCATTGGATTGAATCTCAACTCTCTAAGTATGAACCATTGAGATTCGATTCCAGTCATTTTCTTTCCTCGTCTTCCTCCTCTTCTATCTTTTTCTTTACAATTAATCAAGTCTTTTTCTATAGAGACTCCTTTAGCCCAATAATGTAGCTCGGTTAGCTTGTAGTCAGATTTATCTTGCCACTCGTGCCACGTGCTAATCATATTTTTATTACCTTTTAATTTATATCAGTAATGGGAGTAGCTAGAGAAAGTCGGTCGCCACCTCGCCGGTAGGAACCGGGTTTAGAAAATAATTACAGCAATAAATCCGTTCAACCGACACTCCACCTATCAAAATGCACCACGTGTCAGTTAATGTCGCTGCTTATTTTTGTCATCATCTTCCATATCTGAGGTCAATCAACAGTAGTGTTTATCCATTAGGAGATCAACGTCTCTATCAAGGTCTCTCATCTCTGACACCTGATACCCCTGCTCATAGTCTCCTCCCATCTCCATCTCTCTCCATCTCCCTCGTCGGAAAATAATCTGATCCAATCTAATCGGATCTATCAATGGGATTCTCAACCTTCTTCGTTGATAAAGCTTCCCGCGCCTTTCGACGGGAATCTCTCTTTCCTCGCCTAGTCCTTGTGCTCTCCGCTGCCAGGTCCTCTCTCTCTTTCCCTCTCTCAATTTTTAGGTGTTTATGTAAGTATTTCCTCTAAGCCTCTTACGAAAAGTTGTTGATTGTATTGTTATTATGTCAAAATTAATAGAACGCTGGCCGAGTTTTGTAAATAGGAAGTGTTACTTTACAAGAACTCCGGAGCTTCTAATAGCTCTTATCATTAAACACCTATTTTATTCGAAAGGGTAATCAAATCATCCTATGTTTCATCTGTTACATGTCTTAGCAATATTCTTTGTTGAGCATGCAAAACAACTAATTTGCTTGTAATTCGAATTAATTATTTATTAATAGGTTCCTTTTGGATGATTAAGAGTTCCTTTAAAATCTCAGTTGACCAAGGTCAAGTTGCGAATTAACCCCTGCATTGCTAACAAATTGTAAAAATGTTTTAGATTGCAATGTTTGCAAAGACCCTGCTGTTTTCAAGAATTTTAAAAGCCAAAACTTCTTATCAAATTCTGAACAACTCGGTATTTACACTGATTTAGCTAAATATTTTTTATGATGTTTTGTATGCGTGTTTTTGCAGTAGTGGAGGTCTAGTAGCATATGCCGATTCAAAGCAAGAGAATGCAGCTGAACCACCTGAGAAGAAGAAGTTGGTAGTGCTAGGAACGGGTTGGGCTGGAACATCCTTGTTGAAAAACATAGACACCTCCTTGTACGATGTCAAAGTAATATCACCCCGTAACTATTTTGCATTCACCCCTCTCTTGCCGAGTGTCACTTGCGGTACGGTGGAAGCAAGGAGTATTGTCGAACCTATTCGCAAGATTGTTAAGAGGGTAAACACTTCTTTAAATTAATGCTACTGCATTAATGTTCATTTAATTTTGGCCCTTTCAAATTTTGGAATTCCCACTTTCGATCCTAGGACTTAACATATTGATTTTGGTCCATGATAAATTTTTTCAGTCATGAAACTGACAAAAGTCCCATTTCTAACATGAATTTGTTTTTTTTTTTTATAAAAAAGTAATACAGGTTTACCTTTAGCTAAGATTTTTGTACCAATTTGAATGGAAATTAGGTTGGAGCTGAAATGGTTCAGATCTGGATTTTTCAGGAATCCAAATGAGAACATTCAAATGACTTAAAAAAGAAAGTAGTTATACTTTGTAGACTATTTATGTAATTGCTTTTCAAAAATCCTGTGATGCTTCAACAATTTAATTTATTTTGTTGATATTTCAAATATCATAGAAAACCGACCCTGTTAAGTTTCTGGAGGCAGAATGCTTCAAGATTGATTCGGTAGGAAAGAAAATTCATTGCAGATCAGATGTGGGTACCAGTTTGAATGGTACAGGTGAATTTGAAGTTGACTATGATTACCTTGTCATAGCAGTTGGAGCCACTGTCAATACATTTAACACTCCTGGTGTTACTGAAAATTGCCACTTCTTGAAGGTACACTTTAATTTGCATAATTTCTCTTCAAATATTAGGGCTTGCAAATATCGACTACTGATCCTAGTTGTTTTGGGTTAAGATATCCTAACCCTGCTTGAACTGGACATATTCACTTCACATTTGTTTGTCAAAAAAGATCCCAGATTTCCTTCAATATCTGTATTTGACTATTTTCATCAACAAATATGTTGAAAACATGGTTCTCAAGCTCAGCTAAGTCAAGGTCAACTGGGCCAAGTTTGATTGAACTCGGGTGAAGCTAAGACATTTTCAACCTGATTTCCCTGGAAGAGCAGGTTCTTGCTGGAAACATGGAGCCCTTGGTGTTACTTAGCCAAGTCACCGGAATGATGAGCAATTCTACTTATTTTCACATGAGCTTGACTGTTTTTGAATTTAACACTGTTTTCTTTAATATGTCGCAAATTGTGAAAATGTGAAGGTTACTTGTAAAATTTCCTATTACGTGCATTCGTCTTAATTTGGGATTCAGGTCTCTGTTTACTTTTGTGTGTATACACTGAGCTATATCCAGTGTATAGTATCTAATGTTTCTGATTCTGAGTTTTGAAGCTGTTATTTTTTCTTTTTAAAGATACAAACTCTTTCATTATCCAAAACCAACCAAATTTTACGATGTCAGTCCATTAGGTCAACCTTGTTGAATAGTTTAATGGGTGGTGTGTTCTGGGGGGCATGATATTTGTGACCCACTGGCTATTATTGTGCTGGTTCTGAATCTGACATGGTACTAGAGCCAACTTGATCCAAAACTGAGCTAAACTGGACCCATGGTGGTCTATACTTACTGTACCTGTCATGTTCATTGTTTAAATAGAAGACATAATTTTATTTAGGAAATAGAAGATGCGCTAAGGATCCGAAGGAGTGTTACCGAATGCTTTGAGAGAGCAAGCCTTCCTTGCCTTGATGAAGAAGAGAAAAGAAAGCACCTCCATTTTGTCATTGTTGGTGGAGGTCCCACGGGTGTTGAGTTTGCTGCTGAATTGCATGATTTTGTTACAGAAGATATTGCTGAGCTTTATCCTCACCTATCCGACCTCGTCAGTATTTCTGTCATTCAGTCTGCGGAGCACATTTTGACTATGTGAGCTATAATAATAACCCTCTAATTAATTTGAACGGAATGTGATTTATCGCTTTTTTTTTTCTGAAAATAAAAGGTTTGACAAGAGGATAACAGCATTTGCCGAAGAGAAGTTCCTGAGAGATGGCATAGAAGTGAGGACGGGATATAGAGTAGTAAAAGTTTCTGACAAAGATGTGACGATGAAGAGCCATTCCATGGATGAAGTCTCAGTGCCTTATGGAATGGTTGTATGGTCTACCGGTATTGCCTCTCGTCCTGTCATTAGAGACTTCATGAACGAAATTGGGCAGGGAAAAAGACGTGTGCTCGAAACAAATGAGTGGCTGAGGGTTCCTCAGTGTGATAATGTGTATGCCATAGGTGACTGTGCCACCATCAGTCAGCGTAAAATAATGGTATGTCTTTCTAATTTTGACTCTTATTCTAGGAAAAGAGAAGCAAAGCTTTCTGGGCTTATTGAAAATAGAGTCTATTACTTTATATTGCATATATAGTAACACCCAATTCTATCATGACATATGCAAATTAGTTTATACAGAATGATTTAGACAAATATATCCAACCTTGGGTTTATATTATGGAAAGGTTGTACTTGGAAAAAGTTTTATAATTTTGCTCCAATTTTAATGATTAATGTTATTCTGATTTTGAAACCCATAATTGGGCTTCAGTCAAACCAAGCAGACTTAGCTTCTGGTTTCCATATTGATTGAAACAGTTATGAAGGGCTGGTGGCACCGGGTGGTACATTTTTTGTGGCTGGTACTGGTACTGACTAATTAGGATGTTGTTGTTTTATTTCACCACTATTAGCATCTGTTTTGCTTTTAATGGAAATTTGATGCTATACCATCTTTTCAAAAAAGAAAAAAAATATATATGAAGGGCCAGAGCATTTTTTTTTCATCTGATTGAATTATCCTTGGTTTGAAATCTTGAGTGCATGATTCACATATCCCATAAATGTTAGGTACCAAGTATAACCCGAGCAATGTTGTGTGTAATATGCAAATATGGTAACATTCTGGTAAAGACCTGATCCACTAATATAAATAGTTAAATACCATTGTTTTTGCATGAGGCAGGAAGACTTAGTGGAGATCTTTAAAATAGCTGATAAAGATAACTCGGGTACACTGACACTAGATGAGATACAAGACGTGATAGAGGACATATATGTCAAGTACCCACAACTGGAGCTTTACATGAAGAGCAAGCACATGATGGACATTCATGATCTCATAAAGGATGCAAAGGACGATTTTGAGCTCAGCATTGAAGATCTCAAGAATGCTCTTGCTGAAGTTGATTCTCAAGTCAAAAGTCTCCCTGCCACTGCTCAGGTACCATGTTATTGCATTGTTCATGTCTTTCTTTGTTTGTGTTTTTCTCAAAATTTACCCACCTTTAACCCTTTTGCATGCAAAAAAATTAAAAAACTTCCAAAGAAAACGTTCCATTGATTTTGCTGCGCATCACTTTTCGAACGAACAGCGATTATAATTGGTCTTGTTAGCAGGAGCATAGAACAAGAGGGAATGAAGGAATTGGATGCGAAGAATTTAAGAAGAATTTAATTTAGTCGATAGAGAGAATTGAATATGAGGTCTAGTTGGGTTAAAAACATGCTAGGATTACTGAAATAAGAGCAAAATGGATTTATTAATTTATTTCTTAACACCAGTAAGTGCTCATATTAGTTAGTGATGGTTATTTTTTCTTTACCCCCAACAAATCATTAGTTCATAAACAATGGCTGTATTTGTCTTTCTCTATCTGCTAGGAGCTCATATTCAAATTTGTACTTGTCTGATAAATCATAAGGTTGCAGCCCAGCAAGGCGAATACCTGGCACAGTGTTTGAACAAAATGAAAGAATGCCACGAGCATCCCGAAGGTCCCCTTCGTATCACTAAATCTGGTCGCCACTTTTTTCGCCCCTTCAGGTCTTTTGTTTGTCCTTTTCCATTTTTAATCAATTGTTGTTTCCCCTTCTGTATCAGATATAAATAAGGGTAAGATTTTATGGCGTATTATATGAAGGTACAAGCATTTTGGACAATTTGCACCGTTAGGAGGAGAGCAAGCAGCAGCAGAGTTACCTGGAGACTGGGTCTCATTTGGCCACAGCACTCAGTGGCTCTGGTACTCTGTCTATGCCAGGTACAACCTTTTCTTTCTTTTTCTTTTCTTTTGTTGTTTTGAAGTACTACCAATAATCCCTTAATACACCATTTATTTGGATCCAGTGAGTTCTGTGCTGATATGGAATCTGAACATGTAGTTGTGAACTTAAAACATAGTTTCCTTGATTTTGACCAATAAAATGGCATGCTAGTATTCTTTGCTTAAATTTGATTTTTGGTAATACACCAGCAAACAAGTGAGTTGGCGCACGAGATACTTGGTGCTGTCTGATTGGACTCGTCGATTCATTTTTGGGAGAGATTCAAGCGGCATCTAGTCTCGACAAACTTGTAAATCATCCCAACAAAAAGAACTAAAACAATACCAGCTGAAAAGGCGGTACAGTTTTGTGCATAGCACTGTTTCAATCTAGCTAATTAAAAACCATTTGATTCTTAGCTACCAGGATTGATTTGTCAATTCCATTGGAACTATTATCAACACGGTACAATCATGCAGGGTAATTACTCTTCTCGCTTACCATAAACTTTGTACTTAGAAAAAGGACCTTGTTTGCTTTCATTCTGTAATAAAAGTTTGCGTTGTAGTATGAAACAGGAGTTTGTTTGTTTTGGTACTTTAACAAAATTTTAGGTTAAAAAAATATACCTTTGTCCAATAGTGCAAAAGCCGATTTTTTATTGTAGAATTTAAAAAAATATATATATATAAAATTTTTTTTTACAAAAACTAGCACGGTTCTTCAAAATCTCGTATTACAGCATGGATCCTGACTGAGAATTGAGAAAGCGTTTCACTCCAGGGTAAAACGTTTTCCCAGCAAGAGTTTCACTCCAAGTATTAAATATTGTACATGATATGACCTCAACACACACATTACCATATCTTTAATTTCCCTAGCAAGAGTTTAATAAATCTTTATTTAATCAATAATTAATCTAAATTTAGTATTTACATTTGGTCTACATTTGATCTGCATATGATATAAAATTTAATCTATAGTGTCTATATTTGGTCTGCATGTAATCTATAATTTACTCTATACAATGCCAACAATCTAACCTATACAATGTTTATATTTGGTCTACATGTGGTTTACAATTGATTTGCATGTAACATATAATTTTAATCGAACATCATCTAGATTTAGACTACATTTGGTCTACGTTTGCTTTGTATAATTTTAATTGGAAACATAAAATGGAAGTTGAAAATTCTAACCTCGCTAATGGGAAGTAGCTTGCAGCAAAAAAAAAAAAAAAAAAAAAAGGCAAGAGGTGAATGTGACAAATAGTAATATAAAATGTTAAATTCTTTCTAGCTAGAGTTTCATTCTGAGTGAAATGTTTGTTGGGAAAGAGTTGTAAAACTCTTGTCTGAGAAAGCGTTTTGCTCTGGAGTATAATGGTTTTTCCGGTCAGCATCTGTGCTATAATATAAAATTTAAAGAGAATCGTACTAGTTATTGATTTTGTTTTTAGGGGGAATTTCATATATCCCTCTCAAAAACTTCAATATTACGTATTTCCCCCTCTAAACTTTGAAATTACATATTTTCCCTTCTAAATTTTTCAAACTCACAAATTTACCCATTTAATCAATAAAATATATTTAATATATTTAAAAATACTTAAATAATATTATTTCGGATTCTAAATTTTTTTCAGACCATTATACCCCTTCCTCCTTCCAATCTCGTTCTTTCTCTTCAATTCATGAGCGTCTCACACCGTCCCCACCTATGGATTGAAGCAGCTGCGTGACATCTTTCGCCGATTCGACATGGATGGTGCGGCAGCCTGACACAGCTGGAGCTCGCCGCATTGCTCCGATCCATAGGTGGGGACGGTGTGAGACGCACATGAATTGAAGAGAAAGAACGAGATTGGAATGAGGAAGGGTATAATGGTCTGAAAAAAAATTAGAATCCGAAATAATATTATTTAAGTATTTTTAAATATATTAAATATATTTTATTGATTAAATGGGTAAATTTGTGAGTTTGGAAAGTTTAGAAGGGGAAATATGTAATTTCAAATTTTAGAGGGGGAAATACGTAATATTGAAGTTTTTGAGGGGGATACATGAAATTGCCCCTTGTTTTTAAATGCTACAAATAAAAAAAAATTGGGGGCAAGAGAAGTAACCTGCACACTTTCTGGCTAAAAAGCAAAGGTACTTGGTCCCGCTCAAAACTTATTAAGCAAAGGTGCTTGGTCCTAGATTATAAAAGGATTGGCATTCGCCATGATGGATATTTTTTTAATTAATCCTGAAAATTTACAAAAATTAAAATATTATAGAAGTGTAATAGATTTGTGGATTGATTGTATATCAAAATATGATTTCAGTGTCAATTGATATATCATCAAAGGCCGTAAAATATAAATTGTTACAAGTCTTAACTTGTTTGATGATCAGTAAAATTACATGATGTAAATAAAAAATGTCACAAATTTTAATGTTGGATTTTATTATAATTTTTTCCCACATTAAAATTGCCAAGTTAATATGTTGCCAGGGATTCCATCCTAAATAAAATTGGCACTTCACTCCCCCTCAAAAAAAAAGTTGGTATATTAGATTAGATACAGGGGCGGACCCAGGTGGTTCCGGGAGGGGGGGACAACTACCTCTCCTAGATTCTGAGTTTTAATAGAGATTTATCGGTCCCACGACTTTGCTCTCCTCTGAAAAAAATTTTGCCCCCCTCTGAACGTTTGATTTGTAATTCGGGTTAAATTTAGGGTTAAAATTGAAATAAATTTGTTAAATTTTGATTGGTAATTAGAATTACAAGTCAAAGTATCAGAAATTATAAGTCAAATCATTGGAAAGTATAAGTTAAAGCATTGTTTTTTATTGAGTACCTAATTGGTTAATAGATTTAAATCCGATTAGATATTTAAACCCGATTCGATATTTTTTTGCCCCCTGGCGAAAATCCTGAATCCGCCCCTGATTAGATATGTTATTAAGCATATCCAATATTAAGAGCCAATTGATCTAACATTGAACTGTCTGGATTGGGTCAGGAAGAACAGCTCAGACCCTTGCGTGCATAGCAGCAGAAAATCACTTAGTTTCGAATGGTTCATAATTTTTAGATGGGGGAATTTCATGTGTATCCCTTAAAAGTTTCAATATTACATATTTATTTCTCCAAAATCAGTTATTACATATTTATCCTTGAAAATTGTAGAAACTCACATATTTGTCCAATCTAATTCTATAACATATCAAATACCTCCAAAAATAATTAAAAAAATATTTTTAAAAATTTAAAAATTAATTTAAACAATATTAATTAATAATATATTGACCATTATGTCATTTGTTTCTGTCTTTTTAGTCTGCCTGAGTTATCTTCTCTTTAAGACGCCAAAACTCCCGCCTCTCTCTCCAAACGAAGATGGAAAAATTAAAGCAGCGAGGGGTGGCAGAAATCTGTGAGAGGGGAGGCGACAAGAGAAGGCGAGGAGAAATTTGTGATTTGGCACGTTTGGAGAGAGAAGCGGGAGGTTCGACGCCTTAAAGAGAAGAGAACTCAGGCGAACTAAAGTGACATAAACGAAGGACATAATGGTCAACATATTCTTAATTAATATTGTAAAATAAATTTCAAAGTTATAAAAAATATTTAATTATTTTTAGAGATATTTTATATGTTATAGAGTTAGATTGGACAAATATGTGAGTTTGTATAATTTTCAAGGATAAATATGTAATTATTAATTTTGGAGAGATAAATAGGTAATATTGAAACTTTTGAGAAATATACATGAAATTCCCCTTTTTAGATGAAATTCCCCTTTTTAGATTAGATGATTTATAAAGTTTAATATACGAACATTATGTTACACGACTCGGATGAACCGTTCCACGCTTCACAAAGTTTGTAACATCACTTGTTAGAATTTATTCTAATTACCCTTCATAATGCTTATGTATGATGTATGCACGCGCACAACTTTTATGCTTTACACCTTTGGAATTGGAGTAATGAGGCATCCGATTCTTCTAGTGACCCATTATAGCGATCCCTTGTCTTTCACCAGCAATGCAATCCTGCCCCATCTTTCCTTTCTTTCCGCCAACGACTTGTCATACTACTCTAGTACTCTTGTCACATGTCACATGATGCCATTTATTTTAGATTACTCTTTAAGAGAATTTCCAATCATTCATACATAGGTCCAGTGATCCACAAGATACCCACAAAACACCACAACTCGATCAGTTCCTGTGTCACAGTTTCTGCAAGTATTTTTATGTCGAGTCACGATCGATATCGTCAAGTTTTTTTTTACTAGTACGGGATATGGGATATAGTGATAACTTAATGATTAAGAAAAGGTTAATGATTCAGAATAATTCGGAATTATATATTGAGTTCGGATCGGAGATCTTATTCTCACAAAAGAGCCAAAAAATATATATATATATATAGAGAGAGAGAGAGAGAGTGGCTAAGACGCAAACGTTTGCACCAAGCCCTTGGTGCAAACGATTCGTTTTCGGATTTTCGAAGTCCAAACGGTCGATCCGAACCGTTCAAGTTGTTCTCCATATTGAAATCTGCTTGGAGACCAAATTTTACATTTTTTGGAATTTTTTTGCTATTTATTAAGCCACTTTGAAATTGCTAATCAAATGGTCCAGAATTTGATTGCACTATTTTTACTGTTCACCCGGATCAGCAACTTTCAAAGTGGCTTAATAAATAGCAAAAAAATTCCAAAAAATGTAAAATTTGGTCTCCAAGCACATTTTAATATGGATTAAATATCTAATGGTTTGGATCGACCGTTTGAACTTTAAAAGTCGGAGAACCAAATCGTTTGCACCAAGGGCTTGGTGCAAACGTTTTGAGCTTAGCCACTCTCTCTCTCTATATATATATATATATATATATAGAGAGAGAGAGAGAGAGAGAGAGAATGGCTAATATCAAAACGTTTGTTCCTGGGCTCAGGAACAAACGGTTCCGTTCTCCAATTTCCAAAGTTCAAACAACAAATTCAAACCGTTAGATGTTCAATCTATATTAAAATGTGCTTGGAAACCAAATTTTACATTTTTTGGAATTTTTTTACTATTTATTAAGCTAGTTTGAAAACCGCTGTTTTTCAATGCTGCAGAAATTTCATAAAAACAGCGGTTTTCAAACTAGCTTTATAAATAGTAAAAAAATTCCAAAAAATGTAAAATTTGGTTTCCAAGCACATTTTAATATAGATTGAACATCTAACGGTTTGAATTTGTTGTTTGAACTTTGGAAATTGGAGAACGGAACCGTTTGTTCCTGAGCCCAGGAACAAACGTTTTGATATTAGCCATTCTCTATATATATATAGGGTCTGTCTAATTGCTGCCGGCAGCAGTTCGGCCAAGTGCTGCCGGGGCTATATTTAGCTGTGTGATGTCCAAACAACAAATCCAAACCGTTAGATGTTTAATCTATACTATAATCTACTTGGAGACCAAATTTTACATTTTTTGGAATTTTTTTACTATATATTAAGCTGGTTTGAAAACCGCTGTTTTTAGTAAATTTCTGCAACGTTAAAAACAGCGGTTTTCAAACCATCTTAATATATAGTAAAAAAATTCCAAAAAATGTAAAATTTGGTCTCCAAGTAGATTATAATATAGATTAAACATCTAACGGTTTGGATTTGTTGTTTGAACATCACACGGCTAAATAATGCCCCGGCAGCACCTCGGCCGAACTACTGCCAGCAGCAAATTAGCCACAGCAATATATATATATATATATATACTAGGAAGTTTTTTTTATCTAGGGAATAATTCAAATATAATTCATAAAATTCACGAATAATTCGGATATACCGAATAATATGCGGATTATCTGCCAATGGCTCAAATCTGAATAATTCGTGAATCTTGTTACTATGTTATGAGGTACATCTGTTGGATTATTTATCTAATATTGAATTTACAAGTAAAATAATTATGTATTATATTTATATGGATCCTGATAACAATTCCTGCACTGTCCCTGCAACATAACTACCATAACTGTCTGGGTGGACCGCAAAAACTCCAGCGCTGAATTTTTTTTCTAAAATATTAATACCTATGCACGAAAGTATTTATACCTATGAGGTGAACAATATTTATGTAAATAATGGTCCCCCAAATCAAATTCTCCAAATGTCCCCGCACCATAACTACCATAACTGCCTGGTGGGACCGTAAAAACTTCAGCGCTGAATTTTTTTTCAAAAGTATTAATACACATGCACGAAAATATATATACCTATGCATAGAAGTATTTATACCTATGAGGTGAATAATTTTTACGTAAATAATTGTTTTTCTAACCAAATCTTTCAAACGTTCCTGCACCATAAATATCTGTGGGGACCACTTAAACTAAACTAAATGGGGGCATGCATGTTTCTAAAAAATATTAATATTTCCATAACTATCTGCGGGACCGCAAAACTTGATTTTTTTTACATATGACGCTGGATGGCGTATGAAAGTATTAATATAAAGTATTACAAGTATTTATACCTATGCACTACAGTATTTATATGCATATATATTGTACAAAAATTAATCTTCAGGCGTTCAATTATATCAAGTTACACATCAAGTATTAATATCTTATATTTCAAATATTAATATCTTATTTTGCAAGTATTTATATCTATGCACTAAAGTATTTATTCCTATGAAGGTAATTATTTTTGTTAGAGAAAGGTTGATGCGGGGATACAGAGTCTCTACTACTTCATTAGAGAAAAGTTGATGCGGGGACCATCGGGGGACTGGAACATGGATGATCATAACAAGTTACGCATAAAAGTATTAATATTTTATTTTTCAAGTATTAATATCTTATCTTTCAAGTACTTATACCTATGAAGATTGACGTGTGGACGAATACAAAACTGGTAAAGGGGAACCATAGTACAACATTCTTCTAAAGTTGCTGCAGGGACATAGGGTGGACTGGAGTAGAGGGATTCATATAATTATTCTATTTATATATTAATTTTATGCTTAGTTAAAAAGTAATAATTTACAGTTTATAATATATTAAGTATTACTGTGTTACATAGAATATTAACGTTTAATGTGTGGAGTTTAAGATAATATTCAATTAAGAGTAATTCGCTACAGATTTCACCCCCCATGGAAATTGGGATTTTTATGGTATTCCTACCATGCCATGCGCGAAACAACTTCACAAGAATCTCATGTAGGACCCTGATCTCCCATGGGTAGTTCAGTAAATTCACAAAGATAACAAAGTCAGATCTCAAAACCGTTAGCTACATTGAAAGATACAAAAATATACAGCACCTCACAACGGACTCATGCATGTTGAGTCAGTGAGGCAATTGTACATAGTTTTGACAACAAAATTACAAAATTGAGCCAATTTTCAAAATCCACCATTCCTTAATCCTATCTCTTCTCTCTCTCTATCTCTCTATGTTTAGAAATGGAAGAAACACCCAAGTTCAGTTCATTTCATATGAAAAAAGAAACCAACTTTGAAAAGGCACTGGAGCTATTGACCTCTCTAATCAGCTCTTCTTACTCCACTCAATGCTTCCCACTAAAATGGCAATTAATTAGGGCTAAGCTTGAAAATCTGTGCTCTAGCCTCAATCATGCCACAATTAGCCAAAATTCAGATCCATCTCCATTTGTACAATCTTTAATGCCTACCTTGGATGAAATCCAATTGGTTGCAGTTCATTCGAGCGACAAATCATACAATGGAGGTAGGCTTCTTCTCATGAGCAATCTCAACAAAATTATCTCCGAGCTTGATTTTCACATTAAAGAGTTGTCAGAAACATTTTCTCCTGGTGTTTATTTGGCCTATTCTCATGCGATTGTGCCAGCGAAACCAGCAAACGATGCCAGACTAGACTACATCAAATTCTACATCAGAGATATCTTCTCAAGGCTAACAATTGCCAGTTCAGATGTGAAAGCCCAAACTCTGGCGACACTTGGAGAATTTCTCTCTGAAGACGAGCGGTATGTGCAAATTCTTACTCAAGAGATAGATGATGCAATTGAGATTTTGGTGAATCTCCTAGAAAGTGAAGATGTGGGTATTAAAGAGGAAGCATTGGGGGTTGTCTCGGTGACCGCTGGGTTTGATTCATATAAAGGTTATCTTGCTAGAGCAGGGGTAATGGGCCCACTTGTTCATGCATTAGAGAAAGGTGGTACATTATTGGGAAAGGAGAGAGCAGCTAATGCTTTGAGCAAGTTAACTGATAATTCTGAGAATGTGTGGTCCTTCTCAGCTCATGGTGGTGTCAGTGCAATTGTGTTGAATTTGGATTGCAGTGAAGATGATATTATTAGTAGCAGTGAGCTGATCAGTTCAATTTGTGTTATTATGAGAAATCTTATCAGAGTTGACGAGATCAAACGGTTCATAGTAGATGAGGGGGCCATTCGAGTACTGATAAATCTCTTAAACATGAAACTACTTCAAGAAAATTGCAAAATTCGGTTGGTCGAGTTGTTGGGTGAGATATATTGCCATGATGAAATGAATAAAAGAAAAATGGTTGATGAAAGCCTGATTGCGTCTCTAACCGAACTAGTGGATCCTAACTTACCATTTTGCTTGAAGACAAGAGAGGTTTCTCTCAAATTTATCGAATCGCTACTACCTTATTTTGCACCTGATGCTGCTCTTGTCAGATGCATTATTTTCTATCTAAAGATCGAGGATAGCACAATTCGAGAATCAGCACTTAAGATCATGTGGAAACTTTGCAAGGTCTCTGACCAGTACAAATGTTCGATCGGTGAGTCTGGAGCCCTGATTGAGCTGCTACAGTTGGTAAGTGCAAAATCGTTTCAAGTTCGTGAAATGGCGGCCGAGACAATCTCTAATTTGGCATCAGTAAATTATGTCCGTCAAACTTTTATACAAGATGAAAACAGCTTAAAAGAATTAATGCTGCTTCTCGTTCCGAATGAAAGCGAATCTGCTACGACAAAGTTCCTTCTTTCTGCACTTCTGTCCTTAGCAGAGAGCAATTATGGAAGGATAAAGATAATTTCTTCTGGTTATGTTGGTAATGTAGAGAAATTAGCAGAATTTGGCGAATCAGATGCAAAGAATATCATGAAGAAACTTTCTAGAAATAGATTGCAAAGCATCTTAAGTAAAATATGGAGCTTGTGAACTGCTCCCCTTTTTTTTCGCTTTAGTAAATTCTCTTTTTAACTTTTCCTTGTAAAGATTTTCCCACCCTTTTAGTGCAGTTTCAGTGCAGTTTCAATTTTTAGAGGTAAAGTACAACAAAAATTGGTGTTGCTTTCGGATGTTGATGGGAATTTTCTATCATTTGTTATCATGCAGGAAATAAAATGATAAGAAAAAATATATATATCCCAACATGCATTTTTGCTATAAATGGGCCTAGCGATAGATGATTTCAAGCAAGAGAATTCTGAGTCATGCAGTTTTGTATATGTTTTTCTTCAAATAATATAAAGTGTATGTACATAAACCATGTCCAAGTTAAATTGCCAAACTAAATACAGATTTATAAGTAAAAAAAGGTTGCAACATACAACAATTATTTTATACTTGATTGTCATTTTTTTTTATTTAACAATTAATGTAACAAAATACAACTTTTTTAAAGTTTACAGTTTACAATTAATAAGAAAAATTGTAATGCCAAAATGTTGTCATATATATCTCGTACAGATTTTTTCTATGTATGTAAAATTATTATGCAAGCACACAAACTCAAATATATATTCTGTTTTTCACTTTCATACACACACATATTGTCATCTCCAAAATAATGAAACTTCATTTTGGCTCTCTTCAAAAATATCCAACCTCGATCCATTAATTCAATTAGCTCATTGCCTTCTTGGTTCACAACTCTAACCCAGCATTTTCTCCCTTGTCAGCCATATAAATTGAATTAATCTAAACAAATATTTGATTTTTAAAAACTTTTTATTTCAAAAGTTTAGTCAAATATAGTTTAACTTAATTTAGCTCAAACATTAGATCAATTGACTCGGTGAAGTCAAATCTCAAGTCATTTATGTTTTTAATATATTTTTTCTTGAAATAATTAAGTGTGAATTTGTTAATAACACCATAATTTCAATCCAATTGAGTTATTTGAATTTGGCCAGTTTTTATATTTATGTAAAAGGAAAAATATTGCATCTTACTAATTAAGGTGATTTATGGTATTAGATTAATAAAAAAATATCGTAAAATTAAACCATAGTTTGCTCCAATATCATAATAATAGTTGTGTTAATTTCTGCTAAGATGTCAAGTGGCTAGATAGTTTTTTTGTAGTTATACTTAAACTTTCATTAATTAATACGTAAGTTTTGGATTTTGTTATTTGATGCATCAATACTGTTTAATAGAATTCGGATTTCTCTTTGAGACTGAAATCAAGGGCGGAACTAGAAAATTTAGTTAGAGGGGACTAAAACTTAAAATGCACAAGTATTAATTTGTAGTTAGTGGGACTTGAACCTAAGACCTCCTAAGAACAAAATAGAGTCTTAACTACTAGACTACAAATACACATCTAATATTTTATGAGGAGGGCTAAACTATATAAAAACTTAAAAGAAATAAAAAATTAATTAAATTTCAACATACGTGATTAAAAATTTCAAAATTATGAGGTGGCTTAGCACCCATGGGCATAGCGTAGATCCGCCCCTGACTGAAATAGCAAAAGATATAATTTGTGTTTATAACTGCATGAAATCGAATGACGGAATGAGGGAGTATCGTTTGGCATTATGCATTCAATTGACATGAAGGAAAACACACCTGGTGTGTCATGAGTATCCTCTCAGGTACTGTACCTATATGAGGGGAATAAACGCCGACATTTTTAATAATACCCTCAGTTAATTAGAGATTAATAAATTTGCCCACAGTTGCTCCGAAATTTTAAATATGCCCAAACCGGCCATTTAATGGCCGGTCCTGAATTTTTTTTTTTTTTTTTTTTTTTTAGAGAAAAATAGCTAAAATACTGAAATATAACACTAAAAAATCGAATTGTTTTGTTAAATATTTGTTATATTACTTTTTTCATAGCATATTTATACTAAATACACTATGAATATGGCCGATTTTGTGCTAAAATATGCAAAATTACTTCAAATTATGTTAATTTATGGTGATTTACACTAAATTACTTGAAATTACAATAATTATGTAGAGTTATGCTAAAATGGTAAATTACGTGTGAATAGGGCTGATTTTGTGCCATCTTTCATAAATCATAAAAAATAATACAAAAATTTCAAAAATAATAAAAATTGGTATTCTACAAGTTCATTATATAACTAAGAGTGAGGCTATGGTGCTATGCATAGCACCAATGGCTAGTGTACTACGACTCAATATGATACTTTTTAAAATCCTAACGGTCGATCCGACCGTTCAATGTGATATCCATATGAATATGTACTTGCAAACTAAATTTTATATTTTTTCGAATTTTTTTACTATTTTTTCAGATAGGTAGAAAAATCAGTGTTTTTTGAAAATTCTGGACCATCAAAATTCTACCTATCTGAAAAAATAGTAAAAAAATTCGAAAAAATATAAAATTTAGTTTGCAAGTACATATTCATATGGTTATCACATTGAACGGTCGGATCGACCGTTAGGATTTTAAAAAGTACCATATTGAGCCGTAGTACACTAGCCATCCGTGCTATGCATAGCACCATAGCCTCACTCTATAACTAATTTACTGAGCTACGTAGATTGGAGAATAGAAATGAAAATCTTAATCGGAAACTTCAACTGAAGTTTTGAGGCTCTTCTCTTTGTTTTTTGGCAATTCTGAATTTGGAAAATTGGCAAAGCAAGTCCGGACGCATGCGCATTTTCGCAAGCTTTCCAAAAAGTGGTCATTTGCTTAAAGCGGACACTCGAGCGCCGTTTTATGGCCGTTTGAAGTTTTGCCGTCGTTTTTTCGCTTTCTCAGTGAAGATATCATCCCTATTCATACGTAATTTAGCGTAATTTAGTGTATTCTACCATAATTCTACATAATTATTGTAATTTAGAGTAATTCAGCATAAATTAACATAATTTCAAGTAATTTAGCGTGTTTTAGTATAAATATGCTAATTATATATATAAAATGTAATCTAGCAAATATTTAAAATAAATTCAATTTTTTAGTGTTATATTTCAGTATTTTAGCTATTTGTCTCTTAAAAAAATTTAACATAATTTAAAGTAATTTAGTGTAATCAGCATAAATTAACATAATTTCAAGTAATTTAGCGTATTTTAGTATAAATATGCTATCAAAAAAGTAATCTAACAAATATTTAAAAAAATAATTCGATTTTTTAGTCTTAGATTTCAGCATTTTATCTATTTATCTACAAAAAAAAAATTAAATGGGGGACCGGCCATTAAATAGCTGGTTCCCCTCTTTAATAAAAAAAAAAAATTTGCGGGACCGGCCATTTAATGGCCGGTTTGGGTATATTTAAAATTTCGGAACAGTCGTGGGCATTTTTATTAATCTGTAATTAACTTGGGGTATTTTTAAAAATATCGGGAATAAACGGAAGTAAAAAAGGATCTTTTAAGAAAAAGAAAAAATAAAGAGATAAAATTGATTCTTAAAATTAAAGATATATATTTGATTGGCACAGAAAAGGAGGGTTAGTATTGTTAAGAACATTAGATCCATTTCAAAACATGAAAATAAAAGAAAAATAGACGAGATTTTATTTTTTTTATTTTTTTAGTAAAGATTGGAGATCAAGTCACCCAGCTATTTAATATTTTTGTTATTACAATAAAGAATTTTCTCCATTTGAATTTCGAACCCATAACCTTTTACATAGAGACCATGTGTCTTTGTCACTAGATCAAATGCTAATTCTTAACGAGATTTTAAAGTATATAGATCGTATTCTAAAAGGAGGTGCAAATATATCTTTATTTCATAAAAGTTTTAAACGGTATATAAAAGATAATATGATATTAATTGTTCGGAAATTGATGGGGGTAAAATAAAGATTAAAAACGTTGGAGAACATATTTTACGATTCTATAATTTTTTTTATTTAATCTACGTAAAAAACATGAAAAGCTTTCTCATGTTGAGCGAGAAATGCTGAACTACGATCAACAGTGTTACGGTTAGTTAAGGAGAAACGTAATGTGCATTTTAAAAGACGTAATGTGACGTGATTAATACATTGTCATTTGATCAAATTATATGATTAAATTTTATTTGTATGTGATGTGGCGTGACTAAAATGATAAAGAATAATCACATCATGTGTAGTTATGCCGTGACCACATGTGATGTGACTAATTATGTTTAATTATTTTTTTCCTTCAGATTTTAAGTTAGTTCATAAAAAATAACAATAAAGATACTAAGAAATTATTACAATATAAATTTTAAAATAAATTATGTTGAAAAAATTGGTCATGCAACGTCCGACATAAATTGAATAATTTGTGTCTCATGATATGACTAAAATAATATAAGACAATCATGTCACATGACATGTGTTGTGACATAACTAGTAACTAGTATCATGCCCGTGCGTTGCAACGGGGACATCACTACAAGAATCACTAAGTGCATTTTCATATTTATTCCCCTCCTCAAGCATAGTTCCCTTATTCTTATTTATCTACAGTTTTTTTTTACTATGATTTGTAACAGTAAGCTTATTTATTTTAGAATCACTAAGTGCTCAGCCTTTGCCTCACAAAATGTAGTATAAAGCCATGATGCCTCCATTTACTACTGTAGGCACTACCTACACATAAATCTTCTCCTCAATTTATATATTTCTATTTGGTACAGTAAACAAACAAATAATAATTGCATGTATTGAAAGTTAAATGACACAGAGTCACAATAAAACCCTTCGCATTATCGATTATACGAAGCAATCTTGCAATAATAGTAGCAAAAGTTGCTTTGTGCTTCTATGAATTTTTCTTGATTTTATTGGAGGGCTTTTATGATTTTCAAATGGTCATGGATTAGATCTGTATAGAAACAAAATTGAAAAAATATTCTAGATTTTCCACGGCAATATGTATAGAAACAAAGTAAGAGAAATAAGAAAATTAGGAAAAAAAATCAATTCGTTGTGATCCATTTAGAAACGCAGAAGAAGTTTGGAAACAAATAAATAAGAAAATAGAAGGTGGAGTCTACTCCATTGAAGAGGGACGAATAAGGAAACAAAGAAATAAAGAAACAGAGAAATAAGAAAACAGAGAAATATATCACTAAATTCGGATTCTACTCAATTTTAATTGTAACGTATTGTATGGCAGTACGTGTGGTGAATTTGTTTTTAACTAAATTTTGATTTCTACACATAAAACATATGTATTTAATCAAAAGAAGGCAGATTATGTGATTGGAGGGTTGAGATTAAATTTGAAATTTTATCTTTTAATCGTAGCCGTTGGCGGATCGGACACCCAGCGTGCTTAATAATAGAATGGAGATAACTTAAAGTTATGATGAAGTACTGTCATGCATGATGCAACAACATGCTTCAAAATCACAACATAAACACCTTGGCCAAAAAATGTATCTTGGTGTAGAATTGCCACTTGATGTTATTTGATGGCTTATCAATTGTAAAAGAATTCAAAAAAATGTATCTTGGTGTAGAATTGCCACTTGATGTTATTTGATGGCTTATCAATTGTAAAAGGGGTGAATTCAGGGGTAGAATCAGATTTTTAAATTATAAGAGTCAAATATATATAGAAATCAATCGTATATAATATAAAATAAATTTTAAAAAAATAAAGTCAATTGACTCCATACTCCCTCTTTACCTCCGCTTCTGGATGAACTTATACAACTTTTTTTTTTCATTGGCACGGTAAAGGTACTTCTTCGAGACATTCTAAAAGTAGAGAAAACTTTTGAAGCTATCGAAATAAAAAAAATTGCTCTTTTTTGTTCAGAAAGTACAGATAATAAAATAAAATGCAAATGAAATTGCCAATGCCTAGTCCTTGCACAAGGAAATCAGATCTTGGGACCAGAGGCGGACTACACTATGCCCAGGGGTGCTAAGCCACCTCATGATTTTGAAATTTTTAATCACGTATGTTGAAATTTAATTGATTTTTTATTTCTTTGAAGTTTTTATATAATTTAGCCCCTCTCATAAAATGTTAGATATGTGCTTAGTCTAATGGTTAAGACTCTATTTTGTTCTTGAGAGATCTTGAGTTCAAGTCTTACTAACCACAAATTAATATTTGTGCGTTTTAAGTTTCAGCTCCCTCTAACTAAATTTTCTAGTTCCGCCCTGCTTAGAATGAAAAATTACAAGTCACTGAAAGTTCACATTTTTTGGAACAAAAAATAGAAATACTATTATACCAAAAAAAAAAATTACCAGACCGTGAAAAGTAAGAAGTCTCGCATGACCAAAAGTTTATGCTTGAAAACTAGAAAGAGATCGTACGGGAGACACATTTACAATTTTCTATAGTTATCTATATATTCCTTATTCAATTTCATGCCTAATGAACCCTCAAAAAACCAACACACAAAATAACTTGCATTTGTTAAAGAGCACCCCAACTCCACCAGTCATCACCAATGACCAAGACAAACAAACAAGCCATACTCTCTGTGGCAAAACAGCAAACACTTGGCGAGCACAAAATTAACATTATGGAAAACACACACCTAATCTTCAAACAAATCCCGGAAAGAAGAAACACCTTGTTCTCCCTCTTTGGACTGAAAGAATGGCTTCCTCCCAATCAGATCCGCAACCCGCTTGGCCCGGCCTGAGTCGCGCGGGCTCTGTTCAGTGCACCGCACAGCATTTATCTTAGGCAACAAGGTAGCGATCTTTGTTATCGATTCAGGGGACTTCTTCACATTGCAATTCGAAACCATCTCTTCTCTAATTACAACCTTTGTCGGGGCTAGGCTGTACCGGCTCGGCACAACTCTCGGCTTACGTGGCCCCCTCGAGAGTCTTCTGTTAGATGCTGATTTCTCTTCGATCTTTTCAAGTTTGTTCCCTGGCTTAGATGGGGTTTTTCTGGCAATTGCTGATATTTCAGTGGGCCCAAGACTAACGCCTCTGCGGCTAGGTCGAAAATCAGTGGCAATCTTGGGACAAGCCGATTTCCATGGCAGAGACTTCTCCTTCTCTTCTTTGATTCCGTGAGATCTCTTGGAACTGAATTTCTTTAAACTCTGTGCCGATCCCTTTTGTATCTCTAAAGGCCCAAGGCTAACGCCTCTTTGCCTAAACTTATCGCTCACTGGTGTTTCAATTTTGAGTTTAGACACCTCCATGAACTTCGATGGCACAACCCGGCCTGGCTTCTGAGACAAAGATGCCTTCTTTGATCTGAGTTCTTCAAGCCGGCAGGTGAGCCGCCCAATCTCCTTCTCTGTCTTCTCTATCTCCTTATCTATCTCTTCTTTGGTTACCATCTTCAGGTCGCAGTCAAACGAATCAAGCCGATTGATTGAGATCGGCTGGAGCACCGACCAGCCGCCCAAGCTGGCCGATCCGTCAGAGCCCAGAGAGGGGTCGTCGAATGTCGCATTGTTCCATATTTTGGGGGTAGTCGGGGTGTTGGTGTTATTGTAATAATGAAGAATGCTCATTTTTCAGAGAAAGAGAGAGAAGATCAAAGTGTTGAATCTTGGCGAAGGTTTCAGGTCTGATTTGGGAGGGGAGAGAGAGGGGGGGATAAATGGGGATGGAGAAATGGCGGAGTGGGAAGGAGCGTCTGAGATTTGACCGTTGTGGGAGAAAAGTAGACGTTGGTGAGGGGTGAATCCTGAGCGTCGGATGGTGAATTGAATGCTCACGACGGTCCGATTGGTAGGATCGAAATTTTAATGGGGATTAAATTAAATTTAAATTGTTGTTTAGGTTGATCTATTAATAAATGCGGAATTCCTGCGGAGATATCACAAATCTTCTTAGCACATGGCAGGATTGAATCGGGTCCTTGAACTTTGACCCATTTTCAAAGAATTACAATATATTTGTGTTCACAATAGAAATTTTAACAACTGGAAATTTTATTGGTCCATATTAATGATAACAAATAAAATTATCAAAAGACAATCCAATTGTTTGAAACTTGATAAGTCCAACAATATACTTTTTAATTAAAGTGAAACTACGGTACTATGCATAGCGCATCTTACCATGACCTCGCTACTTTCTATTTTTGAAATCATTTGGACTGATGTTAAATATATTGTTTTTTTTAAGTTAGTTGATGAATTGTCTTTTTTTTTTTTTTGAAAACTTGGAAGTGGCTTCCAAAATTGTATATAGATGTAATTACAACAACATTTCCTACATTATTATAACAATACATCAGATAATTAACTACGCTCGGTTCTTTGCTGCATTATCAACTGACAAAATTTATTATTGAAAAAGAAACCTTTTACAAGATAATAATTTAACAATTGAATACAAAAACATAGTTTTATATCAACACGTCCGACAAATTAACAATATAAAGCCTCTTTCTGTTAAAAAAAAAAAGTAGCAAAACTAGGGTGTTTTCCAGCTCATGAAGTATCTCGGTGAGTTTAATTTAAAAACCTATCAGATTGACTTGAAATGATGAATTCAAAATGTTGATACATATGTACTACGATCACATTTATATGTAAATAAAGAAAAAAAAAAAAGCAGACGAGACATTCACTTCCCCGTAAACAATTGATCAATAGTAATTGTGTTTTCTAAAGCATTAGAAATTATTCATTTCTATCATTGAACTGCATGTCATGATAAATTTACAATTTTCTAAATTATTGATCATAGTGAGAGTGTTATAAATACATACTCGGTCTGCAAAGTGTTCTTGGGCATAATTTTGATATTCTTATTAATGTTCTTTTATAAAAAGCGAGATTGGTCTAATTACTTCTGCTGTACTTTTGTTCTGGCTTCTAATTTTTGTTCTTGCTAATCTAGTAATCTGTACTGGATTGTTTTCTGAGATAAAAATCCTACAAAATTTCGGTTGATAAAAAAGGACTCGGTCATTGTACGCTGTCACCAGGGGTGCATACGGATCGGATATTAATTATCCATCTGTATCGAAAAAAAGATGGGTATTTGATATCTGAATATTCGTGCAGATACAAATATAATTTTTAATTATTTATATCTAAATAGTAAATATATATCATATAATTTAATATAGATATTATGAAAAAGATTATGTATATATCGACGGATATCCGATCCGTCGATATGGATTTCAGTTCCTGTTTAATATCCGATCTATATCCGTCTAATATCCAATTCGTATTCCGTAGGGGTGCAAACATATCGGATATGGATCATGGTAAAACAATATCCGTATCTGCTTCTATTTTTCGGATACGGATACGGACCAGATATTAGACAGATACGTATGAATACGGATTGGATATCGTATATTTGTAAATATATACATAAATATTTTCATAATATATATTAAACTATATGATATATATCTACTATTCGGATACAAATTATTAAAATTCAAACTATATCTGTATCTGTATCAATATGAATATTCAGATATTGGATATCCATTAATTTCGGATTCGTATCCGATATGGTTGAATAATATCCGACCCGTTTGCACCCCTAGTATTCCGTATCTAAGAGATAAAAACGGACATGGATATGATTTTAGTAAACCCACTATCTCATCCGTATTCGATCCGTCATTGCACGTGCTATTTATTGATTGGTAAAGACATTTCTCAATAATATTTTTTTTAAAGAAAGCCCATGATGATTGATGGCCCATTTTGTCTTATCAGAAACATTTCTCAATAATTATGTGGGATTGTGGGTTTGATCCTGTTTGAGCCGTCCGATTTGAGAGAGATTACTCTTCATGACTTTGAATGGCACGCCGATGTAGTTGTCCATAATGACAATTGATGACAAGGGTCCAATTTTGGGTTGAGAAAAATCAAGTTATTTTAATAATCTGAATCATATATCTTTTGCTGAAATCGGAGGAGACATGGTGAAATATTTTTCAATGTATTTCAACCAATATCAAGGTGTTGAAACACCCGACAAAGTGCGTTAGATCGCATTTGCTCTGAAATTATGGTTTAGTGGAAGAAAAATTCCTGAGTACATTGCAACGCACTCCCACACAGAAAAGTGCGTTGCAAGGTGCATTGGAACGCACTCTTTTTGTGTAGATTGTGTTACTGAGGTCTGGGAGTGGGGACGATTCAATAGGCATCTTATCAAATTTGGTTCAATCCTTGATCAAAATCGTCTGATCTGTATCAAGAATCGTGCACAATTAATTTGCATAAATCTTAAAGGCCATGTTCGGCAATGAGGCTTAAGAGTTTAAGCTATGCTAAGGAGCAGTTGTCCGGCTGACAAAGGTTTAGAGCAATGAAGCTTAGAGTGTATAAAGGTGCTAAGGAGGAGCTATAATGAGACACTGTGCTGTAAGTCTGAGTTTTTATCAGTTTAAGAATTTGCTCTAAGAAAACTTAAGAAATGTGCTCTAAGCCTGTGTAAGACACAGTTGTTAGGCCAGCTTAAACAGTTAAGGAGGCTAAAGCCTCATTGCCGAACTCGTACAAAGTCATTTGTGTGAATCTTGACGTGAATCAAATAGCTCTGATCTAGCATCGAACCGAATTTGATCTGATGCTCATCGGACTGCCCCCGATTCCAAGGTAATTGATCCTTTTATAATAAAAAAAATTGGCGATTAAACCTCTTATGTTTTACTGATAGATTAGATTGCACGAGTAGTGCTTCTTATGAAAAGATGGAGGCCAAGTTTATAAAACGTACACTTAGTATTTGATTCTTATTTGTAATTTTCTTGGAGAGAAGTACTAGAAATAGATACAGACAACATAATATGGTTTGGAAAGTGCCGAAATTTTTATTAATATCATTTAAAAAAAAAAACCACTAAAATGGAGGGCGCAGATTGAATTGGAGGTCCTAGTCTTTTTCGAATTCCTCATAATTTGTGGGTTTTTTTACCCGAAATTTTTAAATATAGCACAAAAAAAAATATATACCAAAACGGCACCAAATACTGGAAATTCCAGATTTAGCACGGCCGCAGATCGGCTGAACGGCCCCATTTGACAATATGAATGAAATTGAATCATAAAAATTCGAATTTTGTTTTTAATAATTTTTAGATTACTTCTTTTGATGTATTTGAATTTTTTTTAATTTATATTAAAATACGCTAAATTACTTGAAATTATGTTAATTTATGTTGAATTATACTAAATTATACTAAATTATAATAATTATGTAGAATTATGCTAAAATACGGTAAATTACGCTAAATTACGTATGAATAGGGATGATATCTTCACTGAGAAGGCGAAAAACGACGACGAAATTTCAAACGGCTATAAAACGGCGCTCGAGTGTCCGATTTCAGCAAATGACCACTTTTCGGAAAGCTTGTGAAAATACGCGTGCATCTAAACTCGTGATGCTAGATTTCCAAATTCAGAATCACCATAAAACAAAGAGAAGGGCCTCAAAACTTCAGTTGAAGTTTCCGATTAAGATTTTCATTTCTATTGTTCAATCTACGTAGCTCAGTAAATTAGTTATATAATGAACTTGTAGAATACCAATTTTTATTATTTTTGGAATTTTTTTTACTATTTTTTATGATTTATGAAAGATGGCACAAAATAGGCCATATTCGTACGTAATTTAGCGTAATTTACCGTATTTTAGCATAATTCTACATAATTATTGTAATTTAGTATAATTTAGTATAATTTAGCATAAATTAACATAATTTCAAGTAATTTAGCATATTTTAATATAAATTAAAAAAATTCAGATACATCAAAAGAAGTAATCTAAAAATTATTAAAAACAAAATTCGAATTTTTATGGTTCAATTTTATTCATATTGTCTCTAAAAAAAAATGGGGCTGCTCAGCCAATTTGGCCGCTCAGCCGATCTGCGGTCCCCAGGAAATGGGGCCGCTCAGCGGATCTGCGGCCGTGCTAAATCTGAAATTTTCAGGAATCGGTACCGTTTTGGTTTTTTTTTTTTTTGCCTGTGCTATATTTAAAAATTTCGGTTTTTTTACCGTGGTATTAATAAAAATTTCGGAGAAAGTGAGAATCACCGGAATTCCACTGTCAATATTTTCAAAAAAAAAAAAAAATTCACCGGAGATCATCCTTTTCTCCTCTATTTGCTCGATTTTGATAATCAATTTCCATCAAAATATCTTTAAGACGGCTTTGCTGAAGGTTTGCTTGGTTAGAATTTGAAATGCTATCTATTATTAAAAAAAACCGCACAATCAAGAATGACATTTCGGCAATGTACAAAACCGTTGCCACTCTCTCTAAAATTCACATTGTAATTTGTGTGAAAAAAATAATGATTGAATTGTATTACTTTATTGATTTACTAATTACATTGCTTACATCAGTTTATATAGACTAATTCTGCTACTGAACGTGAACGTTGTAGACTTTCCTAATTACATATTATACAATCTCTCCTAATTGATTATAAAATCTCCTATTTGATCTGATATTTCTATAATTGGTATTGTGCATCTAAAGGGGTTAATTGGTAAGATTGCTTGTTGGGCTGTTAAGTATCTCCAGCCAGTGTTGTAAATAACAGTATGCACTTGACGGATGGACATAGTACCGTCAAGTAATTAATCAGAAATAATTGGTCGATTAGTCAGAAAAAATTCATAATGATTTGATGGCCCCCAACGAATAATCAGCTGATTAATATGTCTAAACAGCCGTTTTTTACGAGAGTCTCCAACTATAGTGTGTCCCACAACACACATGCAACACAACTTGATTTGTCTAATCAATAAATTAATATTGTAAGCCCGCACGTTGACAAAGTAAAATATTTAACCCCGTCCAAATATTGAGTAACAAAAAAAATTGCTTTGGAGATAATATTTCTTTTAGGTAAAAGATAAAGTGGAAATGTGGAAGACCGAGAAAAAATCGAGTAAAGGGCCTGTTCGGCTGAACAGTGGGAACGGAATTAGGAATAGGAATAGGAAATTTTTGAACTAGATTTTACTGTTCACGTGAGAAAAAAAAATTCAGTCTGAGTGAATTTTTTTTTTCCCACATGAACAGTAATTTCCTATTTACCGCCGAACAGGGTCTAAAAAGCAAGTATTTATCTTTACTAGACTAGAAAATTGTAATGCGGCACTTGTTTATTCCAGAAAAGGTTAAAAACATTGAGGTCAAACAATCGAATGATTTCTCCCTACATTTCCTTTTTGTTCAAAAAGTAAGAACATAGCACACGGAACTTCTATGCTCTGACATAAGAAATGTTAAAAAATGATAAAAAAAAAAAAATGTTACTGATTGAGGCGATGATGCTTGGCCAGAAGCAGCCTCACTACATAGTCTGCATAGGCTAACTTATCTATGTTCTAACTATTTATTCAGGCAGAAATCATGTCTAGATTTGATGATAATTAAACAAATGTACAGACATAGAACGGCTATTAATGCTATCTGATCATCAAAATGATAAGGTTTCGGTTGAGTAAAAGTGTAAAACCAAAGGATCTAACAAAATATTACAGCCTGTTCAGTGAAGAAGCTTGAACTAAATAAATGATAGAGAGACATGATACTCTTATATCATAATCATCATATAATTTTTTTTAATATCTACAAAAATATAGAATTAGTTCAGTAATTATATCAACTAGTGCTGTTCTTATAAGCTTCACTGCAAGTACATAACTGATTGAGTAATTGACTACCATCAAAAGTACTTCATCAATTTGGGTTCAAAGCATCAAACTTTTATTTTCCAAAAAATGATATCCTGTAAAAAATCCAGATATGGAAATACAGAGAGGACCCTATATACAAGGTTGAACATAATTTTTAGTCTACAACAGTTAAAGCTGACAAGAACAAATCTGACATCATCTACACTATAAACAACCTCATTATTGTTTCAAAAGCAATGCTTAAAAAAACGGATAAAAGAAGAACAAAAATGGGCATCACCTAAATTTGTGATTAAATAACTTCCAATTTAAGAAAAAAGAAGGTATTACAATCACACTGAAGCCTACAAACAACAGTCCCTGTCTTCTATACAGAATCAACACCTTCGATTTGCTGCTTTGCCAGGTATCTCTCCCTTCGTTCTTTCTGCAGTAAAAAAAGAAGAAACTATCAAGAGGGTGTAAAGATAAGAGATGTACTCGGAGACCTGCCAGATCAGCTGAAACCAGAACCTGACCCAGAAAGTTTTTTAGTAAAAAGTAACCAAAACAATTGTCATTAAATACAAATTAAGAACCCAAAATGGCTCCTAAAGCCACAAACCCTGCCTAATGAATCTACCATGTCAGGGCAAACCTGATCCCACATAAGGATCCCTTTATTTTGAAAACAAAGTTGAGTGAACTACACACAAGTAGGCCTGATCCAAGAAAAACTTGGAAGTCAACAAAACCTAAAACCAACCAACCTAAAAACACAACAAAATGAACTTAAAATGACACGATTTGAATCTGACCTTGCCAGTCTCTTTGTCAATTCACAGTTAAAACTGATAAAAAAGAACTAAAAAAAAATAAAGGTTGATAACAAAGAGAAATTTACCCATTCATCAATGACAAGACCTTCACCAATAACGCGAGGGCTCGCATCTTCTGGAGGTTTCTTACGAGCCTCTAATGCAGCCTCTGCCTCTGCTAGTTGTCTCTTCAATTTCTCCATTTGCTTCAATCATACAATTCATATTACCAAAATGTCATTTACATATGCACTAATCAATGGCAAACACAGAGGTTTTAAGTTCATGGATGTGCCTTAGCAAAAATAAAATTATCATGTCTCTGCAAAATGAGATATCACATGTAAAAGCTTCAAAATGTTTGAAATTTTGATGCGTTCTATATGATTTCACTCATAAGATGCGCAAACTACAAAGAGATAGATTGGGTCATGAGTGACATTTTTCCCTTGATTTAGGAGTATCCGATATATGACATGGCTTTCAGGAATACATGATGTTTTGGTAATTCTTTAGGGACATACATGACATCATCCCTAACAAAACAAGGTATATTTCAATAAATCAGTGAAGTCAAACCCACACAAAAAGATAGCTAAGAGAGAGAGAGAGAGAGAGAGAGAGAGAGAGAGAGAGAGAAAGAGTCACAGCAATGTTTAATTAATTAAATCAATGTAGCATGGGTCATTGGCATGTAGCTGTTTAAATTTTTTAAGAAGTGTTATGAATAGTAGGAGTTACCGGGCTAGGTCGATCTGCATCTAAGAAAATCACTCTCAATATTTGCTCCACTGCCACCTGATCCTTCTGCTCATCAAACTGCCAAACAATTATTAAAACACATTAAAGATAAGTGATTACTTTAAAATGATGCTAAAATGGAAAATAAATCAAAGACAAATTCAATTGGATTATGACAGGGGCAAGATACCAATTCGGGTATATAATCAACGGGTCCCTTGACTTTGAGACTGACAATCTTAAATTTGACTTTGCTTTTCTGCTCCATGGGCTTCTCATTATTCTCAGGATGCTCCACAAACTTAAAAACTGTCACAATCAAATTAAATTTAGATAATTTATCAACATGTGTTGAAGTAAAGAAATTTCAAAGGATAGTTCTGATGAATATCTAACTTCTATAGAATATTCATTAATTATCTTCAAAAATATTGTGCAACCTATAAAATTAAAATTGTATATGTATACCATGAAATGTTGTTCAAATGTATATATCATAAATGATGGATGCATGCTAGAATTATCTAATTATAAATTACGTACACTGCACAAAAGACATTTATAGAAGAGGAATACCTGTCGCAATTATGCTCTCGCCAGGAGCTAGTATTCCACCGGGAGGTCGCATGAAGCAACTTTTTGGTGCCGTTGTTTGGAACTGTAAAGGTGTTAAAAGTAAAAATAACAAATGGAAAAAAAATTGATTTCAGTGTCAGGGTAAAATGGTCTAATTAAAGAATTGTTCCTAGTTGATTAATTAATTATTTGATAATCTACAAAGCCCAATCATGACACGTGCATAATTAAAAAAACATTGTAGGTTAGAACGTGTGACATTTTAATCAATCAAATTATTTGGAAAGTTCACTGTTGGTTATGAAATTACATATGAATTTTGATTTGATTATTTTAAAATGACAACAGAACTGATGTAACAATTCTTTTGATAAAAACAGAACAATTCTAGAAAGGATGGAAAAGAAATAAAAATAGCAGACAGAATCAAGGGTAGCAAAAGAAGTACCTTGAAAGCAACATGCGATTTGCTGGTGTTCTTAATCCGAACCGCACTTTTCACTTGCTTCCCCGCTTCATCTTCACCCGAAACAAAAGCAACAAATCAATCAATTAATTACACTCTCAACTGAGAAAAGACACTAAAACGAGGCAAGAGAATTGAACAATACACAAATTAAATAGAAGTTCCGAAAAGACAAAAGGAAGGAGGAAGATGATGCATAAAATTGACAGCCGCTGCCATTATTAGCTATGGCAGCCATTTCAATGGCAGGTGGAACCCACTAAAAACAATGTCAACAACACTCCTTATCAACTAATTCTGGCCCGTTTAAATTAAATCGAACTGCACAAAATCAAAGGCAGCCAGAGCCGGCTGCCATTGGCTTATAATAGCAGCAGAAGAGGATTCATGATACATACAGGGAAAGAAGAGCTTCGTTGGGGGATCGAGGCGGAGGCGACGCCGATGAGGAAGAAACGAGCGGGCAATTGAAGAGACAGAGGTAGCTCCTGCCCTGTGGGTAGCTGAGTCAGCTCCTGAGCCGTCCAGTAATTGGCCGCGCCGCTGGTTCTGGTAAGAATTGCCAAGGCTCTGAGTCGACGACGACGAAGCCTTTCCTCCCCAAAAGGGCATCTCTTTCTGTCTCTGTTTACTCCCCCCAATCTATCTCTCTCTCTCTCTCGTTCTCGCTCTTATTGAAGTGTATGAGCTTTTCTGGTGCGAGTTGGGAGAAGTGGGGTTGGAAGGAGATGATTAATTGCGCGATTAAGAAGGGGCGTTCAGTGGAGCCATGTTCCTCTGTGTCAATTTCCCTCTGTCTTTCATGTCGCAAAACACTGATGCGGGCCATGCCTCGCGTAATTGTATCTGACCTGTGGTCCCCGGTTGAGCGACTCGGTGTTGAAGGTCGAGAGGAGATAACTGGATAAAGAATGTGAATGTGGGGTTTAAACTGGGGACTCGCTACTTTTCATTTTTGGTGTTTCGCTTTCTACTTTCCGACCAATTTCGGTTTTTTCTCCGCCTTTTCCCGCGTTCTGATCCTCGTCGACTAAAACAACATAATTGGTAATATTTATTAGAGATAAATCCATACGTCGATTCCGGATCAGACGAATCCCAAACTACAATTGTAGAGAAGGGCGATTAGTCTGATCTTAACCGTTCGATATGGCGCGAAAGGTAGAGATCTCGTCAGATGCTACGATTAGTTGTGTACAAGTGGAATGAAACTGACTCACTTTTTCCCCACTTCTCTCATTTCTTCTTTGTCGCTCACCGGAAACGTCCCTAGTTTTATATATTTGATGACTTCTGCGGTATGATTAAGGAATCTCTTACCACCCGTTCCCACTTGTAATTTTATACATTTTAATTTCTTTAAAGTACTAATGCTTATATGTTTGATATTATTGCATATCTTGTAAATTACTTAAAGCAAGCATTCCAAGTTGTATTTTTTACTATCAATTTTAACAATAAAGAAATGCATTAGCAGAAGCAACAAGTGAAAGATCCAGAATTACAAAAGTAAACAATCAAAAGAAGACAAGATAATTAATATTGACCGCTAGTGCCGACGTACCAGAAAGGGTGCGGGTTCAATAATTAATTGATGCGGAGGAATGGAATAATGGAGGAGTTGACTTGCAGTACTACTGTATAATTTCAGGTGAGGCTACTCTCTTCTCCAGACTCCAGTAGTCTACAAAATTATGGATTGTTTGAGACATATGTCACATATCCAATAGTAGAAATTATGAAATACAACGCCCCCCCTCCTTCTGACCTGGCAGGGCGCACGCAAAGGCATTGCCCGTGAACTCACAGGATCACAGCAAATGTTACAGCTGTTGCGGTGGTTAGTTCCATGCTTACGCCTTTCTGTTTGTTGGTTGCGGTTGTGGACCCCACATATCTTAATTATTTTTAACTTGATTTTCTCGCGCCAACTCTCCTATAAATTATTCGTAAAAGCATAACCGTTCGTTGCAAGTTAATCATATTCGACATTATCACTGTGGGGGACCACATCTGCGGCTGTAGCTGGCTAGAGGCTAGTAGCAGTCAGCTGCCATTCTCTACTCCTGTCCCGAAATTTTTATTAATAAGAAAAAAAATAAAAAAATATCGGTAATGAGAAAGTATTTTGTGAAAATTTGATACATAGAAAATGTTCAGGAAACGTTATGGACTATTTTTTTGAAGAATAGTGGAAATTATCCACCGATTTCATATAGAAACCATAAAGATCTGATTAGGTATCTAAAGTAGATACCCTACACCAGATACTAGAGTTTTACATCAGAACTAACCTTAACAGTTTAGGTAATGCTGAAAACAAAACAACAGCCATATGTAACAAAACCAACAAGCCCTAAAATTACAACAAAGAAATATCAAAAAGCATTACAGAACTGAAATGACTAAAAAGCAAGAAAACTAAAGCTTTAATGCCCTTCATCACCATTACTCAACTCTGCGCCAAACATTTGATTTTGGAGGCTGCCAACTCCAAAATCCCGAGTAGAGAGTTCCTCGGAAACCGGACTGGTATCCAGATTGCTGGTTTCTTCCTCCAGAATGAGATCTGGGAGGTCCTTAACATCAAAAGGAAGCATCAAATTTAAAGTAAGTAAAGAGTGCTTAGAGCTTGAATTACACCAGAATTGTGCTAATGATATGATTTTGGTACCAATTGCTTTGAAAGATAGAGGATTAGCATTGTTAAAACAGATACGATTCCTTTCCAACCAGATGGACCAAAGGACTGAAGCTCTGAGTAATTCAACTAATAATCGATCTTTTAAAGGTATAGCTGCATCCAGCAGCCATAAATCCTCCAAGGAATGACAATCAAAAGCAAAATTATTATGATAAGCAATCCAATTCCAAATGGTACGACTATAAGAACAAAGTACAAATAAATGATCGATACTTTCAGGTTGATCACAGAACTCACAGGTAGTCTCTCCTTGCCAACCTTTAGTTGCTAAATTGGTTTTAGTCAGAATTTTATTTCGTTTAACTAACCACAGAAAAATTTTACTTTCAAGGGTATATAGGGCTTTCCAAATGGAAGTATAATCTAAATTATGCATACCACCAAATTCCAACCAGTTGTAAAAAGAATGTACTGAAAACTGATCATGTTGAGACCATCTCCAAATCAGCCTATCATCAATATGATTAGATAAAGAAAAATGGAGAAATCTTTGTAATAAAGCTAACCACTCAACATGGAAGATACCAGTTAATTGTCTTCGAAAAGATAAATGTAATCTAGAATTAGCAAATGCCTCAGCCACAGAAATAAATCTGTTGGTAGTAATAGAAAACAAATTAGGGAATTGGTGTTGTAAAGCATGTTCATTGTACCATCTATCCAACCAAAAGGAAGTAGATTTACCATTACCTATTTCTTTGTTAAGTCCTAAATTGATAACCTTATGATCCTTGAGAATTGACCTCCAAAAGGGAGAACAAAGAGATGGAGATGTTTTATGGCCATACTTACTAATAAGAATATTTTTCCATCTACCAGAAACAGAATTATCTAAAAATCTGATCCACCATTTGGCTAATAAAGCCTTATTCATTAATTTAAGGTCTGTAACACCTAGGCCCCCTTGATCTTTACTTTTACAGACTATATTCCAAGCTACCAAGGAATATTTTTTTCTAGTAGAATTACCCCCATGCCATAAGAATTTTCTTCTAATTTTATCTATTTTGTGTCTGATTTTGATAGGCATTCTATAAATGGACAACCAATATAAAGGAACTGCAGATAGCACAGAATTTAGGAGGGTAACTCTACCTCCTAATGATAATAAGGAACTTTTCCATCCTTGAAGTTTTTTTTCTACTTTATCAATCAGTAATTGCCAATCAATATCTGTTAAGGATTTATTATTAATAGGGACCCCTAAATAAGTAAGTGGTAAAGTAGCTACTTTACAACCTAAAACAGAAGCTAAAGTATTACTTTCATGCTCAGTTAAATTTAAAGGATACATCTCACTTTTGTCATAATTAATTTTTAGACCAGATACATTTTCAAAAGCTACTAATAACCATTTTATGTTGGTCAAAATCTCTTTCTCAGCTTTGAGAAAAAGGAGAGTATCATCAGCAAAATGTAAATTCATTACATTACCTAAATTAGGAAAGTTACCTAAACCATCTACCAATCCTCCTTGGTGTGCCTTAGTTAACACTTTATTGAGTGCATCAGTTACCAGAATGAAAAGAAAAGGAGACAAGGGATCCCCTTGTCTAACTCCTCTTTTACAAGAAAAGTAAGGCCCCAAGGAGCCATTTAAATTAACACAAGTTTTACTACCTTCTAAAGTCAGTTTAATCCAAGTGATAAACTTCTGACCAAAACCCCTAGCATGTAATATTTCCAGCAGAAAATCCCAATTAACATGATCAAATGCCTTTTCAAAATCTAGCTTAAATAAAACTCCCTTATATTTTTTAACTTTAACTTGATGAAGGATTTCATGAGCACACACAACATTATCTAATATTACTCTACCTTTGATATATGCAGTTTGAGATGAATCAATCAAAGAATCCATTACAGTAGCTAATCTATCAGCAAGTAATTTAGTAATTAATTTATAACTACAATTAATGAGACTAATAGGTCTAAAATTTCTAACAGTAATGGCATCTTCCTTTTTAGGAATGAGACAAATGGCTGCAAGGTTAAATTTAGACACATCTAAAGTATGATCATAAAAAGCAGTAAATATGCTAAACAAATCCTTGTGAATGATATCCTAAAAGGATTGATAAAATTGAAAGGACATTCCATCAGGACCAGGAGCTTTGGAAGGATTGCATGCAAAAACCACTTTTTTGATTTCCTCTATTGTAAAGGGGGCTTCTAAGAAAGCACATTGATCTCTATTGAGATTTTCAGATGCAACCCATAAATCAGATTTTAAAGTCAAAAGTCTAGGAGCAGAGGATCCCATTAGACTTTTATAAAAATCTGTGATATGCTTATGAATAATGATTTTATCATAAATTAAAGACCCTTCTATTTCTAAACTAGGAATAGAATTTTTCTTTTTCCTAGTAGAGGCTACTATATGAAAAAATCGAGTATTGAGATCACCTTCTAAAAACCACTTAAGTTTGGATCTCTGCTGCCAATATTGTTCTTCCTCTAAATAAAGGTTATGCAGATCTGTCTGGCAAGAGATCCATTCATCTAAGTCACTATCATTAAGACAGTTATCATCAAATTGTTGTTCATAAGAGTTAATTCGAGCAAGAAGACCAGACCTAATTCTCTTCTTTTCACCCCTGACATTAGAACTCCATCCTCTTAATTTCTTTCTTAAAAATTGCATTTTTAATTTCCAACTAAGGCCTAAGTCAGATGTGCATGGACAGGCTGCCCACCAAGAAGCAACCAAATCATAAAAACCCTCATAAGCAAGCCAAGTCTTATCAAATTTAAAAGATTTGGCTTTGGGGAGAAGGACAGCATGTGTATCTAAAATTAGAGGGTTGTGATCAGAGTATGCCCGAGGCAAAGAAAGAAGTTTAGCTAAAGTAAAGTGTGAACTCCAAGAATTAGTGCAAAAACATCTATCTAATAAGGCTTGAGAATGAGAATTTAAAGATCTAGCCCAAGTAAATTTTCTATCTGTTAAAGAAAGTTCCATTAAGTTATTGTCTCTAATAAAAGAATTAAATCTGGAACTAATTACATGAATAAAAGAAGGACCTGATCTATCAGACCTTTTTCTAATCATATTGAAATCACCTATAATAAGCCATGCATCAACACCCAAAGTTCCAATATCAGTCAATTCCAGAAGAAAGAGTTTCCGAGAATCAGCTGTTAAAGGACCATAGACTGTTGTCAGGCACCATTCAAAATTGTCAATCTTATTTTTAAAATGGACAGTGATAGAGTAATCTCTGACAAAAGAAGCAATTAAAGAAAAAAGAGAATCATTAAAGCCTAAAAGTAACCCTCCAGAAGCACCAACTGATGGTTTAAAGATCCACTTAGTCACAGAGAAGCTCAAAGCTTGAAGGGTTCGATCATGAAAAATCTCTTTTTTTGTCTCTTGAATACAAACTACATCAATGTTATTATCCTTAATTAAATCAGCTAAGTAACGCCTTTTAACTGCTAAACCTAAACCTCTAGCATTCCAATTAAGAAATTTAACCATTAGAAGGGTGTATTGCCCTCTCTAAATGAGACTCTGGAGTCTCTAACAAACTAACATTACAATTATTACTAGAATCCTTTAATAGGACAGCACTAGAAATTTGCCCAGATTGAGTACAAGCAGAAAGAACAGACTCAAAATCAGGCTTAGATAATGCTCGTAGAGATTGAACAATCTTAATACTCTCATCAACAGTACTGCCTAATTTAAATCCACTAATATCATATAACTTTACTAAATCTAAATCAGATAGAGAAGAATAAGGAAATTGTTCCTTAAGAAATTGAGTACCTGTAGTTGCTTTAGGAGCTTTAATGGCAATTTTTGGACCCTCACCATGAGCTGCCAAATGATTCAATTTGACACGGAGACTATTGCGAGGTTCCTCAGAAGAGGAGGTAGCCTCATGGTGTTTGCCCTTTCTTTTCTTCTCCTTGTCATTTCGAATAGCCACTTCCCATGGGTCTTTAGGGTCAACAGGGGGAGGGGGTAGGAGAACCAGCCTCAGTCCATGGATCATGATCCAAGACCAAGGGTGTAATGGTAGCCCCCGGTTGAGACCCCATATCAGGAGCATCAGTCAGTGGAGAAAAGCGATTGGTGGAATCACTCAGATTTGGTGGAGACACAGTAGTAGTAGGGGGTGGATTCTGTACTGATGGAGGGGGCAAGGGAGAGGGTGGTAACAGAGGGGGAGGTGGGGGAATAGGGTGATAAGATGGTTGATGTGGAGGGGGAGGAGGCCCTGATTTACTGGCTTGCCAGTAAGAGCGTTTCGGAATCTGTGCGGGCCTATTATCTCCCTCAACCACAAATTGAATCCAATGGTATCTTGGTTTTCCGTCGGGACCAGTAAACAGGATTTTTCTGCAAGGGGGGATGTCAGATCTCGCAGAAACACCAATTTTCAGCCGTAAGTATTGTACGACTTCTCTGCTACGCGAAAGTGGATCTATTTGTAACACCAAACCCCCCATGTCACTGATTAGGTTCTCAAATTCAGGACCATGCATCAAAGCTGAAGGCAAACCATAAATTTTGATCCAGAAAGTACAGGGTTCCCAGCCACCATCATATTTAATCGGATCAAAAGCCTCAAGAGGAAAGACCACATCACCTAAGAGAATTCTACCTTCCGCCAACGCAATCTGTCTCCACGACGGATCAGGCGGAGTAGTCACAAAGCATTCATCATTAAGGGGAACTACCTTCCATTGAAAGTCAGGCACAGGAAATCGAGCAGCCAAACTAGATCGAATAAAATCAGCCCCTTTATGGTAAGAATCTTTGATCACCACATCACGTCGCAACAGAAGATCAAAATCTCGGATCGCCTTCGTACAACCAAATTTCCGTACTGGAAGAGAGTTCCCGATGGATTGCATCTCATCGGTAAGAGGGGGATGAGAAGAAGAAGGCAACATTGTGACCGCTCGACAGTTGTGTGAGCGATGGCCCAGGCGATTGCATGCAAAGCATACAACAGCGTTGCGACACGATTGAGCCAGATGACCCAAATCGCCGCAGCGGAAACAAGCCAAAGAGCCTTTCTTGGAGAGAGAGTTGAGAGAGTGTAGTTTAGAGCGGAGACGAGCCGACTCTTCGGAAACCCTAGCAGGGGAGGGATTGGATGTGGGTAACTGTAAGGGTAAATCGCTAGAGGAGATTGGTTTAGAAGCCACGGCAGCCGCAAAAGATCTAGGTATCGCTTTCTCTTCGAAAGGACGCCACTGGGAGAAGGCGTCAATATTGGGGGGCCCAGAAGCAGAGACTATAGATAGCGGCGGGAGAGGGACCGGAGGAGAAGAACTGGAGGTGGAGAAATGGGAAAAACTCGGATCTAATGCACCGCCAGATAGTGTAATCTTACCCGATGGGGAAACGTGAGCCTGAAGAGGTGGAATCGAAGGGGGTATGAGGCGAGTCGGTTCACACATTTGTCGAGCACACTCCAAGAACCGCTTCATGGATGTCTCCATATCCGCCAGCACAGAGGAGAGAGCCATGGAGACTTTCTTGGGCTAGAATGGCCCAAGAGATGAAATCTTGAATTTCCGGCAAAGAGATTGGCCCAAGAGCTTACCGCTGTCCTTTCTTTGTCTTTTTCCTGTTTCCCTTCAGGAGACATTATGAATTATCGCAGTTTGATTAAGAAATCAAATTAACTAACTAATTACGTTAGTTATGAGCGTTACAGAAAATAACGGCCAATACTCAGCGGAAATAAAAAAGTTAAAAAGCTAGTCGTTCTCCTCTATCACGGCCTAGTCTGATCAATTTCAAACACTATAATCATTGCATGTATCTTTCTTAGTAACTACATAAATGTCCACATAATTTATAAACTCGTCCAATAGTACTATCGATACCAACATTAATGTCAATATAATATACTAATACAAGGGCAGTATTATTGACTGTGCAAGCCTATTTAACGGTGCAAATAAAAAGATAGATGGATTCACAAGCAACTATTTGCCTTCAATTTCAAACACTATAAACATTAGGCCTATTTAATGGTGACGTCCTGATTATACTTTCTTTTGGGCCGATAGGACATTGTACAAACTAACGTCAAGAAAACTCAAAATTTCTCTGGCCGCAATGGTCCATAACGTCTATAACGTCCGTGGCCTGTAACGTCCGTAATGTCCATTATTTATTTTACGCTGTTTAGTTAATCTTTTGGCTAATCGGACCGTGATGGTTCATAATGTCCGCAGCCTGTATTTGTTTTACGCTGTTTAGTTAATCTTTTGGCTAATCGGACCGTGATGGTTCATAATGTCCGCAGCCTGTATTTGTTTTACGCTGTTTAGTTAATCTTTTGACTAATTGGACCGTGATGGTCCATAATTTTTTTTTTAATTATGGAGTATAACGTTACGAAATCATTCCTCGTTACCAAAGTAAATTTTAATTTATTTGATTTAACTGAAATAAAAAAAATTAAATTTTAAAATATCAAAATTCAATACACACACAAAACATATTTGTTCCAATAATTCAATTAAAATAACATAATGAGTCAATTGTTTTTTAACCCACAAACTTCACCATATATTTATACGTATGCATTAAGAATAAATGAAAAATAGGGAGATGAAGGGACTTGGACCCTATAGAGTGCAAAATGCAATCCGAGTATTTAGACCATATAGTTTGGTCAGTTCAATTTAGTCGGTTTTGAAAAAAAAATTAAACCGAAACAAATATAAAATACGAAGGAATTCAAAAATTCATTTAAACTGAAAAACGAAACGATATAATTCAAAATTTGTCAGTTTGATTGAAAACCAAATAAATCGGATCCAACAAACACCCTAATAGTCGCTTTTGTGCTTTAGAATACGAGTTTTGTAAAAAAGAGGCGGCCAAGTAAAGAGGTATGTATCTTTATTTTCTCAAATAGTCAATTCGAATTATTTAACATGATCTCTTTATTAAAATATATTAAAATATGTTGGGAGACCAAAATTTATAACTTTTTTGAAATCATTTACTATCTTTTAGAATTTTTTAAAATAATAATTTTTATGTTAATTATGACCATGAATAAACAACGATTAAAAAAAAGAGTAAATTTAAAAAAATATATATAAAAAATTTGGTCTCCAAACACATTTTAATATAGAATCATATCAAACGATTCGGATCGACTGTTTGGACTTGAAAATCGTAAAATATAGACAGAAAGTAAAACTAGAGGTTTTACTTCCCAAAGCATGGTAGCACCTCTTTTGTAAAAAAATTGAATAAACAACTTGATCGTTATATATTAGTTCTCTTAAAAAAAAAATTAGATATAATGGTAGCATTATTATTGAAATAGGGTGTTACCTTTTTATATTTTTAATTAGAACTAATTTTATGTTATTAAAATGTGCTTAGAGATCAAATTTTACATTCTTTTTAGAATTTTTTTACTATTTATTAAAATAGGTATAAAATTCAATTGTATGAAAAAAAACTGTTTTGTAAAATACTTAATAAATATTAAAAAAATTCAAAAAAAATGTAAAATTTGATCTTCAAGCACATTTTAATGTAGAGATCATGTTGAACGGTTTGAATCGACTGTTTGGACTTTGAAAAATCATGTTATAAGATGTTTTAACTATCGAATGTTGTAAATAGATCACTCCCCCTTTTATTAATTTATAATATTGTTTTCAATGAAACAGAAAAAATATAATTGCCCAAACAAAATCGGATCGGATGGTTTTCATCGTATAATTAATTAGTCATGAATTTAAAATATGATAACATGAAGAGGAGGGTTCAAATGCCTCCAGTTTTTGTGCCTCCACCATACCTCCATTTTTAAAAACTTTAATAACTCAAAATTTAAAACTTAAAAAGTAAAAATAAAACCTTTAGATATGATCTATGTTATTTTTTCTATGTGCTCGTAAAAAATTATCACATTTCGATTTTGTTTTTATGTGAATTAATAAGTTGAAAAATCAATGTATATAAATTATCCAAATTAGTACGTTTTTTTATAAGCTCTTGATGACAACCCAAACAAAATTGAAATGTCATAATTTTTTACACGTGCATAGAAAAAATGATGTAGATCATATCCAACGGTTTTATTTTGACTTATTAAAGTTTTTATAAATAGAAACATGATGGAGCACAAAAAATGAAGGCATTTGAACCCTCCTCTTTGAAGAGAATATGCTACATTAAATTAATGACCTATATAAAATTCAAACAACCAACTCGTTAACACCCCTTGCCGTAATAGCAAATTTTGCTCCCATGTGGCAACTCTTGCACGAATGAATAAAATAAAATTTGACAAGTGAAAGCGGAATCCAAATAATTTTGTTTGCCAACTCTCGCATGAAATATATCGTCCATATTGACCTTTGAGTAGAAGTAGGGTGTGTTGTGCTCACCAAAATGTTTGGTAAGCATAACACCTAAATTTATCAGATTGACTTCAAACGAGACAAATCCAAACCATTAAAACCGATCTACTTCACGAGTGATGCGTGCACATACAAAATTTTGAAATTTTCGAATTCATTTAGTCCAAAGTCAAGAGGTCAAAAGTGATAAAAAATGAATGCACCAAAATGAAGATTTAGGAGTTATTTTCATGCATTCATTTTTCATCAAATTTGACCGCTTGACTTTGGACTAAATGAATTCGAAAATTTTAAAATTTTACATGTATACACATCACTCGTGAAGTAGATCGATTTGAACGGTTTGGATTCGTCTCTTTTGAAGTCAATTCGATAGATTTAGGAGTTATGCTCACCAAACTCTCTGGTAAGCAGAACACACCCTAGTTCTACTATTGAGCTTTTAACCTCTCGCCAATGAAGCAATGACACAGGAGGCCACTTGATATATAGTTCACAACTCATATATATTAATTATCATCAGAGGACTAAAATAATATATTATTTAACAATAAATACTCAATCATTTATATGCAGAACCAAGATAATATCTTTCCATAGTAATTTAATGTGCAGATTCAAAATAAAATAAAAAACATTTTTATAAAAATTAAATGGACCCAAATTAATTAATCAACAAAATAATTTGAGAGGACCCACATTTTATTGCTCTCAATTTTGTCTTAGTTTAAAAAGTCTAAAATAATTATATTAAAATTTATAATCACAGTTTTGTTATCCGCTAACTTAATTAGATTTTTAGGGCCTGTTCGGCTGCCAGGCGGGAACGGAAATGGACTTGGGTTCGGATCCAATTTGAATGGCCGAAACACTGTGCGCGTGAGAAAAAAAAAATTCACTCTGAATAAATTTTGTTTTCCCCTCGAACACAGTGGCAGCCGAACAGGCTCTTAATGTCTAACATATATGTCCCACAATGAGGTATGACTTTCACTGCACTAAGCACTTATTGCAACGGCAAAACACAGGTACAATCCTAATGAAAAACAACTGGCCATGACAAAAATGCTTATGTCATGACTCGTTAGCTCAAATTTTGATGTCTGAACAATTTATGGTGCATGAAATTGTCGGAAGGATAAATTTATATTTTATACAATAATTCATACTTGGATCTGATACAAATCATTTATATTTAAATTTCTTGTTTTTTCTGTAGAATACATAGAATTCACACAAAACGTTGGTCATGTTCAAACTCACCATAATAATATTAATTCTTTTTTTTTCATAATAATATTAATTCTGTATCAATTCAAAATTATGCACGATATATACTTAAAAAATATACATGATTCACACTTAATTTATTTTATTAAGTATGACTTCAATATAAATTTGAGTTTACATAGAATTTTGTCTATTTGTACATCAAACACTGTATTGAAACATCAATGAGAATCATTAATCTTTTGATAAAAAGTAAAAAAAAAAATCACAATAGATTGAAGTTGAAGGATGGATAATTAAAAAGGTTAGGTGGAATAGAATTTTGTCTATTTGTACATCAACTTCTGCATTGGAACAGCAAATGATAATCATTAATCTTTTGATAAAAAATAAAAAAAACAGAATAGATTGAAGTAGATGGATGGATAATTAAAAGGTGAGGTGGAATAGAATCCTACCTATGATTTAATGATTTAGGTGGGATTGGCTCGTATATAAGAGCAGGAAGTACATAAGAAAAAGTTGGCCAGATAAAGACTCCTAACATTATTCTTTCAACCAACTTCTACATAGATATTAATCATTTCATTTGTACACACTTGATTGTTATGTTAGATGTGTTATTGATGGAAATAAATCTGGTGTTATTCCAAAGGAATAACAGGCAATCCCAGTGGTTGATTTTCGGTAAGATTCGTGCATGAAAAGTTTATTTGTTGAGATTCGCACATTGAAAAATTTGAACATTTGAAATGGGAATAACAGGTTATTGTAAATAATTTTTTAACCACACCACTAGTGTGAGTATTAATGAAATTTGAGGATTTGACTCATCCTCTTTTAAAAAAAAATTGTCCTTGGAGGTTAAAGATTTTTTCAGAATTGACTTATTCTGAAAGGCTATGTTTGGATGACACAATAATAGCAAGAATAGAAGCTATTCGGAATAGCAATATGCATCCAAACAACATTTTTTCTATTCGGAATAGCTCGAATAGCTACTATTCTCTATTCCTTGTAAATGTTGGAATAGTTACTATTCGGAAATGTGAAATGAGAAGAAAAAAATGTTTCTTTTTTGGATTTTCACCAACACAATCCTGAAATAACAAATTTGATACCACTTTCCGCTATCTCCACGTCGTGACAATTCATTTGAGATACCACTTGCCTATCTTTCTTCTTAATTAGCACATTGTTAACACTATTCTTTATTGGTTACAACTATTCACTATTCCACAAATACAATCCAAACAACATTTTTACTGATCCGAATAGCACCATTTTCACACTAATCTGAAAATCACTATTTTTTCTCTATTCTCATTTACTATTCTAAAATTTCGCTATTCTAGCTATTCTAACTCTCATCCAAACGTACTCAAAGTGTATATCGTATGTAATAACTGAATTTTTCGGTTTATTTTAAAATCGGTATTAAATATTTTTATAAAGTTTATTTAGAGGTATGGAACAATATTAATAAAGAATGAGTTGCTTTGAAATTCGCGTTTTGAAAATTTAATGGATATTTTTTTTTTCAAAAATCAAATAAAATTTTGAGATATCTCATGAATGTAAATCAGGCCCTCTGGGTGCAATAAATTAAGCGGCAGATTATGATATTAGTCAACGGAAAATTATACGAAACGATTTCTTGTATATGAAATTAATTTATTATTAATAAATTCTTGTCTTTATCGAATTTGCTTTCGCTAAACCAAAAAGGTGTTTTATCCGGACACGAAAAATTCTCCTCAACGGTGGAACACAAGAGAAATGCAGCCTGGCATGATAGAGATAAGGTTGCGAATTTCCTCAACTTGGTTCGTTGACATTGACAGAGCGTACAACTCGTAAATTCCTCTGAGGTAACAGAAATTTAGATCCTGACCGCTCGATTAGAATCTGAGCCAATCTGTTCCGACGTGGAACGCATAGATTCCTTCAATATTCATGTGGATTCTAATCAACGGCCGGATATAAACAGAAATATTTTGTTAGTTTATTAGGTGATATGAATTCCCCTTTAGATAGTATAGTTTCCAAGTTGTATCCTGTAGAATTTAAAGCTTTTAAGTTATTTTTATTAATTTATGTAGAGGCTACAAAATCATGAGCGGAGTTCGAACTCTTGACTTTTAAGTAGATATCGTCTTAGAACTATTTTTTCTAGCTAACTGTGAATCTTTTAAGTTATTGATCGGCTAATTTAAGGATAAACATCACCTGAACTTTTCAAATTTTTAATTTGTGATAATTAGGTCTTTAAATTTTAGGTTTGATAATTAATCTCAAATTATATAATTAGAGATAATTTGTCTTCTGGTATTTAAGTTAACATAACTATATAATTTTTTTTTCGAATAATTATATGAATCCCTCCACTCCAGTTTCTCTTGTGTCTACACAACAATATTAGAGGAATGTTGTACTATGGTCTCCACTAATTATATGGTCTCTCTTTTTCCAGTTCCGCACTCGTCCCCGCGTCAACCTTAGGTATAAATACTTGGAAGATAAGATATTAATACTTTGATGCGTAACTTGTTACAATCATCCATTTTCTAGTTCCCCAATGATCATCCCTTTTTTTATGCAAACAAAAAAAACCTTCATCTAATGAAGTAGTGGGTCCCGTATCCTCGCATCAACCTTCTCCAATTGTCCCGCATCAACCTTCCTCTAACAATAATAGCTACACTCATAAGAATAAATACTTCAGTGCATAAGTATAAATACTTGCAAAATAAGATATTAATACTTGATGTGTAACTTTATATGATCGAATGCTTGAAGATTAAACTTTGTACAATATATAGACATATAAATAGTTCAATGCATAGGTATAAATACTTGCAATACTTGATATTAATACTTTTAGACGTCATCCAACGCCATATGTTAAAAAATATCAAGTTTTGCGGTCCCCATAGATAGTTATGACAATATTAATATTTTTAGAAACGTGCATGCCCCCCCTCCCCCCCATTTAGTTTGAGTGGTCCCCCACAGATATTTATGGTGCATGAAGCCATGGACGTTTGAGAGATTTGATTGGAGAGACAATTATTTACGTAAAAATTGTTCACCTCGTAGGTGTAAATATTTCCATGCATAGGTATAAATACTTTCGCGCATATGTATTAATACTTTAGAAAAAAATTCAGTACTGGAGTTATTGCGGTCCTTCCAAGCAGTTATGGTAGTTATGGTGCGGGAACAGTGCGTGGACGTTTGGAGGATTTGGTTTGGGGGGCCATTAATTACGTAAAAATTGTTCACCTCATAGATATAAATACTTCCGTGCATAGGTATAAATATTTTCCTGCATATGTATTAATAGTTTAGAAAAAAAATTCAGCACTGGAGTTTTTGCGGTTCCCCCAGACATTTATAGTAATTATAGTGCGGAGACAGTGTGAGAACTGGAGTGCGGAGACTATTATCATGGTCTTTTTTTCCGACGTAGAATAACTACAGTATTCATGATTAATTTATTCTTATTGAAATATTTTATAAATTTTAATACTTAAAATGGTATGGTATGGCCAATTTAATTTATATATGAAACTATACATTTCTTATAAAAATAAAACAAAGCATAAAGCAGCAAAATTTTAATTTAATGCATTTTTTTACGACTTGATCTAGCATAAATGAACTAAAAAAAACATATATTTAATGCGCTCGAATATCTCGTATAAATAAACAAGATGAATGATTTGAGTTCAACTCAGAAATATATATTTTTTTATTTTGAAGTTAAATTAGACTTATAATAAGCTGGATAATGTACCGGCTATTTTAATTAGAAGCATGTTCTGCTCCTCAGCAGGCTCCAAAAGCTCCTCCCATTAGCATCGGACCTACTTTGGTTCGATGGGTGTGATGACCATCCGATCTGCATCAAGATTTGTGTGCTCCGCATCAAGATTTGTGTGCTCCGCATCAAGATTTGTGTGCTCCGCATCAAAATCCGTGCATTATGTATCAATTTCCGTGTGCATAAATCTTGATGCTAATTGTACGGTACTAGAGATAATTGAACCTAAATGTAGGTCCGATGCCCATCGGACCTACTCCTATCTCCTCCCATTAATGTTGGCACAACCTGATAGTGCTCTAAAGGCCCTGATTCACGGCAGCAGAGTGCCCTGTGTTACTGTAAAACCTCAAATCTCTTGACCGATAAACGGATCGGATAAATATTTGTATACGGAATTACGGATACGGATCTGGATCCGACATTTCACTTAACCGGATGATCCAAATGGAATTCAGATTTACAAAATTTCAACCCCTTCTAACTTAATATGCTAGTTGGGCCGGCAAAAGAGGCTTCACAAATCACAACTTTAGGATGTAACCTTCTTACTACATAAATGTCTATCTTTCATTTCCCGTATTCATGCGAGACCAAGGACTATCCGGTTCCGGAACTTTTTTTTTTTTTTTTTCATCTTCTTTTCCCTTGTTTCAAGATGTTATATTATGAATCTGGGTAAGGTTGATTAAGGGCGTGTTCGGCGGAGGAGTGGGATGGGGAATGGGCACAGAAAAAAATTGAACTAATTTTTACTGTTCACGTGGGACAAAAAATATTTAATTTGAGTGAATTTTTTTTTTCCCACGTGAACAGTGAATGCCGAACAAGCCCTAAATGAATCTGGAAAGGGTTACAAACTTGTATCGGATGTTATGTTCTGAATTTACAAACTTCGTATCAAATGTTGACAAAAAAAAAAAAAGTCTGTGAAATAAAATCTGCCAATGGTATCCTGTCCGTATTTGTATTCATTTAACATCCTATTCGTATCTGTATCAGAACAATATATATTCGTATTCGTATCCGAAAAATTATAATAGATAAAAATATAATTTGATCACTGTCTGGCGTATCCGATCCGTTTACACCCTTACTGATAAGATAGACTCATGCAGCCACCTTAGACACCGAGCCGATTCACACACTTCCAAAAACTACTGACTATTCGTAATGAAAGGAGCCAGACCACACCATCGCAATCGCTTTAAAATCTAACTGCCCCATCTTCTTCCTCACCACAAATTGTACATATTCTTTTGAAATACAAAGATAGGAGCCTTGTCTATTTTCCATTCAAAAAACATATGATCACTGAACCTTTTAAAATTTAAATTGAATTTTCAAATTACAACCGCACTCTACTAGTATGTGCATGTGATTTTTTTTTTTAAATTCACATAGAATTTCAAAGTCATACTTCTGATTTAAAATTTCACTAATTTTTATTTTAATTGTCAATTTTGAAATTCAATCTATCTGTACATCAAATTCTTATCCTTCAGAGCTAATAATGGATCGTTAGATTTGCTTGAAGATGCGCTCGGAATGTTACCCTTGTTAGTTTGGGTCCACACCCAAGACCGGGTACCGGACCTACCGGTAAGTGGTACCTCTTCCTGTTGATCCACTGTACTACTGTAGTAACCACTAACCAGTGTAGATTCTCTTTGTACAGAGTACAGACTTCCAATCCCGATGGCAAGTCTCCAACTTTAAAGTTCAAATCAAACCTCTTGCATAGTTGCATTCGTATTTCTAGGTCCCTGCCGCTACAAGCCTTGTTACAGGCTTACAGCGAATCCGAAATCCCAAACAGGGAAAACGACCTTGTCCGTTTTCACTTGCTCTACTCAGCTCTCTACCACCGCAGAGTGCTTACCCAAATGGGCTGTCTTAGGCCCATCTTACTGTACCCGTTTGTTTAGATCCGGACCGTCCGATCACCTAAGGAATTCCTAATTTCCTATCATCTAAACAACCAGAATATTTCTGTTTAGATCTGAACCGTCCGATCAAATCCGCACGACCACTTCGGACCGGATTATGATCGGACGGTCCGATCTAAACAGAAATATTCTGTGACCTCAGAGTAGACTTAGGAGAGGAGATGATCAGATAAAACGAATCTTTCCTGCCCCTCCCACGCTCCTCGCGCGCGCTAACCGCCATTCGTCATGCTCGAGGATTTCCGAGAAAAGCTGGCCTATCAGCTCCGGCCATGGAACCGCTCCGTCCAGTTCTGGGCCCGTGCCGCAGACATTTACACCGGCTATAAGGTACCGATACCATGCTCTTTCTTCAGTGTCGCATTTCATCAAGCACCTTGTATACATAGAGGTAATGGTTGGTTGTTAAAATAGTAATTTTTACTCTATTGGGAAAATGGAATTTAGGTGTGCCAGCTTCGAGAGGGATTTGTGAAGGATGTGGAAAAGAGAGAAGCAATGTGGGAGAGGCAGCACGAGTTGGCTGCTGACAAGATGTATTCTCTCTGCTTCGAGCTTGGCGGTCTATTTCTCAAGGTATCATTTTTTTTCTTCTTTTCATAGTGTACTGGGGTTTTATACTTGTCTATTGGTAAAAGAATGACATTAAGGAAATCATAATGCTCAAGTTATTGGTTTTTGTACAAATTAGGCTGCACAGATTCTTGGAAAGCCTGATCTGGCACCGGCAGCTTGGGTGAAAAGACTTGTTATGCTGTGTGACAATGCTCCATCAACTCGATTTGGAGTTGTGAAGCAAATTATTGAGAAAGAATTGGGCAGAAAATTTGATGATGTGTTCGAACAGTTTGATGAAGAGCCTGTTGGATCTGCTTCCATTGCCCAGGTTGGTTTTATATTTGGTGAAGGGCATGCTTGAGATGCCTGTTTGGGATTAGTTTAATTTATTTATTCTTTTTGTCAATCAGGTACACCGTGCAAGACTGAGATCATCACAGACTAATGTGGCTGTAAAGGTATGCTAGTTGCAACTTGAAAAAAAAAAATAGAATGCCAGGTATCACTAGCTTACAGATCAAATGGCCATTTCAGTACAGAACTGGTATGCACCATTGACCAGCTGGTATGGAATTCACACTGTTTCATGTACTGTCTAACCTCAACTTGTTTCTCTGACTTGGCACCAATAAGTTTGGTTCGGTATGGTAATCCCTGATTTTAAATATCTATTCAAGTTATATTATAGTTCCTGTTTTTTTATTAGAATTTTTGGTAACCTTTTAGGTGCAACATCCTGGAGTAGAGCATCTAATGCAAGTAGATATTCACAACCTACAAGCTTTTGTCCTCTTTTTGCAGAAGACAGACATCAAATTTGACTTATTTTCACTAACAAAAGAGATGGAGAAACAGGTAAGATCCTAGCTCTTACGACGATCATTTAAAATTCGAAGTAATTTCCTTAACGCGGAAGCTCTTTTCAGTAGTCAGTTCTAATTAAGGCATTTTTTTCTCATTATTTCCTAAGAGAATTTATCTTGTTAGTAATCAATTCTTTATTTTTCCTTTGCATTTGTGTCTTAAAAGATTGAATATGAATTTGACTTTCTTCGCGAAGCTAATTCTATGGAAAGGATAAGGAATTCTTTGACATACAATAACAAGAAATCTCCAGTTTCCATCCCACATGTGATTAAAGACATGGTAACAAGGTACGTATTTACCCAATGTTTATATGTTGAAGAAGGATAATCATGCTATTGTCTTGACCAGAGACCACAATAATCTGTTCCTTGAGGGTTTGATTTCTTTGTAGTAAACTTTACCGAGCACAACTTTGTAAAAGGAAATTTATAGTTATGTGTACTACTTATGTTGTCAGGGATGTGTTGGTGATGGAATTTGTAGAAGGGACTCCTATAATGAATTTGGGTAATGAAATAGCAAAGAGGGGCATAGATCCTGGTGGTAAGATTGCATCAATGGCAAAGCAGTAAGCCTTCTTATCAAGAGTATGCTTTCCATTTCCTTTCCGTACATTATTAATTCTTTCATCTTGAGCTGCCGTATATGCCATCGTTGACATCATTGACAATTCTTTCATCCTCCTCCTCAGTCTATTGTTAAAAAGTACTCTAATTTCAAAATTCTCGCCTCAAGTGATGTTTTGATCTCACTTTTGGTAGCATTGGAAGTTTGGAACTCTTATCTGATTTTTCTATGCAGGAAGATTTTACAAAATCTGACACTTGCTTATGGTCAAATGATCTTGAAGGATGGTTTCTTCCATGCTGATCCACATCCTGGAAATATCCTTGTTTGCAAGGGCTCTGAGGCAATTTCATTACACTTGTTCTTGAACAATTTTTTTAGCACAAAGAACTGCAGCACATTAAATTTTTTAATTTTGGAAGCAAACTACTTGAATTTTAGAACTTCTGCCGTTGAATATGAGATCATAGTCTTTGGTAAAAGAGGAACAATGCCAGTTATGTCCTCATAAACTGTATGGAGAAGTTTCCTGGTACTACTGAGTTCCATTGTTGTATTATTCTTTTTGAGTAATATGGAGATGTATTAGAAATTTTAAGAAAAACTTAGGTGTGCTCAAATATTGATAGTCTAGGTAGTCGAAAGCAAAGCGGAGAAGTTTGGTGGTGGTTATTCATTGATTACTCCTTTGATCTATGTCAAATGTTTTGCTCTAAAACTTCTTCAGTTTTGGTGCTTCATTGAGAAACTGCAAGTTTGGGTTGTTGAGTGAAAAAGCACAAAAAACTTGGCTGGGTTTTATATGAGTGTTACTTTTGTTTCTATTAGATTCCGTTGGTTATTGCCTGCGTGCTGATGCCATTTCTTTTTTTTTATTTCAATAAAATCCATTAGGTTGCTTTGCTAGATTATGGACAAGTGAAGGAACTCCCAGATAGCTTGCGCCTTGGATATGCAAACCTTGTTCTTGCAATTGCTGACAATAGCTTCACCAGAGCTGTTGAGAGCTACAAGTATAATACTTTTACCCTTGTGATACCATCGTGCAACATGCTAACAATTAAATGATGAACTGTCGACATATCAAATTAATTATTAAATAAGCACCAACTGGATTGGAGACCTATATAATACATGAGGGGGTTAAATTTCGTAGGGAGCTAGGCATAGACACCATAAGCAATAGTAGTGATGGAGAAGAAGAATTGTTCAAGCTATCCACGAAGATGTTTGATACTAGAATGCCTCCTGGTGTGGCTATTTTATCACCATTCTCCGAAGAATCTTCGTTAAATAAAGTTTCCGTTCAGGTATGCCCCCCCCCCTCGCCCCCCCTTCAGCGGTCCCCTACAAAATTAAAATAAAGAATAAACAAATAAGAGAAGGGTGTTCACCTCTTTTATTTCATGTCCTTGCTTCCAGATTGTGCTGTTACTATTTACACACTTCCCAAGTTTGTTCATTGACAATTATGGCAACACTATAGACTTGTTAAATGGACTTAACCATATTTGTTCTGAACTGCGTGTAATGATACTTTTGGTCTGTTCTTTGTGAGAGAGAAAATGGGCTGGGAAGATGCCGACTATCTTGGGAAATTACACAATTTAATGACAAAGTTACAATTATACGACTTTCAAACTGGCCAATAGAACAGAGAACACTGTGCAGGGATAGAAGCATGAATAAACTAAAAGAATTTTGAAATTATCACAAACCTCTTCATGATGCTTCCGTTTTGGCAATTAAAGAAGATGACTTTTCTGTTACCAATTGTTTACTATTATTATCTCCTCTTACTATCTTAGCACAAGCTCTTGTTTCAGATCGGCTCACAAGTCCCAAAATCTAATTTCTAATGAAAGCCATCCTAAATGATGCAAATTCATATTAGGGAAATTATATTTATCAATAATCTCGTAATAATAGGAAGTACAGTAATTGTTAAAACTTGACAATGTGCTGCATTAACGTCAAAAAGGGATATTAGCTGACACTAAGACACTATAGCACTCTCTCCGACTAGTACCTAGGAGATACAACTTATTAGAAAAATTGTAGTTACCAGTGAATTTTTTAGGCTTTTTAAGTACAATGATTGTTAAAAATTGATAATGTGCTGCCTTGACAGGTTAAGGGCTTATTATTAGCCCGGCAATGGGACATGCTGACAGTCTCCCTTGCTAGTAATATCATGATGGTACTGTCATGAGATCTTGTGGTAAAACACACAAACAAAAGAGGCTTAAACAATATAAAAGCTAATGAAAGCCCCAAATTTTGGGGAGACACATGCACATGCTCTTGTACACGAGAGAAGGCTAAGCCAATTTGCAACTGGTATTGTACTAGTACAAACAATACTAACAGTTATTACCTCTACTTAAATATACTTCCGCTTTTCATTTTATTTAGAGTTTCCCAGAGGAGCTATTTTCTGTGATGAGAACAATTCAGCTATTGCGGGGGCTCAGTGTCGGCCTTGGCATCAACTACTCATGCTCAGAGCAATGGAGACCCATCGCTGAAGAAGCATTATATAAGGCTGGGAGACTAAAAGGTACACTTTATTGTGAAAAATTATTCATAGAGACCCATTGAGGATTCCCGTCTTCGTATGAATAGCAAACTTGCATGTTTTGGGCTGAGGTCATTTTTGGGTCTCAGGCCATTCAGATTCAAGCTGTTCCAGGTTAAAATGATATTGATCATTTGGGTATTGGTTTAGGTATTGGGTATTCATTCCCGTAGAATATTAGGTTCAAGTCAGAACTATTTGTCACGGTTTGTCAGGTTAAGTATAATTCAGTTTCCATCATTGATTTTTAAAAAAACTTCTGGTTGGGTTGACAGTACTTGAACTCAATTTTTTCCATCTCTACACCAACCTTAATATATGGTGCTAAGGCAAGCCTGTTCAGTTTGTTAGAAAGAAGTTCGTCATAGTTTATGACCTTTTTGCTCTAGGTCCAACCATGTACTTTGTGCAGGTAAGCTGAATAGTTAGATTAATTATGGATATTCTACTTCCTTTTCAGGAAGCGATTTGAAATCGCAAAGGCGTGGTGTTTTCAGCAGAATATTTAGAAGAGGAAATGGTTAGGGCTCTATCATGGAATAGTTTGGAATATTTAAAATATAGGCAAAATGTGTTTCATTTATATTGCATAATTTCTGTATTTTTTAAGGTGCGAGTCTCGATAGAAATTGGTATTTGATCATTAGTTCTAGTTGGTTTCTCTTTTGTTAATGACAAACTGATTGATGTTATTAGTCATATACTATAGAATATTCTTTGAACCCTATCCACATAGCCTGAATAAGTATTTGAATATATTCAAATAAGATGGCAAACCACTGGGGAGCCACTCCATATTCAAAGAATTTTTCCGTCACGGTTCGCGTAGGGTTTGAAAAGAAACCAAGGTGTAAGACCTCGATAGGATGCTTCTTTACCCGCTTACAATTTAAGCAGTCCTTCAAGGCATACAAATTTGCTTTAGATTAGCATTTGTCTAGTAACTATTAAACTGTTAGGCTGTCCTACTTCAGGGCTTCAGGCACAGGCAACATACATACAATTTCTGTCCTCGTGTCGAAGGAAATAACTACATTCTGCCTGAATGGGAATATCTATCAGACATGAGCCAGTAAATAGTACCGTGCAGAAAAACTGGAGGTGTACGCACCACCAGGTGTAATAACCTCGTACTAGACAGGGTCTGGATGAGTAACACAAATTTTGAGTTTGCATCCAGACCGTCCGATCAGAATCCAGACCAATCTAGTCCGAAATGGAATGCACAGGGCCTCTTTTTGATATTTGTGTCAAAACAGATTGGACGTTCTGGATCCAAACTCAAAATTTGGGTTACTTTCGGGGATCCGAATTTGTACTAGACAACCGTACTACTGAATATGGTGTCATGTATTTCAAACATTCTTACAAATTTAATCTAAACACAGGCCTTTAAAATATGCCAAATATGAATTCTTAAATTTTTTATTTCAAAATGAAGATAATATGAATAGTAAACTGTAAAATTAATTAGGGTAGACTACAACAATAACTATCTCTGTGTATTATGTAGTGGGATTGTTAATAAAGGAGCCAATCTTTAAGATAAGCAAAAAATCAGGAACAACAAAGCAATAACTATTGCACTCGATGAATAACAATAAGACTAGATAAACTCTTCCATGACTTTAACTAACATATTGGAGAAAGAGTGAGGCTATGGTGCTATGCATAGCACGGATGACTAGTGTACTACAGCTCAATATAGTACTTTTTAAAATCCTAATGGTCGATCCGAACCGTTCAATATGATAACCATATGAATATGTACTTGCAAACTAAATTTATATTTTTTTGAATTTTTTTACTATTTTTTTAGATAGGTAGAATTTTGATGGTCCAGAATTTTCAGAAAACACTGATTTTTCTACCTATCTAAAAAAATAGTAAAAAAATTCAAAAAAATATAAAATTTAGTTTGCAAGTACATATTCATATGGATATCACATTGAACGGTTCGGATCGACCGTTAGGATTTTAAAAAGTACCATATTGAGCCGTAGTACACTAGCCATTGGTGCTATGCATAGCACCATAGCCTCACTCAGAAAGAAATACTGGGGACACTTAGCATGTCAGCGTGTTCACATTTTACTGCTATCACCCTGTCTATTTTAAAATCTGTAATTAGCTGTAACTGAGACATTTGTTATCTGTTAATATTTTCCAATCAATCTATATATCTCTCATGTAATCACCGTGTAAAATATGTAATGCAATTATTTAATCAATAAAGCACAGTGACTTCAGTATCTAACAAAACTAGGAAGATCCATGGGGAATTGAGCAGCCCATCTTTGACTGAAAATAGGAAAAATAGCGCAAGGGTTTTTGCTTCTCTGAAGGTATGAAATAGGGGAGATGAGACTTTCTGCGCATCCATGTTTGAAGCCATAATATAGTCTTTGTGAGCCGGTCTTTTCAAAGGTTCCATTTTGCATGTCATAATAGTATGTGGAAAATAAGAGTTTTCCATCACGGGTTGCAACAGGTCGGAACCATGCAAGGAAGTTGTTGATAGTGTGCTTCTTTATCCATTTACAATTAGCATAGTCCTCCAAGATATACAAATTTACTTTTCTGAATTCCTCATCAATTTCTATAACACATAAGCATCCTTCGAGCTCTATTAATGTGCCAAATCCTATGTCTTCTGGAACTGGTAATGTGTGTGTAGCTTCGGTCCTTACATCGAAGGAGAGAATTAGCTTTGACTTCAAGTTTTCTTGACTATAGTTATCAAAGAGAAGCCAATGAATAGCACCATTCAAGAAAACTGGAACCTTATCATATGCCATGTAGTTATCAATTCGTTCAAGCTGCCTCCAATTGCATGAAGCATCCGCACCGCCACCAAGGGTAAAAACCTCATACTTTGTACCCACTAATATATCTGTAATAATTCTTACAATTTTGTATGTGTCTGAGGAATCATCATATCCAATCCCCACAGAGGTACGATCACCATGTTGTTTAGAAATGGCAAAAATTTTGGGTAGTTGTGCAGTTTCTTGTATTGTTGGGTTGACAACATTTACAGAATTGGTATTATAGACGCACACCAGACCATTGCAGGAGTTTGATAAGGTACACAAACCATCATTCCATGTGACAAACCGGCCGGAAGGGAACTTAAAATTTAATATTGTAAAAGAGCAAGCTGGTTCTGTGCTATAATTTGTGAAGAAATGCATCTTGACTTCTCCAGTTGAATCTTGAAATGCAACAAATGGGTCATTCAGACTCATTCGCTTCTTCAAGTGTTGATAAGTAAATTGGGGCATACTTGTGAAGGAAGCCCATGCTTTACACGTGGTTCGAAGTCTCATGATCGACTTTACTGGTAACCGGAACAAAATATCGTAGATCAAATCAAGAGGAATGGAGGATAATCTACTTGATGATATTAAAAAATTAGAAGATTCCTTTACTTGCATGTTATTGTTTGCAAGTTGAAATCGTGCAGGACTTCGACTCTGATCATTGGAAGAGTAGTTCATGGATCTGATTTTGCTATATTTATATTTCGGCTTTGCTCCCTTGGATCTTTCAAATGCCCAGTTCAAGCAAAATAATCGATCTTTGGTACCAGGCATAACCTTTACCCCGTTGTAGGTGTACAAGATTTTCTCTGCTTCATCACGCGTTTGAAATGTCATGAAGCCGTAACCTTTAGAACGGCCTGTTTGCTTGTCCTTTATGATCTTCACAAGTTCCCCCTACAAAATTACAAGTTTGTGAACAATGATGAGTCAGTATGTAACTTTTGTTGGGAGAATCAAAGTGTATCCAACATACATTTTATAAATACCAATTCACAACTACACCAGCTATCTATCTGAAAACATATAGGCACTGAATCGAAGAGGAAGAAACAAAGGCAGAGATACTTCTCATCCACCCAATTCGGCAGGTTACCAATCCAAAGGGTTCGTTCTTGCTCCTCCTCGATGGTCAACATTCGATATCCCCTTCTCAGGCATGGCAATTTCATTTTCGGGTGTGATAAAGACATGTTTTTTGAGAATCAAACCTCCAGAAGAGAGAATTGCAGTATTCAAAAATAAGGTTCACCGAATTGGCGAATTCTATATATAATAATAGAAGTACAATAATTATGGTCACATAAATTTGGACTAACCATAAATACTGATCCCAGAATATGCAAACCTAATTATTAAAAAAAAAAAACATGCGAGGAACACATCTTAACTATTCCTAGTGCCTAAATTAAAGAACCTATTGTTTGCCAGCTTCTAATAAAAGGAAACATATGAGTTAATTTATCATCTAGCTTGCATTATATACACTTTATAATTAGCACTTAAATTCCATATAAACGATTAAAAATAAAATCTAATTTGATTGTTCCAAGCTAAAAACAGAATCAGATACAAATGAATTGTCGCGGATTCAAATCGGACGGTCCCGATTTAAAATCCAATTTTTGAGTTACTTCACTGCATCTGAATTCGGGGTCCGACTCTGCTGCTTTTCTAGCAGAAAAGGAGGACCCTCCTCTTCAAATCCAACGATTCAAAATTTTATTCACGTATCTCGATAAAAAACTTGTTTCATGCACAAATCTCAACGAATTTTGAATTGTTAGATTTGAAAGAGGAGGGTCCTGCTTTTCTTTTAGAAAAGCAGCGGAGTCCGTTCCCTGAATTCGACGGGAAGTCCAGTCGCACGGTACTTGAAATCCGAGTTGAGTAGCTCGCATTACCTCAGATTTTGAGTTTGGAATATTTACCGTACGATCAGAATTCGGATCAATCGGATCCACACTTGTTATGTACGGATTTCTTCAATACGAATCGGACGGTCCGGATTAGTTATGCTGCAGACGATATGAATTCAGCTAGCGCTGGGCTTAACCAGAAGCTCAAGCTCCAAATCCATTCCAAATGGCGCTGGCCTCAGTCCACGCTCGCCTCCTCCTCTCCTCCACCTCCGCCTCTTTCCTCCGTGGCCGGCTCATCTCCCCTTCCCTTGCACTCTCACTATCGCTCCACCTCCCCGCCTTCTTCCCGCGCCCCTCCCGCCGCGCCTCGTTCTGCTCTTCTATCCGAGACGAACTATCGGCGACCGCCGCCACGGTTCCTTCTTCGGTTGAGAAGGAAGAGGAGGTGAAGAAGGAGGAGGATAGTGGGAAGGATCCGGTGAGGGAAGCGGCGGAGGCGCTGGATATACGCGTGGGGAAGGTGGTGAAAGCCTGGCGCCATCCCGAGGCCGATTCCTTGTATGTGGAGGAGGTCGATTTGGGAGAACCTGAACCAAGGACTATCTGTAGCGGGCTTGTTAACTATGTCCCTATGGAACTCCTCCAGGTTCCTCTCTCTCTCTCTCTCTCACACACACACACACACACACAGACAAACGTTTACATTGTTTCAATTGAGGTTTGTTACATTACAATTGAGCACTGAAGCGAGAAAAATGTATTAGAAAAGAAGAGAAATTTGAGTTGACCAGTGCGTGGGTTAAACACATACGATACATACTGGTGAATTATTTAGGTTCAGCACCAAAATTGCGGAATTTCAGCTGGTGGATAGTGGTGTATGAATCTTACCAGTACAATGTCATTCTGTTTTTTGGTGTTTTGGCCTTTTGGGTCATTCTGGTTTGTAGGTCTTCTAGGATGTAATTAGGCCGTGTTTTACTTTTTATAACAATCAATTATGCCATTGTACTACATATATCTCAATTGAACACAAGTACACAAGAACATCCAATGTTGGACAGGTTTTACATTACAGTGAATACTAGTTCATGACCCGATCTTGTTGATATTAGTATCCAATAATATCATCACTGCTGGTACTGAAATTTAACATGTATTGCTCAATATCCTGCATTGGCACCATTACCTTTCTTTTATCTGTGAACACAATTATTCATTACTCGTATGTCTATTAAATATGTGTAATTAGAGAATAGGTAATGATATTACCCACCAAATTGTGCAGGACAGTATGGTGGTTGTACTAGCTAACCTGAAGCCAAGAAACATGAGAGGTATCAAGTCCAATGGCATGCTCATGGCTGCCTCCGATGAGGCACATGAAAATGTTGAGCTCTTGATACCTCCAGAAGGCTCCGTACCAGGAGAGAGGATTTGGTTTGGATCAGAAAATGAAAAGGATAAACAACCAAATGCTGCTACACCTAATCAGGTATGGCATTTCAAATAATCTCAGTGCTAACTTCTTAGAGGTCTTGACTGGTATTTTTAAGCACCTGCCAACCAAATGCACATACATGCTTCTTATTAAGGTAAGACTTACATTACTATTTTCAGCTACCAACTACAGTATCTTTACTAATGAGTGGTAAGCCTTGTGTAAAAGTGGTGCTGTAATTAAGGCAGGCATATGAGTCTTGTTCTCTATTAGGTCCCCCTGTTGTGGGATACAGAATTTCCTATTAACATTGTTCTGTAATGTTGATTCATTATAACAAGTTTAGTATATGGAAATAATGCACCAAGGTCTAAAGTTTTTAATAATGCGATAATAGGTGTTTTATAATGGATATAGACGTAACAAAAAATTGGTGATTTTAGAAAGAAACAAAATTCGGCGAATAATTCACATATTTATTTGTACAGTTCGTAAAATTCTCAATTAATTTGGTAATTATTCATAATTTTGTAAAAAACCATGTAATTTGTCTATTCATTCGAGAAAGGTACAGAAAATGAGTAATTTGTGAATATGTTACTATGGGAGCAATCAATGTATGGCATGCATATGCAATCTTGTGTATCTAGTCTAATAACTAGTGAATATTGCATATTTCAGGTCCAGAAGAAAAAGATATGGGAGTCTGTGCAACCTCATCTGAAAACAACCGAGGCTTGTGTAGCTGTTCTTGATACACTACCAATGCGAACTTCAGCAGGGGAAGTCACATGCAAATCCTTGAAGAATGCAAGAATTTCATGAGCTTTTAGTCCCTTTGTGCTTGCTGATTTAATAAAAGCAAAATTTCGTCAAAATATGTATGTGTTTTGTTCAATTTTTACCAAAAAATGGTCTATTAGAAATAGTATGAGATAAATATTGATATTGATACATTTATGCATGTCCAGAAATTTCCTCTCTCAAAAGGACCTGAGAAGCCAAAAACAGGAATTAAAAAAATAAAAATAAACCTTTGCTGCAGATCGAGAAATTATTTCATTTTTGTATTAGTATAGCAAATACCACTCTTAGTGTGCAAAACTTTTGGTGGTAGGATTTGTCAGTTTAAACCATTGCACATGCAAATAAGAATCCTTTCAATTTAGTCGTTTAATTATAAAAAAAAGTACGGCTTCATCAATGAAGGAAAAAATAATGCTGATTGCTTGAAATCTAACATTTCACCTTCTTGTTTGTTGCTACTAACAAAAGGGAAAAAGAACACTGATAATGCTCTCAACTATACACAGAGGGGTCAAAAATGCAACATGACAGCTGATTTTTTATCCCATTACAAGAAAAATCATTTCCAACATTATCTTTGCAAGAAAAAAGTGAACGAAAAGTAGAAATAAATCACACAATACAAGCCATTTACACTGTACTGAAAGCGGACCCCACACTGTCTAACGCAACTCTTTTCATTCTCAATTTTATTATTTCAAACCAAAATACACTCTACATTGATACAATAAGACAATATCAGTATGCTGTCTCATGGCCCTGGGGATGGTAAGCTCTCCTCCTAAGCTGTGATTCTGACGCTGGCTGTTGCAAGAAGATCCTTGTTGGATCATTTGGATCCACATATCTGCATTTATTCATACAAATTTAACTGGCTGTAAAAATATTCTTGTACCTTGTTGGATCATTGTTCCCCGTATAATTTATAACACATGGGAAAATTTTAATATCTACTTATCCGACGTGCACATTTCCTTCTCGATTTTATTAATAAGGCCCATAATGTTACTCAGTTCATACATTCCCATGTAAAGCGTTTGGGAAAGAATGGTTCATCACATTCTATTTTTCTGACAATATTTTACGAATTTAATAAAAAACACTTGATACTTTTTTTCAAAAAGATTTTTCTATTTAAGATTATCATCGCTATTTTTTAGAAACAAATATGAACTTTTCGATTTATTTGAAGCTTGAAAACATATAATATAATTTTTTGAATTTATGTCAGGAATAATTACTTTATTAATTACTTTGAAGTAACCATTCCTGGCATATCTACATTCAAAATACTTCATGAATACATTTAAAAAAGACATAAAGTAATCATGTGAGAAGTGAAATATATCTTAAGAGTTTAAAATATTAGAAAGCAAGGAAATGAACACTCACGCATGGCGCATCATGTCATCAACAGGAGTCTGAGAAGCCTGTAGCGGATCGACACGTGGAGCTGCATCATGCTGAGCAGCTGCATGTGCTTGGTTGTACTGCCGCACTGATGCGATCAAATTGAAAAAGAGAGGGATAAAGGTACCACAACCTCCATCCTTGAACAATATTTTGAAGGAATGGGTCGAATAGAGTGCCCTATGCTGGTTATCTGGTATAACCTGGTTGGAAAATACATGGATTAGCTAAACTGCCGAAGTGAACAAAACAAGAATATTAAACAAGCTACTTAACAATCTCAAATTGACTAACAAGCACTAAAAAAAGTTACTGGTACAATAAACAGCATAATTTGCTTCATGGCTTTGCCATGTCAGCACAAGTAGTGGTGGTATCGGTGCAGATACCTCATTTGAAAAAAATGGATCCATCAAACCTAATTAGTGACTTACTCCTTGAGTTTGGTACAAGAAAGTACTAAGATATGTTGGCCAATAGTTTGATAAACAAACATTTTCTAGGAATCTATGTAAATCATGTTTCTATTATAATTTGATAGAGTCAATGGCAAAACACTTACAGGCTCCACAAAACCAGAGATGTTGTTGCAGAAAAAGATTGGTTGGTTGAACTTTTCTTTATGCACATACAGCTGCATAAGCACATTATTAAGAAGAAATATTATCAGGGTAACTGAAACAAAACTGAAGTTGAAAAATTGGGAAGTGAAATATTCCTAGTAGTACTTATCAACTAGTAATTCTAAAACTAACTTTCATATGAAAAATGAAAACAACCAATTGGCATTTAATGAAAATACCAGAAAGAGACTTTATTCACTCACCAGAGGCATGTCAAAAGCTGCAAAATTGCCAACAGGTTGACTAGCAACAAAAACCATCCTTATATTAGACAAGTATACAGTTCCCCGTGCTTTCACATGTCCACTTGGAGCCCTGCCAATTCAAGCAGAAATATAAACATTGGTATAACAATCCCTCGCCGTAATTTCCGAAATCCAATCTAGAGAGAAGAAACTCAGTAAAGCCAAAAGTAAAAAAAAAAAACTTGAGAGAAGAAGAAAAGAGAACCCCGGGATCTTGTCGATTTCGAATTCGACGCCATCTCTGGCAAGTACGAAGAGCTCTCCGACAAAGGCGACTGGGATCCCGTTACCCATCAGCTGCGGGTTCTCCGCCATTTTTTTTCTCTTCTTGCAAAAGTTCGGGATCCCGGACAATAGATCAGTCGGTGCCTAGCGTGTTGTCTTCTCGGTGTTTTGTTTTCTCGTCTCGTCTCGTCTCTCTCTCGCCGCCTGGATTTGGTCCCCGACGAGAAATTGATTCTGTGAGAAAACGAATGGGATTTTGCAATGGAGAGGAAAAATCATTTTATCTTGGCCCGGATCTGTTTACTAGTTAAGCCCATCAAACCCAACACCTTGTCTTAATATTCTTACGCTTCCTTAATAAAAATAAGAAATATAAAACTATAATGGTGATCGGATTAGCAACGGTGGGAATTCAGATCCAGTGAAGTAACTCAAAAATTGGGTTTTGGATCGGGACCGTCGATTCAAATCCGTGCCATCCAACTAAAGTGGAGTGCACGTATTCCGAGAGACAAGTTTGAATCTCGAGACGATTTCGAACAACGGATTCGATTCGGACGGTCCCGATCCAAAATCCAAAAATTGAGTTACTTTAGGGATCCGGACCCCAAAGATGGTGGATTGGTCTTACTTTTCTAAGAGTCATTTAAAAATAATTAATATCTGTATTTTCAAAAATAAATATATGTTAACGTTCACTATGGTCCCACAGTTTTTCTTATCCATGCCAAACCAAAGACATGTCATTAAGTAGTTTTAAAAGTGATCAGTATTTTTTTTATTTAGCATCAACGGAGCAGTGCTAGTTAGAATGTTAGATAATCGATCAGTCTAAACTATAGTAACAAATGAATAATTCGGGTTCGGTTCGGCAGGGTCAAAAATTCGTGATTCGGGAATAATTCGGATATAATTCGGGAATAATTCGGAATTATAATACGAGACCTCAGTGCATATTTAATTCATTACTGATAATTTACTATACGATATACTGTTTGTATTTGTCATAGAAGATCAACATAGTAAAAAATAATATAAAATAAAAAATGTACTCAAACCTCACATGGGTGCATGGGAAAACGCGTTCTCAAGTCTCACGTGGTGCTCAAGCCTCACCTGTAATTTGAAAAACTCTACTATGCTTGGGGAAACGCAAGAATTCAAAAAAATTTGCCGAATAAAATTTGAGAAAAACGCGTATTATTCGTAAAATTCATTAAATTCACGTTTTATTCGCGTTTTATTCGGTCAACGAATAATACGCCATTCGGTTCGGAAACACCCCAAAAACGTTTTATTCGCGAATTAAACGCGAATAAAACGCGTATCTTGTCACTATGGTCTAAACAGCTCAATATAGTGCGCTTATAAAAGTTTTATTAAAACCAACTTTCTGTGTGTGTTTTTTTAATAGGAGGAAGCTATTGATTTCATGTGTGAAATTATGTGTTTTAATAGGAGTCTGTATCTTCTGATGTTATTCATTACATAATAACACAGTATATTTTTTTATGTCCGAATTATCCATTTATCAAATAAACAGATTCGTTTCACGAAGGATGTAATTGAAGAAGTTGGAAAGAGAATTATATCTCAATTTTTGAATTTGGATCTAATCCGTTCGTTGTATACTAATAGGAACCTTAAAAAAAAAAATCAAATAATCCTTATTTTTCCTATAAAAATAGAAATAAAAAGAGTATGTGCATTATAGGTTTGGGTCTGATTGGTCCAAATTGTGATCGGACAGTCCGATTTGAAACTCAAACAGTACATTGATCCGGACTCGTCAGAAAAAAGCACACAACGGGAAGCTAACCTGATAATTAAGTTTCTGAAGTGAAAGATATTGACCGTTGGAATTTCAAAAAAAAGCTGGGCTTTTTATTTAAATTTCTAATTCAACATAGTATTTTTTTTTTCCTCAGTTCATGAGTCACCTCAATAACAAATTGAAGAGGCTTGAAAAAAAAGGCAAAATAACACACTATCTTTTTGTGCAGTGGAGAGACCAGCAAAGGAAAAGAGAAGGAAAAATAACGGGATCATAGATTTACAGATTATTTCACATATTTTGTTAGCTGTATATATTATTTTGTGTTGGCAAATTCATGGACAAAACACTTGCACCCATTTTGTATATACACAAAAAATTATGTTTGGAGAATTTGTTACAAAATATAGCATCCATAAAGTGGTTATATCTCTTTCAAACATAGATAATAGGCTAATATTAAATGTTCTTGACAATACAATTTTTTTTTAAATCAACATGTCTTAAATGAGAGCCGGCACGTCAGCGACAGTACAGTTTTTGTTATATCCAAGTATAACTAGTCTACATCAGATATCTACGTAGTATTTGTAATACGTCTATAAAAACTCACTAATTTCAGTTGTATATAATTTATATATAAACTTTTTATATTAAATTATCCATACCTCCAAAAACAATTGTCGAAGTAAGGCGAGGCCTCCATCTAGTTGTCTATGATAAAATTCTATGACTTATATAGTTGTGTATATGATTCTATGACTGCAATATATTATGAAGAGGGATCAGATTACACTCTTTTTTTGACGCATTTTGACACTTATCATTTTCAAAGTCCAAATAGTCGATCCAAACCGTTCAACATGATGGATATATTAAAATGTGCTTGGAGATCAAATTTTACATTTTTTTGAATTTTTTTACTATTTATTAAGATGGTTACAAAATCGTTGTTTTCAGACTATTGAAAAACAACGATTTTGTAACCATCTTAATAAATAGTAAAAAAATTCAAAAAAATATAAAATTTGATCTCCAAGCACATTTTAATATGGTGATCATGTTGAACGGTTCGGATCGACTGTTTGGATTTTGAAATCGCAAAATTGACCTATAAAAAAACAGTGTCAAGATATGTCAAAAAAAAAAGATGTAATTGGATCCCTCCTCATATATTATTCCTGCTAGTATTATTGAATGTAAGTTATCAAACAATATTTAAGTTTCTTATAGTCATCAATGTAGTGTCAAATGATTAATGATTATATATCAGATTATATTCTTCCTATAAAAAGCAGATATTAATTTTTATGTCTGAATTATCCGTTCAGCCGATAAACAGAATCGTTCCACACAGGCGGATACACATGAGCCGTACCAGGTCAGGGGTGTAAACGGATCGGATACAGACGGATAGTGATCAAACTACATCTTTGTCCGTTATAATTTTTCGGATATAAATACGAATACGGATAATCTCAAATATGAATACGAATATAGATCAGATATTGGACGACTACGAATACGGATATGAATATAATTCGGATAGTTAAAAATAAATTACCGATGTACTTTTTGGAAAAAAAATAACATACTAAATATTTTTTTTTTCATTCATAAGTTAGACCTAATTCTTTCTAAGCAGGATAAAGAAAAACTAAAAGAGATTTGAACTAACTGCATCAACAATCATGAGGCTTCATCTTCTTCTGAACCAACTGCATCTTTTGTTTCTACTTCCTCAGCAATATCGTATATCAATGCTATGCGATCAAAAAAATACAAGTAATAAATCATTAGTATGACAAAAAAATACAAGTAATAAATCATTGGTATGTATATGCAATTTAATAAATCAATTTAAGAATAAAGAATACATTTGTTGTTGCTTAGAGTATAAACGAATCAAATACGGACACTCAATGATCAAATTGTATCCTTATCTGTTATAATTTTATTTTCGGATACATATACGAATGCGGATAGTCTCAAATACGGATCGGATAGCTCAAATAATTTTCCGGATTCGGATAAACTGGATAATAGTTGATCCATTTACACCCCTAGCTGTATGGGGTCAATTGACTCCCATTAATTAATTTACAATTTTTTTTGTATTTATACATTAATTTTTATATAGTTTAGAGTAAAATGCTATATGTATTGTAAAATTGACACTCATATGTAACATGAAAATTTTATATGATTGACATCTATTCACGTTTAATCTTCATAATTTAGAAGTCTGATTTTGCTCCTGATTCCACAATGATGTAATTGGAGGATTCGTAAAGAAGCTTCCAATGAGCTAATTGTCCCTATTTTCTTCATTTATAATATTTAGAAAATAAATAAATTTATACCAATAAATTTTCAAAATTTCATTTAATACAATAACGATAAATTATTTGGCGTTTTTAGATGAAGTAAACCTCTAAATTGATGGGAATATATTAAGACTTGTCAATTTTTTACTTGTGATCATAACTTCTCAAGTAACCAGGTGAGAAGTGAAATATTTCTTGAGTTTAAAATATTAGAAAGCAAGGAAATGAACACTCACGCATGGCGCATCATGTCATCAACAAGCCTGTATCGGATCGACACGCGGAGCTGCATCATGCTGAGCAGCTGAATGTGCCTGGTTGTACTGTTGCCCTATGCTGGTTATCTGGTACAACCTGGTTATTATTTTCAAATATCCAGGTGTGGATGGAAAATACAGGGATTAGCTTAACTGCCTAAGTAAACAAAACAAAAATATTAATCACGCTACTCAACAATCTCAAATAGATTAACAAGAACAAAAAAAAAAAAATACTGGTACAAAAACAGCGTGCATAATTTGCTTCATGGCTTTGCCATTCATGTCAGCACAAGCAGTGGTAGTAACGGTGCAGACCTCATTTGATAAAATGGATATATATCCATCAAACCTAATTAGTGACTTACTCCTTGAGGTACAAGTAAGTGCTAAGATATGTTGGCCGATAGTTTGATAAATGAACATTTTCCATCAAACCTAATTAGTGACTTACTCCTTGTCGATTTCGAATTTGATGCCATCTCTGGGGACGAAGAGCTCTCCGACGAAGGCGACTGGGATCACGTTTTCCATCAGCTGCGGGTTCTCTGCCAGTTTTCTTGCAAGAGAAGTTCAGGATCCCGAACAATAGATTAGTCGGCGCCTACTGCCTAGCATGAAGTCTTCTCAGTGTTTTGTTTTGAGAAAATTTATTGTGTACCCATGTAAACTTTTAAAATAGTCAAAATTTCCGTAAAAACATCTTAATATCCAACATTGCTATAGAAATTTAACATTCTTTCTTCTATCTCCTTTTATTCATTGAATTTGTCATTTAGACAAATATACTCCTTCATTATAAATAGAGTTGTCCTTTTAAATTAGCAACAAGATTGAATTGAAACAAAAAATAAACATTTTATTTGCTTTCTTTGTCATGATCATGTCACTAATTTAAGACCTAGCCACTCAAGACTAACGAAGGAGACGCTCCTTTTCTTTCTTTGGCATCTCCCTTCTCTCCCTTAATTTCCCTCTCTTTCTAATAATGTACCAAACTATTGACCTTAATAATCATCCAAAACAACTAATTAGCTTTGCAAAGATTCAGTAATTTCTGATGTCAAGCACGGAAACTTTATAAATTACCTCTTAAGAAAGTCACTGAGTAATGAATACTTTATAACGCTTGTTGTCTTAACAATTTCTTTTTTTCATATATAAGGTCTTGTTACAAGTTCTGACAGGTAGTAAATTAAAGGGCTTATTTTCTCATTTGTTCTACGTTAATTCGTGAACTAAAAGAATTTGGGCTATCAATTTAGGTTTCCTTTGTTCTTTTGTATTGTACAGCGTTTTATTATTCCATCCTTCTCCAAATTAACGAAGAAGATAAATTTAATTTGCAATATAATCAACTTCATCATATTCTTATTTTCTGGCAAATTATTCACCTAACAATTGAGACTGTGTGTTGGAACCTGTGGATAATGTCAGATTTATATTTTGTAAGCTTTGCACTTGTACTGGATAATATATAATTCTGTGGATAATGTTAGGTTTCTATTTTGTAAGCTTTGAACTTGTACTGTTATAATTGGGTTCATATGCTTTTACTAGGGCTGTAAATGAGCTGAGTTTGAGCGAGTTACTCCCAACTCGTGCTCAGCTCATTTAGTTAATGAGCTAGTCAACTCGAGTTGGGATGGTAATAACAAGCTGTAAAGCCAACTCAAGTTCAGCTCATTACCAACTCGAGTTGGCTCACAACTCGTTTATAACTCATTTAACCAGTCAATTTTCTTAGTTATAGTTATATACTAATAAGAGTTTATCTAAACACAGACAATTCAAATGATTTAGTAAGAGTTTATATAAACACAAACAATTCAAACATAATTAACAAGACAACTAACAAAACAAACAATCCAAACAGCAGCTTAGGAATCATTTAGAAAGGCATGGAATTTATTGTGACGAATTTTGTGTAACTCGAGTTGTTAATGAGCGAGTTGGGGTATGCTCAAACTCAGCTCATTTATTAAACGAGTTAGCCAACTCGAGTTAGAACTGACTCGAGTTGTAAATGAGCGAGTTAAAGCGAGCAGTTAGCGAGCGAGTTATGAGCGAGTTACGAGTTTGAGCAATTTTGCACAGCCCTACTTTGTACTACTTTGCTTGAATTTTTTAACAAAGCTTGAACTATTTTTAATGCTTAATATATGTTAAATTATTAAATTAGTTAAAAACTAAAAACTGCAATTATTCAAAATTCATATGAATTTCCCATTTTTTTCTGCATATATAATATATTATAACTATATGTCTGTACATAAAAGATAAACTAAAAAATAATAAAAAATGATGCTGTATTTGTATTCAAGATTTTCAGAAAAGATGTGTACGGCGCTAGATACGGTACCTGAATACATGCAGCATAGGGGTGAGTTACAAAATTCAAGTATGAAAAGGAACTTTTTATAGCTCTAAAGATTACACGTAATTGCCCCAAATTAATCAAATCTATCCCCAATGAGAAAACAAATCTAGAGGTACATCCAAAAGACGATCGAATATATCTACTGTAACAAAATTTAAATGTTTTGTGCTTTAATTCAATAGAAACTAGTCTTACAAAATATAAGCTAGGATATTTTATTCACCAAACTACCATAGAGTGCCGTTAATTGTTAAACATCATCAATTTAAGAAAGGAAAACAATTAGAGATGTGATTGTAAACTTCTCCAGTGCTATTCAAAAGATGTGGCGTATCAATCCTTGGTTGCGTCTTGTGCGAACAAAACTCTTTCGAAACCGCGGATCACCTACTCTGGGAGTGCCCGTATGCTCACGTTATGTGGTGGACCCTATTTTTCCTGGCAGAGGCCGGACCAATACCCCAAAACGCAACCAACCATATACAGCTATGGCTACTGCGGCCACCTACTGCGTCGACACAATAGGAAATTGCTTGGGCTGCGGGGCTATGGGCCTTGTGGCGCGAAAGAAATCGGAGGATTTTCAATCATAAATCCATTCCGGTCCTGAGCTTAGCAAGACAAACAATGAACGAGGTGCGACAATGGTTATGGAAACTAGGTGGAGTTTAGAAATAACGTGGGAGCTGTAAATAACTTTTAATTTTTCGTGTTTGTAATACGACCTCTTTGGTCTTGTAAATACTTTTTTAATCTATAAAAAACCGTAAGCTGGCTGGTTGCCATCTTACCCTCAAAAAAGATTGTAAACTTCTCCTATCTAACACGGAGGAATAAGATGAGATCATAAACTCCAACAATATAACAAAAGGGACAACTCCATTTTAAAAAAGAAGAAGATAGAAGCATCTCTTTTTTCTCTTATTCAATTCAATCCAATCCTCTTGTAAATTTCAAGTGACAACTCATATTGAAATGAAGAGATATATTTATTAAATAACAAATTTAATAAATAAAAAAGAATAAAAGAAAAAATATTTAATTTCTATGGAGATATAAAATATTAAGATATTTTTATAGAAAAATTAATTTTTTAGTAAAAGTTGGAGGTCAAGTCATCAAACTATTTAATATCCATAAATTAAGATTCCTCATCTGTGATTTTCTACCTACATAAAAATAGTAAAAAGATTTCAAAAAATATAAAATTTGATTTCCAAGTATATTCTTATATGATAATAATATTGACCGGTTCGGATTTGATTATTTGGACTTTGAAAATAGAGATATGAATCCAATGCACAGACCGATCTGCTCATTGCAATGTACTATAGCCTCACTCAAATAATTTCATGCATACCAAATTCACACAATTCCGTATAAATTCACAAATTCATATATGGACTGAGCTAGCTCACCAGCTCACGAGCGAGCTAAGTCTAGTTCAAACTCGTTAATTATGGACCGAGCTAGTAGTGAACTGGGTCGTTAACAGCTCGGTCCACTAACGAACGAGCTATTAGTGAACAAATTAGATACAAGTTATGATTGATCCACAAGGTACGAGATTTTTTTTTCACCCCTAAATTTAAATATTCGGAAAAAAATTTCCAATAATGATGAATTATTCGGCGTTTCGAATTGAGTGTTTCAAATTTTAGCCCCCATCAATATGTACAGGATATTTATCTAACTGAAATATAACGCAATTAAAAGAGTCAACATCTGAGACGTGAACAAATGTACATAGACAAAATTTGTACAGGTCGCTCTCTATTTTTTTTGCCAATAGTGTTGGGTAAGGACTTTTCATAAATGCACATGTATTCTATATTAAGCATCTACAGAGTGATTTCTTTTAAATTGATAATTTAATGTGTTAATTGCTAATATAATTGCTAGAAATGTACCACAGTTTTTAAATCAGCAAGTTTGCTTTAAAAGTAACTTTTTAGAGCATCTACAATGGTGATTTCTTTAAATTGCTAATCTGATATGTTAATTGCTAATATAATTGCTGGGATGTACCACAGTTTTTAAATTAGCAAGTTTGCTTTAAAAGCAACTCTAATTATGAATTTCTGGGATAGAGTGATTTAGAAATTATGAATCTCTTTAATTGCTAAACTCAGTGACGTGGTCCAAATTAATTGCTAATAAAAGTTTGCTGGAATGGATATGCTCTTAGCGATATTAATTTAAATTTTAGTCATGTATTTAATTGCACAATTAAATTTTAGTCATGTATATATATATATAACCTATCATATTATCTAGAGGAGGGATCGGATTACACCTTTTTTAGTGACACACTTTGACACCTATCATTTTCAAAGTCCAAATAGTCGATCCAAACCATTCAACATGATAGATATATTAAAATGTGCTTGGAGATCAAATTTTACATTTTTTTGAATTTTTTTACTATTTATTAAGATGGTTACAAAATCGTTGTTTTCAGACCATTGAAAAACAGCGATTTTGTAACCATCTTAATAAATAGTAAAAAAATTCAAAAAAATGTAAAATTTGATCTCCAAACACATTTTAATATGGTGATCATGTTGAACGGTTCGGATCGACTGTTTGGATTTTGAAATCACAAAATTGACCTATAAAAAAAACAGTGTTATGATGTGTCACCAAAAAAGGTGTAATTGGATCCCTCCTCTATTATCTATTAAGGAAAAATATATATAATAGATGCCATGATACGATTATCCTGTTATGCCAACATACAAAGGTTCCCAAAATAAAATAAAGGAGAATATTATATAATTATTCAAATCGGAATCCAGTACAAGAGTACTGTGTGTAGAAGTTATTATATAGTAATAGTACGATAGAATATCACCCCATGTCGTGCAAATCTAATTCAATAATTCCATCACGACATAATCCAAGTACTGCGATCAGGGGGTGCAATGATACTCGTTGCCTATTGACATTGAGCATTGCCCCACAAGACATGCACGCTAGCAGATGGTTATATCTAATCTCGTATGTTCTCCTTGCTCTAAAACGATTATTCAACCAAACATATAAAATAGGAGAAATCATACAAGCAAGTCGTAAGAATTTGTTAATCTATTTTCTCATGAGCAGAAACGGAACTCTATCGTTTGGCCAGACCAATGGAAAAAAGAATAAAGGACTCGAGATTGGCCCTGTACAGAAAATTGTTATAGACACGGTTCAAAAACCGTGTACAAAGTATCGACCTATTCATATACGATGCACGCAGACACGGTCGCGGAACCGTATGTCATTATTTTTTTTTAATAGTTTTCTATAGTAGTGAACCGAAAGAATATAAATTGAATTAATTATCAAACTTATTATTTTCGGTTCTGACAAAAAATACTTCAAACTTATTATATGCAGTAGCAGTGCAAGTAACTAACCCTTGTTCTGGTCCCGCTTTATCCCTAATACTGATTGGTAGTTAAATTTTGCTACGTATCTCCACCAATTCGTCACCTTCATATCAAGATCCAAAGAATATCTCTGACAATGTAAAACTTTGTCCCAATAGGGCTGCAAGAAACCCACAAAAGTTTCTCTGCTAACATCTCCCATTTTGTAAAAGTTATATTATACTTTTCGCGTTGACGAGACTAAACCGCTTTACAAAGTGCAGCCACGTGTCCAAGTCTATATCTTGAAACCTCTCTCTGTTTTCCCTCATTTCGTCAACTTTAGTCTCATCTGTCCAAGTCTATATCTTGAAACCTCTCTGTTTTCCCTCATCTCGTCAACTTTAGTCTCATCTGTCCAAGTCTATATCTTGAAATCTCTCTCTGTTTTCCGCTTTACAAAGTCGTTTCCCTGCCCCGCTCACTTGGCAAAAACACTAAAAGAACTCTACTACCAGAAAACAAAGAAAAGCGATCCCGGAGAAATCAAGAAAAGAAAGAAATCTTTCAAAGAATCAAAGTCAAGAGGCGCACGAGGTGGACGTACGATTCTGGAAATGAGGTGGGCATTCTTCAGAAAAGTGTACTCGATCATGGCCATCGAAATGTTACTAACTGTGGTGGTGGTGACATCCATGGTTGTGTTCATTCCAGCTGTCGCTAATTTCTTTGTGTCGACTACTGTTGGTTTCGGGCCTGAGATGTTTATGCTCATTATAATATGTATCGGTATAAGAATTTTTGCTTTTTGATAGTTATTTTAAATTTTCTTACATACAAAGAAGAAATCTTTGTACACAATTTGTGACTTTTTAGTACTCTAATTAGTTGTATTTAGGTTGTTCACATATTATATTCCGGAACATGTTGAATTATTAATTGTTTGAACATCTTTGTACAGTGGGTCTGAGTTGTGCTCCAGACTTCTGGTACCGGTGTCAACCATTTATTTCGTTGATTCTAGGTGTCTCGACAGTGGCTCTTAGGTTCTCAAATTATTATTTTGCCAGTTCGGATGGTGTGGGGTTGTATATTTTCCTGCTCGTTGTTCCCATCATTGGTAATGCCATTTCTTTCCTTTTCCTGTTAATGGTAGTTAAAAAACATTTTATTATTTTCTAATCTTCTAAACTTTTCAACCATTTATTGTTCTTTCTAATTTTTGTATGAAAATCGTTGTACAGTATTATGTTTTATTTGGTGCAATTACCAGTACCACCCGGTAAACCTGCTGCTTCTAGGGTTGTTTACATTGACTATGAGCTTGGCAGTTGGCTTGACATGTGCTTTCACCGAGGGTGAGTAACTTTATCATATCTTAACAATAATTACATTGTTAGATCATGTAATATCATAAGACATTAAATTATTATTTTGTTCTTTTTTGTTCAACTATAATTTTCTCATGTTACTTATGATTTTGTAGGGGAAATAATATTAAAATCCGAGATTCTAACATCGGTCGTAGTCACATGTCTTACTATGTACACATTTTGGGCTGCAATGCGCGGTCTGGACTTCGTTTTTCTGCAACAGTTACTGTATGTTGCTGTTGTGATCATCTTAGTTTGGACTCTTATTCAGGTAACTAGTAAATCATACATCTCATGACCATATAATTAATTATTTACAAAAATGTTGATTGATTTAATTTTCATATGTAGTTTTATATCTCGATTGGAAGGATGTCGCTCACTTTATATGGTGGTTTCGCATGTCTAATCTTCTGTGGCTACATTGTGTTGAATACCGACAATTTGATCAAGAGGTATTCAAACGATGATTACGTATGGGCTCCAGTCGTGATGTATATTGATGTCATCAATTTGTTCTTGTTCATTCTCACGCTGTTTCAGGCATTAGACTCATAGGTGCTGTAGTAATTAAATATTAAAGCATTGTTGTAATTAAAACTATCAAGGAGTTTAGTTAATGCATTGAGATTGTAATCTAAAGCATGGTTTAGTTGAATTAATTATCAGCAGAGCGATTTCTTCAATGTACTATTCTTTTGCTGTGCAGATAATAATATTCGTTTGTTATTAAAAGCACAAGTTAATTTGTTATCATACCAATTTTAAATTAGTTGCAAGTACAACGTTTGATATATGTTATAAGAGTAAAACTTCAAATCCTATCGAATTGACTCCACACGACGAATCCAAACCGTTAAAATTGATCTACTTCACAAGGGATGCATTTACATTTCAAATTATAATTTTTCAAACTCATTTTTGTATGAAGTACGTCAAATGGTAAAAAAACAATGAAGAATGAAAGTATTAAAATTAGCTTATAAACATTCTTTTTTTTTATCGCTTACCTTTATAATAAATTGATCTGAAAATTTATAAATTTAATATGTAAACGCATCACTCGTGAAGTAGATCAGCTTCAACCGTGTGGATTTGTCATTCGAAATAATTTCGTTAGATTTTGGAGTAAGCTCACTTCAATGGATTGACGAGTTTAGGAACACCAAGTTTTACTCATTTTATAATACAAATCCATAGAATAACAGGTCGAACTACAATAGTATGTTATTGTTGACCCCTGAATCTTCAAAGTATCAGACAGACTTCAAATGTGCTGGTATTCAAATTTAGAACAAGTACATCAAACATATATATTAGTAAAATTAACTAATTTCATCAAAGTAGTACGTGTCTTTGAAAATAATCAAGACCTAGGCAGGTGGAATTCGGATCAGTGTCAGTTAAATCCGAGTTGTTCAATGAAAATTTGCACAAATTATAGACTTTAATTAATCCTGCGGTACACTAGCTCTAGACAGGTGGCCATGACCACTCATTTCATTTCAAAGGAAAAGTAAAAGTAACTGCGAGTATAAATTTTTAAAAGAGAAAAACAAGATGACTTTCAAAAGTTAACTAGGTTGGTAACAACATGTACATTTTTTGTCATGTAAAAGTACAACTACATCAGATATCAACGTAGTTTTTGTAATATATACGTCTTTAGAACTCTCTAATTTTAGTTGGAGTGAGGCTATGGTGCTATGCATAGCACCAATGGCTAGTGTACTACGGCTCAATATGGTACTTTTTAAAATTCTAACGGTCGATCCGAACCGTTCAATGTGATATCCATATGAATATGTACTTGCAAACTAAATTTTATATTTTTTCGAATTTTTTTACTATTTTTTTAAATAGGTAGAAAAATCAGTGTTTTTTGAAAATTCTGGACCATTAAAATTCTACCTATCTAAAAAAATAGTAAAAAAATTCAAAAAAATATAAAATTTAGTTTGCAAGTACATATTCATATGGTTATCACATTGAACGGTTCGGATCAACCGTTAGGATTTTAAAAAGTACCATATTGAGCCGTAGTACACTAGTCATCCGTGCTATGCATAGCACCATAGCCTCACTCTTTTAGTTGTACATAACTTATATATAAACTTTTTATGTACAATTCTCCATGCCTCCAAAAGTAATTGTCGATACAATGCGAGGTCTCTGCTAAAGTCATCAAACAATATTTAAGTTTATAATAGTATGAAAATGGCACTCACTGTATTGTCAAACAGAATCATTCCTCACAGGTAGATACACATGAGCCAGACGGATAGTGATCAAACCGTATCCTTATCCGTTATAATTTTTCGGATATAGATACGAATATAGATATTCTCAGATACAAATATGAGTACGGATCAGATATTGGACGAATACGAATACATATATGAATATAATACGGATATCATTCATAAGTTAGATCTAATTCTTTCCAAGAAAATCAGATAAAAAAAAACAAAAAGAGACTTAAACCAACTGCATCAACGATCATGCGGCTTAATCTTCTTCTGAACCAGCTGCATCTTCTGTTTCTGCTTCCTCAGCAATATCATATATATCAATGCTATGAGACCAAAAAATACAAGTAATAAATCATTAGTATGTATATGCAATTTAATAAATCATTTTAGGAACAAAAAGTGCATTTGTTGTTGCTTTGGGTATAAATGGATCGGATATGGATAGTCAGTGATCAAACTGTATCCTTATCTATTATAATTTTTCAGATACAGATACAAATGAGGATAGTGTCTTATACGGATCAGGTAGCTCAGATAATTTTCTGAATTCGGATAAAATTGAATAATATCTAATCCGTTTACACCCCTAACTGTATGGGGTCAATTGACTCCCATTAATATACAATTTTTTTTATTTATATATTATTTTTATATATTTTAGAGTGAAATGCTATCGGTATTGTAGAATTGACTCTCATGTGTAACATGAATTTTTTTTATGATTGATATCCATTCAAGTTTAACGTTCAAAATTTGAAAGTTTGACTTTGCTCTTGATTCCACGTGGATGTAATTGGAGGATTCAGAAAGAAGCTTCCAATGAGCTAATTGTCCCTATTTTCTTCATTTATAATATTTAGAAAAAAAAAAAATTATACCAATAAATTTTCTAAATCTCATTTAATACAATAACGATAAATTATTTGGAGTTTTTACGTGAAATAAACTGCTGAATTGATGGGAATATATTAAGACTTGTCAATTTTTGACTTGTGATCATAACTTCTCAAGTAACCAGATGAGAAGTGAAATATTTCTTGAGTTTAAAATATTAGAAAGCAAGGAAATGAACACTCACGCATGGTTCATCATGTCATCAACAGGAGTCTGAGAAGCCTGTAGCGGATCAACACGTGGAGCTGCATCATGCTGACCAGCTGAATGTGCCTGGTTGTACTGTCGCACTGATGCGATCAAATTGAAAAAGAGAGGAACAAAGGTCCCGCAACCTCCTTCCTTGAACAATATTTTGAAGGAATGAGTCGAATAGAGTGCCCTATGCTGGTTATCTAGTACAACCTAGTTATTATTTTCAAATATCCAGGTGTGGATGGAAAATACAGGGATTAGCTTAACTGCCTAAGTAAACAAAACAAAAATATTAATCACGGTACACAACAATCTCACATAGATTAACAAGAACAAAAAAAAAATTACTGGTACAAAAACAGCGTGCATAACTTGCTTCATGGCTTTGCCATGCATGTCAGCACAAGCAGTGGTAGTAACGGCGCATACCTCCTAATTAGTGACTTACTCCTTGAGGTACAAGCAAGTGCTAAGATATGTTGGCCGATAGTTTGATAAATGAACATTTTCTAGGAATCTATGTAAATCATGTTTCTATTATTAGTTGTTAGATTCAATGGCAAAACGCTTACAGACTTCACAAAACCAGAGGTGGTGTTGTAGAAAAATATTGGTTGGTTGAACTTTTCTCCATGCACATATAGCTGCATAAGCATAGAAGAAATATTATCATTTATCAAGCAACTAAAGTCGAAAAATTGAGAAGTGAAATATTTCTTAGTATCATGACTTATCAACTATTGTAGTTCTAAAAGTAACTTTCACATAAAAAATGAAAACAACAAATTGGCGTGTAATGAAAATGCCAGAAAGAGATTTTATTCACTTACCAGAGGCATGTCAAAAGCTACAAAATTTCCAACAGGTTGTCTAGCAACAAAAACCATCCTTATATTAGACAAGTATATAATTCCCCGTGCTTTCACATGTCCATTTGGAACCCTGCCAATTCAAGGAGAATTATAAACATTCGTATAACAATCCCTCACCATAATTTCTAAAATCCAAGCTTGCAGAGATTACTTCACCTCCTTGAATGGATCATGAAAACTCAGTAAAGCCAAAAGGAAAAAAAAACAGAGAGAGAAGAAGAAAAGAGAACCCCGGGATCTTGTCGATTTCGAGTTCGACGCCATCTCTGGCATGGACGAAGAGCTCTCCGACAAAAGCGACTGGGATCACGTTTTCCATTAGCTGTGGGTTCTCTGCCAGTTTTCTTGCAAGAGAAGTTCAGGATCCCGGACAATAGATTAGTCGGCACCTACTGCCTAGCATGTAGTCTTCTCGGTGTTTTGTTTTTGAGAAAATTTATAGTGTACGTACCCATGTAAACTTTTAAAATAGTCAAAATTTCCGTAAAAACATCTTAATATCCAATATTGCTATAGAAATTTAACATTCTTTCTTCTATCTCCTTTTATTCATTGAATTTGTCATTTAGACAAATATACTCCTTCATTATAAATAGAGTTGTCCTTTTAAATTAGCAACAAGATTGAATTGAAACAAAAAATAAACATTTTATTTGCTTTCTTTGTCATGATCATGTCACTAATTTAAGACCTAGCCACTCAAGACTAACGAAGGAGACGCTCCTTTTCTTTCTTTGGCATCTCCCTTCTCTCCCTTAATTTCCCTCTCTTTCTAATAATGTACCAAACTATTGACCTTAATAATCATCCAAAACAACTAATTAGTTTTGCAAAGTTCAGTAATTTCTAATGTCAAGCACGGAAACTTTATAAATTACCTCTTAAGAAAGTCACTTGAGTAATGAATACTTTATAACGTTTGTTGTCTTAACAATTTCTTTTTTTCATATATATATAAGGTATTGTTACAAGTCTGACAGGTAGTAAATTAAAGGGCTTATTTTCTCATTTGTTCTACATCAATTCATGAACTTAAAGAATTTGGGCTATCAATTTAGGTTTCCTTTGTTCTTTTGTATTGTACAGCGTTTTATTATTCCATCCTTCTCCAAATTAAAGAAGAAGAAAAATTTAATTTGCAATATAATCAACTTCATCATATTCTTATTTTCTGGCAAATTATTCACCTAACAATTGAGACTGTGTGTTGGAACCTGTGGATAATGTCAGATTTATATTTTGTAAGCTTTGCACTTGTACTGGATAATATATAATTCTGTGGATAATGTTAGGTTTCTATTTTGTAAGCTTTGAACTTGTACTGTTATAATTGGGTTCATATGCTTTTACTAGGGCTGTAAATGAGCCGAGTTTGAGCGAGTTACCTCCAACTCGTGCTCAGCTCATTTAGTTAATGAGCTAGTCAACTCGAGTTGGGATGGTAATAACAAGCTGTAAAGCCAACTCAAGTTCAGCTCATTACCAACTCGAGTTTAACCAGTCAATTTTCTTAGTTATAGTTATATACTAATAAGAGTTTATCTAAACACAAACAATTCAAACATAATTAACAAGACAACTAACAAAACAAACAATCCAAATAGCAGTTTATGAATCATTTAGAAAGGCATGATATTTATTGTGACGAATTTTGTGTAACTCGAGTTGTTAATGAACGAGTTGGGGTATGCTCAAACTCAGCTCATTTATTAAACGAGTTAGCTAACTCGAGTTAGAACTGACTCGAGTTGTAAATGAGCGAGTTAAAGCGAGCAGTTAGCGAGAGCTAGTTACGAGTTTGAGCAATTTTGCACAGCCCTACTTTGTACTACTTTGCTTGAATTTTTTAACATAGCTTGAACTATTTTTAATGCTTAATATATGTTAAATTATTAAATTAGTTAAAAACTAAAAACTGCAATTATTCACAATTCATATGCTCTAATAATTTCCCATTTTTTCTGCATATATAATATATCTCCATATCTCCATTCCATTATTAAGCACGTTGGGTGTCCGATCCGCCAACGGCTACGATTGAAAGATGAAATTTCGGATTTAATCTCAGCCCTTCAATCACATAATCTGTCTTCTTTTGATTAAATGCATATGTTTTATGTGTAAAAGTCTAAATTTAGTTAAAAACATACTCACCACACGTACTGCCACACGATACGTTACAAGTAATACCAAGAATTGAGCAAATGAAATTAGCATTAAATATTTATTACCATATCTCTCTCCAGCTTTAATTGGTGCATAAAAAGATTAATTTCCAATTTAGACAGATAGCATATCTTATTTCCGAATTTCCTACCTCTTATTCATTTTTGGAAGATAACAAAAAAGGCATATTATTAATTTATTCTCTAGCAGCTTTTCCATTAATTTAATTGAATTATAACGCAAAAATTGTATATGCACTTACATGCAAAGAATGTTGTTGTATTAAAACTAGGGGTGTAAACGGAGCGAATACGGAGCGGATAATGCTAATACCAAATCTGTATCCGTTTTTCAGTGAGCGGATACGAATACGGATACGGATAGTAAACGGATGTCAAAATCTAAAACCAAATCCACCTTAAACGGATACAGATACGGAGCGGATAATAAACGAATACGAATACGAAACGAATAATTGTCGGATAATTGAGTCATATGAACTTGGGAGTGAAAAATTTGAGACGAGTTCAAAATTAAATTCATTCCTATTTTATTAACCACTAAATTAATTTATTTTTAAACTTTTGATAGCCAATTTCAATAGAACACAAATCTAGACCATATGTCGAAAATGGTGCCGAATGAATTCGACAGATAATCATGTCATCCGATAGATATTATATCGAATATATTGATAAATAAAGAATTTATATTTAGTTTTTATGTCCTGATATCAAAGTATCAAATCCATGTGTTTCCATTTCATGTAAGCCACATAATTAAATACACGAATACTGTCCACAAAAGATCAGAGAGACAGATGGAGTAATGGACACAAGAATACTGGTGTCCGGATTGGTGATGTGCAGTTAATCCCACAAGAAGTAGAGTAATAAAACTGAATTGTATATAGGGCCTTAGATGCTTCAAGCTTTAAATAAAGTAGGGTCACAGGGGCCGCTAGAAAACAAAAGCTTGACACCGGATTCAATTAATTCCGAAACTGCAAACTTCACTTCGGAGCCTTCAATTCTATCCGGATGATCTGGATATCCGATCCGTTTGCCATCCTCGACAAATATCCATATCCATATCCGTATCCGGTACTGTTCACCATAATTCTAAAATTATTTGGATCCGTATCCGCGTATTATCCGATCCGTTTAATTCGGATACGGATAGCAACCGGATTCGGAACGGATAATCCGGCTCCGTTTACACCCTTAATTAAAACAGTCATTTGTTGTTGTTTATTTTATTATTATTTATTATTTGTCTCTCTGTGTTAAATTTTATAATATGTCCCGTTACAACGCATGGGTATGATACTAGTATTATAACTATATGTCTATACATAAAAGATAAACTAAAAAATAATAAAAAAATGATGCTGCATTTGTATTCAAGATTTTCAGAAAAGATGTGTACGGCGCTAGATACGGTACCTGAATCCATGCAGCACAGGGGTGAGTTACAAAATTCAAGTATGAAAAGGAACTTTTTATAGCTCTAAAGATTACACGTAATTGCCCCAAATTAATCAAATCTATCCCAATGAGAAAACAAACCTAGAGGTACATTCAAAAGACGATCGAATATATCTACTGTAACAAAATTTAAATGTTTTGTGCTTTCAATAGAAACTAGTCTTACAAAATTTAAGCTAGGATATTTTATTCACCAAACTACCATAGAGTGCCGTTAATTGTTAAACATCATCAATTTAAGAAAGGAAAACAATTAGAGATGTGATTGTAAACTTCTCCGATCTAACAAAGAGGAATAAGATGAGATCATAAACTCCAACAATATAACAAAAGGGAAAACTCCATTTGGAAAAAAGAAGAATAGAAGCATCTCTTTTTTCTCTCTTATTCAATTCAATCCTCTTGTAAATTTCAAGTGACAACTCATATTGAAATGAAGAGATGTATTTATTTAAATAACAAATTTAATAAATAAAAAAGGATAAAAGAAAAAATATTAAATTTCTATGGAGATATAAAATATTAAGTTTTTTTTATAGAAAAATTGATTTTTTTTAGTAAAGGTTGGAGGTCAAGTCATCAAACTATTTAATATCTATAAATTAGGATTCCTCATCCGTGATTTTCTACCTACATAAAAATAGTAAAAAGATTTCAAAAAATATAAAATTTGATTTCCAAGTATATTCTCATATGATAATAATATTGACCGGTTCGGATTGATTATTTGGACTTTGAAAACGGAGATATGAATCCAATGCACATATCGATCCATGCATTGCAATATACTATAGCCTCACTCAAAATAAATTCATGCATACCAAATTCACACAATTTCGTACAAATTCACAAATTCATATATGGACTGAGCTGGCTCACCAGCTCGCGAGCGAGCTAAGTCCAGCTCAAACTCGTTAATTATGGACAGAGCTAGTGGCGAACTGGCTCATTAACAGCTTGATCTACTAACGAACGAGCTATTAGCGAACAAATTAGATGCAAGTCATGATCGATCCACAAGCTACCAGTTTTTTTTTCACCCCTAAATTTAAATATTCGGAAAAAAAAAAACTTCCAATAATGATGAATTATTCGGCGTTTCGAATTGAGTGTTTCAAATTTTAGCCCCCATCAATATGTACAGGATATTTATCTAACTGAAATATAACGCAATTAAAAGAGTCAACATCTGAGACATGAGTATATAGACAAAATTTGTACAGGTCGCTCTCTATTTTTTTTTGCCAATAATGTTGGGTAAGGACTTTTCATAAATGCACATGTATTCTATATTAGCGGTATTAATTAAAATTTTAGTCATGTATTTAATTGCACAATTAAAAGGTCAATTTTACACTTCTCTTGACAATATTTTTTTATTTGCCTTTTGACTTTTTCAATTCAAATGTTCAATTATTTTCTGCTTTCGGATAGTCCAGAATTTTTTTTAAAATAGTAATTTTATACTTCTCTATAAAATAGTAAAATAATATTTTAAAAATAAAATTTGGTGTCCGAACACATTTTAATACGAAGATCATATTGAGCAGTTAGAATAAGTATAAATACGTAGATAAGTATAAAGTATGTAATGCATAATTGGAGTAAGAAAATAATATAAATGTTTTAACTCTACTCATATAATATAAAATAAAATTTAAAAGATTTACTAATATAAAATAGACTAATTATCATAAAGAGCTCCTCATTTTCTTGATTAACCAACGGAATTTAAAAATAAAAATGCCGAAAGAAGGACACAACGGACAGCTGACCTTGTAATTATGTTCCCAAAAGGGAAGATATTTTTCCGTACTCACTAATAAACTTCCAAAACTCGTGCTCACTAGTCACTACTCACTAATTAACTTGTACGCCTCCCTTTCTTCAAACGAACTTTCACAATTACCGCCTCACCGGATCGCTCATCGCCACATCAATAATTGGTACGCAGTCGTAGAAACGTGCAAGTGAATTTTTTATTTTCTGATTCCATGTTCTCCAGTTTCTTGCACGTTAATGTCACGCCATTATCCTGTTGTGGTCGACCTCTCCGCCATTCACTTCCAGACTTCCTTCCATTCAAATTGAAAGACCTCTCAAGTTTCAAGAAACAGGATAAGTCCATTACTGTTGTTAATATTTGTATGGTTAAATTTTTGGGTGGTGCGTCGATAATATCCGAGGTTCTAAATAGCATTTATAGTGTCATAGCGAGAAGGCTACAAAAAAAGCTATAGCGAATAGTATCGTTATAGCAGAAGTTATGTCACATAGCGTTTTTTTTTTTTTTACATTTCGTATATTCAATATTTGTACTAAATATCAAGATTATCTAAAGTCTCATAGAACAATAAATAACACCAAAGTAATTAAGAAATTATAATATTCATATTGAACCCGTACAAAGCCCAAATTGCGGTTCAAAATATCCATAGTAATATCATAAACTATCGATTTTTTTATTCAAAATATCTTAAGAATCATGATTCATGACATAATTTATTTATTTTTCTATTCAAATTTCAATTTCTATTCCCAATTTCAAATTGATTTATCTGTAGCAAGTAGCAACAAATTTAATTTCGATTTGGGCTTTTTCGGGTTTTTATTTAAAGCCCATATAAATTGCTTAAAAAAATTCATATTGTATAGCGCGCGCTATTTGCGCTACGCTCTATGCGCTATAGCGACCGTAGCTCAATTAGCACATTTTGATGTCATAGCTTAGCGTTTGGAGTCCAAAAACACTATAACAGCGTTATAGCGCGCTATTTAGAACACTAATAATATCTATCACTTTGGTCTTTCTACAGTTCTACTCCTCTCACGTGGCATGGATTAAATATTTTGTTTTAAGAAAATGGAGAAGAACACGAACTCCTTCCCTTTCTTTCTCCTCCCATTTGTGCTTTCTTTCTCCGTGATAAATCATACCGTTCACGCTCTCCATTCCTAGTCTCCTTCTCCCATTTACTCTTATCTCACTCACAACAAACTACAATGGGAGAAGAGGACACCGCCTCCATCTCCATTTCAGATGAGCGCAAGCGCCTCCTCACCCCATCCCCAGCGGATCCTGAATCCGAATCCGAGACCCGACTGGAATCAGAACCCCCACAAGACTACTTCTCCATCGGCTACCTCATCTACTTCACACTCGGCGCGGGGTTCCTCATCCCTTGGAACGCCTTCATCACGGCCGTCGATTACTTCACCTACCTTTATCCTGCGGTCCCTGTCGACCGCGTCTTCTCGGTCTCCTACATGTTCGCTTGCTTCATACCTCTTCTCTTTATCGTTGTGTATGCCCATAAATCCAGCGCCTCGCTCCGGATCAACTCCGGGCTTTCTCTATTCACACTCGCTTTGATAATCGTGCCTGTCATGGATGCGGTATATGTCAAGGGGAGGCAGAGGATGTACCCGGGATATGATGTGACGGTCGCCGCTACGGCACTCTGTGGTGTTGCTGATGCATTGGTGCAGGGAGGGGTAATTGGATCAGCTGGGGAGTTGCCGGAGCGGTACATGCAGGCAACTGTGGCCGGGACAGCCGCATCGGGTGAGAGATTTAGATAGGTGGAAGCCCTCAGGTTTAGGTAGTTGCCAAATGTGACTCACTGATTGTTCAACTGTATCAATCAATTTTTTCCCCAATTTGGTTCATCTAATAATTGAGGTCAGCTTTCATTAATTAAGTGTCAGTTATGTTGCAATTCTACCTCAATTGTGCAACGGAACATAAAAGAAGCTTAACAATCAGGATGGAGGCAGTAAGATCTGGAATCTGGATTGTGCCAGTACGGGTTTTGCAGACCTAAATTGGTTTACTTATTAGGATTATATGCATTAGAATTAAAATGATGTAGTTTTCAGTCATATATCAGACAAAATCAAATCTGGTAATATAGTAGAGACAGATAATTTAAGACTGTAAACAAAAGACACCAGAAAGAGAAGACGTTTATTATAAAAAAGTTTAGTGGAGTCTGTACTTCTAATATTACTGGTTAGTGGCTACTCTGTATTATCTTACATAATTGAATTTCAATGTAACTGGATTTTATCTCACGTTTACTGTCGGAAAGCTCCAAAAAATCACACGTTTCGTGCAAACTGAACAAACTAAGAGGACCTCTACTATGACCTTATAAAACATCAGAAATATTTATGTAGACCTTACTTTCTCAAGGTCTTACAGGATAAGAAAAACAAAACAAAAAAAACAGTTGTCTGGCCACTTTTTGACAAGCTAGGTTTTATTTTAGGGGGTAATGTATGAATATTTTTCCTTTTATTAACCAACTGAATATTATTTTCAGGAGTACTCGTATCAGTTCTACGAGTGATAACAAAAGCTGTTTACCCACATGACCCAGCTGGCTTGAGAAAGAGTGCTATTCTGTACTTCGTTGTTAGCATAGTTATCATGATCATATGTGTAATATGTTACAATGTAGCCGACAAACTTCCAGTGGTACAACACTATAAGAACATCAAATTACAAGCCCAGAAAGAAGAAGGTGATAGAAATACAATGACTGGTACTGCCTGGAGGTCTACTCTTTGGAGCATCATTGGCAGAATCAAGTGGTTTGGTTTTGGGATTTTTCTGATTTATATGGTCACGTTGTCGATTTTCCCAGGGTATATTACTGAGGATGTGCATTCTGAGGCCCTTAAAGACTGGTAAGTAAAAAGTGAAAACCACCAGTAGAGATACATATTTGTACAATACCCAATAGATTAACAATTGCTATCTCTGCCAATAATAATCAAAACCAGCCATGAGTTGATGAGTGTATACCTTTGTCACTGGTATAAAGCAGCTAAATAATGCACCTTTTTGTAATAAACTGCTCCAGTTTGCTTTTTTACCAACACAAGATCACGTGATTTTCTTGAACAATGCCAGGCTTAACCTTTATAAAGACTGAATTCAACAATGTGGGACTAATTTTATCTGAAATATTATTTAACAGGTATCCTATCATTCTCATTGCTGGTTACAACATATTTGATTTGGTCGGCAAAGTCCTTCCTGCATATTACCTACTTGAAAATGCGAATATTGCATTTGCGGGCTGTGTGGCTCGGCTTCTCTTTTACCCCCTTTTCTTGGCATGTTTGCATGGCCCCCAGTTCTTTCGTACTGAGGTACCAGTCACTATTCTCACATGCCTCCTCGGGCTGACCAATGGTTACCTGACAGGTGTTGTTATGATCCTTGCACCAAAAGCTGTACCGATTCAGCATGCTGAGACAGCCGGTATTGCTATAGTGTTGTTTTTGGTGATTGGGCTCGTGTTTGGATCACTTGTTTCTTGGTTTTGGGTTATTTAACTCATTTCAAGTGCTGATATAAGATGCTCTTTTGGGAGCAGTTTCATTAAATGTCAAATTTGGGTTTCTTTATCTATTGACTTTTACATTTCGCAGCGAGAGTAACAACTCTGTTGCTGTTCTTCCATGTAAAGTTGTTCATAGTATTGTTGTTATTTTTAGATTTCTTTATTGAAGTACATGCTCAATTTAGAATTCAGTCTTTCTTATATGATCATCTATCAAGTGGTTTATGAAGTTTTTCTCTCGTTGCAACTTAATATGTTAGTTCAAATGAATCAAATGCTTGTTTCTAAAACTCACGCTCATTATAAAGGAGGACAATATTTTAACCAAAAATAAGTAGCGTGGTTTTTTTGGAGCTGTTTTGAGTTCTAATTAATATGATATGAATAATTAAATCAAATAAAAGAAAATGTCCTATTAACTGTTAACATAGTGATGATTACTAGACCTACGAGTAACATAAGCTGCTAAAAAATATCATACATACCCATAGGCCATAGTAGACTAAAAATACCATGCATATTCTTAATGTATATTCTTAATGAATAAATGATATACCACGTCCATAGAACCAGGGGCGGACCCACAGGGTTCCAAGGGCAGCTGATCCCTTGGATTTTGAATTTTAGTGGAGATTTATCGGTTTTAACTGACTTTGTCTCTTCTGAAATTTTGTTTTTGCCTCCTCTGGACTTTTGATTTGTAATTCAAGTTAAATTTAAGGTTAAAATTGAAATAAATTTGTTGAATTTTGATTGGTAATTAAAATTATAAGTTGAGCATCAGAAATTACAAGTCAAAGTATTGAAAAGTATAAGTTAAAACATTATTTTTTATCGAGTACTCAATTGGTTAATAGATTTAAATCCGATTAAATATTTAAATCCGATTAAATATTTAAATCCGATTTGATATTTTTTACCTCCCCTGATAAAAATCTTGAATTCGCTCCTGCATAGAAAATTTACTAGGCATCTTCTCTTCCCTTTGGCTTGGACATTCGAGCAATATATATATTTTTTTCACCGTTTTCTACAAAGTAATGAAGAAAGAGGCACGTCTGAAAATTCTAAGAAATAAGAGTAGGTAAATTCCATAATTTGGCTCTCAAGAGCCAAGAGATCATATCAAGATTTTTAAGAATTTTCTTTTTGCCTTGGGCATAAAAAGGGCTAAAGTTATCGGGTAAGAATTTTTTCTTTTAAACTTATCCGCAAGGATACGGTAAAAGTTCTTTTCGTGTCCAATACCTATGGAATAATTAATAAATAAAAAGAGAAAGGTTCAATGCCTTCATTTTTTTTAGAAATAAATCTGTTGTTATTTTTGGAAATAACATGAATCTGTTATTTCGATTCCAACCGTTCAAATTTTTTTATGCGCGAAAATCAACAAAGTTTTTCGTACACAAATCTCAACAAAGATCAATGCTTGGGATCGGAATAACAGATTCATGTTATTCCAAAGGATAACAACAGTTTTATCTTCCATTTTTGGTACCTCCATCATGCCTCTATTTTTAGATCACAAAAACTTAAAATTTAAAACTTAAATGTCAATATATGTTAGATATGATCAATATAATTTTTTCTATGCACACATAAAAGATCATTACATTTTAATTTGGTTTAATTAGTACTAAGAGCTTGAAAAAATACACCAATGAAAATAAATTATAGACATTGATTTTTCAATTTAATTTATTCATATAGAGTCAAAAGGTTGTAATTGTTTATGTGCATGTTGAGAAAATAATATAGATCACATCTAAGAGTTTTATTTTGACATAAATATTTAAAAAAAGTTATTAAAAAATTAAAAATTGGAGACATGATGCATGCACAAAAAAATAGAGTCATTTGAACCCAATTAAATATGCTAATTTGTATTATTATTATGAGATAAATTCATACAATATTTTTTATATTTTTTATTTAATAATTTATGAAGACATTTTCTATTATTTATTAATTAGTAGTTTATACTTTAAAAATATGAATCAATAATTTAAATTTTATATTTTGCGATATTACATATAATGTGTTTAATATATTATTTATTTTTGTAATATTTTCAGTTGAATTATATAAAGCTACTAATTTATTTGATAATTATTAATTATTCATTTGTTTACTCTTTAATTTTAACTTATAAGGACATGATACGAGTAAAATTGATACATAATGAATGACAACATAGTGCGAGTAGAACTAGGGTGTGATGTGCTCATCAAACTCTTTGGTGAGCACAACTCTACATAAACTATCCGATTCACTTCAAACGAGATGAATCCAACCGTTGAAACCGATGTACTTTACGAGTGATGCGCGTACATGCAAAATTTTGAATTTTTTGAATATTCATTTAGTCTCAAGTCAAGTGGTCAAAATTGATGAAAAATGAATGATCCAAAATGAAGTTGTTTTAATGCATTCAAAAAATCATCAATTTTGACCACTTGACTTGAGACTAAATGAATTCAAAAAATTCAAAATTTTGCATGTACGCGCATCACTTGTAAAATACATCGGTTTCAACGGTTGGATTCATCTCGTTTGAAGTGAATCCGATAATTTATGTAGAGTTGTGCTCACCAAAGAGTTTGATGAGCACATCACACCCTAGTTCTACTCACATAGTGCAAATAAGATTGCGTTTAGACGAATACAAATACAAAAATATTTTCATCCAGCCCATATCTATTGACACCACTCGATACGAATGATAATTACTGAAAAATGCTCAAGATCTTCATGCGAGCATTCGAGAGCATAAAGAGGTCGAATACCTCATGTCTTTCATGTCTCGCATCTTATATATTTGTTTGTTTTTCAGCCGATATTTTTATTAATATTCAAAATTAATTACAAAATAATAATTATATCCAGCTTAGCTGGGTATTTTTAAAAATATCCAAACCGGCCATTTTTTAGCCGGTTGGATTAAAAATTCGAAATAGCTATTTTTTGGCCGGTCAGCAGGGTTTTTTTTTTTGAAATATTTGTTAGATTATTTTTTTGATGTATAATTATCATAACTATATTAAAATACGCTAAATTACTTGAAATTATGTTAATTACGCTAAATTAGATAGACGATATCTTCACTAAGAAGGCGAAAAACAATGACGAAACTTCAAACGGCCATAAAACGGCGCTCGAGTGTCCGATTTCATCAAATGACCACTTTTCAGAAAGCTTGCGAAAAGATACATGCTTTGATGACCATTTTATCGTTTTTCAAAATTCAGAATTGCCAAAAAACAAAGGGACGAGCCTCAAAACTTGAGTTGAAGTTTCCAATTAAGATTTTCATTTCTATTTTTCGATCTAAGTAGCTCAGTAAATTGGTTATATAATGAACTTGTAGAATACCAGTTTTTACTATTTTTGAAATTTTTTATTATTTTTTATGATTTATGAAATATGGCACAAAATTGGCCTAATTTAGCGCAATTTAGCGTAATTTAGAGTATTTCAGTATAGTTAGCATAATTTAACGTAATTTAGCGTATTTCAGTATAATTAGCATAATTAGAGTAACTCAGCGTAATTTAGTGTAATTTAGAGTAAATTAACGTAAATTAGCGTAATTTTAACATAATTTCAAGTAATTTAGCGTATTATAGTATAATTATGCTAATTATACATCAAAAGAAGTAATCTAACAAATATTTCAAAAAAAAAAAACCTCTTGACTGGCCAAAAATTGACTGGTTTGGGTATTTTTAAAATACTCAGCTAAGTTGGATATAAATAATATTTCGTAATTAATTTTGGATATTAATAAAAATGTCGGGTTTTTCAGAGTGACAAAACAAAGAGAGGCAGTAAGCCTAAGAAATTTCGCCTATCTCTCATCCAATATATAATTTCATCTTTTTTACATGACTCGTACAAAATTCATTCTTTAAATGTTTTTTTTTCTTTTTCAGCGAAATTTTTGAAATCTTTACAGGACAAAATCTGACAATATCTTTCGAACGAGCAAAATTATTATTAGATGTGCATGTAAATCATTGCAATATTTCTCCATGCACATGGAGAAAATGTCAAAAAAAACATCTAATATTTCATCCAGCAATTTGAACTTAAATTTTTTTTAACATTAAATTTTTTGAAAATTGGAGACAGAGAGGTGAAGGTATTTAAATCTTCCTCGACAAGAATTTAACATAAACCCAATGAACCTCAGCTTTTCGGCCCCAAATTCCAAAGTTTGAGTACCCCAGTTTCTCACTCGCTTTTAAATATTAAATAAACTACCAACAATAACAGTTTGGGCTACTCCTGAAAATTTATCGTTTCATTTTTCCAAACCATTCAAAAATGGGGATGTTTTTATGTTTTTCCCACAACTCCACAAATCAGACAGCCCTCTGCCGCAGCTATAGTTAAAAAAGCTAGCAGTTTTGCCTTTTTTTTCTTTTTCCATGCAGTTTCACACAACAATGTACAAAAAGAACCACGCGGTGGCAGAACCGGCCTCTGCATATCAAGTTTCAAATTCCAACTTCATCAACATAACATGTCACATGTAAGGCGGTTGCATTCGAGACGGGCCCATATGTGGTGGGTACCCATTGTCTGACCGTCCCTGTGGAATCCGTTCTCCGCTTTGCCTCTGACCAAAACCAGCTAAATTCTGTACATTTTGAGTTGGATTGAAAGGGCTCCACCACTGCGACTCACCCTCCAGTGGGATCCAAGGCAGCTGCATCGGTCCCTCTCTGCCTGAGGGTGCATACAACCGGTCCATGTGCCTTCCTAAGTTCTGACTGTCAGGTGGACCAGGTCGGTCTCCTGACCCCGCAACGCTGAAGCTGTACAATCCACCCATATCAGCATTGTTGGTAGTAGTAGTAGAGGCAGTGGTAGATACAGATGAAAAGAAAGTAACGCCCCTTGGCCTGACTCTTCGCATTGAGACTAAAGATGGGTTGTTGGCATGCACTGCTGGCTGGTACATGTGCCCTGTAGCAGTACCAGTACTGCCATTGCTCCCTCGAGAATGGTTGGTCCGTACCTCAGCTACTGGTGGTTGGACTATTGCCACTGCTGAGCCTACAGCAGCATTTCCACTGCGTGGAACTGGCACTGGTCTGTAACACTAATTGTCAGAAAATGAATTTTATAACAGAAGAGAAAACAAATGTAACCAAAACATAAAATGCAACCTAGATCACCCAATCAGCGGTAAGATAGGCATCACATGCTGTACTGGACCTAACAGTAACAATGGATCAGAATGGAAATCCAATTTTGGACAACAACATCAGGGTAAGCAAAAGACTGGGTACTCCTAGGACCACCCTGAAAAGAAATATGGATATTTTCTATATTTAAATAATTATTACTAACCCGGCTGGATAGGCAGGTAAAACTGGCATGAGAGGGACTCTGTGCTGGCCCACGGCATCAGTCCTATTATTTGGCATTCTAATTCCAAACTGATGGAGCTGATGCTCAGCTAAAGGAACTGTTGAGACGACCTCAGCAGGGAAGCCATGCGGGTTCATGAGGTCAATACCTGGATGGGTCCCGCTGAAGGCTGGAACCCCCCTGCATTAAAGTAGATTAAGGAAACTGTAAATGTTTGGTTTCTGTTCTCTTCTTTTTTTCATTTGTAGTTTTCTCTATTTCCATTCATTACAGAAAACCAAAAGTAGGCTCATGTTACCAAATCATTTCAGGTCAAAGCTACTGCTGCAATCATAAAAATAAAACCTGTAGTGGAATAGCTGAGTAGTGGATTCATGGATAGGTCGAGTGTCCATAGAAGCAGAGCTGGAGGATGGTGTGTGCATTGAATGCTGAGCCATGTATGGGCAGCCATTTTGTAAGTTGGTGCTGCTTGAGCCAGCTGCGTGGTCCCCACCAATTGAAGAGTTGTTACCCATCATATCATAATCTTTGATTCACACAAGGAAAGAAAACAAACAAGAAATTATAAATCAGAAAATGAATTCATTTGCAATTCCTATGGTAACTTTATACAGTTTTCCTGTGCCCTAGTTTTCCACATCATGTCATCTAATATTGTGGAAATAACATTGGCTGATTCTTGTTAGCAAAAAAAGAAGATAACTTAGATTTAGATTCTTCTTTTTCAAGATTTTTAGATGATTGTGGTTTATTTGTTCCTTTTGGCATGAGTTGAACTCCAGTACAAATATAAAATAATTTTGGCTGACCTTGTAATAGATTAACCGTGAACTTACTCTTGAGCTTTGCTTGGAATTACATTTATTCTAGAGTAACTTGCTCTAAGATTCTTGAAAATTGACACATTATGGACACTGTTCTTCGTCAATCAATATTTTACTTAATCAAAAGGTGCCAGCAACAAAGTAACCCCAGGATGCTATAATTCTCATCTTGCTTTCTACCAGTAAAATGACCCAAACAGAGTACCTACACTTCAAAGGAGATAAAATGTAAAACATGCTTACATGCATATGGTTGATGCTCCTCTTGCCTGAAGAAGAAGCGATAGGGAAAAAAAAAAAAAAAAAAAAACATCAATGGTTGAATCTTCAATCAAATGCAATAAAAAAAACACACAATTTCATTCATACCCTTTTAAGACCTTTTACGCATGTCCCCCTCCAAAGTTCCAAATGTAATATATCATATTTACCCTTCTAAACCACAAAAGCTCTCATTTTACCAATTGTAATCTTTTCCATTTGAACCAACTCCACATCCATAATGTACCTTTTTATCTTTATGATAAATTAAGAAAGGTATTGCTCATGCCTCCTAACCTCCCTTTTTTTCTCCTTAATTTTTATAGACGATTTGAAATAGTATTCACCAGTTCTTAGTCACGAGGGAGTCATTTAGTGTTTAGCCGTTTTAGCGGCGATAAAGCAGTCAATAAACCATAATTCCGACATCTCATATAACATAGTTTTTCTTTTCTTTTTTAAAGATCTATCAATTATGAGTACGATACCAACTATGGTAAATAACAAAACATATCGAGTGAGGCTATGGTGCTATGCATAGCACCAATGGCTAGTGTACTACGGCTCAATATGGTACTTTTTAAAATCCTAACGGTCGATCCGACCGTTAAATGTGATATCCATATGAATATGTACTTGCAAACTAAATTTTATATTTTTTCGAATTTTTTTACTATTTTTTTAGATAGGTAGAAAAATCAGTGTTTTTTGAAAATTCTGGACCATCAAAATTCTACCTATCTGAAAAAATAGTAAAAAAATTTGAAAAAATATAAAATTTAGTTTGCAAGTACATATTCATATGGTTATCACATTGAACGGTCAGATCGACCGTTAGGATTTTAAAAAGTACTATATTGAGCCGTAGTACACTAGTCATCCGTGCTATGCATAGCACCATAGCCTCACTCTTATTAATTGATACTATTGACGTTTGTCATATAACAATGGTGTAGGGAAATAAAAAGACCCTTCAAAGTTTGTTATTCCTTTTTTTAACCCTTCTAACATGGAAAAGAACTTTACTAACTCATAAGGGCCAACAATAACATAATATTTTGCTTGGACTTCAATAATAAGCATAATAGATTCCAACTAAAGAAATCACTGTTGTATTCCCCAATATCAGTAAAACAACCGTAAAAAGGGAGACTTGCATATTTCTTGCTCGAGGACAAAAAAAGTAGGGTGCTGATATTACCATATTTAAAAGCTTGGTAACCCAAGCTCTCCAAAGTACCTCTCTCTTTATCATACCAGTCCCTTTCTCAAGGAGAGATATACAACAAGAGAGCACTAGAGAAATATGTGAGGAAGGCACTGGCATTAGAGAAATTCAAGAAGGAATCACTAGCACAGGAAAAACAGGAAGGAGCACAAGCGCAGGTGAGAAAATATGAGAGTCACGGAGGAAATTCAAGCGAAGGTGTTTGGCTAGGTTTGCTATTCAGTAAAATCATGGTTTAGAGAAAGAGCGAATGGGTATATTACTACATTTATTTAACCAAGCATTATAATTTAGAATTTATAGAGCTTTAATTATTCGCTTGATGATTCTAGGAACTACTACAAATTGGTTATATTTGATAGTTCCAAAATTCTGTCAGATGTGCAAGTTTTGTGGTTTCAGTATTAGATTTGTAGTTCTGTAGAGACAAATATGTATATTTGAGGTTATAGGTGATTAGTATGGACAGCATCCTAAGTAACTGAAGAAGGGAAGAGTTACACAGATTATGTCCTGTTATGCTATGATTCATAATTATTTCTACTTTGTATACATCATGTTCCTGTCTTCCAGGGGCGTATAGATATTTCAAGGTACAACAGGATAGGGGTAATGAAAATGCCCTGTAAAGGTGCTGTAATTTCGTTATCAAACGAAGTGAAAGTGAAGCTTACTCGATCACTGAAGTTATCTGAGTAAATCCACGAATGGGGCACCAATGAAATCCAATTGGCTGAAAAAGCAATTATCAAAAATTAAATTCTATAGCTGGCATTATTATTTTTTTATTGTTCTCTGTTGGCAGGAACTTCAATTGTAAGCCCAATTTTTATTACTTTGAACAGTGAGAAAACAAATAAAAAAACTGAAGAAGAAAAGAAAATTATGAATAACGAAGTGATATCGAATTGAGGTAAGACTTAAATTTTTATAATTTTCAATGAATAACAAATAGACCAGAACCGACGCATAAGCAATCTTATACATTTAATCAAGAAAACCAAAAAACAAAGTGAATTTCTCAACTGTGTTGCTGCTGTTTTGCAGTGTTTAAGTACATGACCATGGGTAATACACAGTAGCATGTACTCGGAAAATTAATGTAGAAAAAATATAATACATAAGAAAGCACAGAAATTGCTGTAATTTAGTACCAGTTCAGCAAATGTGACATCATAAATGTCATCTCCCATCCAATCGAAATCATCTGATGATGAATGGTTGTGATTAGGTCCACTTGCGTAAAGCCATTGGCCTCTCTCCACCTTTCGGCAGTTGGGGCACTGCATCATCCCTTTTGCATTAAATGCCGATCCGATGCAATCTAATAATGCAATAAATGCATGTCAGCAATAATTAAAAAGTAGGTTCACTAAGTGGGACAAATTCTCGAGGATCACATTGCATTTTTGGAGGACTTCAATAGAGCAATTTAATGTTTGAGGTAGTCCAAATGTACATATTCCCTCTTTTTCTGGACTCAAAAGTATAGTTCAAACCCTACAAGATACTTTTTTTACTGATTTATACCAGGCCATGGAATTCATTCCCATGCCATGAACCAAAAATGGAATAATATGTGTTACTAGGAAGTATGTCATAGTACAGCCATGCTTCACAAATTCACCATGATCAAATTCCAAAATCTCGCACTTAACCTTGCCATATGACTGCTTAGAGCTTCCCAGATTTCTACTTGAGAGTATGACAGGAGCTTGACTAGTTTTAATAAGTAGGTAGTTTAACGGAATGTAAGATATACTTTTGAAACGGAAGGGTGTTTATGGACTATTTCTCATTAAGCAAGGGCATATATGCTAGCAAATTGTCTATAGGTTTGTAGTTTATTTTTCTCCGTTGGGTAATTAAAATATAACACCAATTTATTTGGGCACAACAAAGAAATCATTTTTGTTGCTGCACTTTCTCGTCTTAGTCCCCACATTTCTCACTATTTGTCACTATTTAGGGGTTCAAACTGTACCAGCTTGATTCTTTACTGCTGGTGAGATCTTCACTATAATTAAATACTTACTTTTGGAGGTAATTGCTTCAACCATATGAGATACAAGCAAACCGTTACAAACGAAATAGTTTATAGTTTTATAATAAACCAAGTAGAAATAAATGATTTTCAGTTATTCCAGAACCTAACAAACTGATGGATCAAAATCCACTAACATAGAATATCTGGTTCGTATAAATCCAAAAGCATCCATAGACCAAAATTTAACCCCAATTTAACCTATCCAACAACCAATTTTGGCACAAGAAAGAAAAAATGAAAAAAAGAAAGAAACAAGAGGGAGAAACAGAAACTACCGAGGTGAAAGTCGTGGCCACAGTGGAGCTTGGCGACGGATCTGGTGCGTTGATCTCCCACCAGCTCGAGACAGATCGAACAACTTGTCTGAGCCGAAGAATCTCCATTAGCGTTCAGATCCATCATCACCAAATCCACACCTCAATCCTCCCACCAATTCAATTCGATCTGATTGGAATTGCTTGAATTCGTCGCACACGCTACCTGGTGGAACCGAATTCGCAGAGGAATCGGCGATGGAAAACTGAGCCGCTAATGGTAGATTATACAAGCTGTGTATATGAAGAAGCGGCGAGTGGATGGACAATTATAGAGAGAGAGAGAGAGGGAGAGAGAGGGAGCGCAAAGGAAAGGAAGCGCTTTTATTTCTTGTTTTGATGGAGAGATTTCGATTCTATGGTCCGTTCCTCATATGTTTCTTTGCTATATTCCACTCCATTTTCTTGAACACGGACAGAACCAGTTAATGGCAAAAGCAGTTTGTGCAGCATTTCTAATTGCACAAACATATAGTTGATTGTATGAAAGGTAACAATTATACTAACACTTTCACTTATAAATTAATTTTGATACTCAATTTCATAAATAGCATAATGAGGACACAATATAAGGAAGGTAATGGAAATATCCATTATTAAGAGACTGGAGAAAAGTACCCGTTACTGTTTAATTCATTTCTTCACATTTTCATACTTTAAATTTCCTTTCGTTAATGTACGCCTCCCTCTTTTCTTTCATTTTCTCCTTGGACAACCCATGGTCGGAGAGTCTCGATTCCTGTTCACTCGTGTATCATATAATATAAAACGGGTCGTGTCGGAGGCGTTTAGTAACCCGCTACAAATTTACTGAAAAGATCGTATCACAACCAATCTACGAATTAAAGTCCAACGATCGGGTCGGAAATTTGACAAATGGTCAAAGTTGATAAATAGTAACGTCATCAGCAATTCATCGCCGTCTGGTTTTATATCTAGATCCTTTGTGGCGGATAGCGACTACTGAGCACTAAAAAGTATGATGGGATATGACAAATGGGACCCACAGATGGTGTTAGTACATTTAGTCAAATACTGAATTCGAATCACCTAAGGTAACAGAATATTTTCTGTTTGGATCTGAACCGTCCCATAAGAATCACACGACTATTAAAGCGGTCGCACGCGTTCCACTTTGTGTTGGGTTGATCCAGATTCCGATGAGCGCATATCAAAGGTATCTCATATTTTGCGTGACCGATGTGTCCGGTGCCTATTCGGTGATAGCGCAGGGCTAGTATTATTTGAATTTTGAGATTCGTACAGAACGTATTTGAACGGTTGAAGATTTTCCAAAAAGTCATGCAAAATATGAGATATCTCAGAGGTTGCGAATTCGATTCGATCGGACGGTCTTGATCCAAACAGAAATATTTTGTTACCTCAGAGGATATGGATTCGTCAAATACTGGGGTCCACCTTCAGCCGAAGAAATCATTTTTTCATTTTTTTGATGAAAAGAGATCAGATCATGTTTTCAACATTTGTAAGCAAAACGCAACTACTAATACTCCAGTGATCTCCACTGCTTTCTCTGTATGTGGCTGAATTTCTTAGCGTACACCGTAGTCAAAAGAAGTCAACGTATTAGCATATCTTTGCGTATCATTTTTAGAATTTATAAGAAAAAAATGCTTTCTGTCACAAACAAAAGAACAAAATTGAAATTTATTATTTTTTTCCGGGTTTGGGAATTTGCATCTCTATGTCTAGAATGAGATGATTCAGACCGTTCTTTTAATCTGGCACGATTAAAGAAGACCTTACAATCTAAATAGGCACCGGATTAAATTTAGTCCAGCTGAAAGTAAATTTGAACCGTAAAATTGCGAACCTCCTACCGTTCGGTACTACAGAGAATACGGATCCGAGTGGAGATATTGAGAACCTTATATTGTATTGTACATAAATAGATAAATTATACTTCATACATGCCTTTTTTTTTAGTAGTTTGATAGTCCTTGCATTTTCAAAATATTGATTGCTATATTTGGTGTATACTCATTTTGGTGTAATACACCTACTATGCACCACTTTTATTTATTATTCTATTGACCTTTTTGTGATTGGAAAATTCATTTGGTAATTTGACAGTACGCCCCTTTAAAACTCTCTAATTAGTGGGTTTCCTTTAAATTAGAATATCACAGAATCTTTCTATCATTTTTTATGATAATGGAACACTCCAGCAAGTTTTTCATGAACCTTGTATATTACGGTAGGTCATGAAATTTGCACTGCAATGTAGGACTATAGACAGCATGCAATGCATGACCATTTTGAATGCATTTTAGCATAGCTATCAAAATTGAAAATTCAGATTTTGCTTTAAAAAGTTTAGTTAACCAAGATCGTCTCAAAAATCTACATAAATGATGATTATTTCCCTCGTATTAAAAAATAATTGAATTCCTTCCTTTTTCTTTCTTTTATTGGAAAAAGATACATTTCCTCTTTGGTGTAACCGTGCAAGCCAAGTAATTCCTTTGGGTGAAGTACAGCTAAGAGCATTAAATCATTTAAGAAAAATTATACAAATTATCTTTTATCTAATTTTTGGATTAAACATTTTCCCTAATAATTTACTTCCCTTTTTTATGAGCATTAAACACAATTTCTCGTTTATCTATTTTTTGGACAAAACTTTTCACCGTCAGATCAAAATCCGGATCAATCCAGTCCAAGTTGTAATGCACGGAACTCCTTTAATATTTGTACCGATATAGATCCAACGGTCTGAATTTGTTATGTAAAAACTCAATATTTGAATTATTGAGTACGATGTACTTGCTCATCAGGATATTTGTAAATGCTTAGTACTATAACACACTAAGCAATTATTTTCCGATTAAAATTATAAAGAAAAAAGATAATAAACTTTATATTTAATATTCATTTCAATTTAAAACCTGATTTTACTATTATATTATAATATACAAGTATATGGAGTATGGCTAATTTGCTTCCGGAAGCATTTCGGCCGAGGTGCTTACGGGGGCATATCTTGCAATTTGATGTTCAAACAACAAATTCAAACCGTTAGATGTTCAATCTATATTAAAATCTACTTGGAGACCAAAATTTACATTTTTTGGAATTTTTTTACTATTTTTTAAGCTGGATTGAAAACCGCTGTTTTCAATGCTTCAGAAACTTAATAAAAACATTGTCAAAATATTGTAAAATATTCTCCTAGTTTTAAATATTTTTTGCTTGATTTGTAAAATATTGTCAAAATTATTAAGTTAACTAATCCTAAATGGATCTCAATCCTGTCTTAATAGCCCATGTAGTGGCGCCGTAATTTCGTTATAGTTTTTTATACTCAATTTCTATGGCATATGAAAATGATTAATTGCTCTAGAAAAAATTATGAAAGTTTAATTGACTAATACGGTAAAGTAGCATATTGGTAACTATATGAAAATCAATTAAACATTCATAAGAGGAAATTTACATGGAGTTTGAATACTTAAATTTTCATAAACAATTTTATGATTTTTTTTAACCATTTGTTATTCGATTTTTATGTTAGTCAGGTCATGCAAAAAATATATCTCATCTCTCTCTCTCTTTCTTTGCTGTCTCTCTGTTATGACTTATATTAAAATTTGTGCCAATGTTACTTATTTATTACTATTAAAATTTATATTTTTGTAGCATAAGTATAACCAGTCTAAACATTGATCAGTTTGACACTTGTGATTTTTACTGCCTTCCTTTATTTCTTTAGATCTCTTATTTCTCCTTTTCTTTAAAACGCTTGTACATTGTTGTAACGATTACATCACTGATCACTGTAATCATGCAAATATTTTTTAATGAAATTTAAGAACTTGATTCTCATTTTTTTTTTCTCAAATAAAAAAATGTAGTTATAACATTACATGAGATAGTCTAATATCAAAGAGTAACATCTCCGGATAAAGAATATTATTTAGGAATAATTGAATTTACAAAGCTAAACTTCCATCTTAATTTCTTTCAAAAAAAAAAAAAAAAAAACACTACATGAACAGATTTTACAAACTGTCATGAAGACCATTGGATTTTACAAATCACTACCATTTGCCAAAAAAAAATTAACATAAATGTGCATAATCGGATCCGAAATCTGATTTGCTTGCGAAATAGGAGCACAAATTGATGGTGAAATCACTTTGATGTTAACATGAAACTTCAGAAAACGACTCCCAGTCGCTCTCCCTCTAGAATTTTGAGATAATTTGGTATTTTTTTCCTTCTCCAAAATGTTTTTATAAGTTCCCTTGGAGGAATTCCAACAACAAATGATGCACTAATCCTATTTAAACAAAAGCAGTCTTTTCTTAACATAACTTACCTCTCTAGGAGGAGAATGTTTTCAATTTTTCTTTTTACTCTTCATTACTTTTTATTTACCAAATTGTCATCATTTGTAATGTGGTTACAACTATCTAACAATGGATCAGCATCAACACAACTGAACACGCTTGATAGAATCATTAAGATGTCGATCAAATTAAAAAAAAAAAAAAAAAATCGTGTTGCTTTCGAGTATAGGAAATATCTAGATGCAACATGTTACATATACCTATCCAAATAATTGTGCTACAGATATGTTTCAATAATTGTGCCTCTAGCGAGAGATTATTGGTTTTTCTACGAAGCATGGAACAAAATTCTAAGCAAATTACGCATCCCAAATTTCAGTCAATTGAAATGTTACATCAGATTCGTTAACCACTTCTAATAGACGATAAGAGATTAAGAGTACACAATAAATAACCCAAAACTTATAAAAGACAAATCGCCAGTAATAACAAAAAGCAAATATAATTATCTAGCGGCCTGTTCCTTTTTAAGTGTAAATCATAAAAAAAAAAAAATGAACAAAACACTGATCTAGGGGTGTAAACGGATCGGATATTATCCGGATTTATCCGGATCCGAATCCAAAAAGTAGCGGATTCGAATATTCGGATCGGATATTTTCGGATACGGATCCGGATTCGGATAATTTTTTAACGGATACGGATACGGATAATTATCCGTATCCGCATTTTTTTTATTTCGGATATCCGAATATTTTTAAAATAGTTTGGGCCAGTGGCCTGTTAATCTGTTATTCCGACAGCGCAGGGGTGATGTTTTTCTTGTGTTCCCACCTATGGTACGTTGGTACAGATTAGGCCTGTCACCTTGGTCTTAATAAAATTAATTAATTTATGTGCCTCAAACTACACAATTTTAAAATAATGAATTGGCACAATGCCGCTAAAAATAGTGTCTTTTGACTTTGTTTATTTCCCATTACACAATAATGTACTAAAGTAGATACTAAATTACCTAACATTAGCTAATTTTAGAGTTATATTCAATAAGTGTCACCGCTTTTATTGAATGACTTTCTATGTTGGAGTTCTTTTTGGTGACATGGCCAGTAGCTTTTGCTATTGAAAAATTGCATAACAACCTATGTGTGCTATGTACAATTGAATCAAAACGTTTGGTCATATACATTGTAACTAATGAACTAATGTAAAATATTAGATCTAATTTATGAATGAAAAAAGTTAGATTTAGATGTTATTTTTTGCTAGAATGTACAATAGTATTCATTTTTAATTATCCGAATTATAGTGATATCCGTATCCGTTCAAAATCCAATCCGTATCCGTATCCGTATCCGAGACTATCCATATCCGTATCCGTATCCGAAAAATTATAACAAATACGGATACGGTATGACCACTATCCGATCCGTATCCGACCGTTTACACCCCTACACTGATCGTCCTGACAATACTCAAGCTTCCACATCAAGAACTTATTGCATACATTACTAACAAGCAATTACTATAAAATAAATCTACTCTAAAAAATTAGCACGGTTGTACACAAATATGCTTTATGAGATATTCACATAAAAAGAATAAATATCAATAGGATTAATATTACAAACACACAGAAGTTAATAACACATCTAAAACATTAACAAAATATGGTCAAAAATCTCTCAAATGATCCAAACAAATATTAGAGATTTTCACTCAACAAATCCGAGTGCAGCTTCTTCAGTTCCGAGCTTCTGTACATAGACACCAAAACTTAGATGTTTCAAATACCAGAAAATATTCATCATGCTTGAACAATAGAAATTATAAGAAGGCCTACAAAAAAATGAAAATACAACCAATACTAATAATGAGGATAACAACGATATCATAAACCCAACCTAAACAAATCAAGCAAACATAAACTAAAACCCAACTAGGACTGAAAAGTGGCAAGATATTTGGAGCCCGAGTAACAATTTTGATGAGGGACTTGACTTGACAGACTTCTTCATCACTCAAAAAAGCGAACCAAAACTAAGAATTGATCAACAAAACATAAAATGTTCAAGACTAACATTAGAAAGAGAATGAAAGAGATACAAACAGTTGCAATTTAATTATGTTTCTAAAAATGGAAAAGGGCCTAGTAGCCTTTTTTACTCAAAAAAAATAGAAAAGAAAACAGAATGATGTCGTCCCATCAAGCAGTACATAACAACTAGAAGTTCCTGTTGTGTAATAGTTGTAATAGTGGTATGGTGTAATAGTTGTACCATTACAACTATTAACAATGATAGGGGAGACTTGACAACAATATCTATGGTACTATTAGTAATGATAAAGAAGACTTGACGACACTGTATGCAGTGATTACAAAGAATGGCAAGATCCTATTTGGTCTACAATATTTAAATTAATCAATATATACAGATTGAACAATTTCCTATATTGAGAATTTTCAAGAAATATAAATAAAACAGATTTTATTTATACAGCCAACAAAACTTAGCCATATCAAATAACACTTAATGCAGAAGACTGGATAGGGTGCAGTTGTTAAATCATCATAATCATGCTTATGGTGATGATGATGACCATGATGATAATCATAAATAACCACCATGATTTACTTACGTGTCAGTGAGAAGAGGCATGCAAAGTGCCATCTGTAGAGAGGCCTCTCTTAAAGGCCGTAAAGAATTTTCCATGGCCAAGGTGCCATCTGAAAGGAGGTCTCTTTGAAAGGTTGTGAAGTTATCAAGTGCACTTTTAATCTGGTAACTAGGTGTAATATCAACTACACCATGAGGTTGGCGAGAAGGTACACTGTCAGTTGCAACTTTAGCTTCGATACCAGGTCTCTTAGATGACCAAGCTGAGATTGCTTGACCAATCTGACAAAATAAATAAACAAACAAAATGTAATAATAATACTTGTAACAATTTAATATCATTAAATGTGAAGCACTTTTATATAAATAACATCATATATAGGGTGGTAGCCCCACCACAGTTAGATTTAGTTAGTTTACAGAGAGCCAACGGACTTATTTATTTCTTTATTGCTTATATTTTAGGGTTTTTACCCCCATTTGTCTCTAGAAGCCAACCATGAAAAGTAGAGCATATCTTAAAAATAATTTCCTTCCAAGGATAAAAAAAGTCTCAAGTGATAAAATGTAAGGACAAGATAGTAAACTTTAGCCATATATTAAAAAAAAAATACCTACACTTTAATAGAGGTTGATAGGCAATTTGAGAAATTAAAATTTTGATAATACCTGAAAAAGGCCACCTCGAAGAGCCGCAAAGAAAACACCAGAAGAGACCGCAAAGGCAGCTTGGCGGGAAATAGATCCACCCCCCATGCCACTTACAACGGAAAATACTACACCAGAACCAAAACCCGCTACCATACTACAGTAAGGAACAAAGTTATATACATAAATATTAAAAAAGCTTATGTAAGAAAGAAAAGGCAAAAGGGCAACAAAAAAGAAAATCATGTATTTCCATTTCAGGATTTTGGTGCCATCTAGATCGGGTCCTGCGCCTCTTTCAGTATATCTGACCTTATTTAATTTATTGTTCAAGTCATGTTCCGAAATTGCAGGTAAGCTAATAATAATCTGGGTTAATCGAAAGGATTAAGCTTACTTGAGAGGCCAAACTGCATAGGAAGAGGTTATAGAGGATATCTGCCTTAATTGTGCAAAAGATCAATTATAAGCAGTATATTGCTTAATTGGTTTAAGCTGGGATTTCCCTGAACAATTGTGGATACATGAACCCTATGGTCAGTACCAGTTCTTAAAATTGGGCCAACAACAACCAAGCCTTAAGTCCCAAACAAGTTGGGGTAGGCTAGAAATGAAACTCAATCATAATCTTAAAGTCAAGGTAGATAGTAATAAAATAGTAATAAAAATAAGTAATAGTAAAAGTAGTAGTAGTAATACTAATAGTAATAAAGGTATCAATATTAATAGTAATAATACTAATACTAATACTAACTATATTATGCCAAAAAAAATTTAAAAAGCAGCGATTACCGTTCTTGAAGATCCTCTTTGCCTCTGATCCTCCTCATTGAACAAGATATAATTGCATTTGCACCCTCCATTACTGCAAAATTACGAGCATCTACCAAGGGGGAACTTGAAGATACCTATACCAGTAAACATCACATCAGACAAGTTTTATGTGTACTAAAAACTGTGAACCTAATAATTATAAGGTGCAGTTAAACTTAAACATAGGAGCTCCACTAGAATAAGAAACAAATTTTTATAACTTCAAAACATATATAATTTCTTCATAGAACAAAAGGCCATTGAAGTCAAATTAAGTGTTTGAAAGATTTCCTTAATCTTTACATTTCAGCACCATACCAGCATGGTCAGGTACTTAGGTACTGGTATACATAATACTGCACCAATCTCAAAACGCACAAGTTTTGTTCAGTTCATTAATTAAGTTACTATCTGTAATTTTAGTCAAAACCACGAGGTGGATTCACTAAAGCAACATAAAATAATAAATTATATGAAATCCTATGTCTCGTGACCGCTCTATCAGTACCAATGGCAGATCTAAGACGATCCAATGGGGTCAATTGACCCCCATTTAATTTTAAATTTTTTGTATTTATGTTTAATTTTCTATATAATTTAGCGTGAAATGTCATGGTACGGTAAAATTGACCCCCATTCTCCGCATTAAATTTTTATATAATTGACCCCCATAGTTTGAAATTTTTTATATAATTGACTCCATATGTGTTTGACCCCCATTGTTCGAAAGTCTGGCTCCGCCCCTAATCAGTACCAAAATTTGTGGTATCATAAGCAGTAGCATGTAAAACCCCTGATTTAATCAGAAGACACTACTGCTTGAACTTAGTTATGGTGTCACGTTAAAAGTAAGCCCTGCTTGCTAATTTTGCGCGCGGGTCCCACATGTCAGCCTCCCACCACGCACGCACCTCAGAAGCACACAGACACAGAGTGAGTGAGAGAGAGGAATTTACCTGTGATTGAATCTTGAGAGGTTTGAGAAGGGGGAGAGAGGAGAAATCGGGGAGACGAAGGTGGTCGCCGGCGAGGTACGACACGGAAAGAGCCACGACGGCGCTCTGAAAAGCGCCGCTGGCGCCACATACGGTGGCTTCAATGGCCAAAGGCTGCGCCGCCAGCCACGATTTGGTGCCCTTCTCGACCTCTTCGTATTTGGCTTGTACCTGAGCGATCGACCTTAGTATTGGTCTCCTCAGGCGGAGGAGAGAGAAAGGCGGACATGGGAATAGCAGCCCCGCTGGTACCATTGGTGCTTGCTTTGCTTCTGCTTCCATTGGAGAGCACAAGAGCAAGCGCGCCGACTGTCAATCAATTTCAAGAGAGAGAGAGGGCGAGGTAAACACGAAAAATTATGTAATTAGACAAGAGTAGACTTATATTTCTGGAGTGTAACTTTGCGCCAATATATTTCTCGTTATCAATACTTCTAGAAGGGGTTTATAGAATTTATTATTACGAGTGGGAGTATAATTTTTTTTTTTTTTTAACTAAACCCATATCTCTACTTCTAACACAATTGCTCTAAACTAAAAGAATTGCAAATTTGCCATGTTACTTAAATTTCTGAAAACTATATAGAAAAATATGGTATGATCGCATTTATTAAGAACGTATGTATTGAGATTTTAAAAATAATATTACAATATTATAAAAATGGTTTTTTTTTTCTTTCACATAAAATGAGGACATTAAATTTCAAACTTGTAATATTTTAAAAAAAAAATGATATTGTTGGTTTCTTTTCATAAACTTTGGATAAACAGAAACAATTCCGTGAAGTAGAGGTTATATACTTCTCTGAGGAAGTATTTACGACTCATGTGAGAAGTGGTGATTCACGGGACCAGTATCCTCTGTAGTACTGTACAGAACAGTAAATCACTTTACGGTCCAGATTTACTCTCAGTCGGTGTCTATTCGGGAGATTGGAGGGGGCAGTATTATTTGTACTTTGAGATTCGTGCAAAGTTAAAAAGAAATGATCCGGATCGTCACTGTATTTTCTGTGGTTCGGAGAAGATACGAATTCGTGATTCACGTGGGCTATGAACTTCCCGCAACTGATGGATATAAACGTGAATACGAATTGAAATAGCTGAGGCCTGAGAGTGATGACTTGTGACGGGGAGAGTTCCAACGGAACTTCTACAACGCCGTCTCTTTGCTCCCATGAGGGGTTCAGATTTCAACTTAAAAAGTTTTGACTTTCGAGTTTGAATTCAGCTCGTCTCGTCAGATCATAAAGATTCGTAAAGATTTTAATGGAACGGTCAAACTCAAATTTTGAGTTACTTTATCGAATTCGAATTTCCCATGATGCTGGTAAAACATTTTGATTTGTAATTTAAAATATACAGAAAAAAAAAATTGAATAATTTTTTTGATCTTTTCTCAATTTCGAACTTTTTTTTTTGCAAAAGAATCTGAGTTTATAAATGTGCATTTAACCTTATAAATTGGTTGAGTATGAAGCTATATGTAATTTGAGAATTATTTAATATTTCATTCAAGAACTATTCGTTACAAATTATGGGATATAAATTGGTTAAGTATGAAACTACATGTAATTTAAAAGTTATTTAATATTTCATTCAAGTACTACACGTTAAAAAACTATAGGATATTCAAATTGTGAGATAAAAAAATTATACTAAATCATAATTATTATATTTGATAGAGATATTGTTTATCTCACATCATGGATGTTAGATGTAAAAATAAGAAAAGAGGTTAAACGATTTTTAGGATCAAAATAAATGGTGTATTTGCATTGACAAAATAATAACTCCCAATTAATATTTAAGGCCTTGTATGAGATAGATACTGGGAAGCAAGATATGGATAAATTATGTTGGTATAATTGTAAGATATAGAGTAAACAAATTTATTAGATTGAGAATTTAATAATTGCTAACTCATGATTAAAAATTTGATGACCTTTTCAGAAGGATTTGCTTTTTTTAAGTAAATTCATAATAACACTTACTTTTTTTCTTGGTGAATATTATGGGGTTAAGCTTGGGGGCTGGGTGGCGTGCATATGCCCTATATTTTCATTCTTCTATGTTAAACCACAATTGCTTGACTAATTTGTGCACATCCAACTAAATTGACGACCCAAGCGAAGAAAATAACTCTCATTTAATATTCAGGGAACTTTTGCGTAACGTATACGGTGCCTAATCGGGGATAGCGCGAGGTAGGGCTGCAAACGAATCGAATCAAATCAAACTTATTCAGTTTGAGTTTGGTTTGAATTAGTTTCGAACTAAATTTGATTTGAATTAATTTCGAACAAACTCAATTTTGAATTGAATTTTTTATGAAGTCAATTTCGAACTTTTACGAACTTTGTTACGACTTACGAGTTACGACTTATGGGTGAACCATAGTTCGAAATTACAACACTTCAATAAAAAATTAAAAACTCAGACACTCTGAATTCTAATTACACAGTACACCAAAGTTTATATAAAAGTTCATTACAAATACTAAAATTTATATCAAACACCAAAGTTTAGTACAATCAATCAAAGTTCAGTACAATCACAGTATCCAAAGTTTTCCAAATAGCCAACAAGAGCAACATCACGAAAGTATTCAAAGTACAATTTAAATATCAATGGAAATATAAAACAATCACCAAAGTCTTAGAATTATAACAAATCCAAATATTATCATAAATAAAACATTAAAGTTTATTATAACTAGGCACTAGCTACTGAAAAACCATTCTAAAAAACTCTCACGGTATCTAAAGCTTCAGCCATATTTCGCTTCATTAAACTAACTACTGAACATCTACAAATTACTTTATAGATGCAGTAGCAAGGTTTTCAACATCCCACACTGGGCGGCCTTATGTTTTCATCAGCGAAGATAAGTCATCAGCGGAAATCAATGGTTCACGTTAATTTGAGATTCGAACTAAAATAGTTTGCAAACCTATATCGAACGAACCAGGTCCAGTTTGAGTTTTGGTTTGAATTAATATCGAACTAAGTTTAGTTTGAATTAATATCGAACTAAGTTTGATTTGAATTAATTTCGAACGAACTCAATTTTGAATCGAATTTTTTACGAACTTTTTCGAATCAAAGTCGAATCGAATCACGAACTATGAATTTTTTGTACAGCCCTAGCGCGAGGGCAGTATTATTTGTGCTTTGGGATTCATGCAGAACCTATTTCCAAAAAAACATTCAAAGTTTGAGATATCTCAGAGGATGCGAATTCCAAGTTATGTTGGTATGAATGTAGTTATCTATGAAATTTTTACATTGCACTGGATAAGTTTTAAACATGAAAATAATAATTAGCACAATTACTAGGAATAACGACCAATTTTTTTTTTTTTTTTACTTAGGTTGAATTAAAACACAAATTCTTTAACCGTACACTTCTATATGCAATAGATGCCTGGAATATGGTTAAGTTTATGAACTTGAACAACCCATTAATATGCGAAACATTAATTTTTAACTGACAAAAATAATAACGATAACAACATCAATCAGGCCCAATATTCCCAACATTTACGGTACATAAACTACTTCTCTCTGTTTTTTTTTTCTTTTTTTAAGTAAAAGTTGAAAATCAAGTCACTCAATTATTTAATATTCACAAAAAATTAATTTTTCAGATTAAAAACTTATAATTTCTCACACGAACATCATTACCATTGAACGGTTGATGAAGCACTAAATGATGGATACAATTTGAACTTGCATGAAAGATATGAAACGTTGCCAACAGGGGCGGACCCAGGAATTTGATCAGGGGTAAGCACAATGAAAAAATCAAAGCAGCGGACTGGGCCAATAAATAAATTAGAGCAGCAAATCTGTTATTCTGGCCAGGGGTAGGCACAGGAATAAAAATACACTGGGTCTAAAAAAAAATTTTAAATCCAGAGGTAGACAATTGCCTACCCTGATGCCTTTATAGGTCCGCCCCTGGTTGCCAATGATATAAATTATTTTTTCCTACAAAAAGGTTCAAAGGAAATTATGATTGGATTGTTTTGGAGATGACCGTCACATTTCATGTAATAAAGAAATTTCACAAACAGGAAAGGTAGACTCAAATTACAAACAACTAAAAACAACGTGAAATTTAATAAACTAATTTGAGTCCGGCTATCAAGCTGATTTATTTTATGAGTTATATATTTACATGCAAAATTTATATTTTTGAATTGTTTTAGTACCAAGTCAAGTTGTCAAAAAATGATGAAAAATAAATACATTAAAATTAATTAAAAAAAAACTCCCACATTTGACCGCTTGACTTGATACTAAATAAATTCGATAAATTATAAATTTTGCATGTAAGTGCTTCACTAATGAAGTAGGTCGGTTTGAATTTGTTTTTTGAAGTCAATTCGGTAAATTTTAAAATTAGTAATATTCTTATTTGAAGAGTTACAATCCAATGCTTGCATAAAATTTTAGATAATTCCAATTTATTTTAGAAAGAATGTTAAATTAATGCCGATGCTCAGCTCTATTCGAATTTACACTCCTTGATTTTATTTAATTTATTTGTATTATTCGTTTCTTTCATATAATGTGCTTATGTGCAGTAGAGTTGTTTAACAAATGGCATTTACTTGTCAGATTTCTAACAAGGAGTAACTATTCACAAACTTTGAGACATCGTTTCTGTTGTGAAAAAATATCTATATGGGTCCCTTGCTTTGAGAGTCCGACTCTGCTGCTTTTCCGAGAGAAAAATAGGAATTTGTTTTTTCAGATCTAATCATTTAAGTTCGTCGAGATTTGTGCATAAAAAAGTTTCTTCATCAAGATACGCAAATGGAAAAATTTGAATGGTTGGATCCGGAAAAGCAGGTTCCTGTTTTTCTTTCGGAAAAACACCTGAGTTCGATTCACATCGTTTGTGTTGTGGTAAATATCTATATCGGTCCCTTGCTTTAAAATTATTTTACCTTTTTTTTTTTCTTTTGTTCATTTTGTTAGTTCATATTATGTTGGTTTTGTTATTAGTTGTTTAGCGTTGTAATTTGGTGATTGAATTAAATCAAATTGATGAATTCCGCACATACTTGTATTTTTTTAGTTCATATTTTTTTTTGTTAGTTCATTTTGTTAGTTCATATTTTTTTTTTTGCTCTTAAATTATAAGGATAAAACATTTTAAAGGTTGTGGGGTTGATGAATTCCGCACATATAACTTGTATTTTCAAACTTCTAAGTTAAAGCACTAGGTCATGCCCGATGTGTGTCTATTCAACTACATTGAGTGTCAATAACTTAATACATTAACGAATAAAATGTTAAGAAATATAATACTTTAAAAATAACAACAGTAAATATTACACAAATTATACTTTATCGTGTTGAATTTTATAGATTTTCTCAGACATCTTAATACGTTAATGAGTAAAATGTTACGAAATATAATAATTTAAAATATAACGTTCTTTACTAGAATGATTTGGCATTGTTAAAGATTCTTGGTTTTAGGAATTTATATGGAGCATTCATGCAAAATTTTAAATTGATCACACTATTTACATGAAAAAGTATAAATTTTATGTGATTATACACACACTAATTGTTAACTCGTGACGAAAAATTTGATGATCCTTTTATAAGGATTCTTTTCGAAATTCATAAGTTCATTATTACTCTCTTTTTCATAGTGAAAGAGGGTGTATCACAACATTTACATGAAAAAAGTATAAATTTTATGTGATTGTGCACTAATTGTTAACTAAAAATGTGATGACCCTTTTATAAGGATTTTTTTTAATTCATAAGAACACTGTTACTCAATTTAAAAACATTGTTACTCTCTTTTTCTTGGTGAAAAAGGTGTCGGTTGATCACAACATTTAAATGCAAAGGTATAAATTTTACGTGATTATATACACGCTAATTATTGTTAACTCCTGACTAAAAATGTGATGATTTTTTTATAAGGATTTTTTTTTTGAAATTCATAAGAAATTTGTTACTCTCTTTTTTCTTGGTGAAAGAGGGTGTCGGGGCCCACATATATGGCCTATAATTTCAGGCTTCTATATTAAACCAGAATTACTTGCTTAATGTGTGTACATTCAATTACATTGACGACTTGAGCCGAGAAAATAACTCCTGATTAATATTTAGGGCCTTCGAATTCGTATCATCTGCGGAGTCTTAATGTGCGGAGTCCTGCGGAGCTTTTAATCTGGTCCGTTTGTTCTGATCGGAAGGGACCAGACCAGATCTTGCCTGAATTGAAAAAAAAAACAAAAAATTTCGACCTGATAAGATCTGATCTGGTCCGTCCGATCAAAACGAATGGATCAGATTAAAAGCTCCGCATAGGATACTCCGCAGAGGATACTAGTCCGGCCAGATATATGCATAAGCTATGTTGTATAATATTTTTTTTTTAGAGGAATGTTGTATAAATATTAGATATAGCCATATAGGATGTGCTGAGGAGGGTGCAGCTATTGACCGAGCATTTTTGGCTTCGTGCAGTTCTGAATGAGAAAGTTCTATTTAAGACCATTTAGTCATTGCTGCTATATGGTCATCTTTATGGCACTTCTTAAATTGGTCGTAATATTTATTTTATTTTATAAACATGATTTTCTGATGTTATGTTATTCTAGTTTTAATGAGAAAAATCATTAAATCAAACAAAATATCATGAATTTTTTAAACATTATTAAAACGGGCAAGAAAACATCTATTCTAATAATGAAAACATTTTTTTAAATATTATTTTTTAAACATTATTTTTAAACATTATTAGACAAATATTATTAGACGAATATTTAACATAACAATGAAAACATCTATTCTAACAATTGAATTTAAATCTTTATTTTATAAAAGATCTAAATATCTAAGACCAAATAAATAATTATTTAGAGAAATAGATAATACATATTCTCTAATTGAGTAAAATGATGTAATACCTTCGTAGATGCGTTTGTATTTATTCAATAAAAAGCAAATAATAAGAAAAAAGATTCATAACTAAAACATATAGAATTTGTACATTAATAAGTTTATAATTGTTTAAATATACGTAATGAAATATAAAAAATGATAAATAGCTAAATTTTTTTCTGTCTTTTTTTTTTATCAATATGACAATATAATTTTATTCTTAAATATCTAATTATCTTTATGTAAAAAAAATATCCGAAAAAGTTAGATAAAAGAGATAAATTCAATTTGAGTTGTCTACTGTTGACTGATAACATAAAAATAAAAAATGTGTGAATATTTTGAAGAAGCAACAAATGTTGAATCCAATTTGTATTTGACCACAACTAATACAGTTACGTCCGTGCCTAATAAACGTCAAAAATATGCATCCCTTGCCTATTTGACCCAGCTACCTTGTAAACAACGCTCCGCGCCTTGACTTGTTGACCCATACCTTGAACGCTTACCTTTGTATACTTTGACTTTACTTGGCTATGCATCTCTTTCTAGTTACGCATTCGGCTAAAAGAGTGTGTTTAAAATTGCATCAAAGATTTGAACGTTGCCAGTGTTATAAATTAGGGTTAATTTTCTATATACCTTCAAAGACTTTTTTAATTTCTTATTTACCCTTACACTCTATATTATATTCAATATATCCCTTAACTCTCTTTACCTTTTCTTATTTACCCATACAACTAAAAATTCATACTTAAGTATTGTCAGAATTGTAATTTTCCTATTATACCCTCCTCTTTTATCTTGATTCCTTTGACAAACTTAATATGCGCTACTGCAACATAGAAATGAGAAAGGCTAAACTGTTGAGCAATGCTATCCAATGCTCTAAGTAATGTATCTCTGGTTTACAGAGGATGAATGATCTGCACTTGAAGGGGCACCTCGTGTGAAGTCCCTGATAAGGCTGAAGCTCTCTTTGACTAATTTCTTGGAGCCTCTATCTGTCCACTTCGAAGCAAGGTGTCAAGCTTTTGACTCAACATCAGCCAAGCCATGAGAGAAGAAGAATGGAAAATCGCACTTGTTCTTGCTTAGTTAAGAGGGTCTTTCGTCCTTTTTTAGCGAGCATTTTCCAATTTGAGAGGAATCACAATTGGTCTTGCTTGGTGAAGAGGGTCCTTTCTTAAAATTTGGTGAAAATTGTGGAACAGAAGCGAACTTCTGAGAGATTTTCTGGTGCATGGAGTACGATCCCTTAGACAATAGTGATGAATTTTCTTCGCCCTTTCTTATAATTTTTATTTCTTGTGATTGATTTTGGGTCTTTCTATAATTTGAAGTTGCGAGCTTTGTTTGTCGATTTTGATTAATGGAGGCAATTCAAAAAAAGTTAAAAAGTTTGAAATTAAAACCTGCTTACAAACAAAAAAATATAATTGTCAAGACATTTGAGCTTAAAAGGAGAGAAATTTAAATCAAAAACAAAGGAAATCAAAAGATTACAAGCAAAATAAAAAAAAATCAGCAAACAAGAAAAAAAAAAAACAGAAAAGAAAGACCAGTAAAAAGCAGCAGTAGAAAAATCAGTAGGTGTGATCAGATTTTTTGAGAGGAGAGCGAATGATCTGGAACTAAAATCTTCAAGCGACTGAATATGTCACGTTTCGCAGCTCCTTGCTTTCAAAAAGTAATTTTGTTAATAGGAATTCAATCTTTTATCTTTTTATCTTTTATCTTTTATCTTTTATCTTCGAGCGACTCAATCTGCTCTACTATCAAATTTTTAATTGAAATTTACGAAGGGGTAATTTTGTCTTTATTATTTTATTCAGAGATTTAATTATGATTAACTTCAAAATTATTGTGTAATGAGCAAATAAGAAATAAAAGAAGAATTTAAATGACATATTAAATATAACAAAGAATAGAGGAGTAAATAAGAAATTAAAGAATTCTCTAAGAGTACATGAGAAATTAACCCTTTTTAATAAATTCGCCCCCATTGTACAAAAAAATACCTGGGCTGGGCATGCTCGCGTGTTCTAGTTCCGATGGACAAATATTGAACATGGATATATATTTTATAAAGTAATTTACAAAAAATCCTTGATCACTGGACAAATCGACGAGGAAAAAGTTACGGCCGAGTAACTCTTTAACATCAAAATAGTGATTTTCGTGGGAATTGAAAAGTAAACCAGATTAAAATTTAATTTATTCGGTGGGTTCAATTTCATATCTATACAAACTTAACACAATTTTAACTAGACCGATTTAACTCAATTTAAATCGATTAATAAACGCCACTATCCGAAAATAACTAAATATTACGATAGTCATCAATGAATAACAATACAATACGTAACAAATTTTTAATGAAAATTAATATCCAATGTAAATACAAATAAAAAAATACTTTTTAACTAATATGCACTCCAAAATACAAACAAGGGTTCAAATGCCTCCATTTTTTGTGCCGAAATTTTTAAATGTAGCACACCTCAAAAAAAAATATATCAAAACGGCACTGTTTGGCAGGAATTCTAAATTTAGCACGGCCGCAGATCGGCTGAGCGGCCCCATTTTTTTTTTTTTTAAGATTTGAGAGATAAAAATTCGAATTTTGTTTTTAATATCTGTTAGTTAGATTACTTTTTTTGATGTATCCGAAATTTTTTTAATTAATACTAAAATACGCTAAATTACTTGAAATTATATTGATTTATGCTGAATTACACTAAATTAATTGAAATTACAATAATTATGTAGAATTATGCTAAAATACGGTAAATTACGCTAAATTACGTATGAATTGGGATGATATCTTCACTGAGAAGGCGAAAACGACGACGAAACTTTAAACGGCCATAAAACGGCGCTCGAGTGTCCGATTTCAGAAAATGACCACTTTTCGGAAAGCTTGTGAAAATGCGCATGCGTCCGAACTAGCTTTGCTAGATTTCCAAATTCAGAATCGCAAAAAAACAAAGGGAAGAGCCTCAAAACTTCAGTTGAAGTTTCCGATTAAGATTTTCATTTCTATTCTCCAATCTACGTAGCTCAGTAAATTAGTTATATAATGAACTTGTAGAATACCAATTTTTATTATTTTTATTATTTTTTTACTATTTTTTATGATTTATGAAAGATGGCACAAAATCGGTCCAATTCATACGTAATTTAGCGTAATTTACCGTATTTTAGCATAATTCTACATAATTATTGTAATTTCAATTAATTTAGTGTAATTCAGCATAAATCAATATAATTCAAGTAATTTAGCGTATTTTAGCATTAATTAAAAAAATTTCGGATACATAAAAAAAAGTAATTTAACTAACAAATATTAAAAACAAAATTCGAATTTTTATCTCTCAAATCTTAAAAAAAAAAAAAAAAAAATGGGGCCGCTCAGCCGATCTGCGGCCCCGGGGTCCGCTCAGCCAATCTGCGGTCCCCAGTAAATGGGGCCGCTCAGCCGATCTGTGGCCGTGCTAAATTTGGAATTCCTGTCCAACGGTGCCGTTTTGGTATATTTTTTTTTGAGGTGTGCTACATTTAAAAAAAACAGTTTTTTGTGCTTCCACCGTGCCTCTATTTTTAAAAACTTTAATAAATCAAAATTTAAAACTTAAAAGTCAAAAGAAAATCGTTAGATATGATCTACATCATTTTATCTATGCATATGTAAAAAATTATAACATTTTAATTTTGTTTTGGTTGTCATCAAGAGCTTGCAAAAAAACATACTAATGTGGATAATTTCTTGACGTTGATTTTTCAACTTATTGATTCACATAAAAACAAAATTAAAATGTGATAATTTTTTATGACCAAATAGAGAAAATAACATAGATCACATCCAACGGTTTTTATTTTGACTTTTAAGTTGCAAATTTTGAGTTATTAAAGTATTTAAAAATGGAGGCATTTGAACCCTCCTCAAAAATATACTTTGTTAACTGACATACACTGTAAAATACAAATAAAAAAATATACATTTCTAAGATATCTTCCGGAAAAGGAAATTACCTAGATTTTTTAGGAGCTGATATGAAACAACAAAATTTGTTATTGACACAACACTATTAAAATTTGTAGTCGATGAACAATGAGAGACGTTACTTTCGGGTCTTTAATTTTTAAAAACAAATTCACACTATATTAAATAAAAGTTATTTACAATTATATTTTTTTAACATTCTTATTAAAAAAATTTATGTATATGTTATAAATTAAAATAATAAGAACCGCAATATAATTTTATAGTGGATAAATTTCATTAGAGGTCACTAAATTTTGTCATTTGTCACGAATTAGTCACTCAACTTTAATTTGTCCCTCCATAACCACTAAACTTTTAATTTGTTCAAATCAAGTTACCTTATAATTTTTCCGTCCAAAATATTAACTGAATATTCTCATTCTGTCCAAAACACTAACGGAAAAGTTATATTTTATTATTTTTTGGAATGGAAAAGTTATATGGTGACTTGATTGGGACAAATTAAAAGTTCAGTGGCTATGGAGGGACAAATCAAAATTGAGTGACTAATTTGTGACAATGGACAAAATTTAGTGACTTCAAGCGAAATTTACCATTTTACAGTTGGTAATTTCCAGTGTTCTAAATAGCGCGCTATAGCGTTTTTGGACCCCAAACGCTACGCTACGACATCAAAATGCGCTATTTGCACTATGGCCGCTACAGCGCTATTTGCGCTATACAATATGGATTTTTTTTATTTTTTATTTTTAAGCAATTTATATGGGTTTTAAATAAAGATAAAAAAAATCTCAAACCGAAATTGAATTTGTTGCTACTTGCTACAAATAAATCAATTTGAAATTGGGAATAGAAATAGAAATTTGAATAGAAAAAAAGTCCAAACCGGAATTAAAATTTGAATAGAAAAAAAAATAGATTATGTCATGAATCATGATACTTAAGATATTTTTAATAGAAAAAATCGATAGTTTATGATATTACTATGGATATTTTGAACCGCAATTTGGACTTTGTACGGGTTCAATATGAATATTATAATTTCTTAATTACTTTGGTGTTATTTATTGTTCTATGAGACCTTAGATAATGTTGATATTTAGTACAAATATTGAATATACGAAATGTAAAACAAAAAAAACGCTATTTGGAATAGCTTCTGCTATAGCGACGCTATTCGCTATAGCTTTTTTTTTAGTCTTCCCGCTACGACGCTATAAACGCTATTTAGAACCTTGGTAATTTCTCCTTAATTTCTTTATTATATATTGTGCAATAACGGTTTCATTGGTTATGTAAAGTAAATTTGTATATTAATGAATAAATTATTGTATTTTTGTCGGTTCTAAGAAAAATATAATTATGGTCTGTAACATTACATCTGAGACATAAAAGTATCAACCATATATGATAATTTGCATTCAGCCTTTGATTTTCTAAATGAAGAATGAACATATAATGATAAAATTGTTGACACTAATAAAGAGAGAACTTTTAAATAAAAACTATTAATGAAAGATAAAGCTGTCCACATAATTTAAATTTTTTAAAATGTTGTATTCATAACAGAAATATTTGTGCTAATGTCACCACGACGGTTATGTGATTAGTCACATTGTGATTTGAATTACATGTTGTGTCGTGATTAAATCAGATTTTTACGTGTTGTAATTAAATTAAAGACAGTTAGGTATGTTAATTACGCCATGGCTAAGATATGTTGTGATCACACGCGATGTGTCTAAATGTGATTGATCATGTTTGATCACATTTAATTATTATTTTCATAATTTAAGTTTCATCATTCGATCAAGATCTAACTGTCACGTTAAGAAAATTTTATAATAAAATTTAAATCATTTGTTAAATTAGAATGGTTAAAACGGAATCGAAATTTGATCGACGAGTGCGGAATGGGAAATTAAAACAAGTTAAATGGGTTTATATTGAATTTTAGAATTATTCGGACCATTGATCCATCCTAGCACGAATCGCGAAGCACCCTCTTGATAAACCCTAACCCCTCTCTCTTCTCCCTTGTGTGGCTGGCCAAAGAGAAAGAAAGAGAAAGAAAGAGAAAGAGAGAGAGAGAGGGAAGAAAAGAGAGAGAGAGAGCTCCAAAATCCCGTCGGGTTGCGCCACCGTCCGGGAAATCGAGGGTGAAACCGAGAAGGCAGCCGTAGATCTCTCCTATTCCTTCTGTCGGTAATTTCTCTTTTCCCCTCTTCGTCTGAAAATCCGAGATTTCTCGAATCCGCGGATTGTTCGTTTTAAACTCGAGATTCGTGTTAGAATTGATTGAACTCTAACTCCTTTTGAGTTTCTCATCTCTCGTTTACCGATTTTCTCTGTGATTTCGTCTCCCAATTTGGATTTCCCAATTCTAGGGTTTTGATACCAAATCCCGATTTGAAACGCGGCATTGATTGATTAGGTTAGTCCGACCAACTAGACTTGTCCTCGGTAGGGTTACCGCTGGATCGGGAAAGGTTAGAACGGGTAATGGTTAAATTGAGGTTTCGACCAAATTAGGGTTACACCAACCGACCGATCGAATTGATGCGTAAACCAGAATAGCGAACCAATACCGGAATGAGACCTAATTGAGATGGTATACGTAATGTAGGTGTAGGCTCGGTTGAGCAAAGGTTTGCGAGGCATTCCGAGGCGCCGGATCGATAGTCACGCAGTACGCCTATTGCCAGCAGGTGCGGGATTCTTGGACTTGTTTGATAATTTAGATTCATGAATTAAACTGCTTCCAATTGTCATGTTGAACTGCTTGATTGATTGCATAATCGAATTGTTTGAATCATATGCATAACCGTATTAATTTAGAAATGATATGTACTGAAATCGCCTTATTGCGGGCCGCAACAACTTCCATTACGGGCCGCAACCAACAGCGTAGCTGAAAATGTAGGCTGAATGCTCTCTGAATGCTTTGTTGCGGGCCGCAATGAATGTAGCAGAATAAAGGATAGTCTCTGAATACTTTGTTGCGGGCCGCAATGAATAGAGTAGAATTCAAAAACCCTCTGAATGCTTTGTTGCGGGCCGCAATGAGAGCCTGAAAAATGTCAAATGGAGCTGGAAATTGTCTGGTAATTAAGTTGTGAGCCGCAATAACCCCATTTTGGTCCATAATGAATATTACAGTTATATTTGCATGTTGAATGGTATATCGTTTGTTTGTGTGTTTTCGTTTGGAATTATGGTCGAAAGTCCCCAACAATTTATGACTATCTAGGATGGTCGGTAATGTTTCGAAATCAACGCTGGGCGATGACTCGAAACCATGTGCGCATATGAGTATAATTAATCACTGCTGGGCAGTGATTGATTAAGATCAGTCAATGCTGGGCAATGACTGATCGTGACGGAGACTTTGGGTGACTGTGAGGAAACGAGGAAATGATGTCATATCCAGTCTGGGACAGGAATGACAGTTTGATTTGACGTGTTGTGAATTGATGATTCTGAGCGTATTGCATATGAATATCTATTTGATTATGAACCAGACCTTAGTTAATGGTTAAGCCAAAGCACTGCGGATGGGTGTCAGATAAAGGGTCCAGCTTGGTGGGCCATCTGTAGGGGTCAGTGACACTACAGATGTGGGTTGGAAAAGGGTCCAGCTCGGTGGGACATCCGTAGGTGCTACCAGCTGTAATAAACTGAGTTAAGCCAGAAATGTGCGTGTTTGAGATTCATCTTGGAAATTCCGTAACTTGTGTTTCATTTGGTAAATTGTTGTCGATCATATGCACTTGTTTTATTTATGAATATGCATCTGTTTGAACTGCTTTTGTATGGTTTCATTTCTGAATATAGATTTTGATTGCAAGTCCAATAATCTAAACTGTGGCAAATTTCGCACTGGGAATTTATTCTCACCCCCACTCTTGGGTTATTTTACAGGATCTGGGGCGTCGGGTTCCGGAGAGGCACGCGAGCTATAGACCCTTGGTAGTTGCCTCTGTGTGGCCTAATCTACCCTTTTGTTGTATAGTTTAGGGTTAGGCCTGATGGTTAGTATCTGTACGAGATACTTTTGTTGTATGATATTTGACCAGACTGTATAACCTTATATATGGATTTATATATATATGCATAGGGATGTGTTTGATATTAATGAATTGTACATATTCTGATTAAACGGTTAATTGCCTTGTAAACATACACGGCGTTGTATGTTTACGGCAGGGAACTGTCGCGACCCGTGGCTGCGGGGTGTGACACTAACAGTCCTAATCACACATGACTCGCGTGACCACGTGACGTGTTGTGCCCAGTTTTCAAAAAATAATTACGTCATGCAAATAATTACTGCACAGATCCTGTAAAATAGTAAATCAGAGCCTATATGGCGCTTCTTGATCGGTCATAATATTTATTTTATTTTATAGGACATGATTTTTTATGTTCTGTTGTTATACTTCAATGAGAAAATCATGAAATCAAACAAAACATCATGAATTTTTTAAACATTATTAAAGGGGACAAGAAATATAGTTACTCTCTGATTATTAACTCGAGAAACAAAGTCACATAAAGCACAAACTTCAATGTTACGTAATTTTTTATCTGAAATTTCATAGACGCATCTTTAAACTCAAAACAATGAAAACATTTATTCTAATAATAGAATTAAAATCTTTAATTTATAAAAGATCCAAATATCTAAGACCGAATAAATAATCATTTAGAGAAATTGATAATACATATGTCAGAAAAGATTATCATTACGCTACTAGGAGTGCTAATAATATCACGAGGGTTCAAATTAATTGAGACAATTATGTCAGAAAAGATTATCATTACGCTACTAAGAGTGCTAATAATATCACGAGGGTTCAAATGTACTATGATTTTGTTTCTCCAATATGCTTCACATCTTTTATCTCCGTTTTCAAAGTCTAAACAGTCGATCCGAACCGCTCAACATAATATTCATAATAAAATATTCTTGGAGACCAAATTTTATATATTTTTTAGAATTTTTTTACTATTTTTTTTACACAGATACAATATTACTTTTTCAGATGGTTCAAAATCTCTTTAAAATAGTGATTTTGTACCTATCTAAAAAAATAGTAAAGAAATTCTAAAAAATATAAAATTTGGTCTCCAAGCATATTTTATTATAAAAATCATGTTGAGTGGTTTAAATCAACTGTTCGGACTTTGAAAATAAAGATAAAAAAATGTAGAGTATATTGAAGTATAAAATCATAAAGCATTTGAACTCTCCTCTAGTATCATTTGTTGGACTAATTGTGTTGTACATTAAAGATGATAGATGTCGTGCCTATTGATTTCTCATATATCGCTGACACTGCAAGTTCATTTAAAGCAAAAAATAACTAAACAAATGTAATCAGATTTGGCATGAAATTCAATTTAACCAATACTACAGCATACTATCGTTTTTCTTAACATGTGAATTAACATACTGGATTGTACAGGTACATACTGGTTTCGTTTTTCTTAACATGTGAAATAATATACTGGATTGTAACGGTACATACTGGTCTTGGTACAAACTGTTACTGGGTTCATGAAAGCACTGGATACTGCCTATTCATTTAATGCAAAAAATAATGAAACATTTTTTATAAATATATGACATATGCTGTAAATGTGTGATTGCAGAGGCTGCTTCATGTTTTTTATGTGAAAGAACATCATGGTGATATTAAATTGCAGGACTGTAATTCGTATAACAAGTTTTATGTGTTTTTGTACCAAATAAATTGGTAGCTTTCATACCATATAGTATAATGTCTGGTATATAAGCATTCACAAATGCATTTCCGGTTTGATAGTTTAACATTGGATTAATCCAGACATGATAATTTCTCATAATTTTCAACTTTGTTTTATTCCTTCAGACAATGGGAAAATAGCGAGAATCAACTGGGATTATATCATAATTCCAATTTTTCGTTCTGCTCAACTAGAATTTTTTAATTATATTATACTTTTTTTCCTATTTTCGGTTGTAAAGAATTTCATAGATTTTGTTTTATTTTGTTAATTTTGTTGTTACTCAAAATTAAATTGTTGGACTACAATTTAAATTAAATTCCAACAACTCAGAAAACGAAATTGTGCAGTTATTCCATAACAAAAATTTAAATCAGAAAACAATGAAAATAGTAATCAGTTAATGTCAAATCCCTCAGAAAATAATACATGATTTCAGCAGCAATATTCTAAGACAAGGCTGAAACAAAAATGTTGAATCAATCACAGGGATAAGCATTTTATCAAAACAGAAATTTAAAACGAATCAGAATACTGGTAAAAAGATAAATTGGCCAAATCAAGCTCTGAATAGCATCCCTCAGCATTGAAATTTATTTCATCAAAATTAGATATCAGGCCACTACTTTAATATCAATCTTCCCAGGGAACAGCAACAAAATTTAAAAAAAAAATGAGGAATTTACATGTTCGTCTCAGTTCAGGTCTCCATGAAAATTCTACAACGCGATAACGCTTCAGTAGAACGAAAGTTTTCATTTTTGATCATCACTGACAAACAATATCAGATTTCAATTGAAAACGAGGTGCCCCCAATTAAAAGCCGAAAACAAATTCAAAAATTTTATATCAAAATGTGAGTTAAGTATTACGAAAAAATTAGATAGGGATGGAACTCAGTTCAGGTCTCCATTTATAATCCGCATAGGTGGAATAAATTCAACACCCTCGGAAGAACGAAAGTTATAAATTTTGAATCATCATAGAACATACCCATTAGCAATAAATTACAACAAAGATCAATTCACCAAGAACAAGAAATCCAAAGAAAGAACAAAAAATAGATCAACGAATAAGATACTTGTAATTGCTAATACTACGGAGGCATTTTTCTCTTTTTTCTTTGGAAGGGTAAGCGGCGCCGCACAAACAATTTTAGAGCTTGCGGTTGCGGACAATTTATAGTCAATGAAATTACGGTTTGTCGGAAAACCCTAGTAAGAAAAATTCGGTGGGTGGACGCGGTGTATGTCCGTTCTCTCTATTTTGGGGTTTTTGCAGGATTACATCTCTTAAAGGTAGAAATTATCTATTTGTAAGGAGAGACGGATTTAGTAGTATAGAATGGGGTTAATTGACCTTCATTTTTTTTTCAAATACTAGTAATGAAATATATTTTTGTTCTATAATTTATAGTAAAATGCTACATGTATAATAAATTGATCTCCATATTTTTTGTGAAATTTTATACTATTGACCTCCATTTAAAAAAAAAATGAATGATTTGTGTATAATTTGAGGAATTTCTAACATTTTAGAACTTTTTTAAATAAAATAAAAATAAAAAACAATCACATGTGACACTTCTTATTTTATATTATCTCTCCCTCACTCACCATTATTATTAAAAAAAAAATTTGACCCCCATTCAAAAATTTCTGCCTCCGCCCCTGTTTGTAAGTGAAACTATTTCAGAGGTGAGCTAAACCGTTTAGTACAAAATAATCGAACAACTTGTGATATCGAATAATAATCTTGTTAAAAATAGTTCTAATATCAATAATAGTCATTTTATGATATATTTATGGTTTCACATTAGAGTAAACGAGGGTGTTGTGAACTTAATTCTAAAATCTATCAAAATGACTTTAAATGAAGAATTCAAACTGTTGAAATTGATTTTCCTTATGAGTGATGTGTTTACATGCAAAAAATTTAAAATTTTGAATTAATTTTGTGTAGAGTCAATCGGTCAAAATTAAAAAGTTTATAAATTAATTTTAATACATTTTTTTTTGAACATTTTTTTATCACTTGATTCTATACAAAATTAATTCAAAAATTTAGATTTTTTTTGCATTTAGATGCATCACTCGTAAGGTAGATCGGTTTCAATGGATTGGATTTGTCATTTGAAGCCAATCTGATTGGTTTTAGAGTTAAGTTTACAAAGGAGTTTAGTGAACTTAAGAACACCCTAGTTCTATTCTTCATATTAATATTTATTCCAAGGTTCTAAATAGTGATTATCGCGTTATCGCGGAAATGCTAAATAAAAAGCTATCGCGAATAGCATAGCTATAGCGAAAACTATCATACATAGCGTTTTTTGTTTAATAAATTATGTTTTATATTTATACTAATTATCAGCATTGTCTAAAGTCTCATATAGCGATAAGTAACGCAAAATTAATTAAGAAATTAAAATATTCATTTTGAACCAGTACAAAGTCCAAATTGCTATTCAAAATATCTCTAATAATATCATAAACTATCTATTATTTCCATTTAAAATAACCTAAGCATCATGGCATAAGCTATATATTTTTTTCTATTAAAAAAAAATCTAAGCATTATGATATAAACTATCTATTTTTTTCTATTTAAAATCAAAAGCGATCCGGACCTTGAAAAAAATTGATCCTTAAATTTTTTTTTTTCGGTTTGGACATTTAAATAAAAACCTATGAAGCATAGCGTGAGATATAGCACGTAGTGTATAGTGCAAATAACAGATCGCTATTACCACCTATAGCGGTCGTAGCTGAAATAGCGCACTTTTATCCCATAGCTTAGCGTTTAAGGTCCAAAAATGCTATAACGTCGCTATTACGTCGCTACAACGTGCTATTTAGAACACTGATTTATTATTTATAAAATGAGTGAGACTACCGTACTTTGCAAAGTCCATAACGGTCCATACTATGGACAGATATATCTGTTTAAGAATTTGAAACAATTGATCAAACTATTCAAAATGATATCCATATAAAGATGTATTTGGAGATTTTTTTTTTTTTATTTTTACAAAACATTTTTAGATAGGAAAAAAATTACTCAAGCTAAAAATTTTGAACTATCCAAAAATAGTGATTTTCTATCTTTTTAATAAAAATAGTAAAACATTTTTTAAAAATTATAAAATTTTGTTTTCAAGTACATTTTAGTATGAAGATTATGTTGAGAAGTTCGAATAGATCGCTTAAACTTTGAAAAAAGAGATACAAATCAATACAAACTGATCATCACTTTGCAAAATATCATGACTTCACTGTATATAAAATTATTAATATTTTTGGAGTTCAAAATTCTATTGGCTTTTTCTTTAAATTTTCTTAAAAATTGTGATGACTCATGACTGTTACAAAATATGCCGTTAATTACCTTGAATCCGTAATTAGAGAACTTCCAGGGTCTACAACGTATAACTCCTAAAACCCTAGTCCCCACCATCCTCGCAAAACCCACTATCTCGAAAACCCTTTCCTCCTTGCTTCTTTCCGACCACCGACGGCCTACCGCCAGCCACAAGCAGAATAAAATGTCTTCGTCTCAACCAAACCCAACCGGACCTCTACCTCCACTTGTCCGTCCGGTCGAGATAACAGGCCGGGGCCGGTCTTTAATAGCTTCCGGTCCGATCAAACCGGGCCAGATCATCTTATGCGACTCGCCTCTCCTCCTCTACCCCTCCTCTCTCTCCTCCCTCCCTTCCTTCTGCTCCCGCTGCTTCCGTGTCCTCCCATCTCAGCCGCTCCCTTGCCCTTCCTGCCACGTGGCGCTCTTCTGCTCCGCCCGATGCCTCTTTCTCTCCCACCCTCCCCTCTTGTGCCACGCTCTGTCTCCTCTATTCTCCGTGCCTTCCTCGTCACCTGATCTCCTGTTCCTCCTCTCTGCCTATTCTCTCCCCTCCAGTTCGATCCTCCAGTTGCTCTCTCTCCATTCCAATTCACCTTTCCCCAATGAATCAACCCAAATCCTCCATTCCCAGCTCTGTTCTCTCATCCCTCCAAACCTCATTCCCATGCATTTCTCTCCTGAAACCACAGCTGCTCTTGTATCGAAGGAAAAGGTTAATTCTTTTTGCCTGATGAACCCGATTAGCTCCAAAAATGGAGATGGTGAGGTCACTGGGGTCCGTGCGTATGGGATCTATCTCTCAGCTTCACTTTTCAACCATGATTGCCTGCCCAATGCATGCCGGTTTGACTATATTGATGATCCAAATCGGGAGAACAACACTGATTTTACATTCAGGGCTTTGCATGATATAGCAGAGGGTACCGAGGTATGCATAAGCTACGTTCGTGTGACCAGTGGGTACAGAGAAAGGCAAAAAATGCTAATGGAGGATTACGGGTTTAAATGTGAGTGTGATAGGTGCAATATTGAGAGTCGATGGGAGGAAAACCAGGGAGATGAAGAAGTTGCTGGAGACGAGAATGGGGGGGAGGAAATGGAGGAGATAGAGGGAGAAGAGGATGGGGAAGGGGAAATGGAGATGATGGAGGGGAATGGAGAAGAGGATGACGAGGATTTCCCGCACCAGTACTTCTTTTTGAGGTATGTTTGTGAGTGTGGTGGGACCCTTGCACCTTTGCCGCCTTTGCATGGAGGTGTGTCGTCAGATGTGGTGGAGTGCAATCTGTGTGGTACAGTGAGAAAAGATGAGTTTGGCAATACTGGAGGTGTTTAATTGTGAGTAAGAATCTCTCTCACACATGCGTATTTCCATGTTTGTATATTACTGATATCTTAGATAGTTGGTACTAGGTGTACCAGTAATGTACCAGCATGCTACTTGACTTCTGGTATCAAAATCTGATGTTTGAGTTGCTGTTACTTGCTGATACTTTGCTTGTGTTGTCTGAGAAGGATTATTGGTGCTTGTACCAGTACCTATTCTTATACGGTACCCAATTTCATATTTTGTATACCACATTGTATTACTATGGGATTCTCTAAAGAAAATTAAGTATGTCTCATTGTGCATATTTTGCCCCTCCATTGTAGCATAGCCCTTTTTTTAACTCTTGGATTGTTATTTATTTTAGTTGTTTTATTTGTTCCTTTCAGGCAATAAGAATGAGGTGATTAACAAATGGGATTTTCATATCAGATTTCTTAGGAGTTCAAGCACTGCTCACATACTTTTTAGGAGGCATCATTTGCATTGTGGGAAAGAACTTCCCCATTTGTTTCTTTTTTTCCTTTTTCATTCATTTTGTTAGTTCATATTACATTTGTTTTGTCACTAGCTGTTTATTGTTCCTATATGATCATTTAATTAAATCAAATTGAAATGCTAATTAAGTAGTGGAAAGCACAATTATGTGACTGCACTTTTATTTGCATTTCTTAAAAGCTGATGGTCAAAATTTTAAAATCAGCTAAAGTTGATTAAAGTCAATATTGAATCAGAAGACGCATGGCATGGAGACATCTGTTGTTGGTTGGTGACATTTGGGATCCCGAATATTTTTTTATCTAAGCTCAGAAGTTCTCAATTTTTACATTTAAGCAAAATAGATTGAATTTTTGAAATTTAAGCAGTATGCTAGTGTCTAGAGGAAATTTTGGGACTCTCTATAAAGAATTTTTTTTAGAAACCATAAATGAAAAAAAGATTTTATCAAACCAACTTGATTACTTTGGTTTTTACAAAAATCATAAGAATCGAGATGTCATTTCGGTTTGAAGTTTTTTTTTGTTTTTCGGAATTGAATTGTCATTTCGGTCCGAAGTGTTTTCACAAGTTTTACTCTAACATGTACATCATTTTTTTTTCCAAAATCGGTGAAAACGTCTCAGACTGAAATGACAATTCAGTCTGGAAAAATAAAAAAAAATTTGGACCGAAATGACATATCGATTCTTATGGTTTTTGTCAAACCAAAGCAATCAAATTGGTTTGGTAAATTATTATTTTCTATTTATGGTTTTTAAAAAAAAATTCCTCTATAAATGTCTAGCCTTTTAAACTAAAGCGTATTTTAGTTTTTAACCAGCAAGGAATCTTTACTCTTGGATTAAGTCTTCTTAGCGTCTATTTACGGATTATGACAATCAAATATGAACTTTTTAGTTTTTACTGTGGATTAAGATTTATTCCTATTTTTATTGCCGAACGACCTCATCACAATGAGGGAACAATCAAGTTTCCATTTCATATTTAGGTCAAAATGGGCCTCATAAGAATGTCAAAGGATACGTACGGCTCGTTGTAGGTGTTTTTTAATATTCTTATCTGTTTAAATTAATTTTATTTATATTATATTTTTATTTGTTAAGTATTAGTTTATTCATATTCTAATTCTACTTGCTAAATTTAACGGGTACTATATAAAATTAAGAATAATTATACAATAAACTGATAACCTGTATAATCTAAAAATAATTTAGCAAATAAATATGTTACTTTAAAAATATATTTAAAAACTGTATAAAATTTATATACATCAATCTCTCATAAGTTGCTAATTAAAAGAATAATATAATAATATTGTATATAAATCAATTTCATCATCACAATAATAATAATATAGTTAATTAGTAACAAAAAGTTATCATACATAATTTTATATTATTGTATTAATCAATTAATTTATAGGATAATAAGATACACAATAATTCTTATTCATATTATTATCCAATAAGTTAATGAATTTTTTTCACCTGTACCTTATTCGTTAAGCTAATTAAAAAAATCTTATAAATTATACTAGATCAAATTCTAAAACCTATCCTTATAAATTAAATTCTGAAATCAACAATTCTCACAATTAACAAATACTTTTTTCAGATCCCTACGAAGAAAATGATCGTTTTGATACAAAAATTAATAAAAGAAAAACTGGTGCATTGAGCGAGCCACAGTACTTTTAAAAAATTTCAGAGTTCATGTTTTCTCTGCGCGTGCTGGGGATGAGACTGTAGAAAAGAAATGAGGTAGTTTGGATGACATTGAAATATTGAATCAAATTCAGTTCATTATCTCATTAGAACGATCCCCATTAAAATTCGTACTAATTAAATCCGTCCAAATTTAAAAAGAGGAGGGATCCGATTACAATACTTTTGAGTTTCCACAAAGTTATCACAATTATTTTCTACATTTTCAAAGTCCAAACCGTTCAACATGATCTCCATAATAAAATGTGCTTGCAGATCAAATTTTTATATTTTTTTGAATTTTTTTTACTATTTATTAAGATGAGTACAAAATTCAATGGTCTGAATTTGGCTAGTTTTTGTAAAATACTTAATAAATACTAAAAAAATTGAAAAAAATATAAAATTTTATCTGCAATAACATTTTATTGTGGAGATCATGTTGAACGTTTGGATTAACGATTTGGACTTTAAAAATGTAGAAAATAATTGTGGTAATTTTGTGATAACTTAAAAATATTGTAATCGGATCCCTCCTCATTTAAAAATTGTCCGCACGAAACAAAAAAACAACGGCCGCTATGTCGAAAATTTGTAGCATTCCTAAATTTTTTACTGGACGGTAAGATTTCGGAAACTCAATTTAACTAGCTTAAATATAGAAATTGAAATGAGTAAGGTTGTTTTCCATTTTTTTCTTAGGAATCAAGTTATGCTGATCAGAAGCCTTTGAACCGTCCGATCGAATTGATAGACGGATCCGCTTTGCCGCTTGCGTGGAGCCATCCAGTTTATTTCGTACAATGGCGAAGAGCGCCGAATCCCGCCATCCCATCATCCAATAATAGCATCAATCAACAGATCAGGTCCGTGTCTCTCTCCAGCGCAGATCCTGCGCCGTCTGATCTACCAGCCCCCTCCTAAGTCCTAATTTATAGGCTTATAGCACCTCTTCTTTATTCTAGGCTTCTTGCCTGTTCGCTTCTTCCTCAGACCGACGACCGCCAGTCCAAACCAAATGTCGTCGAACCAACCAAACCCAAACCCAATCGGACCAGCACCCCAACTGCTTCGTCTTGTTGAGAAGCCGGACCGGGGCCGTGCCTTGATCACCACCGGTCCGATCAAACCGGGCCAGATCGTCTTGGTCGACTCCCCTCTTGTGGTCTACCCCTCCTCACTCGCCTCCCTTCCCGTCTTCTGCTCGCGTTGCTTTCGCGTCCTTCCATCCCAGCCGTTCCGTTGCCCATCTTGCCACGTGGCGCGCTTCTGCTCCGCCCGATGCCTCTTTCTCTCACATCCTGCCCTCCTTTGCCATGCTCTGCCTTCTCTTATCTCTGGCAACGTCACTTGGCCTGACGATCTCCTGTTCCTCCTCTCCGCCTATTCCCTCCCCTCCAGTTCGCTCCTCCAGTTGCTCTCCCTTCATTCCAATTCACGCTTTTCTGATGAATCTATAGAAATTCTTCATTCTGAACTATCTTCTCTTTTGCCTTCTAACGTTGTTCCCTTGCATTTCTCTACTGAAACCACCTCCTCTCTTATATCCAAGGAAAAGAACAATTCTTTTGCACTTGTAATCCCCATGGATCCAAAATTTGAAGTTTGCGGGGTTGCTGGGGCCCGTGCATATGGCCTGTACCTCTGGTCTTCTATGCTCAACCACGATTGTTTGCCCAATGTATGTCGGTTTGACTACGTTGACGACCTGCACCGAGAAAATAACACTGATTTTATATTCAGGGCCTTGCATGAGATAAAAGAGGGGATCGAGATATGCACAAGTTATGTTGGTGTTACTAGAGGATATCGAGAGAGGCAGAGGAGGCTAATGGAGGATTACGGGTTTAAATGCGAGTGTAACAGGTGCAAACTTGAGAGTCAATTGAAGGAGAACCAGGTAGAAGAAGAAGAGGCTGAAGAAGATAATGAAGAAGAGGAAGTAAAGGTGGGGGAAGCGGAAGAGGAATTGGAGATGTCGGACATTGATGATGACGATTTCCTGCATACTGAATACTTTGAGAGGTACATTTGTGATTGTGGTGGATACCTGGCTCCTTTGCCTCCTTTGCAAGATGAGGCGGTATCGAATTTGAGGGAATGTAATGGTTGTGGTATTGTTAGAAAAGATGATCCTGGTGGTGATGGGGATGCCAATTGATCACTAAATATAGTTAACTAGCTTGCATACATATTATATTTTTTTTCTTCCTTTTAGGTTATTCAGATAGCTTCTGTCTTGTTATTTGTCAATTCAATTGTGTGTGTGTGTGTGTGTGTGTGTGTGTATCTTGGAATCATCCTCTTTTCTATATTCCTAAGGTATTATGATAGTGCTCACGTCAAATTAACCTGAGCATGCAGTAGTTTAAAAAACTTGCAAATTAAAACAAGAAAGTTTCAATTACCTGAGTGGATTAAAAAAGAAAATATTTTATATAAGAGAAGCTGAAATGGAACTGTAGATTGGTTTATTCCACAAAAGAAAACAACTTCATTCATGATGATAAATTTTCTTAATATAAATTTTTTAGAAGGCGTTTTGCCATCTAACTTAAAATAAAATAAAATAATAGTACTTATATTACTTGTTGAGGCGGTTTATGATTAAAAGCTCTTCTTCAGTAGTGAGAGTAACGTCACATGCAAATGGCGCATTCAACCACCACTCAAAAGTTTTGTACTGAGTTGAAAATGGCCGAAATTTTTATTAATTGAAAAAAAATTAAAAAAATATCAAAAAAGGGCGGAACTGTTGGCTGATTTACAAAAATATATAGGCCGGGTTAAATATTCACGTCCCATGAGACGGGATGGACCTCCCCGGCCCTATTAAGAATTCGCTAAACCCCCCAGCGCTAATCCTAATTATAGGACCGTCTGAGAAAAAAATAAATAAATTGAAAGACCAGGGACGGGATGGACCTCCCCGTCCGAGGAGCGGGAAAAAAAAAAACACTAGGCCCGGGTTGGACCTCCCCGTCCCAGGCCCTATTTAAACGCCAGCCGTACAGCTAAAATAACCCGTGCCTTCCTTTCTCTTCTCTTCTGCAGCTCGCAACTCTTGTCTAACAAAGACGATCAGTTTAAGTATTTCATTCTTTAAAGCAGTGAAGCACAGAAGCTGTTTAATTATTTCAGTCTTGCTTATTTAGAGCTACTAGAACGTGTTTGAAGCAGTGAAGCACAGAAGCATCTCAAATAGATAAAATTTTAATTACATATGATTAATTATATGTAATTTATTTATTTACATATTGCTTACATATTTATTTACATATTCTTATACAGCAAAAAATATATTTTTTTTCCATTTTATATTCAATGAAATGTATCTTAATCAAAATTGGATTATTATATCTTACAAATTTGTTACATATATGTACCAGAATATATGGTGCACTTGCATAATTGAATTAAATTTTCAAAAAGTACCTTAACTGTATAAGAAAACAAAGACAATACGTATATTTTGAGCAAAAGTGTACATAAGAAAAGTCAACTGATTTTTTGTAATCTTGTTAGAAAAAAATCATAGTATATCATAAATTTGCATTTTTAAGTAAAAATTATTTTTATTACAATAAATTAAAATATGGTTTTCCGTATGAGAAGTCGTACACTCGTAGGTTTAAAATTTAATATTTGCACTTGAGACGCCTTGAAGGTTTTGACAATTAATTAATGTTTAATAAGTATCAATACAATCACTATAATAATTTATCATATTCGAGCTTTTTAAAATTTACTTTTAATTAACACAAGTATTGTTATTCTGTTATAAATTCTCTTCGTTAAAAGGGATAACAAAATTTTAAGAAAGCATGGGGCAGAACGTAAGTAAGTCCAGAGGTGGCTAAGTTACCTCCAACATTTCCAAATTTTTTTATGAAGTACATAGAAATTCAACTAAAATTTGTATTTTTTATAGAGTGAGGCTATGGTACTATGCATAGCACGATTGGGTCCGTGCTACAGCTCAAAATTTGAGTTTTCAAAATCCTATTGGTCCATCCAAACCGTTCAACATGATTATAAAATGAATATGTACTTGCAAATCAAATTTTACATTTTTTCAAATTTTTTTACTATTTTTTTAGATAGGTAGAAAATCACTTGATCTGAAAATTCTGTACCATCCAAAAACAGTGATTTTCTACCTATCTAAAAAAATAGTAAAAAAATTTGAAAAAATGTAAAATTTGGTTTGCAAGTACATATTCATTTTATAATCATGTTGAACGGTTTGGATGGACCGTTAGGATTTTGAAAACTCAAATTTTGAGCCATAGCACAGACCCATCCGTGCTATGCATAGTACCAAAGCCTCACTCTTTTTTATATATTAGCCACTCCTATGTAAAATACAAAAAAAAATGTAAAAATAAACCTTTTAATTATATATTGTTTGACGTGTTTAAATTTTTAATTATACATTGTTTGAAGCAGTGAATGTGTTTAAATTTTTAATTATATATTGTTTGAAGTAGTGAACGTGTTTAAATTTTTAATTATATATTGTTTGAAGCAGTGAACGTGTTTAAATTTTTAATTATATATTGTTTGCAAATTTTTAATTACATGTAATTTATTTATTATTGTGTAGGCTAATTCATAAAAATAATTAATCATGCTACTGGTGAGGATTCATTTCGGTGGTGAAATACGACACGGTCGTAAAGGAGTAGAGTACATTATTAGCCCTCAATTCTCATTGAGTGTGACTGGTGAACAAGGTTGGCACGATGTGAAAGGTGAAATTTATCGACAATGGGACAACAAGCTAGACGTTCTACGTCCGACATACATGCAGCATGCTTGTTAATAATTCAAATATTAATTATTATTTTATTTTTCTTATCTAGAAGGCGTGTATTAATTCCTTTTTTTTAAGGATCATCTTCTGGTTACAGTCGAAGATGAAGCATTCATTTATTTGGAGGATTCATTTATTATACATTTTGTAATTCATTGGAACTTGTCCGTTTTGTATTATGTTTTGTATTTTATTATCCATTTTGCAAATTATTTAGATTATTTAGAGTTTGATTTTTTATTTGACCTCTTGAATGTCATCCTAATACTTCAAACTCGAGTGCATATTTTGATTCATTCCTTTAACTCATTTTTTTATACACGAAGGATGAATAGTAACAATCGAGGTAAAGAGAAAGAGAAGGTGATAGCGAGAGGAGGTAGGTCCTATCGTGGCATAGCGAGAGGAGGGTCAACTAGTAATCGAGGTAAAAATGAGAGGAAAAATTATACACAATACAAATACAAATACAAATACAAATAGTTCAAACAATTATACACAATACAAATATAAATACAAATAATTCATACAAATAAGTCAACATGCATGAAATAACATACATGAAATAACATAATACGAATAAGTCAACATACATAAAAAATAACATAGTTCATACAAATACAATTAGTTCAAACTAATACAAATACAAGTGACACATGAGCTAGCCATACACCACTTTCTTCATTAACTCGTGCCGGCAGCTGCGGCGGTATCACCTCCAACATCTCTTTGTAAGGCTCCCATCTGACCATGTAATCTTCGAGCTTCTGCAGTTCGTCGCGGAAGTAACTAACTCCACTCCGATGGTGACCTTGTCGGTAATCATGGAGACAACACCACTTTGTTCCAAATGCAGGACACTTTTGTGCATCTGGTTCGCCCCATTTTGGAGTCCAACCATAAAAGGGACGAGGACAGCCGGTCGGTAAACGGGACCAACACCAATGTTGTAAAAGCACAGTCGGTCCATGCATCGTCTTTGTTTTATGCACAACCGCAACACAAAGCCACCTATATATACACGTTATAACAGCCCCACCCCAGTTGTATTGATCCGGTGAATCAAGATTTTGTAGAAATTGTAAATACATTACCGGTACCGAATCTCCCAACGAATCAGCAAAAAGCATAAACCCTTGTGTACTGGCGTACCTGCTCCTCTGTAGGCTCACCCGGCTGCGTGTTTGGCATGACAGTAAATCGTTCACGCAATTTCTTCAAATTTATAGCATACCCAAAAGTCGTCATGCAAGCCTCTTCCTCATCGATCGGCCCCGATCTCTTCTTCTTTTTAAGCAACGCACTTGCGGCCCCATCTCCAAGAAGCTGATCCACTAAGACAAACCACTCACCGTCAGAAGGGCCCGTCACCGGTGATCCCATGATCGGCAGTGCCCAGAAACAAGAAACATCATGTAGAGTAACTGTCATCTCTCCAATGGGAAGATGGAAACTGTGGGTCTCTGGTCTCCATCGCTCCACGAGATCAGCGAGGAGTGATGGGGTCAATATTTATGTTATCCATTTGAGAAACTTGATACAATCCGAGTCTAAGCAAGAATGGTGCGCAACGGGGGTGGTATGCAATCCCAGTCCGGAGATGTCGAGGATCCACTCCTATATCTCTGTAATCCTGTCAATGTTAAAAATATTGATTAAAATAAAATATTGTCATTCAAACTTTTATATCATTTATAAAAAAGTAAAATATATGAGCTATTGAGTATCTTACATCGTCATGGATCCATGAGACCTTATGTTGGTCATGCGGCATCTATAATAAATCGCTAAAATTATTTACCGACAATTTCGGATCAAAAACAACCTCATCCGTGAGACCACGACTGCTTGACATTCTGCATGCATAATATTTTGAAAGAATTATATAACGCTAGAATTAATAATACTCTCAATTCTATGCTATGGACTAATCAAAATAAATTAATTAAATGAAATTTATTACACCATATCAAATGAGCCTAAAAATATATAATCAATTTTTCTAAATCCTAAACCCCACTTTATCAATTATTCTAAAATCCTAAATCCTATACCGAAATTTTTATGTAGTAATCAATAATTGATAGTAGTGAATTATTATCAATTATCCTAAATTATAAATCCTAATTTTCCAATTATTATCAATTATCCAATTATTGATAATAAACTCTAATTTTTAAATTATTATCAATTATTCTGAATCCTAAACCGAAATTGACAGTAGTAAATACACTAATAGTAGTGAATTATTCTAATTTAAATAATTTCTAAACTAATTAACTTAATTTTAATTTTAAAAATACCTCAACACCGGCGACATAGTGGACAGGGGCGGGGCAGGGGGGCCGAAAATTGCAGACACGAACGGGATGGATCTTTCCGGCCGAGCAGGCATGCGTCGCTGCATTTTTTTGTTCTGTCGGTGAGGCGCAGCGCGAGACAGAGGGAGACAAGAGCGAGATAGCGAGATTTGTATTTGCTGGGCCTGGGACGGGGAGGTCCAACCCGGCCTGGGGTTTTTATTTTTTTTTTCCCGCACCTCGGACGGGGAGGTCCATCCCGTCCCTCGATTTTTATTTTTTTTCCCCGCTCCTTGGACGGGGAGGTCCATCCCGTCCCTGGTCTTTCAATTTTTTTTTCTCGGACGGTCCTATAATTAGGATTAGCGCTGGGGGGTTTAGCGAATTCTTAATCGGGCCGGGGAGGTCAATCCCGTCCCATGGGACGTGAATATTCAACCAGGCCTATCTATTTTTGTAAATCGGCCAACAGTTCCGCCCTTTTTTGATATTTTTTTAATTTTTTTTCGATTAATAAAAATTTCGGGGTAAAATAAAGTTGAGCAACGATCATATATAACTCTTGGAGACTGTTTTGTATTGGAGTACATATGTTGTAGTTGATAAATTAGATATTGGAAAATGGTTATATGTAAAATTAATATGTAGACATGTTCATCTAAGACGATTCCCAATTCATTTCAAAGAGAAAAGCCTTACAATTAGCTCTTGAACTTTTAAATTAGTATTTTGATCAATCAGGTCAATAGGATTTTGCTTCAGTTAGGCCTGTTATCTTTTAGTTTGCATCAATTGATGATCAGTCTTCACATTTGTTAGAATAAGAAGTGTTTGTCATAAATATTAGTATTAGTTTGTTAAGCTTCCTATCTAATTACTGACACCTAATTATACAATTGTCATTTGGTAAATTCTAGTCAAGTGTTTAGCATAGTAGATTAATATTTTCAACCGTGGTCAAAGATAAATAATATTATATAGTAATCCTTGTTGCTGCTTAATTCGGTGGTGGTCAAAAATCCAATATTATAATTGGTAGGACCACACAACAAAGTAACATTATATGCAAAGTATAAAGATCAAACTTCTCTCTACTATGCACTTCACAGCATTTAATACATGTAATGGGTCACAATCATGTTATGCCGCCATATCTCCATTTTCCATTCTATTATTAAGCACGTTGGGTGTCCGATCCGTCAATGGCTACGATTAAAAGATTAATTTTTGGATTTAATCTCAGCTCTCCAATCACATAATTATCTTCTTTTGATTAAATGCATCTGTTTTATGTGTAGAAGTTTAAATTTAGCTACAAACATACTCACCACACATACCGCCACACGATGCGTTACAATTAAAATTAAACAGACTCTAAAATTTAGCGATATAATTCTACATTTCCTTATTTATTTGTTTTCTTATTTCTTTCTTTCCAATTAAAATTTTCTATATAGCGGATCACCACGCAAATCAAATTTTTGTTTACTTCCTTATTTATCTACTTCCTTATTTCTATACATATTACTGTGATAAATCTAGAATATATTTCTAATTTTGTTTTTTTTTATGAAAATTTGTCATTTTATATGAGAATTTATTTTTGTTATCTTATCATATATTCCGTTGCAACGCACATACACGATACTAGTAAATAAATAAATGGTTGTAGTAATGAAACCACAATATTGAAAAATTAAAAAATTAAAAAATTTCCGCACGCTCCAATAGATGTTAATAAAAGTATGCATTTCTCTCATTATTTTTTCTTATTATTTTTCGGCAGCGGCTCTGTTTAATTTTTTTATTTATGAATTATATTGTATTTACGTCAAAAATCTACATTATTCGTCGAAAACTCTATATTTATTATCCTTAACCGTATAATATAAGATATCTTATAAAATAGTAATTTAAAATATCAAAATGTCAATTACAAGACGTAAAGTTTTTTTTTACTTCGTCATGACATAAATTTCTGAACATTTATACTTCAAAAATATCTAATTTTACCATCTGTACGTCTTTATAAATTATATTATATTTATTCATCAGAAATCTAAATAATAATGTATTTATGCAACAGCCGCGAGTGCTACTTTTGTAAATTTGAGAATTTTGATGCAATCAATTTCATTATTTTATGCTACAGAACAATGCAGCACCCTGTCTTTGTCAGAATATGTAATTGGTTGTAATTGAGACATTTGTAATATGTAAACTTAATTAGAAAATTAGACAACGGCTAGTTTGCCGATCAATCTCATGTAATCAATGTGCAGAAGTATTAAAAATCCAATTTAATCAATAGAGCACAGTGTTTACAGTACCTAACAACCAATTATTACGAGAGGCTAGACCTCTGTTAATTTCTCAAAAAAAAACAACCAATTATTAGGATCAATGATGGGGAATTGAGCAGCCCATCTTTGGCCGAAAATTGGAAAAGTTGCGCAGGGATTATTGCTTCTCTGAAGGTACGAAATAGGAGAGATGAGACTTTCTGCGCATCCATAAATGGAGTCGTAGTGAGGTAACCTTTGTGAAGAGTAGTTGGATGGAGAGAGAGTCTTTTCAGAGGTTCTATTCTTCATTTCATAATAATAAGTGGGAAATAAGAGTTTTTGGTCACGAGTTGCAACAGGTCGCCAACATGTAGGGAAGTTCTCGATAGTGTGCTTTTTTATCCAGTTACAGCTAGCATAGTCCTCCAAGATATACAAATTGGCTTTCTTTGATTCCTGAATATCATTTTCTATAATACATAAGCATCCTCCAAGCTCTATTAATGTGCAATTTTTTACTACATCTGGAATTGGTAACATGCGTGTAGCGTCGGTCCTTACATCGAGGGAGAGAATTACCTTTGATTTTAAGTTTCCATGATAATGGTTTCCAAGGAGAAGCCAATGAATAGCACCATTCAAGAATACTGGAGACACACTTTTTGCCGAGTAGTTGGGAATTTGTTCAAGCTGCCTCCAATTGCATGAAGCATCCGAACTGCCGCCGAGGGTAAAAACCTCATACTTTGTACCAAATAATTTACCTCCATACATTCGCACTATTTTGTATGTGTCTGAGGAATCATCATATCCAATCCCCACGGAGAAGGCATTACTCCCTCGTCGTATAGAAATGGCGAAACTTTGGGGTAGTTGTGCAGTTTCTCGTATTGTTGGGTTCACAACATTTATAAAATCTTTTGCAGAGACACACACCAAACCATTGCAGGAGTTTGATAATGTCGGATAAGTACATGTGACAAACCCGTAAGGGAACCTAAAGTGCAATATACTAAAAGGGCAAGGTGATTTTGTTATATAATTTGTGGAGAAAATGAACATGCTTGAATCCTTCAATGCAACAACCGGGTCATTATGACTCATTCGGTTCTTCAAGTGCTGATAGGTAAAGTGGGATGTACTCGTCATGGAAGCCCACGCCTTACACGTGCTTCGAAGTCTCATGATCGACTCTGCAGGTAACCGTAAGAAAATATCGTAGATCAAATCAAGAGGAATAATGTAGAGTAATCTACTCGATGATCTTAAATAATTGGAAGATTCTTGTACTTGCATGTGGTTGTTTTCAAATTGAATCTGGGCAGGACTCTGGCTTTGATCGTTTAAAACGTTCATGGTTCTTATTTTGCTATGTTCATATTGTGGCTTTGCTCCCTTAGATCTTTCAAATGCCCATTTCAAGGAAAAAAGTCGGTCTTTGGTGCCAGGCATAACCTTTATCCCGTTGTAGGTGTGCAAGATTTTCTCTGCGTCATCACGTGCTTTAAAGGTCATGAAGCCATAACCTTCGGAATGGTTTGTTTGCGGGTCCTTTATGATCTTTACAAAATTCTCCCTACAAAAATTATAAAATTTGTGAACGATATATGATAAGTAAATATGTAAATTGTGTTTGTAGAATCAAAATGTATGGAACATATATTAATTGTACTATAAATACCAATTGGCAGTTAAACCGGGGATCTGTCTGAAAGATTGAATCAAAGAGGAAGAAACAAAGGCAGAGATAATTCTCATCGACCCAATACGGCAGGTTGCCAATCCAAAGGGTTTGTTCTTGCTCCTCATTGATGTTCAATATTCGACATCCCTTTGGTCTCCATAGACATTTCATTTCCAGGTGTAATACAGAAAAAAAAAATTGTGAGGATCAAACCTCCAGAAGAGAGAATTGTAGTTTTCAAAAATAAGGAAAAAGAAACTGCGAGAATTAATAATAAGCTCGATCTTTGTCGTATTCAATATATAATATATATTAAGAAAGGACAATAACTATGGTCATATAAATTAGGAGTCACTAAATATATACAAACTATTTTTTAACTCACGTTAACTTCTGATGTCAGAATATATAGTACGCAACCTAAGTATGTATGTCGAATACAACTTAATTCTTAATTTAGAGTTCTAATTATGCCCGGTGCCTAAAGTACATGAAGCTATTTTAATTTTTGCCAGCTTCTAATAACCGAAAAACATATGAGACAGTTGATGTCAGGCTGCATTGATCTGAGTTAATTTTATCTGATTTTTTAACATATTTTTTTATTTCAACTCAAATACAATTTATCTCATTTAAAGAAAGTGATCAAAATAAACTTTCAATCGTCACGGCAACGCGTGGCCAGCACTTGACTAGTGATATAAAAATTGTTTTTTTTTTATTATTAATTGTCAACATAAAATTCACATTTCACGCACGTAACAAATTTGTATATGTGTTTTTTTGTCGTTGCACCTATATTCAATAATTAACACTGCAAAATTGAAATATACGTACAGTTCACAATTTTTTTTCATGTTTAGTTAATATTTCACAAGTTCATTTTCTATTCAGCAGTCTTTTACTTTGTCGCTTTCTAATTAAGATCTACTTCTGTTCATATATTATACTGTTTGTCTGCTTTCCATTAAGTATTTATAATTAATGCAACCTTTAATTTTCTTGAACTTTTAGAAATATAAACATTTGTTTTGCTTATGATCTGTTTGGTTTGGAAAATGTACATTTTAAGTTTTTCATTGTAAGTAAAACGTTTGGTGTATATTGTTTTGAGATTTTACTTTGATTTCTTCAATTCACCCTTTTCGTTAGCTTAATTTAAAACATATTTATATCCTTTTTTTTTCAACCTTCATGTTCAAATTAGGATTTAAATTATTCTCATTATTGACTTCAAAAGAGAAGGTTGAAAAGCAAAAGTCTTCCAAACTTTGTCATTAGTATTATTTGTGAAGACTAATATTATTACTCTAAAGTAACAACACAATTTATTTTATTTATTGAGGGTACTAAGGACAATATGTCTGATTTACTATATATATATCACATAGTCACAGCCATGATCAATTTAGTGTCAATGCTCAATAATTTTAAATTTTACATGTCTGAAATTCAACATAATATATATTATGTAATATTTTGACCTTATTAAAGTGTATACATTGTATAAATATTTTGAAAAGAAATGAAGACATAACTAATTAATTATTAATCAATTAAAATTTCTGAAATGATATTTAAAAAATTGAGTATCTGACAATCAAATAATGGGGTTTTGAAAAGTTTTTGAAAAAATCAGGAAAAGAGGAGTAAGCGTAGAATCTATGAGATTAAAAGCACTAGAGAGACATCAGCGAGTACGTGTGGCGAGCACGTGTCTAAATAAATTTAGACTTCTACACGAAAAAAAAAACATAAAAAATATGCATAGAATAAAAAAACTGACTATTTGATTGGAGGGCAGATAGTCAATCCGAAATTGCATCTTTTAATCACAACTGTTAACGGATCAGGACATCTACATGCTTAATATAAAAATGGAGATATTCAGTGACGTATAAAAAAACTTACATTTTCCTGAAATAGTGTATATATAAAGAAAAATGTGCAATTTTTACACATAAATAGTTATATTTCCCTTAATATCACATATTATTAGAAATTCTTTATTTAAACATTCCCTATAAATATTTGGACATCTCTGAAAAAAAATATATATGATTGTACACATCTTACTAGTGATTACTAGTGATCACCGGCTAATACGTTTTCATAAGTATTTCAACACCATATGTTATATGTCATTTTTGCGATTTCAAAGTTCAAATAGTTGATCCAAACCGTTTAACATGATCTGCATATTAAAATGTACTTGAATACCAAATTTTATATTTTTTGGAACTTTTTAGTAGTTATTAAGATGTGTATAAAATTGTTATTTTCAGATAATTCTAAACCATTGAAAAACAACAATTTTAAAAAATTCTAAAAAAGTAATAAACTATTTCCAAAAATGTTAAATTCGGTCTCCAAACACAATTTAATATGAAGATCATGTTGAATGGTTTGAATCGAATGTTTGGATTTTGAAATCGAAAAATAACTTGTAAATATATGGTGTCAAGATGTGTCACTATAAATTGGTGTAATTGGATCCTCCTCTATATACACGTGTCAATCTTAATTTAACAAATAATATAATGTTTATCTAGCACAAACGCTTGCCCTTTAAAAAATGTTAAGAATCAAAACTTGTCATTATATTTCAAATAAAAAAAAGTCTAGCATTGTACAAACATTGCAGAGAATTCTGAAAAATTTGCATTCTAAGCCGCGTTTTCAAATAATATTTTTTTTTTCTTTACCCAGGCCATTTTTGTGAAATAAAAGACTTTCGTATTTATGAATTAATATTTGAATTCAATTTTCAATACGTTAATTTGAAATATTTGAATTCAACATGAGTGTTTGCCGAAGTTTTTATTGATGGTAAATAAAACAATGGTAAAGAATTTGAAAAATAAAAATAAAAATGAAAAGACAACCACCTGGAATGGAGATAGGAGTAGGTCCGATGGGCATCAGACCTACATTTAGGTTCAATTAGCTCTAGAACCGTACGATTAGCATCAAGATCTATGTGCACGGAAATTGATACGGACCTGCACGGATTTTAATGATATCACATGAATCTTGATACAGATCGGATGGTCATCACACCCATTGAACCAAGGTATGTCCGATGGGCATCGGACCTACTCCGATGGCCTTGGAATGATGTCCAGCCTAGATGCTATTCATGACGGAGACCTCTCTGCCAAAAAAAAAAAAAAATCCTGAATACCATTTCAAACGAAGACCCGGATAAAAATCGAGAAAACAATAATACACATAACACCACCTGGAATGGCGTGCAGCCTGAAAAGGTTTGCATATTTTTCATGCAAGTTTTATCTGGATAATTTAATTGGTTTTATTAATTAGGCTCAACTATGACTGCAAGGTTGTAAATACTTCCAGTCTCTACGGATTTTATGTTCGTAATTTGTTTTTCAATTGAAGAATTCCAACTTGATATAAATTTGGAAAAAAAATATTTCACTGACATATATGAGAATGAGATATTGAAAGGGACTATTACAATTTGCATCCCACAAGCTGGTAATATAAATTAATTACATAAACATTCATTGTCTCCTGGACGCTATTTCACGTGGCGTTTTATGTTTTCTTTTATTTTTTACTGATTTTATCTAAGGTTCTGTATGGAATGGGGTCCAGGCCTATTTTCTTTTTGGCAGAGGCATATATATATAACTCTTGGAAATTGTTTTGTATTGGAGTATTAGAGTACCGGTACCGGTCAATATGTAAAAAGCCTGCCCCGGAAATTGGTTATATGTAGACATGCATGTACCAATATCAATATGTAGACAGGTTCCGCTAAGATGAATCCCAATTCATTTCAAAGAGAAAAGCCTTACAATTAGCTGCTGAACTTTTAAATTAGTATTTTGATCAATCAGGACCGTAGGATTTTGTTTCAATTAGACCTGTTATATATCTTTTAGTTTGTACGTATCAATTGAATCTTCAGATTTTGTTAGAATTAACAACAACAGAAGTGTTTGTCATAAATATTAGTTTGGTAAGCTTCCCATGTTAGCAATTGTCATTTGGTGAATTCTAGTCAGTTAAGTGTGATCGCCATATTAATATTTTCAACCGTGGTCAACCATGTTGCTGCTTCGATGGGATGAAAAATCCAATATTAATTGGTAGGGTCACACAAACAAAAAGTAACTTTATGTGAAAATAATAAACACCAAACTTGTATCTCCTATGCACTTCACAACATTTAATACATGAACGGGTCACAATCATGTTATGTAGCTGACTCGCCATATGAATAAATAAATTGTTGTACAAATGATCGGACGGTGGAGATGCCTAAACTAGTAAACTCAAATGATTGGAATCCATATATCTCTCTATATTACATACAGCCCTCTCTCTCCTAAGTCCCAACTTCTTTTCGCTCCCTTTCCAAGATTCAAAGAAATCAAGACTAGCTTCTAGATAATTAATGGCGTCGAGTTCAACTAAGTTGGAGATTATACCTGGCCAAGACCGCTTTTTGAGTGCTACACGGCCAATCCAACCAGGCGAGATTCTTTTAATCGACCAGCCTCATATCCTCTACCCGACCTCTCTCAGCTGCCTAAAGGTTTTCTGCTCTAACTGTTTCCGGGTCGTCTCATCCGAGCAGTTTAGTTGCATAACTTGCAGACTCACACGATTCTGCTCTGCTCGATGCCACTCCTGCTCTCACCCCGCCCTAGGCCTCCTCTGCCATGCATTGCCTTCTCTCATGGATGAATCACAATTACCTTCCTGCACACCAGATCTTCTATTTCTTCTGTCTGTGTATTCCATAAGCACTGATGCACTTCTTCAGCTGATCTCTCTTCCATCTCATGACTTGTGCCGTCCGCAAGATACGTTAATAGAGGATCTTGAAACCCAATTTATAACTCTAATTCCAGGTAACATGATTCCTAGGCACTTCAGCCGTGGAATCACATCCAAGCTCATATCTGTGGCAACAACATATGCTCTTCCCATTTATAACCCCAGGGAAAGCGCTTTTGTAGACTGTGATATTGATGGTGTACGTGCGTATGGACTGTGCTTTCAAGCTTCTCTTATAAAGCACAATTGTTTGCCAAACAGTTGTGTGTTCAATGATGTTGATGACCCCAACCGGCAGGATTATGATACGTCTTTTGTGTTTAGAGCTCTGGATTGGATCGGAGAGGGCCAAGCACTCTACAGAAGTTTCATTGATGGTCATCTCGAGATGGAGTACAATGATAGGAACAAAATGCTAAAAGATTTACATGGCATTGAGTGCAAGTGCCACAGATGTGATACGGAAAAGATATGGGAGGAAAACCATCCGACAGTAGACAAAGGGGAAAGGCAACTGATCGATCCATATGCACACTTCATAGATCATCACATGTGCCATGATTGCGGAGATGGCTGCTTGGCACCATTGCCCCCTTCGCAAGATGGGATGATACCTACTTTGATGCAATGCAACAGATGTGGTGTTCAAGTCACGAAAAATCAACCGGAGCCTCCTGCTGCTGAGGATGCTAGCAGTAACACCGTGTAATAATCAGATTGCGGCTCCTGTACAGGTTAGTACCACAGCTATGAATCGTGTTTACTATTAGGTCCACTGTTGTAAGATACAAATTTCCTATTAACATTGTCCGGTTGATTTGATTCATTATAACTAGTTTAGAATTAATTTAGATATGGAAATAATGCGGCAAGGTTTGAAATTTGTAATAATACGGGTATAATGCATTAATAGTTGTTTAATAATGCTGATGCATATAAATATAACAAAGCATAGTATTGGTGATTTTATAAATAAAGAAAAATTTGGCGAGTATTTCGGGAATAATTCGCATATTTGTTCAACCATTTCGTGAAATATTCAATTTTTACAGTAATTATGCATATATTTTGTAAAAACCGTGTAATTTTCCTATGATCATTCGTGCAAGGTACTGAGAATCATAAATTCTCTAATGTGCTGTTGCAATTGGGGATACATGCTGGATAACCCTGCATATATAAGACTGAAATGTTAGAGATATCTCTATCTGAATTTTATATTCATCCTATCTTTCCAGAAATTGCAGAAGACCCCCCCTAAATTGTTGAAGAAATTTAAAAGACAATACAGTAGCATGTGTCAGCCCAAAATATATTTTATATTTTCACAAATTGATTGGTGATAACAATAAAAATGTTCCATATCTAAGTTGTAAAACATACAGAATGCATCGATGAACTTATTACAAAAGGGTAGTATTTGCTACAGTATATAAAAGAAGTACTAAGGCTAAGCACCTCTATTTTTAACTTAATAATTTCTAATTGTTTTTGGATATGTTTAAACTATGTAGGCTTTTTTCTGAACGTTTTGTCGTGCCTTTTTAGTTCTATTGATACTGTAATGTTTATTATTATTAATAACTGTTAAGTTATTTCTTTTTTATTAATTAGTTTCCTTTACTTCTCAGGGGACTGCGAAATGGAGCCACTAGATGTCTTTGGCTGTCCAAGCAATTTGGAACTGTTTTTTTTTCAAGGAATATACAAGTTTGCTGTGTTGTTTGCCTACAAATATAATGCACTTTGTAGTGTTGTCAGATGTAGAGTAAAACACCACCAGGTGATGGTTTGAGATTCAGCCAGTTGCTAAAAATTAGTAGTGATGTGGGACAACTATATTTCTTTTGGAGCTAATCTCAAATTTGATAAATTTTGATGTTTCTGTTCTTCTCTTTCGAGTTATTTTTTAGTTTGTGATGCCATCCGATCTAAAATCAGCAAACCAGTGTTACTTGAAACCAGTACACGTGGTTCTCTCAGATCTTACATCGTTGGCCAGAAATAGATTTTCTGAGTTTTTCTACAAGTCTCTAGCTATATGTTAGTACGACATGATACAGTATATGAGGAAATCAAGTGATATTTCCTTCGTAGGTTTGTCATTTTCCTACTAATTCAGTGAAGCAATATGAAAAACCTAAACAAGAGTTAACAATAATATTACCAATCACATCTAATCATACGTCCATCTGCAGGACAAATGGCCAATACGCTTCCAAGTTGGATACATAATTATCCTACGTACTTGAACAAGAATCCCTACTGTACATCAGAAAAGAACCCCTACAGTACATTGAAACCAACTATGATCGTATGATTGCATATAGGATGCACACCTCCTAAACTCCATTTTAGAAGCTCATTTCCCATCAGGTGTAGTTACATAATAACTATGGCTTGACCGTTTCTTCTTGTGGGTCCTCCAGGCAAACGGCCAATTCTCACCACCAGCGCCCTCACTATTCTCCTCGTTATTCCCCTCACTGTTCCTCTCTCCATCAGAAGAGGCTAGAGCCGCTGACGATGGGGTCCGCCTAGCCCTGGCCACACTATTTATTTTGCTAAGATCCTCTCCTTCCTCTACAGCTTTCATCCATTGCACATCACTCAATAGGTCAGTGTAGATCACCTCCTTGCGCTGCCTCTTGCCAAGGACTAGATTGCTTAGTGGATCTGGGTTTGATTTTAAAGAGGATTCAGGGTTGTCCTCATGGAATACCCATTCAGGCACCTCATCGTCTTCCATCAGCCGCGAGCGGTACCTATCAAGAATATAACATAACTGGATAGAATCAACCTTCTTAAAACATTGTGGGCCTTGCAGTTGGTCTTAAATCTAAGCGATTTGCAAAATAACAACATCCATCATGCCTCAGTTTTACAAATAAAACCCAACATGATGTAAGAACCAACAGCAAGAACGTTGAACTTTCAAAGTGAGATCAAACTTCAAATGAAGCGAAAAAAGAATACTAAGTTGCTTTAATAATTTGTTATTTCAGTCCTTTTAGAGCTCAGGACAAAAAGTTCATTAGGTTCAAGGACTTTGTATCATATCACTCGTCAATCTAAGTATTAGTTGCTAATAGTAAATAGAAAGAAAAAAAAAAACAGAGATTTTATAGCAAATGAGACATTGACTATATTGGTTGGTATTATTCGCAATTAAAGGAAAAAAAGTCAGGTATAATTTACAGAATAGACTCTAGAGTAAGCCATTGAATAGAAGTACCTCTCTCTTTGACGTCTCTCTTCATCCATTTGCTCAAAAAGCCAGAATTCTTCTTCATTTCGGGCTGCCAGACGGTTTATTTCTCGTTCACTCGGTACATCTGTGCCTAAAGAGCTTGTGCCCTTCTGCATAATTTCTTGCAACATAGCTCTCCGCTCCTTTGCTGCATTTGTAAAATAAACAAAGAGAAAAGCAAAGAAATGAGGTTCTTTGTCTAAGAAGAGTATTGCCTACTGCCTAGAAATGAAAAAAGCATGGAATTTTCTACAAAAAAAAAATCAACAAAATTTATGATGCAAATCTGACTGCAACAAGCAACATCTGTTTTCAAGCTCGAAATATTTTTCATTAATTTATATCCTCCAATTTATAGGATATTAAATGATAAAATATATAGTTTCTTCTCCTTCACCAGTAAACAAGAGTTTAAATGGTGTGACTGACAGAGGAAGATTAGCAAATCTGAATTTAAGAATTAAATTAACGAAATAACAAATTAAAGTTCCAGAAACCCTTTACCAGTGGAGGTGGTATTGAACAGGCCGGCCTGAATAACCTTGGCATCAATACCCATTTTCTGCTTGGCACGGTCTAAAATCTCCTCCTCTATCGACCCAACACTAACCAGCACAAAGACCCTGACCTCTTTCTTCTGTCCAATCCTGTGGGCTCGATCCTCAGCCTGCTGATCCATCTGCGGGTTCCAGTCGCTGTCGAAAATAATCACTGTGTCGGCTGTCTGGAGATTCAACCCCAACCCGCCGGCTCGCGTGCTTAGCAAAAACATGAAGAATGGTGAATCTGGTGCATTAAATTTCTTGAGCAGCACACCTCTCTCCTCAGTCTTGGTTGAGCCGTCGAGCCTGAGGTACTTGAAGCCATAGAGCTGGAGGTATATCTCAAGTACATCGATCAGGCGGGTCATTTGGGAGAAAAGAAGAACTCGGTGGCCACCTCTCTCGAGTTTTGGAAGGAGCCGATCAAGTAACTCGAACTTGCCTGATGCTCTCACAATTTCCTCCTTCTGCCACATGTTGTAATCATTGACAAAGAGGTAAGGGTGGTTGCAGCATTTTCGCAGTTGCATTGAGAGGTTTTGGAGTGACTTTGACTTTATTCCTGGTGTAAATAAAAGTCGAAAATATGAATACAATTAGTGATGACTTATGGCATACATATACGTTCAAGTCAAGAAAAGCTAGTAGTGTATAGAGGTGGTGGTGACCATAACAATTAAACTCCGAAAGTGCATGAATTCTGACAAGCTTGGTTTACAATCCCTGACTTTCTCATATCCGATCAAATATATGAAATAATGGTAACACATGGTTTTAGTGCAAAGTGGTAAATGAAGATAGGCGATTGCTATGTTATATTGCATCTGCGACTTCAACAACTACTGGCCCTTAATTTTGTTGCATTGACAAAACAATGGAACAAACAAGATTAATAAATGCAAATTGCCAAAGATCCTTCGTTGGAAAAATAAGTTATTCAACTATAATGTTGTTGTCCTTTTTAAAACTTAGACAAAAATTAGACTTATTGGTCGCTTAGAAGAATTTGAGAAGGACATTTACCAGCCTGGAGCCCAACACGGCCCATATTGGTGACCTGACGATAGTAGATCTTTTGCCAAGCAGATAGGTCCGATTTTAGTATTACTTGTGTCTTTCCGGGAAGAAACTTCTCCACCTCGTCCTTTTTCCTCCTCAGTAAGAAGGGACGTAACACCTGAACACAAAAAAGAAAATAATAAATCATGTTTTTAAGATGACCTGAGAAGTAGTTTAAAAACTTGCAAATTAATACAATAAAATTTCAATGACCTGAGAGGATTAAAAAAGACATTTTTTTATAAAAGAGAAGCTGAAAGGGAACTATAGATTGGTCTTGTTCCACAAAAGAAAACAACTTTATTCATGATTATAAATTTTTGGAAACTAAACAGTAACAAAAAATCCTTTTCAAGGTACAAGTACCAATGTTTAACTCCAGTACAATGGCAATCATAGATTGACAATAAGAAATAAACACAAGAATAAAACAAAAGTACATATATATATTTACTTGGTGGAGGCGGTTTATGATTAGAAGCTCCTCTTCAGCAGTGAGAGTAACATCACATGCAAATGGCGCGTTGAACCACTCCTCAAAGTTTTGTACTGAGTTGAAAATGGTGGGTAATAGAAAGTTGAGCAAGGACCACAACTCTTGGAGACTGTTTTGTATTGGAGTACCGGTCAATAGAAGCCTGCGCCGGATGTTGTACCTGATAAATTAGATATTGGAAAATGGTTAGGTAAAATATGTAGACATATCAATATCAATTCAACTTGTCAAATACAGATGGTTCCTCTAATATGTATCCCAATTCATTGAGACAAGCCTTACAATTAGCTTCTGAACTCTTCACATTTTAATCAATCAGGTCAAAAGGATTTGTTTCAGTTAGACCTGTTATCTTTGGTTTGCTTCAATTCCGTCTTCACATTGGTTAGAAATACAATAGAAGAAGTTTTTGTCACAAATATTAGTTTGCTAAGCTTCCGTTCTTACTAACACGGTAACACCTAAACAATTGTCATTTGGTGAATTCTAGTCTGTTAAGTGTTTGACATAGTAGATTGATCCTAAAGCTTTCAAATGGCTTAATCTTACTATGTGGTCAAGGGTCAAGTCCTTTCAGGTCTTACTTTTTGGAAGGCAAGATTAACTTGAACCCAATAATTTTGAATCAGATAACCTTTTGAGCCAAAAGTTGCCCAAAAAGAAAGCAGATAAGAGAGAAGAATAGATTGATGTACAGTCTTATTCAATTTTTCATCTTATAAATTGCAAATCAACTCAAAAAGCTAATGTCTTGCCAGTGGCCAGTTTCTACAACTTTTGAGTACTAAAATATCCTACTAGGTAAACCCACTAGCCTCCATCTTTCATAATAAGATTTAGAGGCATTGATAAGATGCCTTTTGATAATTTAACAGGATTTTTATTGCAACCTACAAAAGATAGGGGCAAATTGAACAAATTAAAGCTTAAGACCACATTGAATAAAAGGAAAATTCTAAAATAATCAGGAGCCATTTACATATGTTTGTAACAATTATATTAATCCTTAATAGATTGAAAATAGAAGAATCTACCATACCCGGTAACTAAGGTGCGTGCAAGAGCGCACTCATGGTTTTTCAACCGATGACCCTCATCGACAATCAGATAGAACCAGTGAACCTTGTTCAGATACTTCTTGTCCTTCATTATGAGGTCATAGTGTGTCAGCAAAACACTGAACTTACCGTCACCAAAATACTCTTCCCTGATTGCTTTTCTCTGTTCTGGCCGGCCATCATACAAGACCGCTGTGACACTGCATGCATTGAGCGAATTTATGTTATAATAATGTTTCACTCTTTATAAATCAAATATGGAAAAAGAACAGAAGACTTGGAGCTGTGGCTGGACAAAGGAAAGGGCAATTTTATGTGTAACCACAGCAAAATATAAAAATATAATGCTTATAATCCACTGTAACAATCACCATGCATATCCCTGTATATATGATAGAAATAATATAATACACAAGATGCCCCCAGAGCAACCACTCATCTCACTAGTCTTTCTACAGATAAACAAGGAAAAATTTCATGCGCACAAAATCAAATAAAAAGTATGTTCCTCCCGAGAACCATTCTTGCAAAGGCAATGCCCTCTGTGTGGGAAGTCGCATGTTTGAAACCCGGATGTGAGATCCCTTGTGACTTGACCTCCAACCTTTACTCAAAAAGAAAAAAAAAAGAAAAAAAAGTATGTTCCTCCCAATTTGTGTTTTGACTGAAGCACAACTCTTTGTATGGATTGTTTAGACATTCATCAAATTAAGTTCTCACACGGTGATTCATTAAAGAATTCTTACTGACAAAACCTTAAGAGGATAAATTGAATTTGAAGTTCAAATTCAAGGTTTACAATGTTTTGCTAGGATAAATTTGAAAAGATGAGGAACAAGAATGGATTAAAGTCAAATTTTCTGCATACTAATGAGGTATCTATGATGTTTCGCATTTAAAAATTTACATACATAGAAGTGGTTTTTCTTTGTTTTTCTTTTTTCTTTTTTTTTACAAGTATAAAAAATTTCCTTGCCAGTAAGAAAAAATTTTAGGAAGAACTCTTAATTGGGACAAAACTAGGATATATAAAATAGTATAGCTTGCCAGTGACAAATGTTAAAATAAGAAAGGAAGCTTACAAAAATACAAAAACAAGGAAATAAATTTGTTTCAGAATTTTAAAAATAAAGGCAAACCTTGGTGCCCAAGTAGAGAACTCGTGGGCCCAATTTGGTAAGACGGCCTTGGGGGCTATTATCATGTGTGGCCCTGTCACACCTTTGTTCTCAATCAAGTATGCAATCAGAGCTATGGTTTGAATTGTCTTCCCAAGACCCATTTCATCAGCTAAGATTCCATTTAGATTGTTATTAAATAGCGAGAGCATCCATTGAAGCCCTTCAACCTGGTAATCCCTTAATTTTCCTCCCTGAAGCATTTTGGGTTGCTCAGTTACCTAAAGAAACAGAAAAAAAACAACTGAGAAACAGAAGTAAAGAACAAATTTTCCACCTTTGACCCAGTAAAATTAAACTGCTGTGCTGTTTTTTATATTTCAGGTGGTACCAGAAAAATAATGGCTCTCCTATTAGGCTATTAGCTGCAGTAGTTAAGCTTGCAACTTGCACTTCTCCAATAAGAATGCAGTCAAATAGAGGACAATAAGTTCTTCTAACGGTCATAACCAGTTAGTGACAGAATCCACACAACATGATCTCATAATTTTATATATTTTATTTTGCAATTTTATTTTGTGCACATTCTGCCAGCTTTGGCTAATGTTTTAAAAATAGCTTTTTTATTCTCAATGCATGTGATTCTGCATAGAATTTTTCTTCAGTTGTCTTTTAATCTATTACAGCTACAGTACAAAACCAATATTATCTACTTTATGTGAAACTAAAGTCTTCGATGATTATATTTTGGGTTTATATTATTCTTTATGTAGTCTTTTTTTAAATTGCCATATGTTTTCCACTCATCTATTTTTTGCTCCCCCCTGAGGACTGAAATGTGTGACACCTAACATTGTGAGAACTCACCCCCAACCATTTGCAACCATCTAACCCTAACTATCAATAATTGGCAATCTATTCCATACAAGCATGAGCAAATTGAATTCAACATCACCTTCTCTTCAATAGCATGAACAGTGGCATTGTACTGCCTCTGCCCATCAAGCCAAGCATTACTCTTCTCTCCCTCCTCATTCAGCTCCGTAACATCCTCCTCCTCTTCATCCTCCTCTTCATCATCATCATCTAATGAATCTGCCTTTTCCTGAGAAGAAGGGTCTGTAGAGCCAGGCTTTTTTGATACATGCTCTGCGTCCTTCTGGCGTTGGACCGCAGCACCGAGCCGAACGAGTAAGTCGTTGGTCTTGCCAAGGAGCATCTTGAGGCGCTCGTTCTTGCTCTCCTCCACCATGCGCATATATGCCTCTTGGTCATCCTTCTGTAACAATTGGAGTCGCTTCTTTTCTGACTGGCTCACCCTCTGCTTTGACCGTGAGTGCCACAACTAAATGAGAGAAAGACACACAAATATACGAGTTAGATATATTAAATCAGATAGCTTCTCAGTGGATGTAATATAGGTTCTGATGACTCAATATAGTGGCAATTGGCAGATCAGGAAAACAGAAATGTGGTAAGAGTTATCTGATTTCTCCCAGTTCTCCAAACTGCACTTACCTAGTTCCAAGATTTGGGACTACTTTTGCAACAACAATGCCAATCCTATATCACTGATTCCACAAAACCCACCCATTACTATATCCTACAATCCAAGAGATACTGTACTTTACATTTCACCCTTCAGTATTTGCATCTTGTTGTACCTTCAATTATGTAATTATGGCTCAACTAACCCAACATTGTGACATTTGACCATGTGCAATAAAGCTTCATTTCATCCCAAATTTGCCTCATTTTACTGTCAACTATGCACTATCCCTTAATTTAACCTCAACAGAGCAGTACAAAGCCAGATTCCTCAATTAAACACCTATTGTTTGACGAAACAGCAAATGAGCCCATGGTAGTTTAACTCATAAAAAATCGAGTAAGATACCTACCGATCAGTATATGCAACAAAATACTGCTATCATATCAATCAAAACTGTACCCAGAAAAGAAAATCAGTTGTGTTAAACTACAAGAGCAAGAAAAATGATTGCAATAAAAATACAGACAAAGCTGTACATTTTCAATTTTAAACACACAACACTATACATGTACAGATAATGCTGCATAACAGAATGATAAGAAACCAGAGAGTTGAATTTAATAGATTACCAGAACCCCATCATTTCTTTGTTTTCTCCTCTTAAAAGAAGCCTGTTCCCGCGCCTGGAATTCACGTGCAATGTTGAGGATTTCAGCAAAGAACTTCCTCTTGTTCATCTCTACCTGGTTCTTCTCCTCTTCCTCCATTCTCAACATTCTCTGGAGAAAAAAAAAGAGTTTAATCGATGCCTTCAAAATAATTCAAAACATTAAACAAATTTAAATAGAAGGTGGATGCCCCTGCAAAACAAAGGAAGTATCTCATGTGAGAAATATCATGCACATCCCTGAAAAATATACAAAGCATTATGTACAACAGTACGAGCCTACAAACATGAAGAACATTAGCTCACTCCTGCATCCATCATTACACGCCTAAACTAACCATCCATCTCATTAATTGCTTCAACCAAAACAAGGGAAAAAAAAGGGGAGGGGGAGGGGGGCGTTTCAGGTAATTTTAAGGAAATAGGAAGAGGGAATAAGAAATACTCCATGGTCTTCAAGGGCTTGTGAGAATATTCCCATTGTGCAGGGGCATGTGTGAAATTTTGATGTACTGTAGGTGCACACAAAAAATTGTTTCTTAAGAGAGAAGAATGTCTGAGCAAACCTCATTATATCTCCTCCTCCTTTGGCGATCATCCTCATTCACAAAGGTTGGATCTCCAATGCCAAAAATGGTGGGAGGAAATGGCAAGCGCATCATGCCCCAGTCATAATGCTGCCTCTCCGGGTTCCTGCATTTCTCTGTCAACCAATAATCCCCACTCAACTCTGTCCGGATCTTCTTCTGCAACTCCAATAACTGTGCACAGAAAAATTGCATACAAGTAGTAAATAACAAGAAATGATATAGAAAGGACTCTTTTTCTTTGCAAATCAAATCCCATAATTTATCTTGATTGCAGTACAGCTCACAATACAAAGTTTTTCAACAGCCAACTAAGTAATAGCTTTTTAAAGGGTTTTCATATTCAGTGTTTGCATTATATGCACATCTCAGATTGCTCTTAAAGCAATAGATGATCGAGAATTTTGTTGTATCGCAGAGTGTAGGAAGTCAGGCTGACAAGGTTTTAGAAGTCAGACGGCCAAGGTTTTAAAGGTCAGTATAAAGATCCAGGGTGTCAGACATTCTCCAAATAAAGGAAAAAAGAAAAAGACAAAAGGAAATGAAGAATATTTTCATTTTTTTTTTTGGTTTTATTCTTAATGTTCCCCTCCACAAGTGCTATTCTGTATGTGGATCCATTGCGTGCAAGAATGTTAATTGGAGAATTTGATTCATCAATGGAGAACTGGCACTAGTACTGCTTTTACCAAGCAATTGCTTTGAAATTCTTAAGCTCATAGGAAATCCTTTTTAATTATTTAATACTCAACGAATCTTTATGTCAACAGAGCCTTTTGGGAGTTCATTACAAAAAATGTAGTAATGCTGGATTTTAGTTGCTATAATATATGCTGCAATATTAATTACAAAGGAGGTAAAATATTGGGTCACTCTGCTAATTCTACCAAATGTTGTCTCCAGTTAGTACATACCTTTAAGCCATATAGTTCCAGCAAGCATTTCATTTGCATATCTTCACCCCTGCTTGATGGTAGAGCTGATAAAGAAAATAATGGCATTAATAAATGCATAAATTGCACATATAGCAAAAATAACAGAGATTGGTAGAAAAGGTAACATCAGTATTTACTAAATGTGAAAATTATACATGTTCTACTGATTTTGTTCAACCAAAATAGCCAAATTATAGAAATTTAAATCCGTCAATAAGTTTGCTAATTCTAGCAGTTCTAATTCAGCTGCCAAAAAGAGTATATACATCGCCAAGGCTAGATTTCTTATCATTTTTCCTATGAAAGTAGTACCAGCAGGCTCAACCAACAAAATGTACTGGGACCCACTTTAGGCTCAAAATGGAGTACAAGCAATAATTTATCTTTCTGAACTGCAATCCCTCCTCTCTCCTCCCCCCCCCCCCCCCCCCGCCCCCCGCCCTAGCAGACTCGTATTATCTTTTCCAAAGAAGCGTAATTTTCAGGACCAATTGACCAAGACTAGCAAGTAGAAACAACAGTAAACAAGCCTAATCTTAATTTGTGGCATTAGATTCGACCATGTTCCAGGAAATCATATTGTATTCCCATAATTAGCATTTCATTCCAACAACAGTAGTCATTCCGACTCTCACTACCCAGACCATTCCTCATTCCGTAGGAGGCCGTGAACTGTGATGTTCTTTACTAATTATAACCCTGACAGTTAAAAATTTGGTAATTTAAACTAGAAGTGTATAACAGAGGCCATTTTCTGGTACTAATAAGCTAGGACTTTTATAGTGGAGGTCTTTTAAGAAAAATATATACGCACATTAATCTAAGCTAGTATTATTTTGTAAACTTGGATATATAGGCACATTTATCTAACCAGCATCCATCAGGCCTTTTCCATTTCAAAAGATAAAGAGAGACAAAGAAAGATGGTAACCCAACTGAACCAAAATTTTGTCTCCAGCATCAAATAGAGCTTCGTGGACACAGTTATGAAATGGTTCTTACTAATGGGAAGATATGGTCATTCTTCTTTAGCATAATCTTGTTTATTATAGGTATTATTTCTAAATATCCCAATAAAATGAGTACAAATTGTAAAGCCTCTCGGTACTAGTTATCACTTGTAAACAGAACCCAAAAAGTAGCCTACCTTCAAGCTCTGTTAGGCGATGCTGGATACAGCTGCTAAAACGTCTCTCTTCTAGGGATTTCAGCTCAGAGCTAGGTATGTTTTGTAGTTGAAAGCTTTGGATTGCAGCCTCTAGCTCTTTCATCAAGGCACCATCGTACTCCTGAAAAGTGCAAAATACATTAACTTTCCCAAAAAAAAACAGACATACCACTGTATCAGTACCCACGCAGCATCGGCATGAACAAAGTGAAATTCCTTTCATCACATCTGTGTGGGGTTGGGAGGGTTTTGAAGTGTTGAAAATAAGAGATTCTTTCGAGAAAAAATAGTGGAGAAGAAATTTGATGGCCTCCAATTTGTGTTATTGATAGTAGTAGTTTTCCATGGACCAGGATATACAGATGAGTTGAAAATTCATTATGAGCAACAATACATGATCAGACAGTGAAGTTCCTATTTAATTTTACAAGATGACAATATGAATTTGTGTGTGTATCTAGATAACAACAAAGTTAAATTAATAATTATTTTTACAATATGACAATATGAATATCTATGTATAATTGGATAACAATATAAAGCAATTTCATAGGATAAAAGCTTATAACTCACAAGTTTATCTAATTATAGTTAAGGTAGGGACTATTTATAAATAATCAGATATGTTGAGTTTTATCACAGATGTTAAGAAAGATTGGATTGTATTCTCCCATTCTGAGCCGAAAATAATTCACAAATTGTAGGGAAAAAAAGGACCTATCAAATTCCTTATCTATTATATTTAATAGACCAAACACAATGAAAGACATATGTTTATAACTCATTTACCAATAGTTAAATTGTACAGGTACAAACTATTATACTGAAAATACAGACGGATGAGGGTAACTGCAAACTTCTTCTCCCTGAAAAATTACTAATTCAGAGATCAAATTACAAGAACAGTGATTCAATTCATCAAAAATTAACTTTTAGCATTCAATAACCTAATAATGTTTTGGAATATATCAACCAAATCAAAGGGGGAAAAATGAACAGAGAATCTAAGAATATTGCCTGAGCAAATTTAAGATGGAAACAAAAAACCTTAGCAAACCTCATAACTGTGAAAATGGAAAACAAACAACTACTAGGCTTCACCCCCAGACAAAAATTCGCAATATTAAGTGATGTACCAGGCTGAGGAAGTAATTTGCACTAACAGAAACTAATTTCGGAGAACTAACAGAACCACCCAAACTAATCTGAAATTCAAAACCCTAAAAATGTCTTCGCAACAGTTTATCATATAAACCTTATAGCACAATTAGAGATACAAACAAAATTTCCATTCAACATACCGAATCTTTTCCCTCCTCTTCTTCATTTTGACCATTGTATATCTCTGAAACAGCCCGGAACACATCTGGAGGAAGCGGTAGGTTTCGCGAGATCAAATTGAGCGCGGCGATCAACACCTTCGCTTTCTCTATCACACTTTCGGATGAAGACGAAGAAGAAGAAATCGATGGAGGCACAGACGAGGGGTGGATAGCGGGGTTCTCCACCGACGCCGCCATGAGAGGAGAGAGAGCCCTCGCGCTCTAAGTCCCTCGCAATTCAAATAGAAGGAGGCAACGGTTGATAATTCGAGGGAAATTCTTCGAGCTTCTGATTTCAATTCTTTTATATTTTCGGATTTCGCTCTTCTTTGGTTGGGGATGGGATCGAAATCGAACAATTTACCAGAGGCGACGCGATGAAGGGTAGGAAAGGAAAGGAAATTCGGGGTAACCTATAATTTTGGAGTATTTATCGCTGTTATTAAATCGGACCGACCGTTTTTTTGTAAAAAACCCGACCCAGTGGATATTTATAAAAACCAGCCCGTTTTTTTCTTATTTGACAAGTAACGTAATTAAAGCAAAAACAAATAAGGAAGTGCACAAATCTTTTAGTATGATCTAATTTAGATCTATTTCCTTCGTACTTATATTCGAAAGACGGAAAAAGAGAAAGTAATCTGCCAATCAAGATCTAGTGTATATTTTATTTCCCTACGCATATGATCTGTAGCTAAAACAATTATGAACGTTATCTATTCAAAAGAGAAGTTATTGATTTTGATCCCATATAGATAAAGGTCATTTAATTGTACCTTAAATTTCTTATTCCTTTTAGATAAAAGTTTTAGATAAGAGTTACTTATCTTAACTTCGTTTTTAAAATACAAACAGTCAATCTGAACTGCTAATATAAACCTCATATTAATATGGAGATGGGCTATTGTGCTTTGCAAAGTAAAGTGAACGTTTTACTTTGGGCTCGTTTTCGGATTTTCAAAGTCCAAACAGTCAATCCAAACCGTTCAAGTTGATCTACATATTGAAATGTGCTTGCAGACCAAATTTTACATTTTTTTGAAATTTTTTTACTATTTATTAAGCCACTTTGAAAATTGCTGATCACATGGTTCAGAATTTTGTTGCACTGTTTTTACTGTTCACCCGGATCAGCAATTTTCAAAGTGGCTTAATAAATAGTAAAAAAAAGTTCCAAAAAATGTAAAATTTGATCTGCAAGCACATTTCAATATGTAGATCAACTTGAACGGTTTGGATCGACTATTTGAACTTTGAAAATCTGAAAATGAGTCTGAAATAAAACGTTCGCTTTACTTTGCAAAGCACAATAGCCCATCTATATTAATTTGGAGATCAAGTTTTATAAATATGTGTTATAGAAGTAGACGGGAACTGGGCTTGACAGGTAATCAAGGCCCGATTTGGTCCGCTGCTATATGAAATTGTTTTGAACAATTGAACTCCAACGGGCCCGGTCAACGCAATGGGAGAACTTATTTTTTAAAGCATGAGATCTATTGTCCATAGAATAACTTTTAACAATTTTGATAATCATCCGAAATAATTTTAAATAGAAAATTATATATTGCAATGTGATTTATATTGTAACAGTAAAAATATCAAAATATGGTACAACTATTGTGATATACATTTAAGAGTAGAACTAAGTTGCTCTTAAGCTCACCAAGCCAAACCGTGAGCTTAACTCAAAAACCTATCGGATTGACTTCAAACGACATTTTCAAACCGTTAGATGTTCAATCTATATTAAAATGTGCTTGGAGACCAAATTTTTCATTTTTTGAAATTTTTTTACTATTTATTAAGCTGGTTTGAAAACCGCTGTTTTTCAATGCTCCAGAAATTTAATAAAAACAGCGGTTTTCAAACCAGCTTAATAAATATTAAAAAAATTCCAAAAAATGTAAAATTTGGTCTCCAAGCACATTTTAATATAGATTGAACATCTAACGGTTTGAAAATGTCGTTTCAAGTCAATCTGATAGGTTTTTGAGTTAAGCTCACAAAGGGCTTGGTGAGCTTAAGAGCACCTTAGTTCTACTCTACATTTAATCCATAAAATCAATAACATGTTTATGAATTTTTTTTTTTTAACTCGAATCGAAATATATTATAAAAATATCAAGTTAATCTGTTATCAACTCATTTCAACTCATTTTATCAAAAAAATAAAATTAAAATAAAACATACGGTACTTTTAACTACTCATGGAAGTTATGTTACCTTTTTGCACAATTGAAATTCTAAGGACGCACAAACGAATTGCTCCTTGTACTTATTGATTGATACACAAAAAGGTCAAGTCTTCAAACTTTCTAATTATGCCATTTCATCTATTTCAAATCTATTTCAAATTGATGATATTGATTGATTTGTAGTTGTATCCATTTTAAGTGTAAAAAATAATTTAATTAACAATACAAAAGGCATCTTTTTAATTTCCACATGTCTCGATAACTAGAATGATAAATGTCCCTTTTGCAAGAAAACCCTCATCTTTCTTATGCATTTATATTTCAAATTTCAAAATTTAGTGTTGAATCTAAATTGTTGAAGATGAGGGTTCAAATGCACCATAATTTTTGTGCTCCATCTCTATTCTCAAAGTCCGAACAGTCGATCTGAACTACTCAACATGATCTTCATAATAAAATATGCTTGGAGACCAAATTTTATATTTTTTAGAATTTGTTCACTATTTTTTTACATAGATACAATATCACTTTATCGGATGGTCCAGAATCTCCTTAAAAATGTGATTTTGTACCTATCTAAAAAAATAGTAAAAAAATGCTAAAAAATATAAAATTTGGTCTCCAAGCATATTTTATTATGAAGATCATGTTGAACAATTTGGATCGACTGTTCGGACTTTGAAAATGGAGATAAAGAATGTGGAGCATATTAAAGCACAAAAATTATAGTGCATTTGAAGCTTCCTCATTGTTGAAATTGTTTAATTTCGCAAGGAATGCATTAACGTAATTCTTATAATTCTCAGAGGCCAATTTTAGGTTCAAGTCAGAGTAAAAAAATTCTTATAATTCTTAGGCACTTTAAATTCTTATAATTCTTGTAATTCTTGTAATTGTTCAAAAAAATTCGCAAGGAATGCATGAACGAAATTGTTTCATTCCCCACCTAAACTTTTGAAATAGCCAATTTTCCCATAAAATTACTATAATACCCAATATCTTCATATAAATTTAACTTCCTTTCTTCTATCCCCTTTTATTTATTTTATTTTTTATTTACTTATTTTAAAATTAAATTAACGACTCTATCCTTCAAAATTAAAGGGAGATGTCCATTAATTTTTTTTTAAAATTGAATAAAAGCTTTCTCCAGAGACGCTTACATACGAAGGTAGCAATCACACACAGGGGCGGAAGGTAGTAGGGTGCAAGGGTGGATAAGTAAACTCCATGATTTTCATAATTTGTTATTATATTCAAAGAAATTTTACTAATTTTTTATTTTATATGTGTTAGTCTCCGCTATGATAATACAATTAATTTAAAGGGCTTATATATAAGAATAACATGTCTTTTGGATTTTCAACTTACCAGATTTGACCACGTAAAAAAATAAATAAAATCATCTTTGACTTGAAAAGTTGTCGAAATATAGAAATGTAAAAGGTATAATAGAAAAAGAATGAATTCATATCCTCCACGGCAACAAAATATTTCTGTTTGGATCACGACCGTCCGATCGGAATCCGGATCAATCTGGTCTGAAGTAGAGCGCACGTGGCCACTTTCATAGTCGTGTAGATTATGATTGGACGATCCAGATTTAAACATAAATAACCTTAGGTGATATGAATTCGATAAAATAGCGGTGGACCATCACGGTTACTAAAAAAATAGAAGTTATTGAAATTTTGGAAGGCATAGCCGAGCAATTAGCTAGAATAGAAGTTACTAGAAAGAAAGAAAAAAAGCGATTAAAAAAAGTAAAATTAACGCTCCCGTTGACAAATTTTTCATATATTTCGACGCGTCCATCTCAAGCTTTTGCCTAACTAATTAAAGAACAAAGCACATGCTTCATTACTATTTCTTATATATAATATATCAGATTTATTTATTTTTTAATTACTTAATTTCTCACCCATTTTTCCTTCTTTTGCAAAAAAGGAAAAAATTATAAGTATTGGACTAATTTTTTCAATATTCTGGAGTTTGATTTAGTTAGCCAGGCCGCATTATTTAACTTGTCACTAATTAATTTGTGATGAAGGTTAATTGTAGTATTTTACTTTCATATATTAAATCGCTAATATGATATTTGTTTGTATTCGCAGATGTTTGTTAAATTTTTAATTTTTTTGCATAAAAAATTAAATTATGTAAAAAATGATTAGTGTATGGAATAATAGAAGAGATTTTTTTTGTATAATTGTACACAAATAAATTTATGTCTAATAGAAAGAGTACACGTTTGTTCATATTGAGAAGAAAATAGCTAATAAGATCAGCTCAAATGAGATTATTGTAAAATTTGATCTTTTAGCAAATCATAGGTCTAAATTTAAAGATAAAAATATATGAATATGTTATGTTTTTTTTTTTAATTTTGATAAACATGTCTAGTGTTTGTTATTTATTGTAACTTCTATAAAATCAAATAGTGAAGAATTATATTATCTTGTGTTCCGTAGATTTTGTTTTTTTATTATTTTTTTAAATATATGATGGTTAGTCAGTTAGTCCCCTTATACTCAAAGTCGAGTTCTGTCTCTAATCACACGACATATAGTTGCAATGAAAATACACTCCTAGCAGTGCGAAAATACAATTAAATTAAGAACTCGGTGCTTTGATCTGTAGAAGCTATGGAGCACTGAACAGTTTTGGAGAAAGGCCTGTAATAAATAAAAATTATCTTGCCGCTATGATAACCTTCTCTTCCTCATTTGTTGTATTGTCTTCTTTTTTCGTTTCTAATTTTCAGAGAAAATAAGTCAGCAATAAATGAGTATAAAATCCAAAAAAGATGTACCTGATTTTGTACATCTGAGTATTAAAATTCAGTACCAACATATCTTATTTTCTCATTGAATGAGCATGAATTAACTTTTTTGCTTTGAGGGGTCCAGGACAATTCATCCCATAATTAACTAGTAATAGTTTACCAGCAGGTGAGTTAACTTTGGTACCGACTGGTATCAGTGCCAATTCGAACCCTCAGGTTCTCTGGTACATATAGTGTTGACATATGACTCAGCATCATCGGAATCAAGACAAGCAAGATACGAATTACAGCATTCTAAAACGACGATAGCTCGGACAAAATAGAGAAAAGCTTAGAAATTCCCCTTGACCTGATTAGCTAGCTAGAGAATTCCAGACCCTCATATTTGGAATTTTAGACTAATTCTTACTGTTAAAAGCATAGGCTATGCTTGGATGACACAAGAATAGAGACTATTTGAGAATAGATACTATTCAGAATAGCAATGTGCATCCAAACAATATTTTTGCTATTCGGAATAGCTAAAATAGCTATTATTCTCTATTCCTTGTAAATGTTGGAATAACTACTATTCGGAAATATGAAATGAGAGAAAAAAAAATACTTCCTTTTTGAATTTCTGCCAACACAGTCTCGAAATGACAAATTTGATACCACTTTTCACTATCAACATCGTGACAATTCATTTGAGATCTCACTTGCCTATCTTTCTCTTAATTAGCACCTTGTTAACATTATTCTTTATTAGTTACAGTTATTCACTATTCTACATATACAATCCAAACAATATTTTTACTAATCCGAATAGCACCATTTTCATACTAATATGAAAATCACTATTTTTTCTCTATTCTCATTTACTATTCTAAATTTTCACTATTCTAGCTATTCTAACTCTCATTCAAACATACTCATAAGACTTAAGGGTCACTGGACCTTCACAATGCGATTTAGGGAATGAGATTGGAAGAAGGCAAAGGGATCTTTGTTTAAAATAAAGGTCAGTTTATTTTTTTAAATAATTAAGTAAAAGATAAAATAATTAGAAGAGGATAGAAGAAAGAAAGTTAAATTTTTGTGAAAATATTGAATATTATGGTGATTTTATGGAGTAATTGACTATTTTAAAAGTTTAGATGGGTACACCGAAAATTTTCTCTAAATTCATATATATAATTATTTGACAATCGTTTAATTTAATATTTGTTATCAAACCAACAAAATTATTATGAAGATATAAATCGCAAAAATAAGAAAGTGCTAATTTTAAATTGAAAACCACAAAATGATACAAATAAAATAAAAACGACAACCACATACTAAAACTGAGTCTGCATCGTCTGCATTATCAAAATCTCGTAGGTTAGTGTTGACCCATAGGCACCAACACATAGTAAATTTTATTATTTTTTTTTTTTACTATTTGTTTAGATAGGCAGAAAATTATTTGATCCAAAAATTCTAGATTATTTAAAGTAGTGATTTTTTATTTATTTAAAAATTAGTAAAGAAATTATAAAAAAAATATAAAATTTAGTTTATAAGTAGATTTTTATATGAAAATCATGCTGAATGTTTCAGGTTGATTGTTTGAACTTTAAAGTTAAAAATATTAATTTAAAATACGGACCAACATGATACCATAGCCTTACTAATTTTAATTTACCTTGTATATTGTATAATTAACATGGAGATGGAGAATTGGAGATGCAAACAGACGCATGACCACGTGGAGGTTCCCTTCCTTCCGTCCGACGTGTCCCTTTTTGTTTATTTCTTTTTGTTATTTTAAATACTTTAATTGAAAGCATTAAATAAAGCTGGAGCTAGTTTTCCGTTAGCAAATCCTGAAAAGTACCTCGAGTATTCGAATTTTGACACTGCACAGCCGCTATATTCTTTTTTTTTTAACTCCGCGTCATGGTTTCTTTTCATCTCCTCCCTATATTTGCTCTGCACTGTCTTTTGTACGGTCAATTTTTACATGAACACGTTCTATACTCCTCCGTTCATGGACCAGCACAGTAGATGATTTATTGGTCCCTTTGACAAAGAAATTCAACCAACGACACTAGTCAATTTTAAGTTTTTAACATGAAGCGCAGCGTGGAAGCCGGTGCGAGCTTGTCGGCAGATCCACGTGTTAGCAGTAGTGTGGTGCCACTGAATTTTTTTATAAACCATAATTAAAATTTTGTTTTTTTTCGAAACCAGCATGATTTTTTTTTTTTTTACAAAAACTATAAGAACTGAAATGCTATTTTGGTCTGAATTTTTTTTTTATTCTGGACTGAAATGGCATTTCGGTCTGGTTCCTTTTTAAATTTTCTGTAGTACTGGTTTTACAAGTTTTCATATGAGTTGCCGCAGAAAATTCAAAAAGAGACTGAACTGAAATGTTATTTCGGTGCAGAATAGAAAAAAATTTGGACCGAAATGACATTTCGGTTCTTATGATTTAAAAAAAAAAATTATGTTGATTTTGTAAAAAAAAATTAATTATGGTTTATAAAAAAAATTCGTGCCCACTGCTGCCCGTGAATGTGGGGCCCACTAAACAAATCTCACTCCCCGACAAGAAACTCAAAAGAGGCTCCGTCCTTTGCAATCAGGCATTGCATTGCTCTTTACATTATCATTATTTTTCCTTTTTACAATCTACAACCCAGTTCCGCTGGAATTACTTCAATCATACTCTTAGCTATGGATATGTTTATATATAACCTTATAAGAGGAAACATAATACATGTGTTTCCGTAACCAAGAAAATTATTGAATGAGATGCATGCTTCATGGCAAGTCTCAGACATAATGGACTATGGACTCTGGTCTCGTGTTATTTTCAATTCAACTAACACCGATTTAAGTTGAATGATACATAATATCACTACTTTTTATAATCTAAGTTAACAACTTTTTTATTCATAATTATAATTAAGCTTTTAAGAGCTCATTTCGTTAGATTACAAAATTGGACTAAATGATCACCTCCTTATGCCCATTCTTAATTTTTGTTAATTCATTGATTTTCTCCTCGTAGTTTTTTTTAAGGTTAGCGGCAAGAACCAATTAACAATTGAATATATTAAAAAAGATTATGTACACTCTAGGAGTACTTGGATTAACCTTGATTAATCCTTGAAATTAAACTACTCTATATACAAAATAACACAGTAAGCAGAGTATTGTAGTGACTTGTGCAGTCCCAAGTACGAGTACCCCTACTGAGTTCCGAACTCGGACCCCAACTAACAGTTAGTGATCCTTAGACGTATGTTGAGTGTTGTGTCATGTAATAGAACATGTAGTGGCCTCCTCATATTAGAGAACTGTCTCCTATTTCTCTTGTTAAAATTAGTTATTTAGAATTTTATAAACTGTGGAGTTTAATGGATTTTGTCAAAATTTTAAAACTCAATTCGATTCTAGTAGGTTAGAAGTTTTTCAATTTGACTCACCAATTTTGCAGGTCATGCGGATTTATGTAATAACCCCTGGTTTTAATAAATTACATTACCATACAAAAATTACAAGTTTCTTACCAGTTACCAATCCAAATGTGGAATAAAAATATATAATTATTCCGACTTTTTTTTTTGTGCTTGTGAAAGATCCATTATTTGGTACTTTGGATTCCTACAATAAAGGACAAAAATATCATGATTGGTAATTTTATATTCCCGTCAGAACTCTAAAAACTCAAGTTGTCACTCTAGTAGCTTTTAAAGTTTGGACCTCTCTGCCTCTTCTACTTCCCACCACTTCTCCCCAATTTTCTTTCTTTATTTTCATTTAGAGATAGAAGAGAGACAGAGCATTAACAAATTTATAATGGACCGGTTTTCAACAACAACACTTCTACTAGAGACATTTCAAGCGAGTGACGACGTAACAGAGCAAATATGGGTGATATGGCAGCAAATGAAAGCGTCCGTCGACATAGTGCCGCTTCTTCGACTATCCGTTTTTCTATGCCTCATCATGTCAGTAATGCTGCTGGCCGAGAAAGTGTACATGGCCATTGTCATTGTACTCGTCAAGCTCTTCGGCCGGGCCCCCCACAAGCGGTACCGCTTCGAGCCCATTTGTGATGATCTGGAGCTCGATGATCTGGAGCTTGGCAATTCAGCATATCCCATGGTTTTGATTCAGATCCCCATGTACAATGAAAGAGAGGTAACCCCACATAATTAATATGATAATAGCTGCTAGCAAACATGAGGAATGCCACATTGTGTTTTTGTTCAATTTTACTTGTTGCTTTCATAATTTTGAGTAATAGTACACATGTGCAGGTGTACCAGTTGTCAATAGGAGCAGCATGTGGGCTGTCCTGGCCGTCCGATCGCATCATCATCCAAGTACTCGACGACTCAACTGACCCAGTCATTATGGTAACTTTTAATTATCAAAGCATTGTCAAATTCTTTTGGGGCCAAGCGATCAAGTTAATTTCTTGCCTAGGGGAGTAAATTTGGCTTATATTATTTTGGCCCCCGCAATTGTTGTTATTGGCACGGCACAACCAAAGCCAATGGTGCTTTCTGATGATTGATTTCCTTCTCATATATATATTGAGATAGCCATCTTACACGTGGCATCAAAATCATAGATTCTATAGGAGAGTTATGACAAGTTATATAAAAGTTATGGCAAGTTAAAAATTGAGTGTGAATTGCACAATGCAGGACCTGGTACAGTTCGAATGTGACCGGTGGGCGAGCAAGGGGATCAACATAAAGTACGAGATACGTGACAACAGAAACGGATACAAAGCCGGGGCTCTGAAAGAGGGGATGAAGCATGGATATATCAAGGATTGTGATTACGTTGTGATTTTCGATGCAGATTTCCAACCCGAACCCGACTTCTTGTGGCGTACCATCCCATTCCTGGTACATAACCCCGAAATTGGCCTCGTCCAAGCCCGCTGGAAGTTTGGTATATGCATCTCTTTTTTCCATCTGTTTCCCTCTGTTTTTTTTTTTTTAAATATCTTTGCATGTTGGACCCATCATATAAGGATTGCCACTTAAAATCAAGTCCATCCTCAATCGATAAATGTAGTTCATGCACGCTTGACCCTTAATGTAACATTAATTAGTACCAAGTAATTACGCTAATATCACTGTTATTAATGAAACTCTACTTTGTCAAACAAAAAAATTCAATGATGACCTAGAAGAAAGGAAGTCTAGCTTTTATTGGGTACATGGCATATCCAAGAGACCAAGACCCATGCCCCTACCAACCTATCTTTTAATTTTATTTTCCTCTAAATTAAATATATAGGTAATATGGGCAGTTGGAGTGAAATTTGGTTATTTGGGGTATCAGGGTATCGTATATATGTTAAAAGGGGCAGTTGGAGTGAAATTTGCCTATTTGGGTTTTTTTTTTCAACATGACATATATATATATATATATATATAGAGTAGGGCTATTGTACTTCGCAAAGTAAAACGGAGTTTTACTTCACGCTCATACTCCCATTTCCAAAATCCAAATCGTCGATCCGAACCGTTCAAGTTGTTCTCCATATTGAAATGTGCTTGGAGACCAAATTTTACATTTTTTGAAATTTTTTTACTATTTATTAAGCCACTTTGAAAATCGCTGATCCATTGTGAATAGTAAAAAACAGTAAAAAATTCTGGACCAATGGATCAGCGATTTTCAAATTGGCTTAATAAATAGTAAAAAAATTCCAAAAAATGTAAAATTTGGTCTCCAAGCACATTTCAATATGGAGAACAACTTGAACGGTCGGATCGACGATTTGGATTTTGGAAATGGGTGTATGAGCGTGAAGTAAAATATTGGTTTTACTTCGCGAAGCACAATAGCAAAATTCTATATATATATACAGAGAGAGAGAGAGAGAGAGATTGACTATGGTGAGTTGTGAAGTAAAACGTCGTTTTACTTCACGCTCATACTCCATTTTGAAAATCTAAACAACCGATCCGAACCGCTCAACATGTTCTCCATATTGAAATGTGCTTGGAGACCAAATTTTATATTTTTTGGAATTTTTTTACTATTTATTAAGCCACTTTGAAAATTCCAGATCCGGGTGAACAGTAAAAAACAGTAAAAATTCTGGACCATTCGATCAGCGATTTTCAAAGTGGCTTAATAAATAGTAAAAAAATTCCAAAAATTATAAAATTTGGTCTCCAAGCACATTTCAATATGGAGAACATGTTGAGCGTTCGGATCGGTCGTTTAGACATTCAAAATAAAAATATGAGCATGAAGTAAAAATGACATCTTACTTCGCAACTCACCATAGCCCAGCTCTATATATATATATATATATTGACTAAACATGACACATATATGTTGTTACATTACAGTGATCCTGAGAAGGAGAGTTTTGGAACTATCCTGTTTCTGGCACACTTTATGACAGGAAGCAATTTTGTTCTTGTTTCTTTATATTTGGGCAGAAGTGTCGGTGGACTGGTTCCCTTCGTTTCTGCCACATTTTCTCCCTTTTTACAATTTTAATCAGAACATGGTAGGGTCCAGGGTGCAATTCTATCTGCTTGAATTTGGTCCATTTGTTGTTATTTTGGTTTTATTTCTTCTCTAACTTGTGCTATAATTTAATCTAAAATATCCAATTATTTTTAACACAGGGGGGACCTTTACGTGACTGGTCTAAATTTCTTTTCAGTTTACAATTGCTAGTTCAACATACATTATGAGCAAGTTGCCACAAAAATGTGCCTTCCCCAAGTAATTCTTCACCATTTCTGTAATTTCACGGCACTGTAATATTGAGGAAAATATAATTTTTTTTCTTGTAAACAAAGGGGAAAATAACACTTGAAACTCATATTAATTAAGCTTTGGTATTCCAAAATATAAAATCTAATTATGAATCAATTGGAAACAGTGAATGCAGATGAATGCTTGATCACAAGGATGCAAGAGATGTCTCTGGACTATCATTTCACAGTGGAACAGGAAGTCGGATCCTCCACTTATGCCTTTTTTGGATTCAACGGTATGTACGTAATAATTAATCAAGCCTCAACACGGCTCATCTCCCGCGACTCCTATTAGTTATCAATTTTAAAAGTTACGTTCTATGTTAGATTGAACAACGATGCATGTGTTTTGCATGTACAGGGACAGCGGGAGTGTGGCGGATATCAGCTCTGAATGAAGCAGGGGGTTGGAAGGACAGAACTACTGTCGAAGATATGGATTTGGCAGTTCGTGCTAGCCTCAAGGGTTGGAAATTTGTTTTCCTCGGTGATATCAGGGTACCAGTCCTACTCATTAGAGTTTATTATATAAATCAGTAATGATTTTATTTCATTTCATTTGCACAGATATGAGAGTCCATCCCCTGTTTCCACATATTAACTGATTCAAAAAAAAAAAAAGATGATTGTGTGTTACATGTTCTTAATCTACTTAATTAATTGTGTGCCCTTTCAGGTTAAGAATGAGTTGCCAAGCACACTCGAAGCATACAGATATCAACAACACAGGTGGTCTTGTGGACCCGCCAATTTGTTCAGAAAAATGTTTAAGGAGATAGCCAGAAATAAGGTCAGTCCTTTGCTCCATTATTTAACCAAAAAAACATGGTATGATTGTTTATTAGTACCTTCTTCTTTTTTTGCTTTAGTAACATGATCATTTGATATTTAACACGCAGAAAGTAAATCTCTGGAAAAAGATTCATGTCATCTACAGTTTCTTTTTTGTGAGGAAGATAGTGGCACATATTGTAACATTTGTATTTTACTGTGTGGTAATTCCTACAACTGTTCTGGTTCCTGAGGTACAAATACCAAAATGGGGTGCTGTTTATATTCCTTCCATGATCACCGTCCTCAATGCCGTTGGCACTCCAAGGTATAATTAATATTCCTCAATCCACATTGATTTATCGAAAGATCTAGTAACAACAACAGTCTTTAATTGATTACAGTACTAAGTACGTACTAACATCGTGCTGTCTTTGTACGTAGGTCACTTCACTTGCTGGTATTTTGGATCCTTTTTGAGAATGTAATGTCGTTGCACAGAACAAAAGCTACTTTTATAGGCTTGCTAGAAGCAGGAAGAGTCAATGAATGGGTTGTCACTGAAAAGCTTGGAGAAGCTCTCAAAACTAAAACAGCTACCACCAAGAAACCCTTCTTCCGTATCAGGGAGAGGTACGCATACTTCCAATTCTCTCCTTTCTTTTCTCCGACATGTTTAATGCATAATTATAAAAGTGTAATTGTAATATTTATTTTCTTTCTTGCAATGAATAGAATTTATGTACCAAATATAACTAGGCTGCACCTATTGGAGCTGGGAACCGGAGCATACCTCTTCTTCTGCGGATGCTATGATCTTGCATTTGGGAATAACCATTACTTCATATATCTCTTCCTTCAAGCATTGGCTTTCTTCACAGTAGGTGTCGGCTATGTTGGCACAATCGTACCGCATACTGAGCCAACCTTTCTGGGATTAATGGATGCATCTTGTACACAACCTTAGAAGGGTGTCATTTTTTTTCCTCGCAAATATTAATAGTGGAAGTTTGTGCAGCCCTTGTTTGATGTGCGGGTATGTATATACGTCTCGTGTAAAGCACTGTCAGTTCTTGAGCTGGTGGAGAAAAATAGGAAATATGCTTGGCTTCTCAGGTGAATTAATCCCTGTCTGAATGAAGCACAAGTGCTTGTTAGCTCTTAGGATCTTAACTATGTTAATATATGTGTAATCAACAGTTTCGAACTAGTGAAGCAGTTTTTTGTAAGCAGCAGCACAGGTAGATAGTTGTTAGTAAAATACTGGAGATTGTTGTGTGGAATGGAGCACCTACTGTTGTTTGTTTAATCAAGTGTATTTGTTTGAACTTTGAAGGGTTCTTTAAAAGGGAAAAGGGAATTACAATAAAAGTTGTGCAAAAGCTGGAGGAGTTCATAATTATTTGTACTTCTCATTTGTTGTGTTGATTTGCTATTTGGTTATAATCCAGGAACATCCTTAAATCATGCCTCTGAAAATCGAATCGGATTTAGAATTGACAAGTTCTTTCGTGGAATTGGAATTGGTGGGCTTGTCTATAGGTAGAACCGTGAATTGACAAGTTCTTTCGTGGAATTGGAATTGGTGGGCTTGTCTATAGGTAGAACCGTGAATTGACAAGTTCTTTCGTGGAATTGGAATTGGAATTCGAATCCCGAGACGACCTCAAGCGACGAATTCTAATCGGATGGTCTTGATCCAAAACTCAAAGATTGGGTTACTTTAGGGGATCCGGACCCCTCAGGGATTGGGTTTGCGAGGCAGTTAGCAGGTTCATTAATATTATTATTATATTAATTCGTTAATATATCTAAATGGAATAGTGTTTCTTATTTGATTAATTGAGAACAACTCAAACTGGAGAGTTCCTAGCAGAGCATTCTGAAACGTAGAAATTAAGGCAAATTGCACCTGTTGTCATTGCCATATGACAAATTTTATTAAACAAAATAAAAAATAAAAAAATAAAAGTTTAAATCTCCCAAAGTAAGTTCACCAAATAAACCGACATTTTTAAAAATACCCTAAGTTAATTACAGATTAATAAAAATGCCCACGAGTGCCTCAAAATTTTAAATATGTCCAAACCGACCATTAAATGGCTGGTCCCGATATTTTATTTTATTTTTATTTTTTTTAGAGAAAAATAGCTAAAATGCTGAAATCTAACACTAAAAAATTGAATTGTTTTTTTAAATATTTGTTAGATTACTTTTTTGATAGCATATTTATACTAACATATGCTAAATTACTTGAAATTAGGTTAATTTATGCTTATTGACACTAGATTACTTTAAATTATGTTAACTTTTTTTTAAGAGACAAATAGCTAAAATGCTAAAGTATAACACTAAAAAATCGAATTTACTTTTTAAATATTTGCTAGATTACATTTTTTATATATAATTAGCATATTTATACTAAAACACGCCACTTGAAATTATGTTAATTTATGCTGAATTACACTAAATTATGCTAAATTACAATAATTATGTAGAATTATGCTAGAATACACTAAATTAAACTAAATTACATATGAATAGGGATGATATCTTCACTGAGAAAGCGAAAAACGACGACGAAACTTCAAACGGCCATAAAACGGCGCTCGAGTGTCCGATTTCAGCAAATGACCATTTTTCAGAAAGCTTGTGAAAATACTCATGCGTCTGAACCAGCAATGCTGGATTTTCAAATTCAGAATCGCCAAAAAATAAAGGGAAGAGCCTCAAAAATTCAGTTGAAGTTTTCGATTAAGATTTTTATTTCTATTGTTCAATCTACGTAGCTCAGTAAATTAGTTATATAATGAACTTGTAGAATACCAATTTTTATTATTTTTGGAATTTTTTACTATTTTTTATGATTTATGAAGATGGCACAAAATCGGCCCTATTCATACGTAATTTACCGTATTTTAGCATAATTCTACATAATTATTGTAATTTCAGCATTTTAGTAAATTTACCGTATTTTAGCATAATTATTGTAAGTTACCGTATTTTAGCACAAAATCGGCCCTATTCATAGTGTATTTTAGTATAAATATGCTATCAAAAAAGTAATATAACAAATATTTAAAAAAAAACAATTCGATTTTTTAGTGTTAGATTTCAACATTTTAGCTATTTTTCTTTGGAAAAAAAAATATATCACGGGACCGGCCATTAAATGGCCAGTCGGGAATTTTAATCGGGACCGGCCATTTAATGGCCGATTTGGGCATATTTAAAATTTCGGAGCACTCGTGGGTATTTTTATTAATCTGTAATTAACTTGGGGTATTTTTAAAAATGTCGGTTAGGAACCACATTTATCATAATTTGTTAAAAAATTAACTTTTGTGAAGGGCATAATTTCAAAATTATGTGTCTGCATTCAGAGGTAATTTAAGAGCTTTGATGTCATTGAAAAATAGTACATCCAAAGTTTCATTATTAGAGCATCTCCATCTGCTTTCATATTGAATTACAAATCCGTGCTAGCGTCCAAGGTGGCAATTTCATTTCCTCAACCACCGATGCAGAAGGAATAGAAAATATGCAAGCTTTCATTTCCCTTTCATTTTGCTAAAATCATCGGCTTTTCGTGGAAAATTTACACAGTTCGCTCAATCGTCCCTCCAGAATTTCATAAAATAGCTGCTCCTTCCTCTCACAGGCGCACGATGAAGCTGCGTTTTTCCTCTCCCCCTTCCCGTTCCCATTCCTCCGCAGATCTGAGCCCGTCGCCACTGCCTCCGCTCTTCCCCACTCCTCCTTCCCATTCCTCCGCAGGTCTTTCTTCTCCATTAGAGTCTCCGCCTTCACTTCAAAAGAACTAGTGCTCCAGGATTTTACTGGTAAGCAAGCTCTAAAGATTTCTTTTTATGTTTTCAAACTGAAATTTGGAACCAAATTTAGGGGTTCAAGGTTTCTTTTCATGTTTCCAAACTGAAATTTGGTATCAAATTTAGGGGATCAGCTCGCCATTCAATAGTATGAACTATTGTGTACATATTTTCCCCAATTGGAAGGAAGCGGTATTTTAAATACCAATAGTATTCTTTAAAGAAATATTCATTGATTTCCCACTAGGTAAGATTATTGAGCAGCTTGAACAAGAAGTGTTGATTTCTCCTAGTTGGAGACAACAAGGCAGTTTTGACACGGCACCACCTCAACCCTCAGAAATGGTTGGTTCTCATTTTTTTCTCTCTGACAAACTTTTTGTTACTGATCTGATTTGAACTGGTGCAACATCATATGTTTGGGTAATTAGCCGAGGAAATTTAGCAGTTGCTTCTTCTCTGTCTAATTACTCGCATCCACCATGACCTATCCTCATGAGGTACGAAAAGACCAAAATACCCTGTCGCTCTTGTCTTTTCCTTAAGTATCTGGTGTCTCACTGATCAATTTCTTTTTTAGGTTATAAGATCGAGACTTCAAGAACAGAGCTACACAAATGAAACTGGTAGCCGGTATTCTGGCGCAATTGAACTGGTACTGGGTAATTTGTCGACACAAGGGAAGAGTTGCTGGTAAATCGGGGCCCAAAACAGCAACAACAATCACAGGGGCAAAAATGGCATTTGGTCGGAAAAAAGGAAAATGACAGGGGCAGAGATAGCACATAGCCTGACAAGATAGGAAGAACCGTACCGGACTGGTACGCATGATTTCTGTCCATGCTGGCGCTACTAACTATTACATTGAGTCTAACTAGCTGTGACAAACTAATTACATGTGCGCTCTTATGTAATTTTCAGGTTCAATGGAATCTCTCCAACCTGCACATACCGAACAGAAACCTACAAACTTAGATGCTTCTAAAGATCAGGTTCCTTTTGTAGTCTTATTAACATCTTATTATCACAATTTACTGAATGCAAAGAAAAATAAATGACTGCAATTTTAGTTGTTACTCACACTGATCCAATGAATTTTAGTGTAGCATTCTGGCACACTTTTCGAGAAGAGAGTCGAGAAAGATCTGATGTGTATTATGTCAGGGGGGACTGTTGCTTGTATCCTTTTTTGTTGTATCTATATCCCTTTCATTACTTTGGTATTGCCAATGATAGTAGCACATGTTGGCAAGTTACTGCCATAAGGTTTTCTACTTTTCTTCTTAACTAAATTGTTCCATTAACAAATATGAAGGACAAGAAATCCAATATGCATTAAAAAAGTTTAAACCATCCAAATTGGACAGTTTTTAATATAATAGCTTGCTTTCAGTTTTTAATATAACCAAGGTTGGACTTCTGCCAATTTTCACATTTTAAAGGAATAATATTATATTTTTTATTGAAGTAGGACAAATATGATATGTCATACTTAAGAGGGGCGTGATGTCATTTTCATGCAATCTGTAATTCTGTTTGCTTTTTTTTTTAGTTTTTGTTTGCTGACTACAAGCTAATGACAAGTGGGTACCACTTTCAGGAACCAATTTACAGCATGGAAGACCTTAAAAAAAATGTGCTTGAAGAATACTTTTTGCACAAGGGTTGTCTAAGTTTACAACACTCATCAGACATGAATAATAAATGTCATGCTTTAGTATTATTTCATTTTATTATATGAGTTCGTTGTTATTAACATAGACTGTTTTGTTATATTATTCATGTAGATTATAATATTATTCAATTGTCTTTTATTAATTATATATAATGTCTGTACTTTTAGTTTTTCAGAGCTTTCTCAGAAATTATTATTCATTTCAGGTTGTTTTGAGAGGAAATTATTATTCAGAGCTTTGTGTAGTTTTAGTTTTTTGAATGATCTAATTTGGCATCGGTGGTCAACGGAAAAAAAAAACCCAACAAAAACACTGGCGTGGCCAGAAATGCAATTGATTTGCAATTGCATGGCAGAGAATTTGAAAGTAATTGTAATTGCATTTCATTTTCAACTTTGGGCGCTATTTGCAATTTTAAACAAAATAACCAGAAGTTGAGAATTTCTTGATTATATACTATACCAACTGGAGTTTAACCCTCTGATCGGAAATGAGTGAAGTCGCGTAAAATAAGAAATAGAATTAGAATTCGTGTTGCGTATCTGATCGGAAGCGGAGGCGACGAAGGAAACGAGAGGAATTCGCGCGACTTTTCTCCTTCGAAATCCCGTCGGGAAATCCACGCCAAAACGAAGGTATTTGGCGAGAATTGTACGGAACCGCGTGAAGTGACTCAAAACCCCTTCCTTCTCCCCGTTTGCTCCGATGATCTGACCGCGAGTCGCTTTCTCATTTGCTCTGACGAAGTGTATTTCTACTTCTCCTCCTCCGTTCTTCTTCCTATCCACTGTCAAAAAAAATCTTTTGATTTCCTTTCTCTTACAAAATTAAACCCTAAAAGTTAGGTGTTAATGGCATTATTTGTAAATTGAAAACAGTTTAAGGGTAATTATAAGATTACTGAGAATGAATTTCTTCTGAGAAAATAGTTTAGCTGATCTTAAAATTTCAATTCAAAATCACGTCCATTCTATTCTTTTCTATTATATTATATTGAATTCTTACTTATTTTGTTTCCGATCATAGTGTAAGTGTCAAGCTTTGGTCCCCCTCGGATCACGAATTCAAATCACCTAAGGTGATTTCTTTGAAATTGCTAATCTAATGTGTTAATTGCTAATATAATTACTGGGATGTACCATAGTTTTCAAATTAACAAGTTTGTTTTAAAAACAACTCTAAATTTCTCGGATGGAGTGATTTAGAAATTATGAATCATTTTAATTGCTAAATTTAGTGGCGTGACCTAAATTAATTGCTAAACGTTTGCTGGAATGGAATGCTCTACGTCCGAACCGTTTGTATGCATTAACACGAATATTGAAGAAGCCCTGTGCAATTCCACCTCGGCCAATCTGGCTTGAGTTCTGATCGAACGGTTCGGATCTGAACTCAAAATTTGAGTTACCTCAGGGTATCCGTACTCATCTCATTACTTCGTCCCTTCCGATCCGTAACTCGAAGTGCAACAGGATACTTCCAGTCAAAAAATCGGTAGATGCAGCACCGGAGATCTCAAGTGCCGTCGCCATTTTTAGTTCAGCAAGACAAAATTGTCGACGAAGAAGACGAGAATGAGGCGGAGGCACTATCCATCTCCGACCAGCGAACCCTCTATCTCGTTCGTTTCTCCTCTCTTCTTAATTTCTTACTAGGAAATGTTTTACTTGTACCCCTAAAAAATTTCAATATTGTCCTAAGAAGACAAGTTATGGGAATTCAGTAGTTCGAATACTGGGGGTCGAATTTCTAAACCGTGATTTGTTCTGATTTTGAAGGTGAACATTTTTGTGGCAAACGCTACTCAGTTTCTAAATTCCTTCTCTGCGCTATGCCAGGACAAGCTTTGTTTAGTTCACAGGTTTGCTTATTTCATACGATGCTGATAAACTGACCCGTTTGTACCAGTATCTAACCCTACTGGTCTGCCACGGCGTGGCCATGACAAATCTAAATCATGCAGAAAATTAAACAAAAATGAAAACCCAATCTGATTACAATGCTATAGACTGAACAAGGCTGGTACCATAAACTAATCTGAAATAATTGTTCACTAATATTTTTTGTCAAACATCTGTCACATACTATCTTATTCTGACCAGAAGTCCATCATTGGAAGGTATTGGGAAAGAAGATTTCCTGTGGGTTTTGGATTTGGAGATATGCAGGGATTGGAAGGGGCCTGTCCTGACCTTAGATAATGTTCTTAGCTTTTGTAACGTAAGAACACAATGCAAAGCATATGAGTTTATTTGGTCTCTTCTTTGGTATAGACCTGGCTTGGGCACTGGATTAGAACTGTGACTTTACTGGTATGCAGGTCAAAGTGTTGTCCTGGATCTAGTAATAACACATTGGGTAATACTCCCTAGCAAATAGATATAGAAAATTGTATCTCAAGCTCAGCTCAGAGATTTCAAACTTTTGAAGAAATGTAAAAAAAAAAGGTATATTGGGTCAAAGCAGGCAGACTGTACGAGATATCCAAGCTAAGAAAAATGCCATAATTGACCTGATTTTGCAAAGGTTTATCTAGCAGCAAAATCACTTTCTTGTTTAGTTTCGTTACGAGTAAATTGTTTCATCCAACTATTTTGTTTAGCACTTGCATAACTGAAAGTTATGAAATTATTTGGACAGAAAGATATTGAAGCTAGATGCATCCCTTACACTTCTCGAATCACAGCTAAGGGACGTACAGGAAGAACCCTCTGGAATTTCTGAAGCCAGTCATCGACCAACTGAAAATGTAGTTATGTCAAAAGACAAATCCTTGGTGCCTGATGAACTGTCTGATGTGGCGTGCTCATCCAGTGAACCATCAAGGTTTGTTTGCCTTTTTCCCTTAACTCAGGAAACTGTTGATAGGATCTTATTTGGAGGTAATTTGCCAAAGAAAAAATAATGAATAAATTAAATTAAGTAAAACCCTAGTGCTGTCAAGAAATTGAAAAAAAAAAAAAATGTACCTTTTATCATTTGCAAAAGGCACTATGGGCATTACAATACTGAGAACTTAGAATTCTGTATAAGTATTATTGGTTTTTTCACTACGGCCATATGATGAACCATGAGAAACTGACAAACTAATATTGCTAGTGTATATGACCAACCAATCGAATTTGATTAGAACATTATTCATGATTCCAGTAGAATAAACAATCAGAAGTGTCAAAGTCTGAAAGACTAGTTAACAACAGTATCTTTTGATTTTCAATGAAGTAATCACTATTTGGAACTGATGAAAAGAGTGGATCTTTATGTGTGGGCTAGGGACCCTTTTGAAGGTCCCTTTAGTGTTCGAAATTGATTGTTCACATGATATTCTGGTTCAAGATATTTGAGTTTGCACCAGTCCTGGAATGTGAGGAAACTCCAATTGATTTATCCAAATATAAGTGTGTTTTCAGTATTGCTGTTGTGTGGGCTAGGGACCAGACCAGTGTAACCTGGTATTAGTTATGAGAAACTTGGATCGTATTACATGCTTTGTACTTCTTTATGATTATGCAATTGCATTCTTCTACTTCTTACCAGGTTTGCTGGTGAAAGTGATTGATTTTTTTCTCTCAATTTCACATTCTGAAAATTCTGACTTGTATAGTACAGTCAAAAGCAGTGCAAGATTATGGTAAAAGTTTTCCTTCTTTTTCCACTCTCTGACTTTTTATTTTTGTACTTCTATGTTGCCATTATGAAAAGTCCATGAAAAATCCAAGTCAACAACTGTTACCATGACTGTGTATAGTTCACCTTTCTCTGCTTGCTGTTGTTTGTCCTCTTTATCTTTGCCTTTCCAGTCATAATTTTTTACTATTGTATTACTGAATTACTTCTCTTTCTTCTCAGGTGGGCTCATAAGTTATACAGCGGGTTTACTTGGGAGTTAGCTGTATCAGCAGATTAGTTACATTTTTTTTTTGTGTAAACAGCCTACCATTTTTTTACCATTTTTTTTTGTGTAAACAGCCTACCATTTTTTTTTGTGTATCAGCAGATGAAGTACTTGACAAAATTTACTGTTGAAGTACTTCTCTTATGCATTTTAATGTTTCCCTTTTCTTTCAAAATGCTTATGTATATTTGTTGGCAACAACTCCAGTTGTCATGGATTGCTATTGACCATCTGAATTACGAACATTAGAAATCAGTGATAATGAGTGATTGATTTCTCTATTCTTCACCCGTTTATCCAGTTTATGTTCCATTATATTGAATAGATGAGCTCTTAGGCCTCTTTTAGCAGCTATGTCAATGCTTTGCAGATCTACTTTAAGGTAAAGAGAGATTGTTTTGTTCGAAATTAGTTTTTTGGAGCTAGTTTAATCTAGATGTCTCAACTGCTCATAATAAATCAACATTGTTCAGTAGACATGCATCGTATTTCCACACTTCTGGCATTCTATGATTTTATCACACTTTTGGTTGAGAACAGACTGAAGAGTATAGCCTTTGTTTTTTACTTTTTCTTATTTAACATTGGTCTCCTTGTCAAAGAAATCCAACTATTTTCATTTTGTCCTGTGGCTGAAAATGTAACATTCAAGATATTGATGGAAAGCCAAATGATTTTTTTTCTTCTTTAACATATATAGGATATTTACCTATTATGGTGACTGTATGATTTTAAAAATGCCCCAATTGATAAAAGCATCTGCAGATGTTCGCAAAATATTGTCAAACCACTTGAGCTAAATTCTTTGCATAATATTTAATGTATCTTGTTTTATTTACACAAACAAACTCAAATGCAAGCACATAATAATATTAGATGATATCTACCTCGCTTTTATGATTATATGACTTCAAAGTTCAAATGCAGGCTAGATAGTAAAAAATTGATTAGACATATGCAATATGCTGTAGATGCATTCCTGCAAATCGTTTGCATAATATGTGGCTTAACTTTTTAGTAAAGCAAAAATAATTTAAGCACGAGTACACAAAAAATATTTAGAGGATATCTTGTTGGTTTTTGGTGATTATCTGACTTGTATAATGGCCTGCACAATTAGGGGGAGTTTCATGTATCCCCTCAAAAACTTCAATAGTACGTATTTTCTCCTCAAAAATTTATAATATTGTATTTATTTTTCAGAATTTTAAAAACTTACATATTTATCCATACTAACTCTATAATATATCAAAATATACCAAAAACAATAAAATAATAATATTTAACACTTCAAAATTTACTAAACAATATTAATTAATAAAATATGATCATTATACCCTCCTTTCTCTCCCTCTCCAAAGAATTCCCCGTCTCCCACTCCAAAGAATTCCACGGCGGCAAAAAAAAAAAAATTACCGCTCCAAAGAAAACCTGGCGCCAAATCGCTTACAGTCCCAATTAGGTACTGAAAGGCAATTCAATTTGTGTGTTTTGAATAAACATTTGTGTACGTATACAAATGTAAGTATTCAGTTCAAAACAATAGAAGTCAAAGGGAGATAAGGGTACAGAATTTCATCAACCCGGTATCGCATACTTGGGACTTTGAAGCCCTTCAAGATGTCTTTGGATTTTCGGTAGCTCTGACAATAGCTACGAATGAGGTGATCAGGCCGGTTCGACCTCTGGCAAAAGATTACCTCCTGTTTACCTATGCCAGGGATGGAAGTTCTCAATAAAGAAAGCTTACCATTTGCTAAGAGCTGGTCAACCTGTGCTAGGAGAAAAGGAGTTTTGGGACTGTGTTTGGGGACAAAAGGGTCTGTTACCAAAATTCAAATTGTTCATCTGGAGATGCTCTCTCAATGCCATCCCGGTACAAGCAGTGATTGCAAGAAGAATCTCCACGCTCTTGCCACTGTGTAAGCTTTGTCAGGAGGAAGATGAATCAATCACTCATGCGCTTTTTGGGTGTCATTTTACGAGAGCGGCTTGGCTTGCATCACCATTGGGAATAAGGTCTGACAGGTTGGTGGGGGGATTTATGGAAATCATCAACTCGGTAAGATTGGCCTTGGGGAATCAGGAGTTCCCAAAATTCATGGCGATAGCATGGGCGATTTGGAGAAGCAGGAATGGAGCAATGTATGCAGACAAAAAACAGTCCATAAAGGCTTGTCAGGAGTTCTGGAGAAGGGCCCTGCCCTTGAGGATACCGCGATTCTTTCGTGTGGAACTGGTATACTGGTACCGGGCGCGGAACAACCAAGCGAGGTTCTAAATCAAGAAGACAGGCAGGCTGAGGTACCATGCTGCTATGTGGACGGTTCCTGGGATGAGACAGGGTCAGCGGGAATTGGTTTGGTTGTTGTTCAAAGGGGGATTGTGATTACGAGAGAGTCTTATTCGGTGCAAGCGGTAAACGCAACTCAGGCGGAAGCAAAGGCAATTTGTAAGGGGCTGGAAATTGTGGCAAGTCAATCATGCGAAGGGGGAAGGCTATTCACTGACTCCCTTGAACTGGTGAATGCACTTGCCCAAGGTCTACCAGTGGTACCGGATTGGAGGGTCAGCAAGGAGCTGTGGGATGCACGGAGAACTAGAACTGCGGCTCCTAATTTCATCGAAATTGCATATAAGTCCAGAGAAGATGTGTTCATTCGGGCTGCCCATGTATTAGCAAATGAGGGTAGACACTTTGGATGTAATAGGCAGGGGGGGATCACTACCTCTTAGCTACGAGATATCAGGAAATGTAATAGGCCTACGGGCTGTCAGGAAAGCAAAAAAAAAAAAAAGAAGTATGAGTACGTTGATCAAACCGAATACACAAATTGAACAGCGATTTCAGAGTTTTGGACTCAACTCAATTTCAGTTCAAGAACGATTTTTTAATTTTAGTGATTTTTTAATTTCAATTTCAGCCAATAGGTTAGAAGTATGAGTATGTTTTGAATATTTAAATAGGTTTAGAAGTAGTATGTTTCGAATAATAAATAGGTTTAGAAGTTAGGCAACTCAATTTGTGATCATAGAGCAGTATCCTTATCCGGTTAAAAACTCAAATTTGTGTTGCAATTTTTAAAACTTTGATCACAGAGCAGTAAAGCATCAATTGAAAAATAAGAATTTTCAAGGTTATTTGTCTTTTTTTTCTTTCTTTTTGTGTTCCTGCTGTTCTGATATTTAAGGCTTCTAACCCTTGAAATAGGCTTAAACTTTCAAAATTGTTTGTTTAGATAACTAATGTAATTTTGCTTGTTCAATTTTTTAAAGCCATTAAAAGTTTAAGCCACTAATTTATCTTATTGTCTTTTTTTAATCTTTGGCAAGTTTCATCCAAGTACAAATTAAAACTGAAATATGGAGGTTTCTTTCGAGCAAAGAGCGGCCTGCTGAAACACCTCACTGTATTATTTTGTAATGTTCTATGGTGTATATGGAAGGCTAGAAACGAGGCTATCTTTTTCAGCAGCAAAACCGACACCCTCAGCTATACTGACGCGAGCAAGGGCAATGGAGGTATTAGAATGAAAGCAGGGCATACCACAACGTACCTTATCGAATGCAATAATCAAGATACCACAAGGCACCATAACAGTACTCATTGATGTCTCATGGGACACAAATAGGAGGCGGGGGTGGGGATGGTGGCATACGATCAACCAAGAATACTGGTAAATACGCAATGCAATCCGATGGAGGCGAAAGAATCTCAACTCAGGGAGACTATATTCTCAGCCTGCAACGTGCTCATATAAGCTGTCAGAACAAGGGATACTCACAATCCGCCTTCCTGGCAAGTGACAGAAATGGTGGCAAAATGTGTAAGGGAACACCAAAAGTTAGCAGACAGATTCAAACTCCGACATGCGAGAAGGGAGGTGCTACAAGATCCACATAACATAGCGAATTGGGCAAGAACAACGAATCAGACAATTCGTGCAGACAATACTGATGCGGTCTTTATGGATGCAGTTGAGATACAGAGGTGCCTAAACCCCAATATATTTGAATCTACAACAGATAGTTAGATCTAAACAACTGGGGGTATTATGGTAGATCACCTTTTTAATTATTAATTATTTCCTTAGGATTTTTGCTATTTAGCTTAATGTCAGATTTATGTTACCAGTACCAGTAGTTAAATAGTTATTTTTCTTTTTCTAGGGATTTTGTTCTAACAACAATGTATTATGTTCTCTTTTAGTTTTCAATGATATATACTTACGGGTTTTAAATAAAATAAAAAAAGAGACAGGCAGATCATCTCATGATGTAAATACAAAACTAAGCCATTTTGTTGGTTGGAATCTGATTCATAGAAGATTCTCAAAGGTTCTCACTGGATTCCAAAATAAAAAGAAAAGACCAAAAATTTGGTGATTAAATACTAAGAAAGTAGTGTATATGTATCAATAATTCATTAATTTTATATAAAGACTTTCAAAAAAAATCCACTGATAAGATGGACCACATCATGGTGTGATACACTCCCCAGAGTAACTATTCAATACTAATGTCAGAGATTGAATTCACTTGACCAGAGAGCTTAACATTTTGATTACATCACGAATTTGAGATGCAAAGATGCAAACAGCCAAGACAAAAATGTGGGAGCTGTGCTTAGTTTCTTTTAATTGTAGTAAGGGTAAAATGGGAATTATAAATTTAGATGGGTGATAGATTTAAAATTAATGAAAAAGTTTATAAATTGGGTAAATATGTGAGTTTTTGCAATTTTGAGGGGGTAAATATGATATTACAAACTTTTGAGGGGCAAATACGTAATATTGAAGTTTTTGAGGGGGATACATGAAATTCCTCCTAAAAAATTTAAAAACTAGAGATACAAAAAATCAGACACCAAACAACTGGTATCTATCTTCAATGTTTTTACAACTACTGATTAGAAATTCAAAGAACTACTACTTAGCTACCAACCTTACAAACATATATAGGATTACAGTTCAAGTTTCAATTAATCAAGTTCATACAAAATGGAAGAATAAGTTTTAAAAATATTTTCTCTCCTCTACTCTTACAGCAAAATGAAACTAGAGATATAATTTTGACAATTATAAATTGAATTTAAAAATTTGAATCTCTAAAGCATAATCTATTTCTTTCCAACCAAATCATCCATAAAACTATACCTATAATTAATTCAATCACAGGTTTATCCTTTAGAGATATACAAGCCTTTTAAATCCATCAATCTTGCAATTTCACAATCAAAACTTATATTATTAAAATTAGCAATCCAATTTCAAATTTGATAAGCAAAGGAGCAAGTACTAAATAAATTAATTGACAGTTTCAGTTTTCCCACAAAAGGACAGTCAGATGAACTTGTCCATCCTCTCTTGAGGAGGTTATCTTTTGTTAATATTATATTCTTCCTAACTAACCTACACAATGAGTCTTAAATGCATTTGACTTGATTTGGTTGCAAAATATATTAAATTTGAGAGTAGAACTAGGGTGTTTCTAAGTTCACCAATTTTATTTGTGAACTCAACTCTAAAATCTATCGGATTGACTTCAAATGACAAATTCAAACTGTTAAAACCCATCTACCTTACGAGTAATGCGTCTACATGCAAAAAATTTAAACTTTTGAATTAATTTAGTATAAAGTTAAGCGGTCAAAATTAGAAGATTTATAAATTAATTTTAATGCATTTATTTTTGAATGTTTTTTTACCACTTGACTCTCTACAAAATTAATTCGAAAATTTAAATTTTTTGCACGTAGATGCATCACTCGTAAGGTAGACGGGTTTCAACGGTTCGGATTCGTCATTTGAAGTCAATCCGATAGGTTTTAGAGTTGAGTTCACAATGAGAGTTGATGAACTTAAGAACACCCTAGTTCTACTCTTAAATTTGATTCATCATCAGTTGGCATGCATGTACGTAAAATGAGAATTCTTTTATGTCGGACATTACATGAATTATCACATACAAACCGATACATATTTAAATGATTATATCGAGAGGATATATGTTGTTTTTTTATTATTGTACGACTTAAATGTAGTTTAAATTGATTAAATATACGAATATACGCATACTTTTAATATTTTTTTCTTTGTTTATTTATACTTGGTTTCGCTATTGATCAACGTTGTCATTTAATGTTAAACGTACTTGCGGTAAGAAGGGATAATCAGCACATTTTTTTTCTCGAAGAATATAAAGGTACCCTTTCATTGCCATAACACAACCAATTTGATATGATTCGAGCTTTCGTTTCCATCACTGTCAGAAGCTAGAACCTTTTCCACTTGGTTGCAACTTACAAGTGTAGATCATCTTGGATTTTTAGTTCTAGCTAGTCATGCACCTGGAATCCGTATCACTCCAGGTACCTGAGGTGCAAGTGATACATCTGGACCGTTCTTTTAACTTGACACGCATTTCAAAGAAGACCCCTTATAGTTTCAATAGATATTAGATTGAATTTGATCCGACTGAAATTAATCTGGGTCGTTTGCTTTTTTAAATTGCACCTCGGATACCTGAGGGGGGAAGGGGCACGGATCAAATACAGATTGAACATTAATAAAAATATAGTTGTAGTTATTTTTATTTTTTGAATAAAGATTGAATATTAAACAGATACATATATAGGAATCTGACTAATATGTTACGCGTAGCATAGAAGGTCTCCGTGCTATGACTCAATATTTGAGTTTTCAAAATCCTAACGGTCGATCTGAACCGTTCAACATGATTTCCATATGAATATGTACTTGCAAACCAAATTTTACATTTTTTAAAATTTTTGCTGTTTTTTTAGATAGGTAGAAAATCACTTGATCTGAAAATTTTGTACCATTCAGATCAAGTGATTTTCTACCTATCTAAAAAAACAGTAAAAAAATTCTAAAAAATGTAAAATTTGGTTTGCAAGTATTATTCATATAGAGATCATGTTGAACGTTCGGATCGACCGTTAGGATTTTGAAAACTCAAATATTGAGCCATAGCACGGAGATCCTCTATGCTACGCGTAGCACCGTAGCCAACTCCGAATATTAAATTAATATGAATACGAATATGAATCAAACATTAAACGGCCACAAATAAGAATACGGATGTGATTTGACTTTCTAATTAAATATTATAATAAAACTAACATATGGATATAATTCAACAAATTATTTTTCTCTTTAGAAAATAAAAATAACATAATACGGATATAATGATTATATTCAATTGTTAAGGTGAACAAAATATATTTTCTGATGTTATACATAACAGTTATGTCATTACAACACAATAGCAGTCATATGTATATGTATATCTATATATCTATTTAACAAAAATTAAATACCACATAATTATATTTTTAATCAAAAGATATAAAAAAAAAACATGCTTCTATCTAAACATACATAATTCTAAAATAAACAAATATAAAAAAAACATACAATTACGGATAATTATCCCGATATACTTCCGAAACTGAAATCATATTTATATCAGTATCCGCATATAATCTGTATTCATATATTTGAATCTACGAAAATTTAAATACGGATTCAGGTACAGACGTAATAATTTCGATTGGTTTGCACCCCCTGGTCATTGGATCCAAATCTGCTGCGATTCTTGGATATGAACAGTAACTCTGCTATCTCTCCTTTTTTGAATCCAGCCATTGAACAGTTTCGAGATACGTGCACAGAACAGTTCTCGAAAAAAGTTACTTCGAGATTCGTTCTCGAAAAAAATTGAACGGTTAGATTCGAAAAAAGAAAAATAGCAGAGTTACTGTTCATGAGAAGAGGATCGCAGCAGATTTGATTCCCTGCTCATTGGGGATCTCGAGTGTGTAATTGGAATTCTCCAAATAGCTTTAGACCAATTTTTGACCTGAAAGACTAATAAACGAACCAAATTCCCCAAGGCAAAAATTTTTGACCTGAAAGACCAATTTTGTCTTGGGAATTTGGTTCGTTTATTGGTCTTTCAGGTCAAAAATTAGTCTAAAGCTATCTGGATAAGTCTCTTGTAGTCTTACTGTCTTACCAAAGACAAAAAAATTTGAAAAGATTTAATCAAACTTTCTCAGGATAGACATTGCAGCCTATGCAAAGAAAAAAAAAAAAAAATTCTCAGGATAAAATTAATGTAGTCTTTCAGAAGACAAAATTACCAGTGAGAAGAGAAAGGAAACTAAATGCGTCTTCTGGTTAACACTAACAGTCGGTACTGTCTGGATTCTAAGTGTTCACAGTTCGTACTAATATCGATATATAATCTCAATAAAATAATCAGATGGTGCATATAGTTCTCACTTTATTCCATTTTGTGACCAATTCCAACCAAACGCTGAGAAAACATTCATTCTTTTGCTCTCCCAACTCCCAAGTCAAGCTAAACAAATATAAATTAATTTAAGGCATCTGCAAAAAGTGAGTGAATCTACCAACTAACCAACTTCTTCCCTTTTATTTTACGGGAATTTCATGTATACCCCCTTCAAAAAATTGGAAATTACGTATTTGCCCCTCTAAAATTCTTAATATCATATTTACCTTTCTAAATTTTAAAAACTCACAAATTTACTCCTTTTATTGTCTTTTCTATTAAAACTCATTTTAAATTAAAAAGGTATCAATTTTATCCTTTATTAAGAAACTAAAAAATATGTAGCATGTTTAAGAAAAATGTAATATTCTAATTGGTCAGTTTTTGAGAACAAATGACTCATTTTTCTACTTTTGACGCATACAAAGTGTAATTTAAGTATATTCTTGTGTAAGCATCAAAAGTGGAGAAATGAACCATTTGTCCTCGAACCGATCAATTAGAAGATTGATATTTTTATGAAACATACTACATATGTTTCTATTTTTAATAAAGGGTAAAATAGGTATTTTATAAATTTAAAACGAGTTTTAATAGAAAAGACAATCAAAATAGGTAAATTTGTGAGTTTTTGAAATTTAGAAGGGTAAATCTGAGATTATGAATTTTAGAGGGGGAACTACGTAATTTTGAAGTTTTTGAGGGATATACATGAAATTTTCCCCATTTTAGTATTGAGTTACTAACCGCAAATTCCCTTTTTGTCCCTTGTTAACCCAATTGTGAAATTTATAAAAGGTATGTTTTGAATCTCCTTTACAAACTCATTTCTATTAACAAAATATATATATATATATATATATATATATAGAGGAGGGATCCAATTACATCTTTTTTGGTGACACACTTTGACACCTACCATTTTTAAAGTCTAAATAGTCGATTTAAACCATTCAACATGATAGATACATTAAAATGTGCTTGGAGATCAAATTTTACATTTTTTTTAATTTTTTTTGCTATTTATTAAGATGGTTACAAAAATCGTTGTTTTCAGACCATTGAAAAACAACGATTTTGTAACCATCTTAATAAATAGTAAAAAAATTCAAAAAAATGTAAAATTTGATCTCCAAGCACATTTTAATATGGTGATCATGTTGAACGGTTCGGATCGACTATTTGGATTTTGAAATCACAAAATTGACCTATATAAAAAACGGTGTCATGATGTGTCACAAAAAAAGATGTAATTGGATCCCTCCTCATATATATATGTGTGTGTGTGTGTGTTTGACAAGTATAGTAATAGTCATTTAAGTATTTTAATGCTTCAACGAAATGATTAAGGTACTTTAAGGTGAAATAAAATTAAAATATCTTTAAAGACAAAGTAAATTAAAATTTCTCAACTTTTAACATTTTTTTATCATCGCTACTTTCCTTACTAATTAACATAATACATGAAGAAATTAGGATCTTTTTATCCAATAATACTTCATTTATTTATTTTACCATTTTCAAATATCAATTCTTAAAAATGTTTTAGTATCTACTCATTTTAATTGTACTTCACATGTCAAACATAAGAATTATATATTTTTTTTTCTTGTTGGTTCATTCAAAAATATGGCCCCTAACCTCTTAGAAGTACTATGGCCCCAAAAACAACGCTAACATGCTTTTATGCGCATATAATTTGTCAATTCTACTTTATATTCTATAAAGCTTAAGATACATTTGCTTAAGAGGGGATCACTTAAACAAATGTTTTATTTTGATAAACAATAGAGGGGATCATTTTCTGATTGACAATTTTTAAAAATAAAACTTCAATTTAATATCCAACATTACAACTATTTTTAACTATATTATTCACATATTATGTTTATAAAAATGACAAAATTTGATATATGTGTTATCATAAATCATGTAACTTGGAATTTTCCGATATGAAATTAACAATCAAAGTATCATCAAATAATATTTAAATTGGATGAAACTTAATTGTTAGACTATTTCAATAACATACTTATACATATTCTTTTTTATTTTCTTACTAATTGTCAAGACTATCAAAATAATTATTATCAAGTGATTTCTCGTATACATGAAAATAATTACTATCAATTTCTTACTAATTGGATGAAACTTTGGTCTGAAACAAGGTATTATCATACATTACAGCAAATAAACACCCATAGATTGAAATGTTAGCTTGAAAATATTTTTTACTTCTCAATTCACACACTATTTCTTCCTAGGGATGCGACGGTAATATTCCTTCCTCATTGCTTTGTGTCTTTCATTGGTCTGGTAATTGGTATGAACAAAATAACAAACTTTTCAATGACTTATTAAATTAAGATAATTAAAAAGATGCACACTTCTTCAACATTTGATTGTCCGGAAAGTAAACAGGAAGAGAAAGGAATTTCAAGAAGGAGAAGAGGAGAAGTAAAATGACTTAATATATTTTTATTGGGACTTTTTTGAAATTATGGGTCTCTAAGCTGTAAAATAAAACTATTATTAAGTTAATACTTCTTGAACTAATCTTTTTTGTAGAGAATAATTCATAGTGAATTTACTCTTCCAGGCAAAAAAAAAATGCAAGTAATAAAAAAACTCGCTTTAAAAAAATAATTATTTTTTTAATAAAGATTGGAGGTCAAGCCATCCAATTATATTTCGAACCTTAAAAAAAAAACATTCAATTCTACTATGGAAATCTAAAGTCTGGATTAACGGACCTGCTATATTCTATCTTAGCCTGAATTCGCCTAGATTCTAATAAGAACAGTCCGGATCCAAAGTCAAATTTTGAGTTATTTGGAGAGAAAATGAGCTGTACGTTTGGATGCAACCCTGAGAATAGCAAAAATAGCGCTAACCTGGGGTTAGCGCTATTCCATCGTTTGGATGGGTTAGCAAGAACAGCGCTAACCCTAGGAATAGCTCTATTCTTAGGGTGATCCAAATGTAGAATAGTGAAGAAGAATAGTCACTAACCCAAGAACAGTGCTAACCCCATGCTATTCTTGACGATCCAAACGGACAAAGTACCTTAATCGTTTCGTTAAAATATAATACTTAAAATATAAGACATTTTTATATCATAGAATAATTTGGTACGTTAAAAATTGTTGGTTTCATCAATTTATATGTAACACTCATGACAAAGTTTTCAATTAATCAAATAATCAACATGAAAAAACATAAACTTTATATGACTATAATAAATTTACAGATAATAATAATTAATTTATGACTAAATTATGATGATCCTCTCATAGAGACTTCTTACAATTGTAAATAATCTTGCATTTTTAGTTCTAGTTATGCACTTTGTGTTAAAAAAAAAAAAAAAGGGGTGGAGTCATTGGGTATATCAAGTGTGTATTTAGAATTTTGTTACTTCAAATCTTGGGAATTATAACATTAGTCTAAAGAATCTGGATAAAACTTTTGTAGTCTTACCAAAGACAATTTTTTAAAAGATTTAATCAAACTTTCAGGATAAATTAATGTAGTCTTTCTGAAAACAAAATTACCAGAGACTGAGAAGTAATAAAGGTAACTAAGCGCGTCTTCTCCTTAACACTAATATCTAGATATAATCTCAATAAAATAATCAGATGGTGTATATAGTTCTCACTTTATTCCTTTTTTAAGTGTCCAATTCCAACCAAACGCTTGGAAAACATTCATTCTTTTGCTCTTCCAAATCAATCCAAACAAATATAAATTAATTTAAGGCATCTGCAGAAAGTGAGTGAATCTACCAACTTCTTCCCTTCTATTGATAATATTGAGTTACTAACCGCAAATTCCCTCTTGGTTCCTTGTTAACAGAACCCCCTATTTGTGAAATTTATAAAAGGAGCTGTTTTGAATCTCCTTTACAAAGTCACTTATATTATAAAAAAAAAAAATGTGTGTGTTTGGCAGATAAAGTAATAGTAATTGAAGTATTTTAATTCTTCAACGAAAGTGTTTAAGGCACTTTAAGGTGAAATAAAAATAAGTATTTTTATAGGTGAAGTAAAAATTATAATATTTCTCAACTTTTTACATTTTTATCCTCGCAACTTCGTTTGCTAACATAATATATGAAGAAATTCTGATCTTTTTATGTAATACTCAATTTATTTACTTTCAAACAACACTTGCTAACATATTCTTAAAAGTGTTTTAAATAAAATTGTTGGTTCATTCAAAAATATGTTATTGGTCAACATACTTTTATGCGCATGTAATTTGTCAATTCTACTTTAAGGTTTCTATCCAGCTTAGCCTCTGATTAGCAATCTTTTATTCAGAACTTCTACTACAAAGTTTTAGATACATTCTCTAAAGGGGGGTCACTTGACAATGTTTTATTTTGATAATTTTGACAATCTTCAAAAAATAAAATTTAGATTTAATTTCTAACATTATAAGGATAACTATATTATTTATACATCATGTTTATAAAAAATGACAAAATTTGATATATATTTTATCATATATCATTAACAGTCCTTGTTTGATATATCATCATCAAATAAATTGTATGAAATTTGATTGTTAGACTATTCCAATAAGAGTGAGGCTATGGTACTTCGGCTAGTGTACTATGGCTAGTGTACTACAGCTCAATATGGTACTTTTTAAAATCCTAACGGTCGATCCGAACCGTTCAATGTGATATCCATATGAATATGTACTTGCAAACTAAATTTTATATTTTTTTCGAATTTTTTTACTATTTTTTTAGATAGGTAGAATTTTGATGGTCCAGAATTTGTATAAAACACTGAAAATTCTACCTATCTAAAAAAATAGTAAAAAAATTCGAAAAAATATAAAATTTAGTTTGCAAGTACATATTCATATGGATATCACATTGAACGGTTCGGATCGACCGTTAGGATTTTAAAAAGTGCCATATTGAGCCGTAGTACACTAGCCATAGTACACTAGCCGAAGTACCATAGCCTCACTCATTCCAATAATATACTTATAAATTTACCTTTTCATTTCATTTTTTTAAATTATTGTCAAGATAATCAAAATAATTGTTATCAAGTCAAGTGATCCTTCTTTACATTGAATTCTTCCTTTGCGGTTCAAATATCTTGACATAGTATGGTGATTTTTTTTAAGACGCTCTTTTTAATATCTATACAGAGTAACAACGATCAACCTTATTCTTCATGAAGATAAGTGTGAAAACATAAACTTGATGTGCGAAACTAATTTACTCGTTAACTAAATAGTGGCAACTCAAAACAAGCAAAGTCAAAACATGTAACGTTGGTCTGAAACAAGGTATTATCATAACATTGCCTCAAATAAACACTTATAAGTTGAGGATGTTAGCTTGAATTTTTGTTTTTGTTTTTTACTTTTTAATTCACACTATTTTTTTTTTCCCAGGGATGCGACGGTAATATTCCTTCCTTATTGCTTTGAGTTTTTCATTGGTGTGGTATGAACAAAATCACAAACTTCCCAATGACTATTAAATTATGATAATTAAATATGCTTATTTTTCAACATTTGATTGTCCGGAAAGTAAACAGGAAGATAAAGGAATTCCAGAAAGGAGACTAGGAGAAGTAAAAGGACTTAAAAATATCTTTATTGGGCCTTTTTGAAATTATGGGACACTAAGCTGTAAAACAAAACTATTAAGTTAATACTTCTTGATTTTTTGTGTAGAGAATTAAGTCATGATGAATTTACACTTCCAGGCAAAATAATAATAATAATAATAATAATAATAATGAATTGTAAGGGATAAAAAAAACTCGGGTTTAAAAATATAGTCGTTCATTTCTACCATGATTTAATTACAACAAATTGAACGGAACAGGTAAACCATTCCACATGTTTTCCATAAATAGCAAAAATTAATCAAAATTTGAAGTTCAAGAAGTGAATAAAATGAGGTTTTCACATCACATGACAACTGGCCGTGTTATCCTCATTGAAGTACTCAGTAAATACTGTTGCCTGAGAATGAACCGGTGGAGGAGGTATATGCCGATTCAACGGTGCTTCGTAATAGCCATTCTCTCTGTATCCATATGGAATAGGCATGGAATAAGGGTTAATCATGGAGTGTAAAGGCATTGGTACCATTTGGTAGTACATAGGTGGAGCATTTGAACTAACTATGCTTGGATTAATCGTGTAATTTGGAATAGCCGCAACTATCGGGGAACAGATACTGTCTCCATAATTATTCTCCTTTGCTTCTTTGCTATCCTCCTTATTCTTTGGTTTTTTATCATCTTTGTCGCCATTCTTGGTCTCTTTGCTTTTTTCGGGATCTTTCAGTTTCGATTTATCCTTGGGGGATTTTTCGTCTTTAGTTTTTTCTTTTTCGCTCATGTCATATGATTTCTTGGTTTCTTCTTTTTGCTGTTTCTTGGTTTCGTCAGCCGGGATTATTTCGGCTGTCTTTCCGACTTTTGCGAGTCTCTTTAGTAGAATTCGAACATCAAAATTGCCAATTACAGTGACCTTTGGAAGAGATTGGTGTATCTCTGTTCTCAAAACACCTGAAAAACATGTAAGAAATTAATTTTAGAAAACAGAGAATCAATATTTTGTTAGAGGCACTGCCAGAAACACACAAAAGGATATAAAGAGATACCTTTGATATCTAGTGCTTTCTTCACCTTTCTCTTGCATCCATCACAACAATTCACATTCACCCTGAGATCAATTCTCTGCACAGAATGTGAAATTTTGAGTTAGAGAGAGATAGAGACAGAGAGAAGTACATCATGCCTGGTACTCTTATCTCTATTGGTGGTACCAGAATGTACATATGGCACCATTATAGTTCAACACAGTGGTACACTGGTACTGGTACATAGCTAGATAATGACTGGTACAGAGAGAGATGTTATACCTGGAGCTCCTCTTCAGCTTTGGCCATAGTTTGTACTTGGTAGAGAGAGAGAGAGAGTCTTTAGTCAAAAATGGATTACTGTTATAGGCGAGGTATGTATGCATCAGTTGGTTTCTCTACTTGGTCTTATATACCCAAAATATGGTGGGGTCATTTTGGGAATATCTCTGCTTTATTAAATTGGAAATTTGGAAGAAGAAGAAGAATTGGAACTTGCCTTGAAGTTGCAAAAATGCCCTCTTTTCGTTCATATTGCAATTAAGTCCCCGCCATATATCCCCAGATTTATAACATCACTATTTATATAATATAATCCTCAATTGGCATAGTCATTTACTCATTACCCACTTCAATAAATACTAGCTTGATAATTACTAACTAACATAATATATTCCGAGTAGAACTAAGGTGTTCCTAAGTTTACCAAGCCTCTTTCTGAACTCTAAAATCTATTGGTTTGGCTTCAAATGACAAATCTGAACCGTTGAAACCCGATATGTCTACATGCAAAAAAATTAAATTTTCAAATTAATTTTGTATAGAGTCAAGTGGTCAAAAAACATTAAAAAAATGAATACATTAAAATTAATTTATAAACCTTCTAACTTTGACCACTTGACTTTATACTAAATTAATTTGGAAGTTAAATTTTTTTACATATAGACGCATCACTCGTATGGTAGACGGATTTCAACGATTTGAATTTGTCATTTGAAATGAATATGATAAGTTTTAGAGTTAAGTTTACAAAGCAGCTTGGTGAACTTAGGAACACCCTAGTTCTACTCGTATATTCCATTTTGGTTAAACTCAAATCAATATGAAAACTTCAATTTATAACCAGTAAAATAAATACTAATTTGATAATAATTATTTGCTAATATGTGTAATATACAATACTAGCTAATATAATATTTCTTAACATTTAGGTTCATTTCGTTTGTCTAGTTTATGATTTTGAAACTAAATGAACTAAATAAACGGAATAGCTGACCCAATTTATGTAAACTAAATATAATTTGGTTAAAATCAAATTAATGGAAATATTGCAACACTCCTATGTAGCCTGACCTAGTAACATTAAATTACTTAAAAAAACATTAATGACAGATTCACAATTTTACAACATGCGGTCAGACAGTATATTACCGTTACACATTTTTGGTTCACATATAATTAAAATGATAAAATCTATACTCTTCAATTGATATTTTTGTAACAATTGTATGATATAAGAGGGGCTTATTTAAAGCATCGTACAATCTTAATACAATTATTTATACATAGGAATATACCTCAGACAACTCATGAAATGTACGAGGGTACCTAATGCATCGTCTACTTCCCTTTACCATTGTGCCCATATAATTCCTTGTATGAAATGTATACCAGGGAGGGTATTTTCGTCAAATCAAATCTCAACTTGTTTTTGCTCTTTTAAAAGCTAATAATCAGTGGTGACGCTAGAAGTTAATGATGATTGTTTCTAAAATGCCCAAGTCAAAGCATACATTGTATGATGTAGATTCTTGATTTAATGTATAAATAGAGGGGCATATTGGGGATATCCCAGGAAAATTTGATAATTTAATGAAGATTATTTTGCAGAAAGGTATTAACGGACAAAGAAGCATTTGTACCAAAAATATATAACATGTTAGGAGAAGTGCAACACAGTCTAGCATAGAGCAGGGAGAATAAAGTCCATAATCATGCATTTTAATGATCTGTTTGCTTTAAATATTGTTTTCTCATTAGTCGCAAATAAAATTAATATGGTTATTATATCAACAGAAAACCCTTTTTAGCTTGTAGATTGTTAAATATCTTCTTCTTTTTTTGTGAATTTTCAATTTGGGCCAACTTTAACACGGTGTATTATTCACTTCAAAATAGAGGCCACCATTGAGTCTTTCCATTTTAGGCCATTAACGCTGGCAGCACTAACTAATAGGCTTATAGCTACTCTAAAGCCCAGCTACTTCGGGTTCGGATGACCATTCGATAAGAATCCAGACCAATTCAGGACCTCATTAATATTCGTACGCATTACGATCAAATGGTTCGGATCCAAACTCAAAAGTTAGAGTTATTTAGGGAATCCGAATTAGTCTAACATAGAGAGCGAAGTACAAAAATACGATAAACCAACCCGTTTCGGTTTAAGTGGCTCACACAATATCATTCTGGTTTCTCAGATTATATATTGCGTTGAATCATCAACTGTCCAATGCTGATCTGACAATCCACAATTGATCTCCAAGTAATATCCTCAATTGATGCCACTGATATAAAGCTCAAAACATATTGTAGCACAAACAACTACAGAATTATGAAGAGAGGGAACAATATAAATCAAAATCTACATACTAATTGATCCATGACTGGCCTCAAACTTTAATATCTATAAATAAAACAAATTAAATAAACATGGGACATGGGGAATATTAATATGAAATGAAATGTAAGATGTTCATATCATATGTCCCGGTCCCGGTGGCACTCAGGAGGCAGGGTGGGGTAGCGGGATCGGTCGTTACAGTAATTATATATGGTATACTTGTTGTGAACCCATAGGAGTCTCCGGTATTGCCACCCATCTAAATCTTGGAAATCCTTCTGGTCCCACCACCGCATTCCCTGTATAATACAAAAAAAAAATTATCAATCAATTAATGCCCCTAATTAGTTTATCTAAATGTTCAAAGTAAACCCCATTATACAGAAACTGTTCCATTATCTCATTTTATCAAAATACTGTTAGCACTTGGTAGTACTGACCTGTGTGGCACAAAATTTAGCCTCAACTGACGCCTCACAGCCGTCAATGTGGAAGCCCCGGTAGGAGGCCACGAAGGGGGCCTTGGACCAATCAGTTTTCTCCAGGCCACCACGTGTGGCCCAGTCGTCAGCATTCCAGAGACTGGAGTACAGCTTCATTGGTTGATTGAACGGATATCGCACCCCTAGTTCCTTGCTGTTCTTGAACATCCGTATCGGTACATCATCCACGAAAAACCTGCATTTTACAAAAAAAATATATATATATAATTGTATATTGCACATTGAAATTTGAAAAGAGATTAAGGTCCAATAATCCTATTCACACTTCAAGGTTTTGTTTCTGGCCAAAAGTTCTATAGAAATGCTTTTGGCACTGTACAGTGAAGTTCCTCTTGGTCCCATCTTTGCTGGATTAGATACAAGTAGATAAATACCAAGTGTAATAGTAGTCCTGTATCTGCTATGGTCCCTTATTGTTTCTTTTCTGGGAATGATATGTGATTTTAGATAAGATCAGAGTAAAAATGCTATTTAATGCCACCAATACTTTAAATGGTCAGAATTCCAGTAAGCACATTTAATTCGGACAACAGGCAAAGGGCCAATAGCTACTAGAGGCAGTTAATTCTTGACAGTTGACAGGAATTGCAAATCAAAGATTCCGACAACCTCTGCTCATATTAACTACAGCAGTGTTGTTCTTTTCTTAAAAAAATGTTTGATAGTTTTTGTACATGTACAGTTGCTGATAGTTTCTACCTCTATGAACCAACTTGAGTCTTTAGCTAAAACAAATAATTAATTAGGTCACAATACATCCTATTAAAATTCAAATGGATTCTTCCAGGCATTCTAAATATTAATAAAGGACACTTACATTTGTTATACTAGTGCATTACAGGGAAACTCACAGTTGTTTGGATAAAACGTATTCATTGTTACAATTTTTGTACGAACTAAAACAATGTCAATTTATTTTCGATAATTTATCAGGAATAAACCTTACTGAGAACTGCAATCTAGGACAGGAATAGGCCAAAGATGAAGTCACTATTGGAATCAAGAAATACTTTATTTTTACTAGTCAACAGATGCTGATTTTAATATAACAAACCTCATTTATTCCTTGGTCTCTTTTATTTATTTTTAATAGAACAAACCTAATTTAAAAGGTTAATAAGCCTAAAGTTGATAAATTAAGAGTAAAGAATGAACATACACAATTTGGTACATATTCCAGAGAATAGAGTAGGAGTGGTAATCTTTAGTTGGATCAAACCAGAGGTAGTGTCTCTGTTCTCTGTCTCCCTTTCCTCCAGTGAAGACATTGGTTTGCACGATGTACGGCTGTCCAGTTCGGTTACCCAAGAACTCAAAATCTATCTCATCATGCTCTGAGTTTTGAGACGACAACTAGCAAAATAAAAATAAAATGTTAAAATAAAAACAGGGATTAGTGTAGAGTGTAGACTAGTCTTTTGGTACATTTAAGCTGCCAAACAAAATAGGCATAAGATTGTCAGTTAATCCAAAACGAAACAGGCATAAGATGGAGTAAGAGATCAGTTAATCCAGGCAGATTAACTTACTCCGTCTGTAGGGCTAGGGCCCACTGTAGTAGGCCTAGATTCATTCTCCTTAACATTTTACTCCTTAAGACAAATTAATTTAAGCCATGACTAGCTACCAAAGGACATGTAAAATATGAATAGTAAAGTGGAATAAGCAACTTAATCCTCCTTAAATTTATGTAGCAACCAAACATGATTCTAGTAACTAAGGTACCTACCAGCTGTAGTATTTTAAGTAGAATTTAAAACAGTAAGTAGGGCTTGAACAAAAGTGGGTTGGATATGGACATACATAAAAGGCAGTGACAGTGCCAGCTGAGTCTCCAGGGACCAGCTTTATCTGCATACTAAAATGTCCAAATAGGTATGACCCCTTTGACTGAAATCCAGTTCCTAGGCAAATTTAGGAAAAAGAAAACAAAATGTATCAGCAAAATTGCATAAGTACCCCTAATTGGAATTGGGTTTTGTCCCAAGTAGGGGTGAGTAAATCGCTCATAACTCGCTCACTAAATGCTCATTAACAACTCGCTCATTTACTTAATGAGCCGAGCATGAGCATACCCCAACTCACTCATAACTCGCTCATTAGCTCATTAAGAACCGAGTTACATAAATCCTACCACATTTAATCCCTTGATTCTTTGTTTTTGGAATGGCCCAAGAAGCAAGTTTAAAGCATGCATGCCATAGGATCGCTGGGCTAAAGAAAGCAGGCCGCAGAACCATCCGTAATATCCATTAACAGATTAACTACAGACCCAAACCCAGCTACTATAGCTTAAAGCCTTGAACGGGAGTGAATAATAATGAATATTATTTGGTTTTGAACTTTTAGCTGAAAATTTTGGAAAGTTTTCGGCGCGGCTGCAAAATCTCATAACTCGGCAACTCGCTCATAACTCGCTCATTAACAGCATGCTCATTAACAACTCGCTCTAACTCGCTCATTAAGCTAATGAGTCGAGCATGAGCATACCCTAACTCGCTCATGCTCAGCTCATTAATCAGCCCTAGTCCCAAGGGCTTTTGACAAATTATACCAAAGTTGGGCCTAAACCATTCGACTGCATTGAGATTGGTGCGAACGATTTAAAACTAAAAAAATTTAAACGGTCTCGTGAATCAAAACCATAAATTTTGGCACCAAACAGACGGGTTTAGATCCGGTTTTAGATAAGACTTCGTCAAAGGACCCCACCTATAAAATAAACTATTGAAATTTAAAGAAGCAAAACTGCAATGGGCAAATGAAATTTTTATTTATTATTTTTTATTGTAGTTAGCAGTGAGCAAAAAAATCAATACCCTAATAAGTAATAACCAAATACATATACCTTAAAATCAAATGGACACATTATTTTGACATGGACCCAAAAGATTTTTGGCCCCCAATCCCATGATCTAAAAATGACAACACTAATCACCTAACAAGGGAACAAGACAGTCCAGAGAAAACAAAACAAGTAGTTGCATTCTCTTTCTAATGTATTCATTTTGTATTTTGTAAGATACCTGTGGATTTGTCAAGAACAAGTTGGATCTCTTTGCCTCCATTGAAGTACCTAATGTGGTCATAAGCCCAAGTCGGCACATAGTTTTTATGAAATGGTACATCTATGGGTTTTTTTGGTGGGGTGGCATTTGTGCTAACAATGGCTAAACTGATCATAGATAGCCATAATAGACAAAGGAAGCAAGAGAATGGAGAAGGAGAGGCCATGAGAGAGGGTGGATGTACTGAGTCAAGTTTACACTCTTCAGTCTTCAGTGAGGCAGTGAAGTGTGGTACTGGGGACTTTATGTAGGCAGACAAACCTTACTTTATAATAATTTTACATATAGGGACTTTAAAGTTTACATTTTATGATAATGGCCTCTTTCAGAATACTGAATTTAAGACAAAAAATATATACAAGTCATTAAAGTTATTTTTCCTCTTGTTCTAAATAAATCAGCGTGTAGGAGGAATGAAAAAGTTAACAACCAAGTGTTCCACAAATCAGAAACTTATGGGGACATATATGAAAACGAACAATAATAATAATAATATACTGATACCTATGGCCTATGGGCTATGGGAGTATGGGCCATGTGTATTTAAATGTGTCTGTTTTTTTTTATAAAGCTGTGAGCCTGTGACATGACCAATGGGTTCTGTGAGTTTTTGTTTTGTTCCTCAGAGAAAGATAGAAAGAGTATCATGAGGGGCACAGCTCGAATTCGTATCCTCTGCATTAATTCCAAAAAGAATCTTTTAAGTTAATGCATCTGAACCGTTCGATGAGCTTTAAAATTCGTACGGACTAGATCCGCACGAATATTAAAGAACCTCTATAGTTATAGGTGGAGGCCGGATTAGTTATGTTTAAAATCGGACGGTCAGAATACATTAACTCAAAAGATGCTCTTTTGAGTTAATGCAGACGATGCGGACTCGGCACAGCTTTAGATTGTGTATCTGGCTTCCGTTGGTTGGTTGCTTTTGTCCGCCTCTTCTCCATTAAAATATATCACTGGAGGTGTGAGGTTGTGAAAAGTGTCCTAAAATAGATTATTGTTATTACTGCTATACTATATTTTTTTTTTATTGTGCTAAATGTGTATGAAAAGCTATTTATTAGTTGTTATATATTATTACGACGCATTAAAAATTAGTTGCATTTAACTAACAAGTTATAATCATAACTTTTCATTGTGATACACTATGTTGTTACTACTATATTTTAGTTGTGTCAAATGCGCAAAAGTAACTTTTTATTTAGTTATAATATCTTATTACTACATTGTTCTTAATTGTAGTTACAAACAAACGAATTACAACAAGTAACTATATTGTTCTTGATTGTAGTTAAAAAATAGATTGTAAATATATTACAACAAAATCCTTTACAACCACTAGTAACCTGTACTTTTCCGTTGCAAGATTATTTTAAATGCAATAAAAAAAAGTTAGTTACCCAAACTTGTCCTAAACTATAACTCTTAATATAATAGAAATAGCCATTGAGAGAGAAAAACAGAAATCTGATTAAGCACAGAAAATATCAACTATAACAGTAACATTTAAGTAATCTCTCCAGTTTGGCAGCAATGGATATTGGAAAGTCCCGGAAATAACCGAACTCCATGTGCGTGCTTAACACTGCTTGGTTATTGATGAATCTGTTGCTAGTGTAGATTGTAAATAAATAAGAAACCAGGGAATGTTATGGAATGCCATGTTACCGTGAATAAAAACATTTTTTTGGCTATCCAAGAAATTTCGGTGCGAGAAGGAGACAGATATGCGATATGCGTATGTCCTGGCATCAGTTTCGGCTTTTTGGAACTACACAGGAAGCTCGTGCCTGGTTGGTTAGCGAGTCCTAATAAAATATAGAGATACAGGGGCGGTTCCAGCCATCTTCGCAACAGATACTCATGATGTGACTTGTAGGCCCCACTTAACACGACAAGATGATCATAATCCTCTCCAGTGTTGTTATGCGCTGGAGGCTTAGACTCCGTTTCAGAAATTGGACATGTTCGGTTGTTACCAAGTTGTGCAGGATATGATTTTTTGAGTATGAAAATTTACAAATTAATTTATGAGAACTCAAACTTTTAAAGATGTCCGGAAATAATTATATGATTGTGCTAAAATGATCGTTTGTTTGTACTATGAGAATAGTCAGAGAAATCGAGATATTCATAAAAAATTGTATATATATTTTTTTATGAAAACTTGTTATAAATAATATTTTTTATTAATAATTATTGATCAAATAATTATCAATTCTAATAATCTGAAGTTAAATAATTAAATATAATAATATTTCAAAAAAATTATCAAAGTAAAATCATGAAAAAGTAATGGTGAACAAATAGATGAGACTCGTCTAAAGAAAAAAAGAACATAGCGAGAGCGATTCCAAATAAGTAAAAACGTGATTTGAAAAAAAGAGACGGCTCAGGCGGAGACAGGTGGAAAGGGAGGCGCGAGTCGATTGGCGACGAAGATGAGAAGGAAGTTATGGAGGCGATTTGAACCCGAATCCGAGTCTAATTTGCTCTTAAAATACAAATCAGTAATGGAGGTAAAACTCAAATTTGATATTTGTCCACTCGTGACTTAAATTCTGACTACGCCACTGAGTGCGAGGCTAGCAGGCTGCTTATGAGAGACTCGAGAGGGAGTTTGCATCTTTTGCATTAGCTCCAAAGAGAATATTTTGAGTTTAATGCATCTCGACCGTTTGATCATGATCGGAGTCGGAGCCAATCCGGGCCTAGGGCCGGGCAAAATTGCTCGAACTCGTAACTCGCTCCTTTTACAGCTCGCTTTAACTCGATCATTTACAACTCGAGTTGGCTGACTCGTCTAATAAATCAGCACCTGTTAAACTGGTTAAATGAGTTATAAATGAGTTCTAAGCCAACTCGAGTTGATAACGAGCTGAGTTCGAGTTTGTTCTACAGCTCGTGATTACCATTCCAACTCGAGTTGACTCGCTCGTTTATTTAATGAGCTGAGTTCGAGTTGGGAGTATAACTCGCTCAAACTCGGCTCATTTACAGCCCTAAATCCAGCCCATGCCTATAATGCACGGAGCCCTTTAATATTAGTGCGGATCTCGATCGGATGGTCCACATCTATTAACAGATGTTCCGTTAATGCAGAGGATACGAATTCCTCGGGAGGTGGGTCGGGATTTTTGATTTTGTCTACCTTTCATTAATAATCTGGCTACGGCCATGACGTACTTTTGTATTTCTTGTGAAAGCTGAGCATGTGCGGCGATGAACTGTTACACAGTACAACTTATTCCCATTCTTGATTTTAGAAAACCAAATTCGTACTTCTCAGATCGCGAAGGTGCTCTGTTGAGGTAAGTTTCGGTTGGATGAGATCAATGAAACGACCATAGCATGTGCGTGGCAGAGAGGAGTACGTATGGCGTGACCGACGTGTCCGGTGCCTATTTGGAGTAGCGCAGGGGCCAATATTATTTGTACTTCGAGATTCGTGCAGAGCCTGAGATCCATTGATTCCACTTCTGGAATTCATATTACATAAGTAACATAATATTTCTGTTTAGACTCCAACCGTCCGATCAGAATTCTTATAAACCGAATCTAAACAGAAATATTTTGTTACCTCATAGATATGAACTCCCGTGGCGAGTGTATCCGCAATGTTTGGCATTGGCGGAGCTAGGATTTGAGCTAGGGGTAGGCAATAATCGGATTCGGGTTCGAAAAAAATTAATGGTTCGGGTTTGAAAAAATTAACGGCTTTGGATTTGAACGAAAAATTAACGGAGCTTCTTCCAGAGACAGAGGCGGAGCTTCTTCCAGAGACAAAGGCGGAACTTCTTCTTCCAGAGGTAGTCGGTTCTTCACTTCTTCTGCTTCGCCTCTCCTCTCTGTCTCCGCGAGTTTTTTTTTTTTGTTTTCTCGTGACTTCGCGCAGCGCAGGCGCTGAGGCGCAGGCCAGGGGTAGGCAAAGTCCAAAATCAGGGGTAGGCAAAGTCCAAAAAATACCGGTCTAAAAGAAAAAAAAAATTTCCAGGGGTAGGCAAGTGCCTACCCCTGAGTCCATGTAGCTCCGCCACTGTTTGGCAAGCTAATTTATTTCCTAATCTAGATCTTACAAATGACTTTTTTTTTTACATAAAATTAAGTTTTATGATATTTGACTATTTGAGTCTTGTTTCAAATATGTGACGTACTTGGAAGTTATACGACTAATATTAGGGGTGTTCAAATGGATCGGTTTATTCGGTTTTAAACCGAACCAGCAAATTTCGATTTAAATGGATCGGTTGTTCAGTTTAAATGGTTCGGTTCGGTTTAGTTTTTGAAGAAGTTCGGTTTAAATGGTTTGGTTCAGTTTTGGAATCTCCAAATTAGTTTGAGCAGAACCAACCGGTTTAATAAAAAATGGATCGGTTTATAATGGATCGGTTTATTTTGTGTGGTTTATAATGGATCAGTTTACCAAAACCGGCTTGTGTAGTTATCAAAAATGTTATCCAAATCAGTTTAAACCGAACCAACCGGTTTTAAAATGTTTATTTGTAACTTGAATTGTTTGTATTCGGTTCAACCGAACAAACTGAAGTTTAAATCGATTTAATCAGTTCAGTTTTATATCGGTTTGGAATTTTAATTCGGTTGGTTCGGTTGGGTTTTCAAAATTCGGTTCAAACCGCAGTTCGGCAAAAAAAGTTCGGTTTGACCCGAACCAACCGGTTGAACAGTCCTTACTAATATGATGTTATGACAGAAAAATACTTATTATAATGTCACGACATATCAAAAATGATAGAGAAAATTGTTACACATAACAATACATACGTTTAGTCATTTATGAAAAAAAAAAAAACTACTGCGTGATTTGTGTGAAATGGTAGAGGAAATGTTACGCCATGACATACCACCCTGTCTCGCAATTAGGTAATGTGACGGTCACATTTAACTTTCTTTCATTATAGAAATTGAAAAACAAATGCCAAAAATTGTAGAAAAAAATGTAAAAATATTTTAAAATGATGAAAAATGTTGAGAAATGTTTTTGTTCTATTAAAAAATATTTTAACTTTTTTTTAAATTGTTTATTAAATAAATGAGAAAATGTCTACAATTGAGGAAATAATTGGAAAATTATTTTAAAATAAAGAAAAATGTTATAACTTTTTTCATATTCTACCACGTAAAATAAATTTATAGAAACATTTTTGTTGAGCCGAAAAATCGATTTGAATTTTTTGAGGTATCTCAGATGATACGGACTCGAAGGAAGATGGGTCTGTATAAATTTGTCGGGTGCACGTGCAGCCGATAGTTAATACGTAATTGTATAGTTTTTGAAGGATATACATGAAATTCTCCCCGTATAGACAGACTGCTTTGGAAGAAAAATAATGTCAGGTTGTGTAGCAAATATTATGGTCATATCTAGTAATTTAATTTTGAATAATGACTTCTAAATTCACTGGCATTAGGTTAGACCAGAACATTAAACACCACGTCCATTCAAATAACTTAGGCGGAATAAAATAGTCAGGTTGTGCAGCATGAACGTTGACGTATAAATGAAATAAATCTGCTGCTATTCCAAAGGAATTTCAGGAACGAATAACAAGAACTTGTTATTCCGATCCAACAATTCAAATTTTTCAATACACAAATCTCAAAGAAGAAATATTTTTATGTGCAAATCTCAATGAAGATCAACGGTTGGGATCTGAATAACAGGTTCATGAATGCAGCATTAAACATGCAATAATTTTAGAACAAATCTGGCATGGCCGAAACAAAGCTAGATTTCTAAGTTGATAGCCCATCCATACGGCCGACATTTTTATTAATATCCAACGTTAATTACAAATTAATAAATATACCCACTAACGTTGGAAATTTATAAAAATATTCATACCGGCCATTTAATTGCTGGTACTAATTTTTTTTTAAAATATTTGTTTTCGGTTGATGTAATATTAAATAATAGTCATACAAATTGTGTTGGTTGCAGTTTTTTCTTTTCTCTGATTTTCACCTAATTTTTGTATGATTGAGGTTGTAAAAATTTTAGTAGTTTGGTCTGTACCAGTGTACTGGTACGCAAATGTTGACTTCTGAAATTTTGTTATTTTTGGCCGAATGGCAAAGAAAGGAAAAGAGGAACCAATGTCAAGAGAAATTTGAAGAGCCAAGATCTGGAAATTGGTGAAAGTTTGGAGAAGGTGAAGATTAGAGTCGATTTAATTTGGCCTAGATTTGAATTGACAGATTGAAAAGAGTGCAATGTAGTACTGCTCATATTCTTTTGTTTTGTTTTATGTTTTTTTTTTTTAACTGTTTTGTTGTCGTCAGTGAAGATCCAAAAAGGATCATGGTCAATTTAACAAAGCACTTTAAAATCGGATTTTGATGTTGTATCTTGCTTCTCTTGAAAACCAAAGGGGCGAAAGAGGATGCCATTGATTGATTGATTGTTGATCGGAAGAGAGCTCTGAGCAGCAAGAAAGGAAATAATGTTTTGTTAATTAAAAGAAGGGGAAGGGGAATTTTTTTTATCAACATTTCAATATTTATGGGTAAAAGTATCGGTAGAAATTCTATTCATCCGAATCATATATTTTAGAAAAAACAGAAATGTGTCCGGATTCTCTGTGGCTTCATCATTTGAGGAACATAGCATAAATCAATAAGTCGTAGATAATAAAGCCACAGAAAATCCAAACACATGTGCACGTAAAAAAAAAAATTAGTTTAGATCGATGGAATTTCTACTGATCCTTCTATGTATAAATAATTTGGTGGTACTCTTTTGTTTCTCTTTTTTCTTTTTCAATATTTTCTATAGATAAAAAATTCTCAAGGGGAAGGAAGATTAGTCTGAAAAAATTATCGGGTGCACGTGCAGCCGATGGTTAATATGTAATTTTATAGTTTTTGAGGGATATACATGAAATTCCCATATATAGACAAACTTCTTTGGAAGAAAAATAATTATTTTATTATAATATCAGGTTGTGTAGTAAATATTGATTATATCTAGCAATTTAATTTTGTATATTGACTTTTAAATCATTCACTGACATTAGATGTTAGACTGGAACATTAAACACCACATTCGAATAACTTAGGCGGAATTAAATAGCTAGGTTGCCGAATTTGTTTTTACCATCTTTAAAAAAACAAACAATTTAACCATTTTTTTAAATTTAATTTTCGTATTTGACTACTTCTACAGTTTATACTTACGAAACCAACATGTTGGTTCCTGACTGCGAGACCAAAATAGTTCCATATTAGTGCCATAGTTAATGCACTTTGGTTCCACAATTTATACCTGCAAAACCAACATGTTAGTCTCGCAAGTATAACATGTGGAAGTGGTAAAATCCGATATTTTATAAAATAATAGTTAAATTGTTTATTTTTTAAAGATGGTAAAAAAAAAATCATCTGAGATTATGCAGCATGAATGTTAACGTATAAATGCAGCATTAAACATGCAATAATTTTAGAACGAATCTGGCATGGCCGAAACAAAGCTAGATTTCTAAATTGATAGCCTATGCTGCTATGCATACGTAGACAAGCTGACGTAGTGGGCTTTTTATTGGGCTTTTGCCATGTCTTTTTAGTTCGTTGGACTGAACAATCAGAACAAATATGTACTGGGCTAATTATATTGTTAACTGGAGACGCTTAAACGGTGTCTTTGTTTAATTTCCATGCGAATATAAAATATGAAGATTATGATCTTTATCAAATATGTAATATTTTCATTTCTCTATGTACTTTGCATATTTTGCATGAGACACTATAAAGTTATCTGTTTATTTTTGTATGCTGCATTGTATTATTAAAATCCATTACTGTGAGTCAATCTTTTGTCTTAATGTAATTTTCTAATTTCATTTTTTATATATGTTTTATTTTTTAAGTACAAAACAATTTTTTTTTTGGAAAAATCCGAGTCTCCTCGAATCATTCTACCTATAGACAAGCCCGCCAATTCCAATTCCACGAAAGAACTTGTCAATTCTAATTCCGATTGGATTTTCAGAGGCATGATTTAAGGATGTTCCTGGATTATAACCAAATAGCAAATCAACACAACAAATGAGAAGTACAAATAGTATGTACTCCTCCAGCTTTTGCACTTCTTTTATTGTAATTCCCTTTTCCCTTTTAAAGAACCCTTCAAAGTTCAAACAAATACACTTGATTAAACAAACAACAGTAGGTGCTCCATTCCACACAACAATCTCCAGTAGTTTACTAACAACTATCTACCTGTGCTGCTGCTTACAAAAAACTGCTTCACTAGTTCGAAACTGTTGATTACACATATATTAACATAGTTAAGATCCTAACCATAAAAAAAACATAGTTAAGATCCTAAGAGCTAACAAGCACTTGTGCTTCATTCAGACAGGGATTAATTCACCTGAGAAGCCAAGCATATTTCCTATTTTTCTCCACCAGCACAAGAATTGACAGTGCTTTACACAAGACGTATATATATACCCCCACATCAAACAAGGGCTGCACAAACTTCCACTATTAATATTTGCGAGGAAAAAAAACTGACACCCTTCTAAGGCTGTGTACAAGATGCATGCATTAATCCCAGAAAGGTTGGCTAAGTATGCGGTACGATTGTGCCAACGTAGCCGACACCTACTGTGAAGAAAGCCAATGCTTGAAGGAAGAGATATATGAAGTAATGGTTATTCCCAAATGCAAGATCATAGCATCCGCAGAAGAAGAGGTATGCTCCGGTTCCCAGCTCCAATAGGTGCAGCCTAGTTATATTTGGTACATAAATTTTATTCATTGCAAGAAAAGAAAATAAAAATTACAATTACACTTTTATAATTATGCATTAAACATGTCAGAGAAAAGAAAGGAGAGAATTGGAAGTATGCATACCTCTCCCCGATACGGAAGCGGGGTTTCTTGGTAGCTTTGGCAGCTGTTTTAGCTTTGAGACCCTCTCCAAGCTTTTCAGTGACAACCCATTCATTCACTCTTCCTACTTCTAGCAAGCCTATAAAAGTAGCTTTTGTTCTGTGCAACGACATTACATTCTCAAAAAGGATCCAAAATACCAGCAAGTGAAGTGACCTACGTACAAAGACAGCACGATGTTAGTACTTAGTACTATAATCAATTAAAGACTGTTGTTGTTACTAGATCTTTCGATAAATCAATGTGGATTGAGGAATATTAATTATACCTTGGAGTGCCAACGGCATTGAGGACGGTGATCATGGAAGGAATATAAACAGCACCCCATTTTGGTATTTGTACCTCAGGAACCAGAACAGTTGTAGGAATTACCACACAGTAAAATACAAATGTTACAATATGTGCCACTATCTTCCTCACAAAAAAGAAACTGTAGATGACATGAATCTTTTTCCAGAGATTTACTTTCTGCGTGTTAAATATCAAATGATTATGTTACTAAAGCAAAAAAAAGAAGGTATTAATAAACAATCATACCATGTTTTTTTGGTTAAATAATGGAGCAAAGGACTGACCTTATTTCTGGCTATCTCCTTAAACATTTTTCTGAACAAATTGGCGGGTCCACAAGACCACCTGTGTTGTTGATATCTGTATGCTTTGAGTGTGCTTGGCAACTCATTCTTAACCTGAAAGGGCACACAATTAATTAAGTAGATTAAGAACATGTAACACACAATCATCTTATTTTTTGTTTGAATCAGTTAATATGTGGAAACAGGGGATGGACTCTCATATCTGTGCAAATGAAATGAAATGAAATCATTACTGATATATATAATAAACTCTAATGAGTAGGACTGGTACCCTGATATCACCGAGGAAAACAAATTTCCAACCCTTGAGGCTAGCACGAACCGCCAAATCCATATCTTCGACAGTAGTTCTGTCCTTCCAACCCCCTGCTTCATTCAGAGCTGATATCCGCCACACTCCCGCTGTCCCTGTACATGCAAAACACATGCATCGTTGTTCAATCTAACATAGAACGTAACTTTTAAATTGATAACTAATAGGAGTCGCAGGAGATGAGCCGTGTTGAGACTTGATTAATTATTACGTACATACCGTTGAATCCAAAAAAGGCATAAGTGGAGGATCCGACTTCCTGTTCCACTGTGAAATGATAGTCCAGAGACATCTCTTGCATCCTTGTCATCAAGCATTCATCTGCATTCACTGTATCCAATTGATTCACAATTAGATTTTATATTTTGGAATACCAAAGCTTAATTAATATGAGTTTCAAGTGTTATTTTCCCCTTTGTTTACAAGAAAAAAAATTATATTTTCCTCAATATTACAGTGCTGTGAAATTACAGAAATGGTGAAGAATTACTTGGGGAAGGCACATTTTTATGGCAACTTGCGCATAATTTAAACTCCTAATTGAGGCACTATACAGGAGCATTAATACTATAATAAACACATCAAGTTGTTGGTCTACTAAACTCGTACGTACTTCCCATCGGACCCATCAGGCCATCATTCATCCCATCCATTTGCATTAATTGTTCCTGGATTTGTTTTTATCTACCAAATATTATATATAATCCCTATGTCTGACGCATGTCATTTCCGCTTATATTTGCAAATGGAGGTTTTGTATGTTGAACTAGCAATTGTAAACTGAAAAGAAATTTAGACATCCCCCTGTGTTAATTGGTTATTTTAGATTAAATTATAGCACAAGTTGGAGAAGAAATAAAACCAAAATAACAACAAATGGACCAAATGCAAGCAGATAGAATTGCACCCTGGACCCTACCATGTTCTGATTAAAATTGTAAAAAGGGAGAAAAAAAAATTGCTGGGAGAAAATGTGGCAGAAACGAAGGGAACCAGTCAACCAGTCCACCGACACTTTTCCCCAGATATAAAGAAACAAGAACTAAATTACTTCCTGTCATAAAGTGTGCCAGAAACAGGATAGTTACAAAACTCTCCTTCTCAGGATCACTGTAATGTAACAACATATATGTGTCATGTTTAGTCAATATATATATATGTCATGTTGAAAAAAAAACCCAAATAGGCAAATTTCACTCCAACTGCCCCTTTTAACATATATACCATACCCTGATACCCCAAATAACCAAATTTCACTCCAACTGCCCATATTACCTATATATTTAATTTAGAGGAAAATAAAATTAAAAGATAGGTTGGTAGGGGCATGGGTCTTGGTCTCTTGGATATGCCATGTACCCAATAAAGAGCTAGACTTCCTTTCTATGTCATCATTGAATTTTTTGTTTGACAAAGTGGAGTTTCATTAATAACAGTGATATTAGCGTAATTACTTAGTTGGTACTAATTAATGTTACATTAAGGGTCAAGCGTGCATGAACTACATTTATCGATTGAGGATGGACTTGATTTTAAGTGGCAATCCTTATATGATGGGTCCAACATGCAAAGATATTTAAAAAAAAAAAAAAACAGAGGGAAACAGATGGAAAAAGAGAGATGCATACCAAACTTCCAGCGGGCTTGGACGAGGCCGATTTCGGGGTTATGTACCAGGAATGGGATGGTACGCCACAAGAAGTCGGGTTCAGGTTGGAAATCTGCATCGAAAATCACAACGTAATCACAATCCTTGATATATCCATGCTTCATCCCCTCTTTCAGAGCCCCCGCTTTGTATCCGTTTCTGTTGTCACGTATCTCGTACTTTATGTTGACCCCCTTGCTCGCCCACCGGTCACATTCGAACTGTACCAGGTCCTGCATTGTGCAATTCACACTCAATTTTTAACTTGCCATAACTTCTATATAACTTGTCATAACTCTCCTATAGAATCTATGATTTTGATGCCACGAGTAAAGATTGCTATCTCAATATATGAGAAGGAAATCAATCATCAGAAAGCACCATTGGCTTTGTGGTTGTGTCGTGCCAATAACAACAATTGCGGGGGCCAAAATAATATAACCCAAATTTACTCCCTTAGGCAAGAAATTAACTTGATCGCTTGGCCCCAAAAGAATTTGACAATGCTTTGATAATTAAAAGTTACCATAATGACTGGGTCAGTTGAGTCGTCGAGTACTTGGATGATGATGCGATCGGACGGCCAGGACAGCCCACATGCTGCTCCTATTGACAACTGGTACACCTGCACATGTGTACTATTACTCAAAATTATGAAAGCAACAAGTAAAATTGAACAAAAACACAATGTGGCATTCCTCATGTTTGCTAGCAGCTATTATCATATTAATTATGTGGGGTTACCTCTCTTTCATTGTACATGGGGATCTGAATCAAAACCATGGGATATGCTGAATTGCCAAGCTCCAGATCATCACGAATGGGCTCGAAGCGGTACCGCTTGTGGGGGGCCCTGCCCAAGAGCTTGGCGAGTACAATGACAATGGCCATGTACACTTTCTCGGCCAGCAGCATTACTGACATGACGAGGCATAGAAAAACGGATAGTCGAAGAAGCGGCACTATGACCGGCGCTTTCATTTGCTGCCATATCACCCCTATTTGCTCTGTTACGTCGTCACTCGTACCTTGAAATGTCTCTGGTAGAAGTGTTGTTGTTGAAAACCGGTCCATTATAAATTTGTTAATGCTCTGTCTCTCTTCTATCTCTAAATGAAAATAAAGAAAGAAAATTGGGGAGAAGTGTCGGTGGGAAGTAGAAGAGGCAGAGAGGTCACTACTTTAAAAGCTACTAGAGTGACAACTTCAACACCAACGAAGCATAAAAATTTGTAAGGTTTGGTATATGCCAAAATTAAATAAAAGTGCCGAGACTATCAATAGCAGCGTAAAGTGCACATGGGTGCAGAGAGATTTGTTTTCTTATATATATATACACAGAGAGAGTGTGACTAAGGTCAAAGTGGTATTTTCAGTTTTCGGTGCTACGAAGTCGTTTTCGGATTTTCAAAGTCCAAACGGTTTATCCGAACCGTTTAAGTTGATCTCCATATTGAAATGTGCTTGGAGACCAAATTTTTACATTTTTTGGAATTTTTTTACTATTAAGCCACTTTGAAAATTGCTGATCCGGGTGAACAGTAAAAACAGTGCAACCAAATTCTGGACCATGTGATCAGCAATTTTCAAAGTGGTTTAATAAATAGTAAAAAAATTCCAAAAAATGTAAACTTTGGTCTCCAAGCACATTTCAATATGGAGATAAACTTGAACGGTTCGGATCGACCGTTTGAACTTTGAAAATTCGAAAATGACTTGGTAGCACTGGGAGCTAGGAACTACCACTTTTGACCTTAGTCACTCTCTCTCTCTCTCTCTCTCTCTCTATATATATATAGTGCGGCTAAATTATTTTCGAAAGCACTTCGACCGAAGTGCTTATGTGTTAAATTTAGCTGTTTGATGTTCGAAACGTTAAACTAAATAGCTCAATAAATTGGTTATATAATAAATATGTGGAATACCGATTTTTACTATTTTTGAAATTTTCTTAACTTTTTTTTTATGATTTTTGAAAGATAGATTTTTTTGACCTAAAAGTAAAATTATTTTTAAGCCAAAAAAGATCATATTTCAAAAATTATAAAAAATAGTTAAAAAATTTCAAAAATAGTAAAAATCGGTGTTCTACATGTATATTATATAACCAATTTATTGAACTACTTAGATTGACGTTTCGAACATCAAATATTAAAATTTGACCCCGTAAGCACCCCGATCAAAGTGCTTCCGGAAACAATTTAGCTAGACTATATATATGTAATTTGGTTATTCATTTATTATGATGGATACTACTACTATTATAGAACATTAAGCTGAAAGGCAGCATGGTTGTTGCCGCAACTGACCTTCCAAACCTTAGCACGTGATTTTGTTCCTGTCTTTGCTGGACCCTCTAAATCTTTTCATCCAACAAATTAAGTGAAAAAACACTTGCTTAATTAATCTTCCTAGCAAAAATGTCTTCAGGACCAAACTACAACTCTTAGCATTCAATGTAATTTCAGTCAATTTCCAATAATTTATTTACTGTGGTGAATGGTGCATTCATAATTAGCAAACCGCAGCCTACTTACAAGGCAACCTGGTTGTGACTTTGAATATTCTGAACTGTTGTCTTGACCAGTAACAAAACAACATGCTATTTTTTCTTCGGGAAAATTAGTTATTTGTCACTTCAAAACTTTTAAATTGTGAAAATGTCATCCCGAAATTTGAAATTGTAAAAATGCCACTCTAAACTTCATTAATTCCTAATTTTGCCATTTATAGTGTATTCTTATGCTATTTTTATTAAAAATTAACTGAAAAATACTGTTTTGGTGTACGTATTTCTATGCATTAATGAAGTGGACAAACATATGAACCGTGGACGTATATCAAAACATTATTTTTCAGTTAATTTTTAATAAAAATAGTATAAGAATACAGTATAAATGACAAAATTAGGAATTAATGAAGTTTAGAGTGGCATTTTTACAATTTCAAATTTCGGGATGACATTTTTACAATTTGAAGGTTTTGGAGTGGCAAATAACCAATTTTCCCTTTTTCTTAATGGTATTTTTGTTTTTTTCTTTCTTTGCCGATGAAGACAACATGTGAAACTCACACACAGAGAGTTCTAACAGGAAATTTAGAATAATATGTCCGTAGAATACATCTAGATGCCTAATATTTTGTCCTTTTAAAGTTTTTAGAGTTCTGACGGGAATATAAAATTACCAATCATGATATTTTTGGCCTTTATTGTAGGAACTCTGATCAGGAATCCAAAGTACCAAATAATGGATCTCTCACAAGCACAAAAAAAGAGTCGGAATGATTATATATTTTTTGGATTGGTAACCGGTAAGAAACTTGTAATTTTTGTATGGTAATGTAATTTATTAAAACCAGGGGTTATTACATAAATACGCATGACCTGCAAAACTGGTGAGTCAAATTGAAAAACTTCTAACCAACTAGAATCGAATTTGAGTTTTAAAATTTTGACAAAATCCATTAAACTCCACAGTTCATAAAATTCTAAATAACTAATTTTAACTACAATAATCTGGGCAGTAGAGTGTTGGGCGTTGTGGCGCGAGAGAAATAGGAGATAGCTCCCTAACATGAGGAGGCCACTACATGTTCTCTTACATGACTCAACATACATCTAAGGACCATTAACTGTTAGTTGGGGGTCCGAGTTCAGGGGTACTCGTACTGGGGATTGCACAAGTCACTACAATACTCTGCTTACTGTGTTATTTTGTATGTAGAGTAGTTTAATTTCAAGGATTAATCAAGGTTAATCCAAGTACCCCTAGAGTGTACATAATCTTTTTTAATATATTCAATTGTTAATCGGTTTTTGCCGCTAACTTTAAAAAAAACTACGATGGGAAAATCAATGAATTAACAAAAATTAAGAATGGACATGAGGAGGTGATCATTTAGTCCAATTTTGTAATCTAACGAAATGAGCTCTTAAAAGCTTAATTATAATTATGAATAAAAAAGTTGTTAACTTAGATTATAAAAAGTAGTGATATTATGTATCATTCAACTTAAATCGGTGTTAGTTGAATTGAAAATAACACGAGACCAGAGTCCATAGTCCATTATATCTGAGACTTGTCATGAAGCATGCATCTCATTCAATAATTTTCTTGGTTACGGAAACACATGTATTATGTTTCCTCTTATAAGGTTATATATAAACATATCCATAACTAAGAGTAATATTGAAGTAATTCCAGCGGAACTGGGTTGTAGATTGTAAAAAGGAAAAATAATGATAATGTAAAGAGCAATGCAATGTCTGATTGCAAAGGACGGAGCCTCTTTTGAGTTTCTTGTCGGTGAGTGAGATTTGTTTAGTGGGCCCCACATACACGGGCAGTGGGCACCACACTACTACTAATACGTGGATCTGCCGAGAAGCTCGCACCGGCTTCCACGCTGCGCTTTATGTAAAAATTGACTACTGTCGTTGGTTGAATTTCTTTGTCAAAGGGACTAATAAATCATCTACTGTGCTGGTCCATGAACGGAGGAGTATAGAACGTGTTCATGTAAAAATTGACTGTACAAAAGACAGTGCAGAGCAAATATAGGGAGGACATGAAAAGAAACCGTGACGCGGAGCTAAAAAAGAATATAGCGGCTGTGCAGTGTCAAAATTCGAATACTCGAGGTACTTTTCAGGATTTGCTAACGGAAAACTAGCTCCAGCTTTATTTAATGCTTTCAATTAAAGTATTTAAAATAACAAAAAGAAATAAAAAAGGGACACGTGGGACGAAAGGAAGGGACCTCCACGTGGTCATGCGTCTGTTTGCATCTCCAATTCTCCATCTCCATGTTAATTATACAATATACAAGGTAAATTAAAATTAGTAAGGCTATGGTATCATGTTGGTCTGTATTTTAAATTAATATTTTAAACTTGAAAGTTCAAACAATTAACCTGAAACATTCAGCATGATTTTCATATAAAAATCTACTTATAAACTAAATTTTATATTTTTTTATAATTTCTTTACTAATTTTTAAATAAAAAAAATCACTACTTTGAATAATCTACAATTTTTGGATCAAATAATTTTCTGTCTATTTAAACAAATAGTAAAAAAATTATAAAATAAAAAAATTTACTATGTGTTGGTGCCTATGGGTCAACACCTACGAGATTTTGATATGTAGTAGGTTTAGATGAATTCATATCCTCTGCATTAACTCAAAAGAGAATCTTTTGAGTTAATGAATCTCCACTGTACAATATGTTTCAAAATTCGTGCAAACTAGATCTGCACTAATATTAAAGGACCCATATGTTATAGACACGAGCTGGATTGGCTCCGTTTAAAATCAGACGGTTAAAATTCATTAACTCAAAAGATTCCGAAATTTTTATTAATCGAAAAAAAAAATATCGAAAAGGGGCGAAACTTTAGTGAGAATTTTAAATATAGTTAGAACGGGATCATCCGTACCGTCCCATGGGACGGGATTATCCTCCCCGTCCGAGATTACATTTCACTAAACACCTTCACCGCTAATCCGGATTCACGGACGGTGTTAACCTCCCCGTCCCAGAAAAAAAATAAAAAAAAATAAAAGGCCGGACGGTACCAACCTCCCCGTCCCAGGAAAAAAAATAATAAAAAAAAAAAGCCGGACGGTAAGCTTGATCCCGTCCCAGGAAAAAAAAAAGCCAGGGACGGTGAGATTATTCCCGTCCGAGACTCTATATAATATTAGTCCAACTCAGACAGGGAAGGGGAGTGTTATTTTCATTCTCTCGCAGCTCAGATAGAGAAGAAAGAAGTTTATATTATTTCCATTCGTAATTTAGACAATTAATTAATGTTTAATAAGTATAAATACAATCACTATACATTTAGACAGGGAAGGGGAATGTTTACAAAAACTAGTCAAATTTAGACCATTGAATTTTGTAAAATACTTAATAAATAGTAAAAAAATTTCAAAAAAATGTAAAATTTGACCTCCAAGTACATTTTAATATGGAGATAATGTTGAACGGTCGGATCGACTGTTTGAACTTTGAAAATGAAAATGTGTTCATTTTACAAATAGGTCCTTATGTCCATAGAAGAATTTGCCTTATTAAAAACATAATTTTTTTAAATACGCGGTTGAACTGGTTGACTCACCAGTCTAATCATTAAATGTTCGATCCTGTCCTGATAACATTGATTAAAGCGATGTGATTATAATCAGGACGGGTTTAAGGGGTTAAGCCCCTACGTTTTTTGAAAATTTTATAAATTACATGTTTAAGTTCCACTTTAATAAAATTGTATAGTTTGATCATTTTACTAATGAAGTATTTATTTAATTAGAAATATAAATATATTTCATTCTAAATATATCTTGTTGAATATTACTTTTTATTAAATTAATTTAGTCCAACTATAATAAATTTGTGGTTCCTTTTTTAATTTAATATGCGTATCACTTAGTTTATTTCCACAACACACACGTATTATGATTTTCAATTCACTTTCGTAGATTGAAAATACTGTGAATATTCTCGAGTAAAATTAAACTTCTTACAAGTTCATCCATTGCTATTGATGCAACCTCTGTCGTTGCAATTTTTGACTTATTTTTTATAATTTTGTCCTCCCTAAATAAAGATAGTTTAATTATCTCTGATTGGGGGCGGATGTAGTTACGATTATACTACTCAATTGACCACAATTTTTAAGATACATACATACATACATACATATATATATATATATATATATATATATATATAGAAGTTGACTAAGATCAAAGTGGTATGACCAATGCCTTGAAACTACTAATTTGTTTTTACGATTTTCAAAGTTCAAATAGTCGATCTGAAATGCTTAACGTGTTCTCCGTATTAAAATGTACTTGGAGATCAAATTTTACATTTTTTGAAATTTCTTTACTATTTTTTATAGATTTTTGACAATCACTATTTTTTATATTTTTTATATTTTTTATATTTTTTATTATGAAAAACAGTGATTTTAAAAAATGCATAAAAAATAGTAAAAAAATTCAAAAAAATGTAAAATTTGGTATCAAGCGCATTTTAATATGGAGAACACGTTGAGCACTTCAGATCAACTATTTGAACTTTAAAATTTCATAAACTAATTGGTAGCACCAAGGCCTTGGTCATACCACTTTGATCTTAGCCAACCTCTATATATATTAATGTGCTGTATTTTTTTATTTAAATATTAAAAATGTACTTATTTGCATTCTAAAATAAAAATACACTTAAAAAACAGAAATCAATAAATTTGAAAATGTGTTGACTCTTGTGGATCAAATTCCTTGCTTCATTCCCGATTCTGGGAAGGTATATGTCATTTTTTTTTAATTGTAATACAAGAGCCGTCCTAAATAATTTAAAATAAGCTTTCCATGTTATGAATGAATCTCAATTAACTAATTAATTGCAATCTTCGAGTGTACTGTTTGATTAAAATGTTGACGACCAATATAACTCCGAAATTTTTATTAATATCCAAAAAAATATTAAATTCCAAAATCTACACCATGTTTAACAAGATTTCGAAAACTGCCAAAACGATTTATTTTCCGGTTTTAAGCCGAATTACCGCATATTTATTTCCCGGTTTGGAATTCCAAAATCGCAAAAAAAATTACGGTTTTGGTTTTGAAACCAAAACAGCAAAAAAAAAAAATTGCGGTTTTGGTTTTGGAATTCCAAAACTACAAATTTAATTTGCGGTTTTAAATAACTTAAATTTTGGTTTTGGTTTTGATTCTGACATTCTCTGACAAAGAGATATTAAATAACTTAAATTTCGCATGTAAGGAAAGAGAGATCAATAGGGTGGATTCATGAATATAAGAGAAAATATGCATGCCATTAATGTTCGACTTCTATCCATTCTCTAAAAAATTTAAGTTATTTAATATCCCTTTGTCAGAGAATGTCAGAATCAAAATCAAAATTTAAGTTATTTAAAATAAATAAATTAAATTTGCAGATTTGGAATTTCAAAACCAAAACTAAAACTGCAATTTTTTTTTTGCGGTTTTGGAATTTCAAAACCGGAAAATAAATCTACGGTTTGAGCAATTTTCGAAATCTTGTCAAACAAGACGTAGATTTTAAAATTTAATATTTTGTTTGGGTATTAATAAAAATTTCGGAATATAACCCAATATTTGAAAGTGAGTGCAAAAACCATATTTCTTGGTCAATTAATTGGAAAAAAATGTGAGTATTTTGCTACAGGTCAGTAAAACCAAGTAGTTGTACTTATTTGAAAACTCTTTGTGAAAACTCTTTTTTTTCTTCTTTCAAGATTGTAAAAAATTTACATTGATCAATGCATTATCTTTGGTCGTATATTTGAAATTTTGTAAGCGAACTAGAATAATTTGAAATTTTCGACTCATATGCATCTCATGCTAAAAAATACTTGCATATTGAGATTGAAGGAATTTTGGCATATTGGCCTAATGAAAAATTGTATAAGAAAGGCAAAATATGATTAAAATATAATTAAGAAGGGAACATTGCAACCAGAAATAGAATTAACATCTTCCCATTTTGAGTAAGAAGTCTCTTAATTTGAACCTTTTGAGACTTAATGCTCTCTTAATTAGTTTACTAACACCAGACAGGTTGTAGGTTGCATGTCTCAGTTACCAGGTTGTGAAAACCTGATTAGCTGGGCAACTATCATTTTCTACGGATCCGTAATTAATTAGATTAATGAATAATTGCACATAAATCAAAGGGGCCGGGGTAGGTGGGGAACGTATCCTCTGCGGAGTATCTTCTGTGGAGTCCTGCGGAGCTTTTAATCTGGTCCGTTCGTTTTGATCAGATGAATCAGATCAGATTAATCTCTCCATTTTTTTTCAATTCGAGTAAGATCTGATATGGTCCGTCCGATCAAAACGAACAGACCAGATTAAAAGCTCCACATGACTCTGCAGAAGATACGAATTCGGGGTAGGTGAGGGTTACTGCTCCAGTGGCAGTGGGAATGTGGGATCCACCACACACTTCATGTTTCCTCTTTAATACTTAATTACATCATGCACTGCTTTGATTCTCTTTAATCTTTAGTTATAGGAAATGAGATGATCATGCATCCAATTCTTGTAGAAATCTTTTAGAGCTTGGTACTGGTAGGAGTTTCTTTTTGTTGGAAAAATATTAACTAACCAACTAGATTTAAATCTGAATTTTGATCACTAAATAAATAATAATTATATAAAAAATAATAATCAAGAATATAATTAAAACTTTATTACCCGGAGCTGCAAAATGCGGACCTAAGGCAACTTCCCGTCCTAAGCGCAGGAATAATCGGTTAAGCTTGCCCCAAGTTACGCCGGTATTCCTCTACCTACGGGCGCAACCGTGGTAGAGGTTGATGTAGCTTCTTTCAACAATGATAGCAGAATAATATGTTTTCTATAAAAAAAATATTTGTTTGTGGGATAATAGAAATTGAATTTATGAATTATGGAGCTAAGAGAAAGAGCAAGAGAGTATGTGAATTATTGAATTGTTATTGGATTGATTTGCTCTTCAAATATCATGTACTATTTATAAGCAAATATCATAGACACCAATAAATTTGTGCATTCATGATCATTAAAATAATATTCATCATTATATATATTACCGTTTGTAACTCCATTGAAAAATGCAATTAATTAAATCTCAAACGGACAAATGCAATTAATTGCATATCAAAGCTCAAATGGTCATATACAATAAATTGCATATCAAAGCTAGATCATGATCAAGTCATTTGCACAAAATTATATTAAATATGTATTGAGGTCACGGAAAGCTCATATCAATATATTTGATTAAATAATGAGCTTCTATGTACACATTAGATCAAAATAACTCATTCTCAAATAGCTCCATAATTCATAAAATTAAAAACATTAATATTAAAATAAGTATTAATTTATATAAAATTTTGTGTTTTCAAAATATATTTTTAACACTTTTTTCCTCCTCTCCGCTTTTATTTAGAATAGAAAATGCAGAAATTCTAAACTTAACAAGTTATAATAATGTCAACAAGATTTGGAGTATGTGTACTGTTAGATATGTTGTCCTAATTTATGAAATTAAATATGGATTAAATTATATTAGACTGCATGGCATATGAGTCAAAAATTTATGTACTTTCTCTTAAAAGGTTCAACCGGATTAGTTCGATCAATTGATGCAACTAAATTGGTGTAACTGAAACGGTGCGAGTGCTTTATATATATATCCAGTAGTAGTTTATTTTTCGGTTGATCGGAAATCTAGATACACATATTCTGAAAACTAACATAGTGAGACAGACGGTTGTCTATTCGGTATTAGCACACCTAACTCACGGATGTTTGTCAACTTGTTCATATGGATACTAACAGCTACGTGTGGCTGCTACTATTGCGTACATTCAATACATACGTTAGTGAAAAAAAGACAAGATTACAGTTAAAATTGCAAAAAACTTCCGTTGCACTTCCAATGGTAATCTCTATCTTGAATTTACTTTTGTACATAAATCATGAATCAAGTGCGGATTGAATAGAAACTGAATTGCAGCTTCATAACTCTACCTGAAAAAATATTAAAACTCTTAAAAGAAATACAGTTTGTAAACAATATTCTCACTGTTTCATTTCACTCTATAGATGATCGAATAATTTTCGAACAGAGCCAATATACGTCCATCTAGTTAGATAATAAATTTATGACTAATTCTTCAATCTAACAACTTTTTATCTTTACTTTATTAAAATCAACAACCCGCGTGCAGAGAAAACGGCACCGGACTTCCCGCCAAAATTTGATAGTTTAAGTTAGCTTTGAAGAGCCGTTGTCCCTTTGTTTCTAACCATTATCTAGTGGAGAACAAATAAACGAATAAAGTACCAAAGAAGAAAAGAGAGAGTAACAGCGACACACAAGAGGGGATCCTTGCTTTCCATTGAAATGATTCTTTATTTATTAGTCTTCAATCAATTTGTGGCGGTTTGTCTCGTACGGTACGTGATTTGATTGCTTGTCGTTCAAACTTCGGTCTGGTCTTGGAATGCATGAATCAGTTGGGACAATTATGCTTATTAGATTTGGGCCAAGATTGATGTGATATATAGGGCCAGAGAGGCGTATGTATTCCCTGAGCATCAATCAGAGCCTACTGAGTGATATATTAAAGGAACTATATGTTGCAGATAAAGACTTATAAATGCCTAGGTTTGATGATACGAGCGCATAATAGGTTCCGACCGAAAAAACCAAAACAGCTCTGTTTTTTTGTTTTTCTAATTCTATCCAGACCGCTTCGATATTCTATGGCCTCAAACAATAGAGTCCGCACAGTGCCGATGCGGTCCCAGCAGAAGGGCCGCACAATGCCCCTACGGCCCCACTTTTTTTTTTTTATCAGACATGTTTTTTTATTTGTTTTGGTTTTTATTTTTAAAATTGTTTTATTTGTTTTATTTTGTTTTGTTTTTAATGTATGTGATTATTTGTTTTAAATGTCGTTAATTTTGAAAATGTTTTTCGTTTGTCGAATCAAATATAAAGAAGTCATAAAAATAAATATAAATGAGCCATAATAATCTTAAATAAATATAAAGAAGCCATAAATAGAACAATATAATGCTAATGTTCTCACAAGTACAATAAAAATACATCTAATAAACTTAAATAAACAATGTTCTTACTAATACAATTAAATTATTGATTTAGCTCCTAGATAAACATCCAATCCATTGATTGTCTCTCAACCTGCAAATTTATAAATAAATAGTGATTGTTAAATCTGATTGTTTCAATAATTTTTTAAAAGATGAAATTGAATAGTAAAATAAATTAACTACCTCGTGCATTACGAGCGAATATGTTCTGTCTTTCCTGTGTATCTCGACCGGCTTGGTGTCATCTTCTCCTATTATTTAGTACGTCCATTCATTGTGGAATCCTGTTGTGTCGTGTTCTACCCAAAATAATATTTTTTGTTTCTGGAACAAGGACAGGGCCTCGTGTTCAGGCCATTCTGACTTATTGTCATACACATGACATTCACCCCTCCATGTGTTGACAATATTTGGATGTGGTAGTAGTGACTTACAAAGTTGCCAGGGTCGATGCCTCGGAGACGGCGCACAGACAGAACATCAGAACACAGTATTATGTCTAATTGAGGCTTTTGACATGTGTATTCCACTGTGTTTTCATCCTTGATGACCGCCGTGTATTTGAAATTGGCCTTGGTAAAATGGCCAGAATCGTCAGGCAAGAAAGCGTGAACTCTCTCTTGTGTGGAGGTTACCTCGAACTCGTTGTAGTTGTCAAACCCCCTAAGCATCTTCATACTTTTGGACCTCTCGAATCGTTTGTTAATAAGCTATGAACAATTAAAAAAAAAAGAAATGAATTTTTTTAAATGAAGTTAATATAAAAATAGATGAAGAAAAAACTAAAACTAAAAATACCTTCTGCATACGACACGAGAACTGTTGACCTTGTTTGACTTCAAATTTCGCTTTGGCCCTCCTTTGCGCAAACCCTGTGAGACATTTGTAAAATTTGTCTTCAATTATTGCGGCCACCGGTAACTTACAAGATAACTTGAAAACATTATTTAGCGACTCAGATCCGTTTGTAGTCATAATTTCCCAACAGTAACCACCGTCCAATGCTTGGAATATCTTTCATGGTTTTGGACACTCGTTCTCATCTTGATCCAAATACTTACCCACACCGTCCAGCCAATTGAGAGCATGGTCACATACATCCCCCATTGCTCGTATCTCCTCAACTTCCTCTTAGCCACACATATCCTAAAAAACTTGATTGCCGCCTCACTGCAACCGTTTTTCTTCATGTTCTCGGCTATGTGAGTAGCACAAAGACGGTGAACGCATTGATATCTTTTCCTCTATCAGTGATGACACACATGAATCTGGAGTGAATTACATTGCGTCGCAACCATTGCATGAACACATACAATCTTCAAAACTCTCTGACTCGATCAGTGCAAAAGTCAATGAAAGAAGCTGATTTTATGTATCGTACCCGGTTGCAATCAACAATTTACCTGTATTAAACCATCAATCAATTAAAATAATTAAATTAACTAAATTAAATAAAGAAAATTAAATGAATTAATTACCTTTGTACCGGCCTGACATGAAACAAGCATCAATGGTGATGACTGGTCTGAGGTGTTGAAAAGCAGGAATGCACGGTCCAAATGTCCAAGCCACCCTATGAAAATACTTGTATGGTCCAGGTTTACTGGTGGGATATGAGGTCACCTTAAACGATGTTTCTGTGATTAATAAAAAAAAAAGTTAAATTGTTAATTTTGTTACAATGCCGTAAAAATAGAAGGAACAATATAGTACCTGGGTTTTTCTCTTTATTGCCTCCAACAACAGAACTATAAGAGCGTAAGACCCCCCAACTACCAAATTGGCAGGCAATTGCCAACTCACGACCACACCATAATTTGTTGTACGCCGGTATCTGACCGTTGTATCTTTCAGCAACAGCAATCCTGACAGCTTGGATACTCAAATCAACATTGTTTCTCATGGGAGCCGATATGCAATCGGCGACCATAGTAGCCGACAATTGTGCATGATCTATTTTTGTCGCATTCGTGTGACGAGAATGTTTTATTGGGCACTTGGATACACGCCATTGTGTACCGTAACCAGTGGCCCTCGTGAATATTTACCTACTGTCCTTGCACTTGAACCTCATTCTGGTTATGTCACTGTGTATATTCCTTATCTCTTTATTGCAAAGAATGTGAAACATGGCAATTGCGCTCTTCATTTGCTCTTTTGAGTCATAGGTTTATCCCTCCGACAATTCATTCTCATACTCTATTGTCTTTCCAAACAAACTCGTATTTGCTTCCTAAAACCCTAATGTGTCATTGAAAGACGAAACCGGGTGCTCAAACCCGCGATCTATTATCTGAAACTCGCGATCCATCCTGAAAAACCTCTGTCCAAGCGCAGGCCTAGTATCTTCCTGGTTACTCTGATCGCTCATACCCTCAGGATCAACATCACCCCAATTTTTCTCTGCCTCTTCTAATTCCGGATCTACTGTTTCATCAGTTTTCATCCATATTACAAGATTGACCCCAAGTAGCGGTCCGACTAGTAGAAGGCTGGTCAATCTGGGGTCTGGCCCGACGAGGGGGGTGACTACTAAACAGTTGGTCCCTCTGAGCTGGGGCCTGACTACTAGACGGTTGGTCAATTTGTAGAGGGGACAGACTTGAGCCAGATGAGTTAACCCGACTACAACCCTAGATTAACCTCATAAGTGGGTTGGTACGTCGGACTAGGGTAACCTCCACATATAGTTCAATTACCTTGTACCCACCCCCAGAAAAACTCATGGTCTGGTTGTATAGTACCTACCAAACTCCATCATTCTGAACATGAAATAGTTGGAACCAGGTTTGTGTTGAACTAGTGGGCATGCTAATTTTGGCCTGAATATTAAGGTCATATTGACCCTGATCCAATCCCAGACTCTGACAAATAACCGATTTTATTCCCATATAATCAGTACCCGGCATTACCGGAATCACAGTTACAGGCCCGATACTATAATAAACCCCATTAGGGGTATGTTAAAACATCACCACCAGTGTAAATGAATACCATAAGAGCCATTTTGCATCCAACATACAAGAAACCTAAAATTAAAAATTAACTAAATTAATTATTTACCTACTGAAAAATAAAATAAATGAAAAATAAAGACAAAAAAATTACAAATCAGCTCTTGTCCAGGAGAGAGATTTGGTGAATGTGAGAAATAAATTTCTCTCTCCTGGACAACAATATAGAGAAAAACATACAGGGGCCGCATCGGCATTGTGCAGACCCCATTGTTTGGTGCCGCTTTGGTGTTATGCGGCCTGGGTAGAATTAGAAAAACCCAGAAACAGGAGTGCTTTGGTTTATTTTTTTTGGAAAATGGATAAAAATAAAAATTTCAGATATTCCGATGGGCTTTGGACCTACTTCTGAGTTCGATGGACTGAAAAACTACTTGTAACGACTATATATTTTGTATCATTGTATAGAGGCTGAAAAACTCTTGTAAGAATGATAAAATTATCAGTGACATATTTTCTCTTCAAATTTCATCTCAAATTATATTTCAAATTCTAATAAACTGATACTCTGTTTGAATGCTGTCGGCTCTCTACCTAGAATACAATATTCCTCGTTAACAAATGTGACGGGGGAATGGTTTATTACAAAGAAACAAGGGAAGAAGGAAGAAGAGAAAACTAAAGACAACTAACCAAAGAAAACGAACTTTATGCGACAACAGAGAGCGTGGACGATATTAATCAAAATTTACATTAATATTTTGAGAACCAGTCTTTCGTCTAGTAGGAAAGACAATGTTCTCCGTGTGAGAGATCACAAATTCAAAATCTAGAAGAGACAATTCTTTGTGAATATTAAATAGTTGAATGACTTGATCTCCAACATTTACTCATGAAAATTAACTTTTGATCTAGTGGCAAAGATAATACTTTCCGTTTTTTATGAATATTAAAAAATTAGATGGCTTGACCTCCTATTTTTTCACTCAAAAAAATTACATCAATATTCGTCAGTAGGAATAAAGCAAGAAAATTATACCGAGCGGAACGAATTTCGAAAATAAAGTATAAACTTATTATTTTGATTCAAAAGTATATTTTTATAATTTTATCCAAAAGAAACATACTAACAATAAGCATATTTTTTTTATTTTTCAGACGAAGGGGGGCACGTACTATTAAAGTTTCAATTTGCTTTACTCAAAAAACAAGTTTCAATTTGAATCAAGTATTCAATATTCATGCGGATCAAGCGCGTATGGATCAATTGATTTTTACTTCTTAATTATGTAGTTCAATTTTTTACTTCTCTGCATTTTAATGACTCTCAGTTTTAATCGTGCGTTGATTAATTTAACTATTATTTAAAATCTCAAAGTGTCTTGATTTCTAAGCGCGCTTAAACAAGAAAATAAAATCTATTTTTTTTTTTGTTTTTTATCTCCTGAAATAAAAGAGGTCAAGGGAGGGAAGTGGTATTGCGTTAGACTGTCAATGCATCTCTATCTGAGAAGAGAAATAAAACAGGAAAATACAAAGCAAAATCAGAAGATGCGACCTATTGTCACAAGAATAGCATGAAAGGAACCATGAAATATGCATTACTATGTCTCTGTGTATGAATTAATCATGTGAAATTGCTGAACTCGTAATCTTGCAACATACAAAGCTGTTTGGTGTAAAAATTCCGAAGAAAAAGAATACACAGTAACTTCGCATTTACGGTTATTATAAGGGGTGAAAACGGAGCGAATACGGAGCGGATAGTTGTAAAACATATCTCTTTTAATTTTTCGAATACAGATACAAATCGGATATCAACTGGATACGGATATGGATTGGATCGGATACGTAAAACCATATCTTGCATATATCTACTATTCGGATACGGATAATTGAAACGTAAAACTATATCAGTATCCATATTCACATAGATATTCGGATATCGGATATCCACATCTAATTTTTCGAATACGGATCGGATATTATCCATACCGTTTTCACCCCTATTAATATTATTCCATAGATAAAAAAACAGAATTTAAATAAATCATATTTATCATCTACTTCGATTTATGGTGCAACAATATTCTTAGGAAAATTTCTATTAGATATTGGAGTAAATTGATACATATCACTTCAATGTTTTTTGAATTCGTATCCTCTGCATTAACTCACCGTGCGTTAATAAATCCAGACCGTCCGATTAAGATACATATTAAAGGGCCTCGTATGTCATAGGCGAGAGCCGGATTGATTTCAATCCTGATCAAATGGCCGACATACATTAAACTCTATTCTCTTTTAAGTTAATACAGAGGATACGCGTTCCTGTTTTTTATCCTTTGCAATAAGTTAAAGGTGTCAGTCTAGTTGACAACTTATCTTTCTCCTATTTAATCTTTTCCACTGATTTCTTTTGTTTTTTTATTCACTCAAATTCAATTAAGCTCAAAGTTAGAAATAAATCATAATTAGAGGATATCTAGTTACTTGATTAACTTGTGTGTATGTGTATATATATATATATATATAGAGTGAGGCTATGGTGCTATGGATAGCACGGATGACTAGTGTACTACGGCTCAATATGGTACTTTTTAAAATCCTAACGGTCAATCTGACCGTTCAATGTGATAACCATATGAATATGTACTTGCAAACTAAATTTTATATTTTTTTGAATTTTTTTACTATTTTTTCAGATAGGTAGAATTTTGATGGTCCAGAATTTTCAAAAAACACTGATTTTTCTACTTATCTGAAAAAATAGTAAAAAAATTCGAAAAAATATAAAATTTAGTTTGCAAGTACATATTCATATGGATATCACATTGAACGGTCGGATCGATCGTTAGGATTTTAAAAAGTACCATATTGAGCCGTAGTACACTAGCCATTGGTGCTATGCATAGCACCATAGCCTCACTCATATATATATATATAGGTTAAGATTGTAATATATATTTAATTAAGTGAAAATAAATAAATAACATTTCAACTGCAATTTCTTTCTTTTAATTGTGAGATGAGTTTTTTTTTTTTGGAATTCATCATACTTTGGAATGTCCTACATAATAGTTACCACAATAGTGAAAGTTTTTGACAATGACTTGCAAAATTTTGCAATGTGGCTAAGTTATTTATAGATTAATCAAATAAAATCGAATAACATGCACAATAATTGTTTCTTAAAAAGTAATCTTTAGAGAACGATTTCTATAACTAAAAATATATATATATATATATATATATATATATATATATATAGTGCTGGGCTTAGCTACTTCATGGAGTAAAACGACTTGGTGCTCCACGTCTCATTATTTTCATTTTTAAAATCCAAACGACCGATCCGAACCGCTCAAGTTGTTCTCCATATTGATATGTGCTTGGAGACCAAATTTTACATTTTTTGGAATTTTTTTACTATTTATTAAGCCACTTTGAAGATCACTGATCCGGCGGTCCAGAAATTTTTACTGTTCATAAGGATTTTCAGATTTTCAAAGTGGCTTAATAAATAGTAAAAAAATTCCAAAAAATGTAAAATTTGGTCTCCAAGTACATTTCAATATGAAGAACATGTTGGAAGGTTCGAATCGACTATTTGAACTTTGAAAATGAAGATATGGCGTGAAGTACAAAGTCGTTTTACTTCATGAAGTAGCTAAGTCCATCTCTATATATATATATATATATATATATATATATATATAGAGAGATTGACTATGGTGAGTTGTGAAGTAAAACGTCGTTTTACTTCACGCTCATACTCCATTTTGAAAATCTAAATGACCGATCCGAACCGCTCAACATGTTCTTCATATTGAAATGTGCTTGGAGACCAAATTTTATAATTTTTGGAATTTTTTTGCTATTTATTAAGCCATTTTGAAAATCCCAGATCCGGGTGAACAGTAAAAAACAGTAAAAAATTCTGGACCATTCGATCAGCGATTTTCAAAGTCGCTTAATAAATAGTAAAAAAATTCCAAAAATTATAAAATTTGGTCTCCAAGCACATTTCAATATGGAGAACATGTTGAGCGGTTCGGATCGGTCGTTTAGGTTTTCAAAATAAAAATATGAGCGTGAAGTAAAAATGACATCTTACTTCGCAACTCACCATAGCCCAGCTCTATATATATATATATATCTATATATATATTTGTTTTGTAATTTGTCAGAAATCTAAGCAAAACATTAGCTTTTGAGTGAAATTTTCACAACCGAGATTTTTTTTTATTTGTACCTTTATATTAAAGCAACCTGGTCTTGCTGGAGATCATAGTGACAAGGTTCGCGTATAATATCCGAATTATACCCGAATAATTCGTTTTTTTGGTGATGCCGAACTGAATGCCGAATTATTCGGTTGATCGAACTTTGACAGAATTATACCCGAATAATTCGCGAATTTTACGAACTTTTCCCGAATTTTACTAATTATTCGCGAATTTTTGCCGAATTTTTCCCAGAACAATTTTTTTTTTTGCTTCTTTGTAGGACTGAGATCTCTGATTCGGATTATTCCAATCATTCCCGAATTATACCCGAATCACGAATTTTTGACCTCGCTGAACCTTTCCCGAACAATTAAGTTGTCACTATGCTGGAGATTACATGACGGCACTTTACACACATTAAAATAAAAAAAGGTACATCAGATCAGAGACATAGTGCAACCGAATACGTATCATCCCGGGTACCGCACTGAGTTCAATATAAGTTGACGAACTCTTAGCTGAACGATTAAAATCTGATGCCTATTTAAATATAAGGGGTTCATTTCTGAAATTTTTGCCACAATTAAATAACGGTCTTAATTTACTAATTCCATGTACCATATCTAGGACTGTTAATGATCTGAGTTCGAGCGAGTTAGAGTATGCTCGTGCTCGGTTTATTAATTAATGAGCGAGTCAACTCGAGTTGACAACTATGCTCGTGCTAAACTCATTAAATGCCCGAGTTGACTCGTGCTCGTTAAGCGACTCGTTAAGAAATCAATCTTGTAGGCAATTTTGAATTTTGTTTCTGAGTTTTTTTATTTCAAAACTAGACAAACTGATAAATGATAATTAATTTCTCTAATAAAAAATATTGGTATACTGACATGCCAAGTTGTACAACTATACTTAAGCATCACAAATTACCAGTTAATTAATTTCAATAGTGTCTTATAGATACCCACATAAAATAAAATATTTGCATATTATTTTGAATTTGTTTTTGTTCTCAACTCAAACAGTGTGTTTTAATGTTGCAATATACACAACATCTTTTCTACATAATTAGTGAAACTACTTGGCATTAGATGTGGTATGATTTTATGTAACTCAGTTCTTTATGAGCGAGTTACAAGCGAGTTGGAGTTTGCTCATGCTCGGTCCATTAAGTTAACGAGTGTTGATAATGAATGAATTATTAATTTAACGAGCGAGTTACGAACAAGTTATGAGTTATAAACAACGATTTTCTCCCCCTAACCTTACCGGGGTGACCCGAATTCTAGTGCAACCGAGGTCGCTAAAATACATCAAGAACAATTAATACGAGGTCATATTTAATCTGTTTTTCTAAAATTTGCTGTAAATGTAGAACTTAGGAATGACGATTAGAGTCAGCATTAGATAACTAAGGATAACTTATCAAAGTCATACATAATCGTTGACTCATGCCCTCTTCCCTTTTTGAAATAATAATACTTTGATCCTAATTTATTGCCCCTTTTTTTTATTATAAAGTACACACACTTTAATTGTGCTCAAACATGCATTGAGACTAGAGTGGGAAAAACGTGCCGTGCCGTGACTAACACGTCGTGACTTTGGTCACGTGCCGTACCGTGATCAAGTAATTTTTTCACGTGCCGTGTCATGCTGTGACAAAAATTATAAGGAGTGGTCACAGCACGCGAGTCACGGCGTGACTTGCGTGCCGTGACCAAACGTGCATTAGTCATGTTTGATCGCATTTAACGTTTTAAAAAAAAATACGAAACGATTCTTTAAAATTCAAATGTTTTAATTTGAAATTTAAATGTAAATATTTTAATTAAAATAAAATTATACTTTATAGGAAGGTATGTTAGTGTATTGCCTCGTGATTGCCGTGACTCCCGTGACTGGTGTGTCTACCGTTCCGTGACTCGCGTATCACGTGCCGTGCCGTGCCGTGACCAAGGCAATTTCCGTGCCGTGCCGTGCCGTGTCTTCTTTGCCAACAATTGGTCACGGCACGCGAATGGTCACGCGTGCCGTGCCGTTCCGTGACGGAGTCGGCTCCGGCGTGCCATTTTTCCACTCTAATTGAGACTTCAAGTGATACATGTGCTGATGTGCTTGAAAACCAACGGTCTGATTTAGAAATTGGATTTATACCAATGAGTGGGGTTAAAATACATCATTAATTTTGTGTTTCAATCATGCTCTGCATTCTTATCTTTATTTTCAAAGTCCGAATAGTCGACCCGAACCGTTTATCATGATTTTTGTATTAAAATGTACTTGGAGACCAAATTTTATATTTTTTTTTGAAATTATTTTACTATTTTTTAGATAGGTACAAAATCACTGTTTTGGATAGTCCAAAATCTTCTAAAAACAGTGATTTTGTACCTATTTAAAAAATAGTAAAATAATTTCAAAAAAAATATAAAATTTGGTCTCCAAGCATATTTTAATACAAAGATCATGATATACAGTTCAGGTCGACTATTCGGACTTTGAAAATAAAAATAAAAATGTAACTCAATTCTTAATGAGCGAGTTACGAGCGAGTTGGAGTCTGCTCATGCTCGGTCCATTAAGTTAACGAGTGTTGATAGTGTTGATAATGAATGAATTATTAGTAATTTTTTAACGAGCGAGTTACGAACAAGTTATGAGTTATGAACAACGATTTTCTCACCCCTTAACTTACGGGGGGGTGATCCGAATTCTAGCGCAACCGAGGTCGCTAAAATACATCAAGAACAATTAATACGAGGTCATATTTTATCTGTTTTTCTAAAATTTGCTGTAAATGTAGAACTTAGGAATGACGATTAGAGTCAGCATTAGATAACTAAGGATAACTTATCAACGTCAAACATAATCGTTAACTCATGCCCTCTTCCTTTTCGAAATAATAACACTTTGATCTTAATTTATTGTCCCTTTTTTTTATTATAAAGTACACACACTTTAATTGTGCTCAAACATGCATTGAGACTTCAAGTGATACATATGCTGATGTGCTTGAAATCCAATGGTCTGGTTTAGAAATTGGATTTATACAATTTAAGGGGCCCATGTATATACACTAGAAATATATTAAATTTGAAGCGTTAGGATACTCATGATTCAGATAGTTTATTGTGTTGTACTATTTATGGAGAAATCCAAATTGTACAATTATGGCGCGTGCTTCCGAATTTGGGTGAAAAAGGTCAATGAGGATGAGAAAAATGATAGTCGTTTTGTTTTCTGAGTTTAATTTGAAAAAATTTCTAAGTAGATAATGAAATTAGTCACGATATTACTGTTACGTTACGTCTGATAGACTGCAAACATATTTATATTTGACTAAGTTTTAAGATACAAAACTATACTAATTTTTTTTGTATTGAAGACATAAAAACTGCTGAAAAAACGCTCTTGACTGATAGATTTGCGCTCCGCGAAGTCCCTGCTCGCCGCCCGCCACTGGCAAATTCCAGCTTTACACACTGTTCGTATTTTGGCTTCAGTTTGGTCATACGAACTCTGATTTTAGTGAACCAAAGCTTGGAAAACCAAGAAACAGAGATCTACCACTTTCATGCTATAACTTTGTTCAAATATTTAGTGGTGAGCCTCCACGGGCCGTGGAAGGCAGCCGTCAGCTTTAAAGACTATCAACTCTGCACATTAATGAGAGAATTTGTTTCCCGATTTGCTTGGCTACGTCCTAAATGGTCATAAACTCCCATAAAACGTCTAAGAAGGGGATCCTACAGATCAAATCTTCATTCTACCTTGGTTTCAGACCATTCTTGCTCCATCTCTTTGACCCCTCCACGTGATTCAAGGGATGGATTGCCGGTGAATCGAGGAGCGACGAGAAGAAGAAAGGGAATTCGGTTTAATCAACTCCTCTCCTTATTTTTCTGTCATTTTGAGATGTTTTCCTTTGTACTTGTTGTAGTTGTTAACGCACCTATGAGAGGCTAATTCTCCTCTCTAGGGGCAATGGCTTGTAAAACTTGATGAATTAATTAAAATCGACATTACTCGGTTAGTAATCAATTATGTTGTGATTGTTTGTGAAATTGTTTGTGTTTGTTTATATTATTCTTGTGAATGTGTATTTGTGTACATGAGACTATCTCATTTTAGTTGAAATAGGGATCTATTGGTACTTGATATCGGGTATAGTAGCAAGGAATTAATCTTAAGGATTGATATGAGTCCCACTCTAGTTCAATACCACCCCGGACCACAAGTACACTAGTTAATTGTCTATGGCGAAAAACTAAACGTAAAGCATAGACAATAAATTAGGTTTATAGGTCATAATCGGTTCCGATCACGTAAAACTAAACGTTAAGTGTCCGTAACTGAGAATAGCTTAACTAGTAGAAACCAATATCTTGACCAACTTGTGGCCTAAACGTGAAGTCCAAACCGGTTAAGACAAGTTGTCAAGTGGCAAAAAACTAGACGTGAAGTTCTTGATATAATATTAGGAACTAGAAACTACGATTACACAAACATGAATATGATTGACCAACCGAGTAGGTAGAATAGTTAATTCGGATAGTAAGCCATAGCCTCTAGACTTTTCCAATCTTGATTACAAAACCTTTCATTACTTCCTTTATTTAATTAGTTCACAACCAACTCACTTCGGACATTGAGCCCAAAATTTGTTACGGTCTGCCGAACAAAACCCCCTTTTTTTTACTTTATTGCTATTCTGCACTATTCTAGAATTAAATTAAATTAGTAATTATTATTACTTCCCCTTGTCCTTGTGTTCGATCCCGATACTACTATGAGAGGTTATATGCTTGCAACCGATCAAAAATTTGAGTATTGGGTATAAATTTAAAAGTGAATCTCAAAATCACGTATACAAAATACTCAACAACGTCATGACACGTCACGTTATGTGTGTCGATCGTGACTGTTTTTCACTATTTTAGTCACATCACATCACGCAAACTAATCCAGTCACATTACATCACGTGACACGTTACGTGACTCACTTTTCAACATTATTTCTTAATAATTTATTTTATAATAGTTTCTTACTTTAGTATATTTTATTTTTATTTTCTATAAACTAACTTAAAACTTGAAAATAATAATTAAACGTGATCAATCATGTCACGTGTGGTAACGGCTTGATGACGTGATTGTCCATCACTATTTTGGTCACTTCACATTACGTTACGTAAAAAAAAGAATTAATTACGTGACGTGAACAAGTCACGACATGTTTATCATGCCATATCACGTATTTTCTTCTCTACTGCCCATAAATTACATTTGAGGTATACAAATTATGGTTATATATAGATGCAATTGCCTAGATACACATCGATTTACGTGCTTCCATTAACCGGAGATCAGTCTAAAATTATGTTATAATCATCTTATAATCATATCTTATACAACATGACATTTCATACAAATTTGTACACAGGCCCATATATTCATGTTTATTGGATTCGAGAACCATCAATGATCCAAACTTGCGTACTACCCGATCGGAACCCGACCCAACTGGAATTCAGATTCCCCTATAGTAACTTAAAATTTATTTTTGAATCCGAACCGTTTGATCAGAATCTGCCCGATATTAACGGACCCCGTGAATTCTACCTCCAATGGGAATCTGATCGGACTGACTTGAATTCTGATCAGACGGTTCGAATCTAAACTTAAATTTTGAGTTACAGGGATCCGGACCCACCCAACTGCCCGTTGCCACCTATGTTTTCGCTAGTTTTATTGCGGTATAGTTCAATGCTGTGGGGCCCAAATACAGAGGTCTGTTTTGAGGTACTGATCTTAAAATGTTAAACTTTGTTAGGTGAAAATGGCAAAAATGTTAAACTTTGTTAGGTGAAAATGACAAAACAAACAATGGAAATGAAAAATAAAAGTAATTACCTGAATAATGCCGCTGTCTCTTGCTGCCTGTTCTTCGTCTTTCTCACTTCTCTTTCTACGTTACTAGTGCTTAGTGGCAGCTCTAACGCTTTTCTTTCGAACACCTGCTGTGCATTTCCTCACTCTTTCGTTTCTACTGTTATCGACTATTGTTGCTGGTGCCAATGGAGAGAGGGAAGGAGAAGAAAGACGTGGTTAGACTCGAGAGAGAATCCGTTATCCCCATTTTAAAACCCAAGCTCATAATGAAGCTTGCGTATCTCATAGGTACTGAAATTTATTCGATTTGTGCCTTAGATTAAGATTTTCTCCTTTTCGGGTACTTCTATTACATTTGTGCTTGTTTTATCTCTTATTGATCTGAATGTGGATCTCTCTCAAGTGTCCTGTATTACTAGTCTCTTCGTTTTTAGGAGTTTTGATTTTTCTTGCATCGCTTTTAGCTTTAATTTTTATTCATGAAATCTGGTGGCAAACCCTGGAAAATTTTCCTCATTTTTGTTTTCATTTTAACATAATTTGAGATTAACTCAATTGTATACATTGGTGTTTTCCCCCTTTTCCAATTGAAATTCAAAACTATAACATATCCAAACTGAAAGGTTTGCAGAGTTTCTGGTATCAGCTGGACAGAACTGTACATTATCTGGCACTGGTACTAGTGAAGTACCACCATAGTATATTATCATAAAGACTTTCTCTACATCTATGAACTTGGATTCATAATTTTTTTAATTTTTTAAAAGAGCACGAGTCAGACCGTTCTGAATTTTTGAAGCTATGCAAAAGAGTGGAGTACACAATTCGGGCTTGGTATCTTCTCCAGTTCGAGGATATGATGGTACCTTCTTCTTCTTTTGTTTCATAGTAGGAAATCAAAGACCTTTTTGAAAATGAATAGCACTGTATTTGGCATTGATCATGCAAATATGTCTTGATTGAACCAGTTAAGATATCGTTAGGGCCTGAATTGTTGAAGAAAATTATATTTTATCTTTGATTGTACGTAATAAAAAGCTAAAGTAACTTGCTTCTTACCCAAACAATTTAGTAAATTGACTACGTGCTAATTTGGATCATACCAGTAATACATTATGCCCAATACAGGTACTGTACCAGACTGTACATACTAGTACTAACAAAATGCTTTTGTGCAAAAGCTGGAGCATTTGAGGTTTAAATACCTATCTGCTTATGATATTAATAATGACACATATGTTGCAGGAGCTTTATTCATTGTTTGACCCGGTGTATGGTGGACCAGTACTAGAGAAGCAGAACTTGTCACCAGAGGAAATTGATGTACTTGAGCAGAATTTTCTGACCTATTTCTTCAAGGTCAGGTTCTTCTTGTTGTTGTTGTTTTTTTTCGAAAACACTTTGGATTCTTGGAATATGCTTTAGTTCAATTATAAGAAAATTGAGAAAATTAAAATTTTCTCTGATATGGAGCCAAAGCCCTAAATTAACACCTACCAAGAAACAGTAACTGTGGTTCATACTAATTGATAAGTACTAGCTGGGTATTACTATCGGAAAGTGTAAAATATTTCTCCAACTATATATTGTGTAAGATTGTTCATTTGGTAAAATCAAGTCTCTGTGCCCTGTCAAAGAAAATGGAATCAACATTCTTTCTGTTTTTTCTTTATTCTTTCTGCTGTCATCTTCCCCATTACACCTCACCTCTTTCTCTTCTCTTTCAATTTGATAATGGAGAAGGGAGAATGAAGAAGTGGAAAGAGTAAGAGAGAGATGAGGGTGAGGTAGAAGTGCCAGGCAGAATGAAAGATCTGGGAGGTAATGGAGAAGTGAGAAGAGGAGAGAAATTGAGAGAAAGGCGAAACTGGTCATTTTGTTTGTTTGATTAGGATAAATGGAAGTTTGTTAAATAAGGAGACAATATCAAAGTTGAAGATAAATTTATGACCTGGGGTTAGTCACCTCCACAAAAATTTACCCAAATGATTTACTTCCCAGGAGGCATAATTTTTGGAATTCTTGGACTTGAGAAGGCTTATTTTGAAAATCTTCAACAAATCCTCTTCTTATCTCATTTCATATTTAACTTATAAATTTACTAAACAGATGATGGAAAAGAGCAACTTTAACATAGTAAGTGATGAAGAGATTGAGGTGGCACAGTCAGCACAGTACTTATTATATCTTCCGATTAAAGTCAATGAATCCAAGGTTAGATTGATAAACTTTCTCCACCTTTACTTTGAATTTACTTTAATTTCCTGATGTTTCGTCTTTTTTCTATTTTTGCACAGCTGGACAAAACTCTTTTATCGAAGTATTTCAAGGATCATCCCCATGAAAACATCCCCGAGTTTTCTGATAAGGTACTTAACAATTAAATTAATACAATAAAATTGATTTTTTTTTTTCAGCTTTCAAGTTCTGTTATCCCTTTCCTGGTTCCCAAATAAGTACATTTGACCATACTTAAAATCATTTGCTTTCTTGTTTACACATCTTTTTACTTAAAAAAAGTTTACACATCTTTAATTTAATTAGTTACATCATCTATTTCTTTTGCAGTATGTGATATTCCGAAGGGGAATTGGTATCGACTGTACCACTGATTATTTTTTCATGGCAAAACTGGATATGATCATATCACGTATCTGGTCTTGGTTCCTCAGAAAGACTATGTACATTTTCCTCTTTTAATTATTTTCCTTTTCCTTTCCTTGTACTGGTTGATTTACATTGGATCAGACTGGTTCATACCAAGCAAAATCAAATATTTGATGAAATGGAAAATATCATTTCTGGTAACATAACAGTTCTTTAAGTCTAAATATTTATTTTTCATAACCAGGCTTGACAAAATATTCATGCGAAAAAAGATACCTAAGAAGGAAATGAAGAAAACTGATGAGATTAATGGAGCAGAGCCAGAGGAAGAGTTGTATGTAGAGAGAATAAGGCTAGAGAGCATGGATATGAGGTTTGTTTTCTACTTCCTATTTGTGACGGGTATTGGGCTTATGTACCATAGAATTACTGGTATTGAGGATCCATGCTTCAAATTTATATGTAATTTCACCAATTCTTTATCATGTCTGATTTTGCTGCTACTTTGAATTGCTCTGCAGTATTGGTAATTTACTAGGCAAGAACACAATACAAGAGCCTACCTTTGATCGCATGATTGTGGTATACAGGTAGACTTTATATATATCATTTTTGGTACATAATCTTACTGCATAGAACATGTGTAGTAGTATTTTGTTTTCCTCTTTGGTAAGAGTTGAACCAAAATTGAAATTGAACCAGTGTGGGTATTCCTGTACTGCCTGGAGTGTTCTGTTGGTGCTGAACCTGACTTTTGAGACAATATTTTCTATTTTCAGGACGGCAGGAACAAAAAGTGAACCAGAGAGAGGCATTTATGTAAAACATTTCAAAAATATTCCAATGGCTGATATGGAATTGGTTTTGGTGAGTAAAATGAAACGACATGGAAAATCACTCCGAGTAAAATACTCTTTATTATTAACGATTCTCTCTGTCTCTCTCCGCTTCTTTTCTTTGAAGAAATCACGTCTCTCTCTATTTTGTTTAATAATTTTTTTTTGAAGTAAAGTGACCTCATTTTATGTTCATTTTTTTTTCTAGCCTGAGAAGAAAAATCCAAGTCTAACTCCAATGGATTGGGTCCAGTTTCTCGTTTCTGTTGTTATTGGCCTTGTAAGTAATCTTTTATTCAAATTTGTATTTGTTTCTTGAGGGACTATCTAATATCCATGACCATCTTTTGTTTCCATTAATAAAATCCAAATTCCAATCTAAAAGGGTGTACCATTGATCTTGTTCTATCTTGAGAGTAATACATTCATTTCAAAAGCTGTACACTTTAGTTTATTTTATGTAAAGATCAAGGAGCCAAAAATCAATGATTCATTGTGATTTATTTTGGTCGATAATTTTACTACCTTTAGATCTTGTACGAAAATGAACTTCAATTTTGTACCTTTGATGTATATGAAATGCTATGGAGATACAACAAGATCAGCAGTTCATACTTTCCATTAGAAATTGAAATTTCGAATTGTTAACAAAAAAATTCGTGGTCATGACAGGAAAACAATATCATAAGCATTGGATCCCTTTTGTTATTTTCATTTGCATAATTTATCTTTTATTTTGTATCTTTGGTCTGGTAATATTTTAATTTACCCTTCATAGGTCACACTTGTTGGTTCACTTGAAATGCCCAAGGCTGATATATGGGTTGTTGTGGCCATTCTCTCTGCACTTGCTGGCTACTGTGCTAAGATCTATTTCTCGTAATTCTTTTTATGAAATTAATCAATTACAACCCTTTTTGTAAGTTTATTCTGAAGATATATGTAAAGCTGAAAAATAAGTAAGGAAAAAGGTCAATTTCAATGCAGTCTTAGTACCTGTCAGTACCACCTGATCTGCACCTTGGTATTGGAATAGTTGGTTTATATTGTCTTCCTTTTTTTAACAGGTTTCAGCAAAACATGGAGACGTACCGAAATTTGATAACACAATCAATGTATAACAAGCAGCTAGATAGTGGAAGAGGCACTCTCTTACACTTGTGTGATGATGTGATCCAACAAGAAGTTAGATTTTTTTTGTTCAAACTTGAATTAATTAATAAGAATATAAGACTATTTCCTGCTCTTATTCTATTTACATTTTCAATTGCAAAAAATTTCAGGTGAAAGAGGTGATAATATCGTACTTTATTCTGATGGAGCAAGGAAAGGCGACAGCTACGGTAAGCTTTTGTGCAAATGCATATGAGTACCAGAACATTTCCAGGCTGATCAAATACCAAACAGAAGTTTTTTTTTTTCCTAATTTAAAAAAAGGGCCCATGAAAGAACTTACATAAGTTAATATAAGAACGTAAATGAACAACATATGAAGGAAATAGTGTCTGTGTGTTGAACAGGACCTTGATTTGAGATGCGAGGAGCTAATACAAGAAGAATTTGGCGTCCAATGCAACTTCGATGTGCATGATGCTGTGCAAAAGCTAGAGAGGCTTGGCATTGTGCAAAGAGTCAGTTTTTGCATGTTATCTATTTTCTTTTAAATATATATTTTTTTTAATCAGGAAAAGATGTCATCTATAACCCAAAAACACCTTGAGATATGCTACTGTGAAAATGACGAATGTCCAGTACACCTTGCAGAATATGTTAGATACATTTAAAAAAAAAATAAAATAGAAGCACCCTCCACACACCGCCTATCTTTTATAAAACCAAGCTACCAATTCTCATTGTTTGATTTGGTATTAGAAAATGAGGAAGCCATATTGGGGTTGTCATATTTGGTTAGGATATGCAGTATTTTTCAAAGTTATATGCCATTCAAAAGTTTAAATATATCCAATGTACAATTCAGATGGTCTGATTTTTAATATTTGAAGGAAATATATGTGCTCCAATCCCTCTGCATTCAATTCTTTAAAGATCCAAACATCCCTCCTTTCTTACTCTGCTACTACCCTTAATAAGGGATAATTTTACAGTGGATACCAGATATATCCAATGATTTTTAATTAGCTTGTTTCCAATGCTTTTGCTCTGTCTTCATTTTTGTACTTCTAAATGAAGTAATAAAAATGATGTTTACTTTTTACATAATTATATGGCCAGGATTCAATTGGGAGAATATATTGTCTTCCTCTAAAGATGGCAAATGACATAATTGGGCCTACCACAGAAGAAGTTGTGCTTAAAGCCAAGCAAGCCACTTAATTATCTTAATACTTGGCGGTAATTGTTTATCCTTTCTGTAACCTAATGTTGTGCTACCATCTAAAAGTGGGTATTTGGTTTTGTGTATAACTAAGAGTCTAAGACCTAATTTAAACCAGCTGCTCTCTTGGATTTTAAGCCAATACCTGGTGGCTTGGACTTGACCACTTGACCTCAATTTGTTCTCAGTATGAGACATTTCATGCCAGATCAAGGCTTATCTTAGGAGTTTAAACATATATGGTTTTGGTCACATTTAGGAGTAAATTTTTTTCGCGCTGTACCTACACCATACCAGGCAGGTACTGTTCTTTTTATCCTCCTGAAATTTAGGCATCACTAACCAAGTAATTGGGAAAGAAACCCTACAATTGTTTTTGGAACCATAACTGCTACGTAAATATGTTACCATAGATACCAGCATTGGCCTTGTGATAACCTTTCTAAATAGTTGTATACTTCGTTCTACAATATTGTGAGGCTTCTAAATGGTACTAGATTTTACACAGATTGCAGGGCTGCTGCTACTGACAGTTAGGAGTTTTGCACACCTTCCAACTATTCTTGGGACGTTTTAGTACAACCTTTTGTCTTTTTTATGTAATATCTTAAGTATATCTGTTTCAATAAATATCAGAAGCAACAAAATGTGGTAGTTTATTGTCAAGCCTACAGGCCATTTCACTCAAAATAAATAATAAATATATCAGAAGCCACGAAACGACAACCTGTATTTTTTTAGTTAGTGCATATGCAGGGTTAGATATTATGCTGACGAAATGCTTTTTCTGGTAAACGGCAACCTGTATCTTTGGTAATAGGATCCGTCTCCCCTTGAGGTATTGGAGGGGTACAATATCTCTAAGGACGGTCTGAATTAATCCAGTTGGACCAATTTCAATCCATGCCAATGAAAGATATAGGGGGTTGGGGGTGCGGGTTTGTTTTGAGATTCGTGCCAGGTTAAAAGAATGGTCCAAATTCAGTCCTTGTACCCTCAGGTACCTGGGGGATGTGAATTCGGATCTGGATCCCCTAAAGTAACTCAATTTTTGAGTTTAGGTCCGGACTGTTTGATTCAAATCCGGGCCAATCCGGTCCAAGGTAGAGTGCACGGGCCCCTTTAATATTCTTATCAGATTCGAATCTAACGGTCCGGATCTAAACTTAAAAATTGGATTACTTTTAAGAGTTCCGAACTCTTAAAATTCACGGTAACATGTAGAGTGGGAAAAATGGCACGCCGGAGCCGACTCCGTCACGGAACGGCACGGCACGCGTGTCCTTCGCGTGCCGTGACTCGCGTGTCCCGTGCCGTGACCATTCGCGTGCCGTGACCAATTGTTGGCAAAGAAGACACGGCACGGCACGGAAATTGTCTTGGTCACGGCATGGCACGGCACGGGACACGCGAGTCACGGAACGGTAGACACGCCAGTCACGGGAGTCACGGCAATCACGAGGCAATACACTAACATACCTTCTTATAAGGTATAATTTTATTTTAATTAAAATATTTACATTTAAATTTCAATTAAAACATTTGAATTTTAAAGAATCGTTTCGTATTTTTTTTTAAAACGTTAAATGCGATCAAACGTGACTAATGCACGTTTGGTCACGGCACGCGAGTCACGCCGTGACTCGCGTGCCGTGACCACCCCTCATAATTTTTGTCACGGCACGGTACGGCACGTGAAAAAATTACTTGGTCACGGCACGGCATGTTTTTCCCACTCTAGTAACATGCATATGTTTTTGAAGAAGGTGACCATGGAAAGATGAATTTGATCTATGTTGCAATGCCTTGACCTAAATTCATGTGCAAAATGAGTAGATTTGGAAAAAAATAATTTCAATAGAAACAATCGCCCTGAGATAAACCAACAACCAAATTTTCAATTTTGAGCTCTTCCTCTATAAAATAGATCTCGAGTCTTGTTAAAAAAGACGTGCAAGTTTATCAAGTTTTGTTGACCATTGACTTATATTTTATGAAAAGGTGGTCTCGACATTACAATCTATATCACTCTATAAAATGCTTGAGAATACTTCTCAACATTCTCCTTTCACATTTTCTGTAGCTCAATTTTTGAAACAGAAATATCAACATCATTAAACTATACAGCTTTTCATACAATGAATCACAATATATTACAAATAGTGAAAACAGTTAGTTATAATGTTTTATTTCAATAGGAAATGTCACAGAAAATCCACAAATAAATTTCTCCTGTTCACATGGTGGGTCATTATTAACTCTTATTATAATGAGAGAGTTTGGATTCCCTACAATTTTTTAACGTTTTGTTATATTCTTGTAGCAATTAAAATCATAGTTTTAATAGAACGGTTGTAAATTTTTGTAACGTGCAAACTATGCAGCATAAGTTTTCAATTGATGTGATTTACTCAGCATTTTTATATATTGATATCTGTAAAACTTTTTTTTTTGAAAATTCTTGGTAGTGGCTACCAAGTTTATGTAAAACTTATTAATTGCCAAAAAATACAACACAAAATGATTCTATTTTTTTTTTTTTTTTTTGCAGTGCATACATGCTCAGTTTGAATTTATAGATGAGTTAAATCTATTGTCAAAATATTCATCTCCTCTTTACAACCAAAACAAGTATAATTATAAGTAGTTTTCACAACCATGTTAATTCTTTAATATTTTTTAGGCTCAACTCATGAAATGTTAACATAAAAAAGTTTCGATGATCAATAAAGAATTAATTCAATATTTTCACCAATATAAATTTCCATTTTCAGAAGAAGCTTAAAAAATAGCCTTAATATTATGTAATATATGCTTCTAATGAGACAGGAGTAGGTCCGATGGGCATCAGACGTACTTTAGGTTCAATTAACTCTAGAACCGTATGATTAGCACTAAATTTGTTCGCATGGAAATAGATACATACTCGCATGAATTTTGATGCGGAGTCAATGAATCTTGATGCTGATCGGATGGTCATCACACCAATCGAACCAAAGTAGGTCCGATGGGCATCAGACCTACTCTGAATTCGTTTCTAATATCCTTCGACTGCTGCTCCACAACATAAACTCAACTAACATTAAAGCCCCTTAAACATATTAGAAGCTGCGTCAAAGGATTAGATAATTCCAACTAACATTCATTTTTTGAGCATTTTTTTTGTTATATTCAATGAAATTGATTGTATTAGCTGGCCATGTGTTTTCTACTCTCCCCTAATTGAGGGGCAATTATTACATGTGTAAATAATATAATATTTGGATATATAAGAGTCAACGCGTCTTTATATTGTTTTTAACTCTGAGAAATCACAGATCATATTCCCCATTATTTTTTTCTTCAAAGCTCCCCCGAATTCTCCATAACATACTTACGAACAAAAAATTGAAAGAATATTTCAACTAAAGAAAAAAAATTTAAAAAGACCCATCATGTGCGAAATTTATGCATGTTATATACATTGCACTCATCTTCTCCACATCTCTACATTGAGATTTCTGTACATTGTAACACACCTTCTTTCACTATTTCATTTATTTGTAATAATCCAATGGACACAAATGACATGATCCTTCCGCCGACACGGAAGGCGATACGGATTGTGAAGGAGTCAATTTCCAAGAGAAGAATAGTAGAAGAATTTGATCTTCTCAAAAAAAGAAAAGTAGAAGAATTTGATCTTCTCAAAAAAAGGAAAGTAGAAGAATTTGAGGGTCTGATTGGAAGCAATACACTGATACGGGAGGCGGTACAGATTGTGAAGGAGTCGGTTATTCCAGTTTCCAAAAGTAGAATAGTACAAGAGCTTCGTGATCTGATCGGTACTATAATCAATTCTTTACATGCATTATGTTTTCATTCGGGAATTCTTCAAAAAAAAAAAAAAATTGACTTTGAAAAAAAAATGTATTTCCTCAAAATTTCCCTTGAAATTGAGCTACATTACTATTCCAGTTGATCCTTGCTACTTGAACGTGGATTTAGGAAATTAGATCAATTTTAGTGGCCTTGATGCGCCTTGCTAATTGTTTTATCAGTTAAACATATCTAAATAATCCCAAATTCCACAAATTTAGGCAAAACCTCATGGTAATCTAAGCTTTAGAAATGTACTTTCATAATTCATCATTTATTGTCACTTGAGTATTGCTAAGAAGCATTACTTAAATCAGTTCAAAGTTCAAACGAAATTAAATTGACTGACTGACATTAATTGGTTAATATTAGAAAAGAAGCCTGAACTTGGCAATTTGGTAGAGAGGCAAGAATTAAACCAACTGATTTATTAATTTGTTTATGCTAAAACTGATTTGGTCCCAATTAACAAAAATATATTAATAGCAGATGATGCCTGTTCAATAAGCTAGAATGTATGGCAAAATTGCAAATATGCCTGTTAAGATATTCCTAAATTCTTGATTTGCATTTGGCCTCAAGATGGTGTTGTTGTGGACATGTTAGTGTTCCTAAACCATTAATATAGTACCCCGCTTATTATTTAGAAAATTAGAGATATTACAGACAGTGGCGGAACTAGGAATGATCGGTAGGGGGGGCCTAACTAGTTTCTCTCAGGATATCGGTAGGGGGGGCCTAACCAGGAATGATCGGTAGGCGGAGCCCAGTCACCTCGTCGCGGAGACGCGGAGCCCAGTCGCCACTCGCCAGAGTGCCATCGCCCATAAACGGGGGTGCCAGTTTTTTTTTTTATTAAAGGGGCTCTGTATATTTTCTGGGCCAAGGGGGGGCCAGGGCCCAGGCCTTGGTTCCGCCCCTGATTACAGAGAAAGTCTCAGAAGTTAAATAAAATGATAAAAAATGTGGACTTTTTCTTTGAAAAAATTAGCCTTTCTTTTGTTTATTTTAAGCACGATTCCAATCCTCCTTATTATTATTTTTTTTTTTTCAAATTTACTGTGTTATTTTCTAAAGAAAATGAAGCCGACCGATCTGAATTTTTAAAGCTGTGCAAGAGGGTTGAATATGTCATCCGTGCTTCTTATCTCATCCACTTTGAAAAAATGATGGTAAGATGATATCTTTTATTTGTGCAAATTTATAGCACCCTCGGCCACCTGCCCCCAAATTATGTTCTATTAGCTTATGAAATTTCTTTTTTGCAAATACATAGCAACCAAATTATGTGTTGTATCTTACCGAAATTCAAGTGCATAATAGCGCAAAAGAAATGTTAAATCAGTGGAGCATTCCAAAGTCATAGATAGCTAGGTCATAATATGATGACTTGCATATTGGTTTTTAAAATAAAATATTTGATGTTGTTTATATTCACTGTGATTAAGATATGATGTCCATCAAATTTAATGTAGTTTAAAAATTAATCACTCATGATTACAGGAGCTATATTCTTTGTTTGATCCGGTTCATGGTGCTTCAAAAATCAAGGAAATGAACCTTTCTCCTGAACAAGTCGATGAACAAGAGCAGGAATTTCTCTCATATTTTTTTGAGGTCTGAATTTAATATATTTTTTTAATGGAATTTTCTTCACAAAAAAGGTCAATATGTTCTATCTGTTGTTTTCTTCATAGGGTGGTTATGTTAATATTTAGAAAAAAAATCCAAATGGAGGAAATCCAATTAGGATAATTAATAAAATCAAACGATGAGAAAAAAGAGTATCATAATCATAATCATTATAAATCATAATTATGTTATATACTTCATACATATATTTTTTTTAAATTAAAGAGAGAGAAATGTGGCCGTCTGTTCAAAATAAATGATTAGAAAGACAAAATCAGACATATTAAAATATAAATAATGTAATATAGTTAAAAATACTTCAATTTTAATTCAATATTATAAATATGACTGAAATTACACATATAGGTTTTAAAAAAAATTGTACTATTTTTTCTAGATAAGTAGAAAATGAATTGATCTAAAAATTATGGACCATCTCAAAGTGATATTCTACCTATTTAAAAAATGTAAAATTTGGTCTCCAAGTACATTTTCAAACAAAGATCATGTTTAACGGTTTGGATTGACTGTTTGAAGTTTGAAAGTAGAGATATGGATCTATAGGACGGGTCGATCCATGATATGAATATTACTATAGCCTCAATAATAATAATAATATAAATAAATAAAAAAGGGATAGAGAGGTCAGATGAAACAGATGTTCCAATTGGCATGTACCATTGGTGAAAATATTTTTACATTGTAATCCAATTGGGCACCTAAATTTAATCCAATTCTTTTGTTGACGAGTTTGAGTAGGTGATGAAGCAGAGCAACTTTGCTATAGTAACAGATGAAGAACTTGAGGTTGCACATTCAGGGAATTATCTTCTCAATCTTCCCATTGTTGTTGATGAATCGAAGGTTTTTTTTTTTTAAACAAATAGTTTTTATTTCTTCACATCTTTGAGTAAGTTGTAAAAGCCCTTTCAAAAAGTTTCCTCAAGCTGTATAATGATTATTATCGTAATTTTTTTCTGTTGTATAATAGGTCGATCATGCGCTCTTGTCAAAGTATTTCAAGAAAAACCCTAGTGAAAATCTGCCTGAGTTCTCAGATAAGGTTCTGTGTTTCTTGATATTGTGCAATTGTACTCAATGCTTTCTTCTGGAATACACATAAATAGTAATGTGTAACTTAAGAGGCATGCACACACGTGCCTACACACACTCATTCATCACTGCATGTAATGTAGTGTTATAAGAAAATGAATCTTGGTCATGTATACAAATAATTAGCAACAGAATATGTGCATACAAGCCTTGTATGTAACACTTACTTTGCCAATGAATTTAATTTTAGTATCTCATATTTCGAAGAGCGACTGGGATTGATACTACAACTGATTTCTTCTACATGGCGAAATTGGATATAATCATATCTCGTTCGTGGTCGTGGTTCCTCAGAAAGATCAAGTGCGTACAATTTATGAGAATTTGCCTATTTTTTGGTGCTATTTTATATTTCTAGTATTGATCACGATACAAACAAAATAAACAAATTTAGGTTGGAAGGAATATCCAGGTTATTTCACTCTCGAAAATCACCAGCAAGATCAACAAGTGATTTGAAGAAAACTGAAGAAACAGATGAAGAATACCTGACAGTAGAGCGTATCAGGCTAGAAAGCATTGATATAAGGTTCATTCCTTTATTTTTTGGACAAATTTCAACGACAATCCTATGTATTATAACTTTTTGGAATATTATTTTGTGTTCCAAAAGGAACTCTAGATTCCATTTTGGCTCAGTATACCACACTTTGACTGAGAAGTGAGAACAGCCTATAACTTTTAAATAGCCCTGCAGTTTTCTTGTTTCTTATTCTTAACTGGTTGTTGTGTTCAATTGCATGATCAAGATTCTAAACTGTTAATGTGTAATCAACACAAATACTTTTCATCAAATTACTGGTACTTGACGATAATTGCACAATTTAGTATGTGATGATCTGCCAGCAGATCATTCAAGTATGGTTCTGCCGAACTCAAAGTCTTTGATAATTTCTTATTTTATTGTTTATTGGAAATTTCAGCTGGCGAAATCTGTTAGGCAAGGTTGAAATTCAAGAGCCTACATTTGATCGAATGATTGTGGTGTACCGGTATGCCTATTTATTATACGAAATGTTGCTGCACATTTGACCTGGATTGAAACTAATAGGAAATGGAAGCAGTACAAAATAATTTAATATAACCAATTTATATATATGAATGCAGAAAAGCGAGCACAGATAGTGAGAAAGACAGGGGCATTTACATAAAGCACTATAAGAATATACCAATGGCTGACATGGAGTTGGTTTTGGTTAGTTTAACTTTTTTATCACTAGAATTTTTTTAATATCTACACGTAACTGTTTAGCAAAATTCTAGTGCATGTCCATTTTTGTAGCATATCTATTTGATATTTTTGGCACACATTATAAAAAGTTTTCCAAATAAGAAACTAACACTGTAAATGCGTCCTCCATCATGTGCGTCTATGGTATAGATCAATTTTAGTCCTATTTGAAGTTTGTTTGCTATATATACCAATTTCTAAATTGGTTTAAATTAGATGCACATCCATCTACATAACAAGGAACATATTTTCCATTTGGAAGAACACTGTTGTCAAATATACCAAATGGATGTACCATAGAAATGCATATACATAAGCAATGTGCCAAAGGTCCAAATTTCATATTAGAACCTCCAATTTAATCTCAGTGCCTATTTGGGTGATTATTACGAAAATATGGAAATGAGGGTCTTCAGGGTTGATTAACAGGACCGTAGTAAATTTGAGGTTTGGGTCAATTATTTTGATAATTTGCAGGGTTAAACGACAATTTTCCAAAATTTACAAGTTAATTCTGTTTTTCTGGCAGCCTGAGAAGAAAAACCCAAGTCTGACTCCAATGGATTGGGTTCAATTCTTTGTTTCAGTGGTTGTTGGACTGGTAAGTCTTCTTGCACACAATTTATGTACAAATTTGCAAAATGCCAAAAGAAATTTTGTTTGTCTAGCCACCTCAATATTTTAATAAGATGTATATGCCCTATTTTTGTACTCCCTTTTTTTTATATAAGAAGGTGGAGGTCTAGTCTATCAGCTTTCATTTAATTGTCCATAAGGGTTTCGAACCCATTACCTCCCACATTATAGGACATGTGCCTTCGCCACTAGACCAAAGGCTAATTCTTGCTCTATTTTTGTACTTATATATATGCTACATTTTTGTTTCAAATTCAATAGGTGGCTTTATTTACTTCGCTGGAGACCTCAAGCAATGGTTTATGGGTGGCTATAGCGATTATTTCGGCTTTAGTCGGTTACTGTGCTAAAATTTATTTCTCGTATGTTTTTATTTTCATCGATCAAGATTTTGTTTTCTGTTTTTCTTTTTCTTTTTCGAGTATGATTGCATTCATCATCTTTTGCTATCACTCATGTAGGCTCAGAAAATTATTATACTTTTCTTAATCTATTTTCTTAATATCTTTATCTGTACATTTTAGCTCCCTTTGAGATGAACAGATTATTTTCCATTCCAATTTTTTAAGTTTGAAGTTAAAATATGTACCGACTTTTGGTTCATAATTCAGGTTCCAACAGAACTTGGAGACGTACCAAAACCTGATCACACAATCGATGTACGACAAACAGCTAGATAGCGGGAAGGGCACACTGTTGCACTTGTGTGATGATGTGATCCAACAGGAAGTAAGTTTTACATTATTTTTTCTCTTGATTTTATATAGTTTGTCTTAAATGAATTTTAACTAAAGACTTTGTACTTCCATATAGGTGAAAGAGGTGATAGTCTCATATTTTGTCCTGTTGAAGCAAGGAAACGCAACAATACCGGTAATTTTCTTCTTACACTTTTTCAGATTTTAGGATTGAGCTTTGATCTGGTAGAGTACATATTATACCAGAAATGCAACTAAAATTTTTGGATTTCAAGGATATCCACTTCCTTTAGGTGTTGTTACACACTGGTACAGATGCAGTATGAGTTTGTGGTTGGAAAAGTTTTAGCCAGTTCAGTTGTTTCAAATTAACGAATAGTATGTTTCGAGGGGTTTAATTTGAAAAATATGTAGTTTCTTTGGAGGTTGTACATAGAAAGTACCCTTCAGCTTCTTTTTCTTGTTATTACTGCTCCAGAAAATCAAACAAAAATGGTATATAATATAAGAACTGGTAATGTTGTTGCAGGAACTTGATGACAGGTGTGAAGAACTTCTAAAAGAAAAGTTTGGGCTGCAATGCAATTTTGATGAGGAAGATGCTATCCAAAAGCTAGATAAACTTGGAATTGTCACAAAAGTAAATTTTTCACTTTTCCTTGGCATTATTGCCCAGCTCTCTATCAGTTCTTATAGCAAAATAATTAATTCTAAGAAATCTACAAAAGGAAATCCAAAATACCAACTTTATTCTCATCCTTGAGCAAACATTGAACCAAAATTGAAGCTTTACATTTTTGATAATTGGTTAAAAGAAGATATTTCATCACATGCTTTTAACTTCTCTTGATTTTTTTTACTTTGAAAGGATGCGAAGGACAGGATGACTTGCCTTCCTTTACAGGAGGCAAATGAGAAAATAGGCGCCACAACAGAGGAACTGTTCAAAGAAAGGTGAAGGAGGTCTCAGAGTTCATCTTGTAAATTGCATTAATTTTATTTTATCAAAAGTATTTTCTTTCATCTATAAAATGGTTTCCTGCTGATTGGTTATTTGCATTCAAAATTTTCTTGTAATTGTTATTCGTGAATAGTGTTTTTTTTTATATACTAAAATGCAATCCAGAATCTGTGTTAAATTATGGATTGTTTTTGTAAACAAAATGATAAATATTAGTTTATATTTTTGTAGTATAAGTAATTAGGGAATTCTTATGCGGGTTGGTGCAAAATCGTTAAATGACTGGAATTAAGAAATATGAAAATATTTAAAATATGAAGAGGTTTAATGATATGAATTTGATTAATAATGTCTTGTTAGCCAAATGGTGGGTTATTAGGTTTAATGATTCTTTAGTTTTCTAGTTAAATGGAAAGATATTATTAAAACAAATCCCTTTTTGAAAATCAATTCTAAAGGATGCCGACGTCATTAATTTTGGTTTTGATAAAATTATTGGTGATGGACAAAATACTAAATTTTGGTTAGATAGATGGTATGATAATAGCACACTTAGAAATCATTTTCCTCGTCTATTTTTTCATAACTTTAGATCCTAATATTTCTGTTCACACTACTCTTAATAACAATTTTGCTGATATGAAGCTTTTAGACAGCTTGTAGGTATTTATTTTTAGGAATGTCAAATGATGCAGAAGTAATTTCAATCTTTCTTTTCAGAATGTAACAAAATAGATTTACTGTCATAGAGAAGGGGTTTCAATGGTAATTTCTCTGTCAATTTCTATTATAGATTGCTAGACTTTGGAGTTTGGAGGGATACATAATACTGATTATGATACTATTTAGCAATCCAAAATTTCAATAAAAATTAAGGTTTTTCTTTGCTGGTAAATATGGATAAAATTATGATTAAAGACAATTTAATTATAAGGAGTTGGCAAGGAGACAATTCATGCCCTTTTTTGTGGTTTACCAGTACTCACCTCTTTGTGGCTTGACCTATGCTTCTAGGGGTGTTCATCGGTTTGGTTCGGTTGAAACCGAACTAGGCAAATCAAAGTAATAATTCGGTTTCTAAAATAGTACCGAACCGAACCGATTTAGCATTGCAACCGAACTGAACCAAACCAAAGTTTTATTTCGGTTTGTTCGGTTCAAACCAAAATATATTAATTTTTTTATTTAAAGCAATTGATTTATAATAAACCAAATTATATTAAGAAATAAACAGTGTATTAAGAAATAAACCAGGATATTAAGAAATAAACCGAAGTATTTAAAGCATTTGGTTAAGAAATAAACCGGGGTATTAAGAAATAAACCGGAATGGTCCAGACCAAATTCATAATATATAAAAGTTCGGTCGGTTTAGTTATTTCGGTTTTAAAAAATTCCAAACCGAACTGAGCCAAAATTATAATTCGGTTTTAAAAAGTAAGCCGAACCGAACCATTAAACCGAACAAACCGAACCGTTTGGTTCAAACTAATTCGGTTCGGTTCAAAACCGACTAAACCGGACCCAATGGACACCCCTATATGCTTCTGTCATTTGGTCTTGGATAGCTTCTTACAATGACTTATAATTGTAATAGTTTAGAAGATCGGTACCCCTGCCAAATTATTATTGGAATTACTGAGAGGTGCAATACTTTGGTCCATTTGGTTAGACATGAATAATATTTGTTTTAAAGGTTGTTATGCAAAACCAGTCAATGTTATTGCTGCAAAAATTGTTTCAAAGTAGTTTTCACAATTATATTAATTTTTCAATATTTGTTTTGCCTCAATCAATGTAATATTTATATATAAAATTTTCGATGATCAATGCAGAATTAATTCTATTTGTTCTCCAACATAAATTTCTATTTGTAACACCGTGAACTTTTAAAATTCAGATTTAATTAAAATGATAAGTGGTAAATCGAATAATATATATATACGTATATACGAATTTAGTGACGTGGATGGTGAACAATAATTATACGATAATTTGTGTTAAGAGAGAAGAGCAAAATGTGTAAGGATTCAATTATATCGAATATGGGACAAGTGTGAGGTTTTATTTACAAAATTGCAAATTTACAAGTGGGGCCCTTTTGTCATTCCCTCCTTCCTCCTTCTCTTTTCTTCTTTCTTTTCCTGCCTCCCTCCTCCTCTTCCTTTCCTGTTTCGCCAAAGAGAGAAAGAACGAGAGAGAGACCGAGAGAGTGAGAGAGATCACGCCGTTTGCACCTCCGGTTACGGAATCGCTCGAGATTCGAGATCTCACTCGAGGAGCTTGAATCTCGCCTATCCGTCTACTCCACCGGTATTTTCCTCCCCTATTTCTCTCTCATTTCGAGTTTTCGTATTTCTAGGGTTTCGGTGAAAACCCGTAGAATTGCACCAAATTGATTGTACTATGCCTTTGTTGTTTCTAAAGTGTTATTTGAGTAGTTTCATGTTCAAATTTGCAACCAAATTCCGATAACCGGATTTTCCCAAAATTGACTATGGTGTTGGTACCGTTTTCCTCGAATTGACCTAAATCTGACCCAAATCGTACCATTGACTGAATTGATAACCCAGTGACTAAATTGATTAGTACCAAAACCCGATTTGTGACTATTCGTGCCTAAAACCCTAAAATAGCAAATATTCAAAGTTTAAGGGTTTAAATTGTAAAAGTCCTGAATTGAATGAATTGATCCATGAATAGATCCGAACGAGCGCGCTTAGCGAGATAGACGAGATCGCGGATTCTCTGTGTACCCTACATACTCAGGTGCGGGGGTTCACGGGATCTGTTTTGGGATTTATTTCGTAGAACTAAATAACGGTGCATATAACTTATATATATTGATGACTTGATTGAATATACGTTGCATATCATCATGTTGAATCTCTGATTGAAAGCATTAGTTGTCGCATTTGCATGAATTGCATATTAATATAATTGAATTGTTATATATGTGATGATTCTCATGTTGGTATGGTTTATCGATTTCTGTTCTATCGTGTTGGATAAGTGAATGGAACCACAGTACTGAATTGAATTGAATGATTGAAGTGAACAGTGAATTGTAAAGTCTAATTAGCTACTAGACTTTACTCCAGGACCCTTATGCGCATCTGGTGAATGGCCCTAGTGAACCCAGTACCGGTTGGGTAAGGGATAAGTGCAGTGTGATCGTAGGTAGTGAAACAGTGGTTCAGTGGTTCAGTGATTTAAGTGATTCAGTGAAAAGTTTATTTGTTCTCGTTTGACAAAGTGATATTCTGTTGCATAGTCGCGAGATATGCTAGTGATTATTCGAATTGATTTTGTGATGTGAATGTATAACTTGAAACCAGGTAAGAGAATTGTTAAGCCAGATAGGATAGATTGTTGATATCTATCGTTGTTAACCGGACTGTGCAAAGTTACTAGTTAAGCCCCAAGAATTCTGGAAATCCTTTGATTACTTTTGAATGAAATAATAGTTGGAATTCGTTTGAATCGGTGTGTGAGCATATGCATGTTATCATGACAGATTGATTAACTGAATAATTAGATGCGGTAATTGTTTAGTTCTAAGTAATGGGTTTCTTACAAATCCAGTAGCCCTATAAATTCCGCACTGAGAAAACGGATGACAAGTTTTCTCACCCCCATCCCCTCGGGGAATTTTTCTTCTTTTTAAATAAATGTGTGCAGGTAAACGCGATTAAAAAGGGGCACTCGGGCGCGACAAGTGAGGCCTAAGCCGCATAGATAGGGTATGCCTGTAGATTTAACCATCCCGGTATTTTGTGGTGTAACCAAATTAAACAGGCCTTGTTATTTGTAAATTTGATAAGACATGTGTTTTTTTGCGAAATATTTATGAATACGTTGCTTGATCGTTTCCGTTTATTTTGATTTTAGATTTGCATGGTTTAAATGTCTTAAATTGCTAGTGAAATGGGGTTAGATTGTTTACATAATAAGGGGATTGATCGGGTTTGAAAACGGGGTCGAAATGGCATGAAATGGGCAAAGGAATGAATTTCTGTAGGCTTATTGCGGGCCGCAATAACTTGATTGCGGGCCGCAATAAAGGAGACAGAGCCGGAAACCCAACTGAGAAAATTCGTATATGGATTGCGGGCCGCAACCATTTCCTTGCGGGCCGCAACGACAGTGGGGTTTTGAGTCAGAGGAATTATTGCGGGCCGTAAGAGGGGTGGTTGCGGGCCGCAATAACTTGAGTCAGAAACTAGAAAATAAGGCAGAAGGAAATTCGAGTAGAGGTTGCGGGCCGCAATGGGCCCTACTGCGGGCCGCAATGGGTGTTCTGAATTTACTGTTTTGAGTATAAATGGGCTGAATTGAATCGGATTTGAACCAAATTTGTTTTTAAATCAAATCATATGATATGTGTATACATTTTAAAGTGTTTGGTTGAGTAGATTATATCGTACATGCCTTGTGAATATACGGGCAGCTGTATATTCACGGCGAGAACTGCGCGACCCCCTGTTCCGGGGTGTGACACTATTTTCAGACGAAACTTAAATAGCCTTAATATTATGTGTTTTTTTTTCTAATATCCTTCCACTTGTTCTCCATAACAGAAACTCAAATAACAATAAAGCCCCTGAAACATTAGATGCTGTGTGAAAGTATTATATAATTTCCTCACCATTATTTTGTCTAGATTTGAGGTCAATTCTTGCGTGAATATGCTGGATACGTTTATTGTTTGATTGTGTGTATATATATATAGGAATTGGCTACGGTGCTACACGTAGCATAGAGGGTCTCCGTGCTACGGCTCAATATTTGAGTTTTTAAAATTCTAACGGTCGATCCGAACCGTTCAACGTGATATCCATATGAATATGTACTTGCAAACAATATTTTACATTTTTTAGAATTTTTTTACTATTTTTTTAGATAGGTAGAAAATCACTTGATCTGAATGGTACATAATTTTCAGATCAAGTGATTTTCTACCTATCTAAAAAAAATAGTAAAAAATTCTAAAAAATGTAAAATTTGATTTGCAAGTACATATTCATATGGATATCACGTTGAATGGTTCGGATTGACCGTTAAGATTTTGAAAACTCAAATATTAAGCCGTAGTACGGAGGCCCTCTATGCTACACGTAGCACCGTAGGCACTTCCTATATATATATGTATTATTAAAGGCCCCGTTACAACTCATTCTCGAGAGTTGAATGTATTTATAAATTAAACTATTTAAAATAGTATAATATGTTTGAGTATTTAAAGATGGATATGATAGAATATATGAAATACTGAGAGAAATTTATTTGCTACATTAAACGAGAGAGATTTAAATGTATAAAGTATAAACATTATGACACGAGAAAAACTGAGGCAAGGTCCGCAAGGAGATCTATTTGCCTATCAAACTAATTTAACATTATCAATAAATTTTGGTACTTCAATCACGGTTGATTAGACAACATGAATCGGTCATAGATCATAAAATTGTGATTAAAAACAGAAGCCAATTTGTCCCCATTTGTTTCACCGCGCACGTGCATCTAGGCGTACAGAGAGAGATACATGTGCATAATTATACGTAGCAATCTGTACATCTGTGTTTATATTTAAAACTTGAAATTTAAAGTAATAATACTGCGGGACAGTTAATGTTATGCATAAAAATTGTAGATTTTACGAATAAATTTACATATAAAATTATTTCAAAAAGAGTAAGGAATCACAAATAAAGATATTGATAGGATAATTTTAATTTCATGTGTTTCATGTAGCTCACTGACAATACAATTAAAGCAGTGTTAGATATAACGAATTCCTACTTTCTCAAATTAGCTGAGGTGTAATTATTAAATTCAAACCGTTCTTTAATTATGACACGAATCTCAAAATGAACTTCTTATATTTATAATTGGTACCGAATTCTTTTTTATCCGATTGGAACTAAATTCAGACTGTTCTTTTTCTACAATTGGCTCAAGCACTGAAGGATATGTGCTGCATTAATTAATTTATTGAGCGCTTGCGCTTTGTTTATTTATCATAGTATCCTAAATATTATAAAACAAAACAAAAAAAATCACGACAGGATAGATGGAAAAAAAAAATGAAACAGAGGGAATATTGACATATGTAATTAGTTGTTTCTCTTCTAATTGAGGGGCATTACATGCAGGGGCTGAACTCAATTTTGGTACCGATCAAATATCATATATTTAAAAAAAAATTCTAATAAAAATCAAAATTTATATAACACAAAATAGGGGTGAGTAAATTGCTCGTAACTCGTAACTCGCTCATAACTCGTTCGCTAAATGCTCATTAATAACTCGCTCATTAACAACTCGCTCATTTACTTAATGAGCCGAGCATGAGCATACCCCAACTCGCTCATAACTCGCTCATTAGCTCATTAAGAACTGAGTTACATAAATCCTGCCACATCTAATCTTTTGATCCTTTTTTTTGGAATGGCCCAAGAAGCAAGTTTGAAGCATGCATGCCATAGGATCGCTGGGCTAAAGAAAGCAAGTCCCAGAACTATCTGTAATATCCATTAACATATTAACTACAGGCCCAGGCCAAGCTACTATAGCTTGAAGCCTTGAACGGGAGTGAATAATAATGAATATTATTTGGTTTTGAACTTTTAGCTGAAAATTTTGGAAAGTTTTCGGCGCGGCTGCAAAATCTCATCACCTAAAGCAACTCGGCAACTCGCTCATAACTCGCTCATTAACAACATGCTCATTAACAACTCGCTCATTAACAACTCGCTCTAACTCGCTCATTAAGCTAATGAGCCGAGCATGAGCATACCCTAACTCGCTCATGCTCGCTCATTAATCAGCCCTAACACAAAATAATATGATTTTTCACAATTTAATACGAAAATAAATACCAAAATTAACATTTATCTAAAAGTTATAATAAATAACAATTAAGTAGTGACAATAAGTTAAGTAATGTGTGGCCTGGGTAATTAAATCGAACTTTAAAAAATTGAAAAAATTAATCCAATAATTATAAGGGAAAAGATTTATTTCCTCCGGTGTCTTTCTTCCATTTATCCCCTAATCATTAATTATCTGGGGGACCACAACTTCGAGCACAAAAAGACAAAAGAAAACGCGTATGTTTTTATAATTATCTGGGGGACCGCTTATATTTGAAATTTTTTATAACTGACGCGCGCAAATATGTATACTTATGCACGTAAGTATTAACATCTAATATATTAAGTATTCATGTCTAAGATATCAAGTATTTCTTTAAAAAAATGGATATCAACTTTATTTTATCTCTCTCATCACATACTCATCTTTTACACGTTTTTAGAGGTGGGTTTTTTTCTTCGTTCAATGTCGTCCATATTTCTGATAATCTGTGAAGAATTTTGCGAATCTAAAATCACAAACGTCTTCTACGCAATTTTCTCTTTCAAATGAGATCTATGATGAAGTACTTTTGAGTTATCCGTCGCGCAAGTATACATACCTCGTAAAAGATGGGTGTGTGATGTGTCAAGCTTTTTTTTTCAAAATACTTGATATCTTAGGTATGAATACTTGCTCGACGTGGTATGAATACTTGCACGACGAGATATGAATACTTGTACTGCAAGATATAAATACTTGCGCAACGGAAAACCCGAAAGTATGTCATCATGAATTTCATTTGAAAGAAAAAATTGCATATAAGACGTTCATAGTTTTAGATTCGCAAATTTACTCACAGATCGTCAGAAATATTGGCGAGATTGAACGGAAAAAAAAATCCACCTCTAAAAACGTGTAAAAGATGGGTGTGTGATGTGTCCAGTTTTTTTTTTCCGAAATACTTGATATCTTAGGTATGAATACTTGTGTCCAGTTTTGTATTTTAGCGCTGAAAGTTTTGTATCTTAGGTATGAATACTTGCGTCCAATTGTGTCCAGTTGTGGTCCCCCTCTTAATTAGTGATCAACAAAGACAGTTATTGACCGGGGGATGAATAGGGGAAATGAAGTGGGGGATAGTTAGTCGGTCCCTAATTATAATTCAATTTTTTTTTTCCGTAGTAGAAGGAAAAAGAGGAGTAAGAAATTAAGTAATTAAAGGATAAATAAATTTGATATACATAAGAAATAGTAATGAAGTGTGCATTTTGTTTTGAATTAGTTGGATAAAAGTTCTAAGCTTGACTGTTCTGACTATAAGGAGAGAATTAATTAATTAAAATTCTGGTGAAGAAGTAGATAGAAGAACAGTTAGAAAATGATCAAAGATGTTTTTATTTTCTTTCATGTGTCAAAGCTGGATTATGGAGATTTGGAAAAAGTGGTTTGTGAATATTACATTGAAGTCTTTCACATTTTTTCATTTTACATAGGAGTGGCTAATATATATAGAGTACAAATTTTAGTTGAATTTCTATGTACTTCATCAAAAACAATTGAAAATATTGGAGGTGGCTTAGCTACCCCTAGGCTAACTTACGTTCCGCCCCTGATATAATTGATTTGACTTCATACATCATATACATTTTTATTTTGAGTTTATTGTGCATACGTGACATGAAGCCCAATCATCTCCGTCAGTATCTTTACCACCATGTTCCCTATCTTAATATTGTAATCATGTACTCATAAAAATTGTTTAATGAATTAGTAGACTTTTGACCTACTTCTTCCAAAAAAAAAAAATGTAACACTTGATGTTTATTCATTTAATCCTGTAAAATATGATTTACACATAAGTATTTAACATTTCGTGATTAATTAGGAAATGTCTATATTTTAGAAGGGTGTAGACCATAAACAGAGGGTTTTAACCAACCAAGAGAGAACTATATAGAACAATATAATACATGAATAAATATATCTAAGTTTAATGGTAGTACTAGTGCCTTTCCATTTCTCTTCACAGGTCACAAATCTTGCTTTCTTTATTTTGTTTTTTTATTCTCAGTAATCACATATCACATTCCACGTTTTTTTATTTCTATAAACAACCACACAAACCCCCCCCCCCCCCCCCCCCCCCCCCCCCCCCCCCCCCCCCGCACACCACGAATTCTTTATAACAAATTTATGAACAACAAAACTGAAAGAATCCATGAAAATGATACGGACTAAATTAATTATTTCAACTAAATAAAAAATAACATCATGTGCAATATTTGTGCATGTTATATATAAATTGCACTCATCTTCTTCTCCACATCTCTACATGTGATACCCGAGAATTCTGTACATTGTAACACACCTTCCATTATTTCATATATTTTTTATAATCCAATGGATGTAAATGGCATGATCAGAAGGAAGACGCCGACACGGGAGGCAGTACGGATCGTGATGGAATCAGTTATTCCAATTTCCAAGAGTAGAATAGTCGAAGAGCTTGAGGGTCTGATCGGTATAATCAATTCTTTCCATGCATTATATATGTTTCATTGAGAAATCTTCACTTTTTTTTTTTCTAATTTTTATATTTAGTTCCCTGTTTGCTTCGAAATAGATGTATTTCCTCAAAATTTTCCTTGAAATTGAGCCTACTTATAAGCTTGTTATTTGCCTCTGTACATTAGGGAAATTAGATCAATTTTAGTGGCCTTGATGCGGCTTGCTCATTGTTTAATCAGTTAATTAAACATATCTAAATAATCCCAAAATTCCACCACTTCAGGCAAAAACCTCATATGGAATCTAAGCTTACTATTTACATTACTTGTGAAATGTACCTTCATAATTCATGTCATTCATGTTCAAACGAAATTAAAATTGATGACTGGAATTAATTGTTTAATATTACAAAAGAATCCTGAATTTTGCAATTTGACAGAGAGGTGAGAAACCAACTGATTTATTAGTTTGTGTATGGTAATGCTGCTTTTGTCCCAATAAACTAAACTAAAATTTATTAATATATAATGAGTGAGGCTATGGTGCTATGCATAGCACCAATGGCTAGTGTACTACGGCTCAATATGGTACTTTTTAAAATCCTAACGGTCGATCCGACCGTTCAATGTGATATCCATATGAATATGTACTTGCAAACTAAATTTTATATTTTTTCGAATTGTTTTACTATTTTTTTAGATAGGTAGAAAAATCAGTGTTTTTTGACAATTCTGGACCATCAAAATTCTACCTATCTGAAAAAATAGTAAAAAAATTCGAAAAAATATAAAATTTAGTTTGCAAGTACATATTCATATGGTTATCACATTGAACGGTCGGATCGACCGTTAGGATTTTAAAAAGTACCATATTGAGCCGTAGTACACTAGCCATCCGTGCTATGCATAGCACCATAGCCTCACTCATATATAATAGATAAAATATGTAAGCTAGATGTATGGCAAATATGTCTGTTCAGATATTCCTAAATTATTGATTTGAATGTTGCCACACGATGGTGTTGTTGTGGCCATGTTAACCTTTCTCTATGCTCATTTAGCAATTTCATGCTATTTGAATCTTTTGATGGTGTCGTACTTTTAGTTTATTAATATAATATAATATTAGGTACTTGATTTCTATCTTATTTTCAATAAAAAAACTTTCAGGTGCATCAAATTTACTTTTAATTATTTGAAAAGTTAGGGATATACAGAGAAAGTCTCAGAAGTTAAATATAATGATAAAAAGGTGGACTTTTCCTTGAAAAAAAAAAAGAAGCTTTTTTTTGTTTATTTTAATCAAGATTCTAATGCTTTATTTTTTTTTTTGTCAAATTTATTATGCTATTTTCTAAAGAAAATGAAGACGACCGTTGTGAGTTTGTAAAGCTGTGCAAGAGGGTTGAATATGTCATACTCATCCATTTTGAAAACATGATGGTAAGATAATATCTTTTCATTTTGCAAATATATAGCTCCCAAATTATGTTCTATTATCTTACAAAATTTTCTTTTTTTGCTAATATATAGCGCCCAAATTAAATCAGTGGGGCATTTTAAAGTTAATTATTAGATAGGTCATAATATGACAACTTAAATATATATTGTCTTTTAAAATAAAATAATTTATGATGTTAGATACGTTCACTCTGATTAAGATATGATTCCATCAAATTTAATGTAGTTTAAAAATTGATGAATTATTTATAAAGAAATTTGAAAAATTAACATTTTTTTGTCAACGTATGATAGCCAAGCAAATTAATGAATATCAAATTGCCCCGAATTTAATAAACGATCTATTATTGTTTTAATTTTAATTGCAACGAATATAATATACACATGATTGCAGGAGCTATATTATTTGTTTGATGAATTCAGAGTGGGTCCGATGCCCATCGGACCTACTTTGGTTCGATGGATTATTCACCGTCCAATAAACATTAAGATGCGTGTGCTTTTATTATAATCCGTACGCATCTGCTTTAATATCCGTGCGCACAGATCTTGATACTGATCGGACAGTGTTGGAACTAATTGGACTCAAAAATAAGTCCGATACCCATCGGACCTACTCCTATCTCTTGTTTGATCCGGTTCGTGGTGCTTCAAAAATCAAGGAAAAGAAATTTTCTCCTGAGCAAGTCGATGAACTAGAGCAGAAATTTCTCTCATATTTATTTGAGGTCTGAATTTAGTATATTTTATGTAATGACGTTTTCTTTGCACAAAGAAACTTTAATATGTTATTTCTATCCGTTGTTTTCTTCATAGAGTGGTTATATTGATATTTAGAAGAAGAAAAAAATATCCAAATGAAGGAAACCCAATAAGGAAACTATTAAAACACAAGATGAGAACAGATCGAAGGACCATAATAATAACAATAATAATAACAATAATAGTAGAGTGAGGCCATGGTAATATACCAATTACGGATCTGACTCGTGCAATGGATCTATATCTCTATTTTAATGTTCAAACTATTGATTTGAATCGTTAAACATGATCTCCATATGAAATGTAATTGGATATTTTTTTAGAATTTTTTATTATTTTTTTAAATGTGTAGAAAATCACTTGATTTAAAAATTCTAGACCATCTGAAATTAATGATTTTCTACCTATTTAAAAAATTAGTAAATTTTTTTTTAAAATATAAAATTTGGTCTCTGGATACATTTTCATACGGATATCATGTTTAACGGTTCGGATCGATTGAATGCATGAGTCGCTAATATGCATATTATCATAGCCTCACTCATATTATTATTATTATTATTATTATTATTATTATTATTATTATTATTATTAGTATCATTATCATTATCATTATCATTATCACTCATATTAAATTTGTCATCACTATTTCATCAAGCAACTTTACTTTGCACAGATCTTAAAGCAGATCTAACGGTAAAAAAAGTACATAGCCCACGATTGTATAGCACTGTAGTCCAACTCTTATTATTATTATTAAAAGAAAAGTGAGGACAGATGTAACAGATGTCCTTATGGGCATGTACCCTTGGTGAAAACCTTTTACATTGTAATTCAATTGGTCACCTAAAATTTAATCATTTTCTTTTGTTGGCGAGTTTGAATAGGTGATGAGGAAGACCAACTTCACTGTAGTAACAGATGAAGAAGTTGAGATGGCACAATCAGGGAATTATCTTCTCAATCTTCCCATTGTTGTCGATGAATCGAAGGTTTATTCTGTTTTGAACAAATAATTTTTTATTTCTTCACATCTTCCCATTGTATTAATTTTATTCTCTTGTATAATAGGTCGATAGTGCACTTTTGTCAAAGTATTTCGAGAAAAACCCTTGGAAAATCCTCCCTGCTTTCTCAGATAAGGTTACACTCTCTGTTTCTTGATACTGTGCAATTCTACTCAATGCTATAACAAAATAGCAATGATATGAATGATAATGTAAATAATAATGATGAGAATAACAGAATATGTGCATCCAAGTCCTATATTTAACACTTTGCCAATGAACTTAATTTTAGTATCTGATATTTCGAAGAGCGACTGGGATTGATACCACAACTGATTTCTTCTACATGGCGAAATTGGATATAATCATATCTCGTTTGTGGTCGTGGTTCCTCAAAAAGATCAAGTGGGTACAATTTCTGAGAATTTGCCTTTTTTTTGGTGCTATTGTTTATTTCTAATATTAATCATGAGACAAATTAAATAAACAAATTCAGGTTGGAAGGAATATCCAGGCTAATTTGCTCTCAAAAATCACCGGTTAGATCAAAAGGTGATTTGAAGAAAACCGAAGAAACAGATGAAGAATACCTGACAGTGGAGCGTATCAGGCTAGAAAGCATTGATATGAGGTTCTTTCCTTTATTGTTTTATTTGGGAAAATTAAGGATATAGTAGGTTGAGACTTCAACCAAAATATTATGTATTATTTACTTTTGGGAATATTTTGTTACAAAATGAACTATAGATTTATCCATTTTGGCTCAGGATACCACATTTTGACTGAGAACAGCCTATCTTGTACCCTTTTACCAGCATATATTTCTTAAATAACCCCGCAGTTTTCTTGTTGCTGATTCTTAACTGGTTGTGATGTTCAATTTCATGATTAAAATGCTAAACTGTTATTAATGAGCAATCAACAAAAATACCTTTTTTATCAAATTACTGGTACTTGATGATAATTGCACAATTTAGTATGTGCTGATCGGCCAGCAGGTTGTTCACGTATGGATCTGAGAAACTCAAATTCTTTGATAATTTTTTTATTTTATTTTTTATTTCAAATTTCAGTTTGTGAAATCTGTTAGGCAAGGTTGAAATTCAAGAGCCTACATTCGATCGAATGATTGTGATGTACCGGTATGCCTATTTCATACACAAAATGTTGTTGCACATTTGACCTGGATTCAAACTAATAGGAAATGGAAACAGTACAAAAATAAAAAAATAAAACTATTTTATATGAATGCAGAAAAGCTAGCACAAATAGCGAGAAAGACGGGGGCATTTACATAAAGCACTATAAGAATATACCAATGGCTGACATGGAGTTGGTTTTGGTTGGTTTAATTTTTTTAATATCTACACATAACTGTTTAGCAATGTCCATTTTTGTAGCATATCTATTTGATATTTTTGACACACATTATCAAAAAAATTCCAAATAAAAGAAACTAAAATCGTAAATGTGTCCTCCATCATGTGCTTGTTTGCTATATATACCAACTTCTAAATTGGGTAAAATTAGCTACCCCTAGGCTAATTTACGTTCCGCCTCTGATATAATTGATTTGACTTCATACAACACATCAGTCATATACATTTTTATTTTGAGTTTATTGTGCTGACATGAAGCCAAATCATCTCCGTCAGTATCTTTACCACCATGTTCCCTATCTTAATATTGAAAATTGTTAATCATGTACTCGTAAAAATTGTTTAATGAATTAGTAGAGTTTTCACTAGGGCTGCACAAAAAATTTGTAATTCGTAATTCGATTCGAGTTTGATTCGAAAAAGTTCGTCAAAAATTTGATTCGAAATTGAGTTCGTTCGAAATTAATTCAAACCAAACTCAAACTGGGGATAAGTTCGATTCGGTTCTGTTTGTTTGCAGCCCTACTTTTTACCTACTTCTTCCAAAAAAAAAAAATCTAACACATGATGTTTATTCATTTAATACTGTAAAATATGATTTACATATAAGTATTTAACATTTCGTTATTAATTAGGAAATGTCCATATTTTAGAAGGGTGTAGACCATAAACAGAGGGTTTTAACCAACCAAGAGAGAACTATATAGAACAATATAATACATGAATAAATATATCTAAGTTTAATGGTAGTACTAGTGCCTTTCCATTTCCATTTTGTTTTTTTATTCTCAGTAATCACAGATCACAATAAGGGGTGCAAACGGATCGGATAGTGGTAAAACAATATCCGTATCCGTTTTTATTTTTCGGATACGGATACGGATTGGATATTAGGCGGATACGTACGGATACGGATCGGATATCCGTAGATATTACATCATGCTAAGAAAAACAGATTAAAACGGTCGACCATATCTAACTCTACACAGTCAGGTACTGCACTAAATCTGAATTCCCTGTATTGAATGTGCATATATGAGCCGCTAGTGTCACTTGCACTATATCCCAAGTGTTATCTACACATGGGACCCACCATTCAGTGACCAGAAATCCAATTCCGCTTCCGCTCCTCTTAGAAGAACTAATAACAAAAATCACTCCGCTGTACAAAAACCAAGCTACGATCAAAAGGGAAAGAAGAAAGAACTAAAGAGGAGGAGAAATGCTTCTGAGCACATATCTCTCTGCTTCATGGGAATTTGCATTCCTGTTCTCACTCCTAACCGTTGGATTTAGATCTAATTGTGCTAGTTCAGCCGAATCAATCCCAACCCCAACACCATGGCCCGACCAATTCAACGCATTGTTATTCACAAACCATAGCCTAACTGGAAAGTTGCAACTCCAAATGAATGACCTCTGGTACGACTGGCCAAACCGACGTACCATGAACCGCATCCAATACCAGCTCGGGGATTATTTGCATGATGTTGAATGGAACAACGGTACATCATACTACTTCACAAGCGGTCCCACTGGTACGTGCACCACACGTTTGTTTGAAGTCGGGGTGCTGCCGCCGGAATGGCTAGATGGTGCTACTTACCTGGGCCGCACCTCGGCTGATGGATTCGAGTGCCATGTTTACACCAAGGTCGATTTTATTATCTATTATGAAGAGGTCGGTACTGGCCGGCCAGTATGGTGGAACTTCACTGATGGTACTATTTCTTATCTGACATATTTTTCTTCTCTCTTATTTTGCTTCTCCTTTGCCCCTTTCACCTTTCATGGAAACAATATTTTTGCTTCATTGAAGCCCCTAGTGACAGTTGTCAAATTTCATGATGGAGAGTTGAAATAATTTAACAAGTATTCTAAAAATTATCTGATGTTAAATAAATTGAGAGTTAAAAGAAAAAAAAAGAAAAAAAAGGAAATTGACAAAAGAAATTAAGCACTAAAGAGGAACCTTTATTCATTGTAAATAAATATTTTTTTATACAAATATACTGGCGGTAATTCGCCGCCAACCTTGTGGTCCCAATTATGGATAACTGTGAAACTTTACTCCCAGATTACCTGATTTAAGACAATTGAAACGGACGGTCGAAATTTACTCTCAGCCAGTGTCTATTCGGATAGCACAGGGGACAGTATTATTTGTGCTTTGAGATTCGTGCCAAGTTAAAAAGAACAATCCTGGATTGTCCGTTTCAATTGTACTCAGTCAGGTAACCTGAGGGCATCTGAATTCTCATTGTAAGTGTGGCCCTATTCGTCGGTTCTATCTTTGATAGCCCACTCGCAGCTAACAGAAGACACCTCTCTCTATTCAAATGGATAATATCTAATCCGTTTGCACCCTTAGTCCGGACCATTTAATATTAGACTAAGTATTCCCTACCTACACCCGGATCAAAATCAATTTGGTGTTTAATAAGAATACAATAAAGTCTGCTTAAAATTCGTACCAGATTAAAACAGTCGACCCATATCTCACTCTTCACGGTCAGGTACTGCACTAGATCTGAATTCCCTACATATTGATGTGCATATATGAGCCGCTAGTCACTTGCACTGTAACCCAAGTGTTATCTCCACATGGGGCCATATTGATGTGCATATACAGTGAGAAGAAAGCCAATTCCGCTCATCTTAGAAAAAGTATAACAAAAATCACTCCGCTGTACAAAAACCAAGCTATCAAGATCAAAAGGGGAAAAAGAAAACTAAACACAGAAAGGAGAGAAATGCTTCTGAGCACATCTCTCTCTGCTTCATGGCAATTTGCATTCCTGTTCTCACTCCTAACCATTGGATTTAGATCTAATTGTGCTAGTTCAGCCGAATCGATCCCGACCCTGACCCCATGGCCCGACCAATTCAACGCATTGTTATTCACAAACCATACCCTAACTGGAAAGGCAAAAGCCCAAATGAATGACCCTGGTACGACTGGCCAAACCGACGTACTATGAACCGCATCCATACCAGCTCGGGGATTATTTGCATGATGTTGAATGGAACAACGGTACGTCTTACTACTTCACAAGCGGTCCCACTGGTACGTGCACCACACGTCTGTTCCCAATCGGGGTACTTTTGGCCGGAATGGCTGGAGGGTACTACTTACCTGGGCCGCACATTGGCTGATGAATTCGAGTGACATGTTTACACCCAGGTCAATTTTATTATCTATTATGAAGAGGTCGGTACTGGCCGGCCAGTATGGTGGTACTTCACTGAAGGTACTATTTCTCATCTGACATATTTTCTTCTCTCTTAATTTGCTTCTCTTTTTCCCCTTTCATGCATCCAGTGTGCTAGTGTTTCTTCTTTTTATTCATGGAAACAATATTTTGCTTCATTGAAGCGCCTAGTGACAGTTATCAAATTTCATGATGGAGAGTTGAAATAATTTAATTAAACTGAGGGTTAAAAGAATAAAAATTTGAGGAAATTGACAAAAGAAATTAAGCATAGCTATTTTCAAACATAGTCATTCAAAAAGAAATAAATAAGAATAATATAATTTTGGAAAAGTTAATAGCCATCATCTTCCCCTAAAAGAGAACCCTTGTTGTGGTCCCAATTTTTGATGGATAACTGTGAGAGTTACCCCAGACAGTAAATTTTCTGACCATGATCCAGTCAAGATTTTTACTTGCACCTCTATCCACTGCCTCATTCAAAGTGTGGCTCCTATTCGTCGGTTCCATCTTTGTTACTAATAGTGGGCCAAACTGTAGGACTGTAAGGGACAGGTGACAGGAGATAAGACACCTCTCTCTGTTCATTATTCCCTTGAGCATTCTCTCAACCGAGAGCTAACAGAAATGGCACTAATTTCAAGTGCCATCATTGCTGGTTTCCTCTCAATACTGGCCGTCAACTTCGCAAACCCGACCACGACATCGAACGGCTCAGATGAACCCACGTCACCAACCCCCTGGCCGCTTCAATTCCACTCGCAGCTCTACGTCAACCTGACAAACACGGGAAAGCTTCAGATCGACGATCTCTGGTACGACTGGCCACGTGGCAGGAATCTGAACCTCCTTCAGTCCCAACTCGGCGATCGACTCTACGATGTGGAGTGGAACAACAAGACCTCGTTCCTTTTCACGAAAGGAGAGAACGCCACGTGTCGAGTGCTGACATTCCCGGTCGGGCTTTTGCGACCCGACTGGCTTGACGGCGCCACCTACCTAGGCCGGGCCTGGACCGGCGGGTTCGAATGCCATCTCTGGACCAAAGTCGACTTTGTTTGGTACTACGAGGAAGTCGCGACGGGTCGACCCGTTCGCTGGGATTTCTTTAATGGTACGTGAGACTGGAACCTAACACGATTCGTTTGCATTACAAAACTTGCCAAGGCAGGAGCGAAAAGGCATAAGATTTGGTGTAAGTAAAAAAAAATGGTTGATTTTAGAAGTTAAAAAAAATGTATGAATCTGCATTTTGGTAATGGTAATAAGGTTTGGGGAATGTTGCATAACAAATTAACAATAGATACAAATTTAAGATTAATATAGCGGTAGATATTAAAAATGTAAGAATTTAAGAACTAATTTTTTTATCAAGTGACAAAGATAATAGTGTTTGTATGAGAGGTGGTACAACTTTTTTGTTTTATATATTAAAACAGTTGAATGGCTTAACTCTTGACTTTATTCAAAAAAAATGTTAGAATTCATATATATTAGGATAAGGCAAAAATGGGGAATTATTACCTGCTCTGGGCTGGGCCAATTCTAGCAGGCCCTGATGCAGATTTTAAGGCCTGTGAATTTGGTACTTATGCGTACAATATTTTGCAATACACAGATAAGCTCAGTACTTGGTAGACAGTATTTTATTCAAGTGGCTAAGTATATGGTTGAAATTATTTATTTATTAATGCAATTTTGGTATATTCTTTGGAATTCATGTGAAATTGAAACTTACTATCTCTTAAATTGTTTAATTTAATGTTTACTTTGATATGGGGTGATCAATTTGGCATAGATACTACCTCACCCAATACTTCTACCAGTTTGAAATAGAGATATCAACATTCTTATCCATGGTTAATTGATAACTTTCAGGGATGACAATGCATGTCATGACATTTGAGGTCGGCGCTGTACTTGATGATTCGGAGTGGCAAGCGCCGGAATACTGCTTCACTGAAAACGTGCACAATGATAATGCTGAGATCATAGAGGAAGAGATCCAGGATATGCCTAAAGAAATCGAGTCAGTTAATGTTCTTGATTACCTCCATTTTCGAAAATTCTTTCGAAAATTCTCATCTATGTGATTTTCGAAAGGATTTTACTTTTTCGAGTATTTGAGAAACATAAAATTTTGGAGGTTTCCGGTATATATTCCTCCATTATTGTTGTATTATTATAATCCAACAAAAATTAGTACTAGGTTATCTTGCATGTTGTAAAACATATTATATTGCATTAGTTCAAAGTATTCCTGTTAAGATTTCGGCAAATGTCAGAGCACAGTAATATCCTTGCATTAGTCCAATCAAAACGAAAACTTTTCACAGGAAAATAATAACCTGGCACTTTAATCCACACAATAATATCCTTGAATTTTCATGCCTTGTGTTTCATATGAAGTTAAGTCATATATTTTTATGTTCTAATCTCAGAAAAGTAAAATATTTGTATGTTTTGATCTCTACTCTGTATTCGTAAATAAAATCAGTTATGCCAAAGTTATTTGGTTTTCTTTTCTCATATGTAATATTTAGTTTGTTTTAAAAGTATTGTATTTCTTGTCAAATAATAAAACTACATCACATAGACTAAAACTTGAAAAAGCAAATAATAAAGAAATTGTTCATTCACTGCTTAAAGTAAATTTATTTAAAAAAAAAAAAGCCCATTGATCTCTAACTGAAAAAGAAACAAAAAGAAGATTACAGATTTAGTGTCATTTTGGTCAATATTTATTGAAAATAACAATATTAATTTAAACTAGCAAGTTGGTATTAACTGATTATGATTTTCCCAGGAAGAGTGTGACCTGTGAATCTGTGATGGCATTAACCGAATTCAAAACAAAATTACTTCAGACAAAAATTACGCCAACTCAATATTGAAACAAAATTAAAAGAAATTATCAAAACCATTTTTCTTTACACATGCCTCTACAAGCCCTGAGAATTTAAAACTACAAAACCAAAAAAAAATGGTAAGCTGTTCCTTTTGTACACTTAAGTTACAGCCGTTCCATTTGTACATTTTAAGTTGAAGCTGACACTAAAATTTAATGTTTTATATAAGCATAGCAAACTATAAAAGAAAAAAGAAAAAAAAAAAGGGAAGGGCATTTACAATTTGCACAAAAATGACTAGGTCCTTCATTATGTCTCCTTTCTCACTAAGTACCATTACCAGAGGGCTTATTTGAAGCCTATTTGGCAAGTGAAAAAAAAAAACCAGCAATTTTTTACTGGTCATTTTGTTTGAAATTTTTTTACTGCTTAATAAATGTATCCCAGAAATTACTCCCACAATCAACAGCAACTCAACCTCTCCTCCTTTAGAAGGGTAGTTTCAGTGCAATCTTTTTATGTTTCATAGGGACATAGCTTGAATATTATATTGTAGTTTAGCAAGGGCATGCTTGTATGTTCTTCTTTTCATTTTACTTTGAGGATGTGAATAGTTGGCTTCCAAGGGTAACAGTTGCACCTTCACCCATTATGGTCGTGAGGCTCATCTCCTTTTCGCGAATCCTCTCTATCTCCATTTCGACATAGTGCATTGGTGGTCGTCTCTCGCTGCTTTGATTCACGCACCAAGAAATGAGCCGCATAAATTCCCCCATTCCTTCCATAGTGAAGTTTCCACTCATCCGTGGATCAACTATTGTTGCTATCTCACCTGATTCAGGATGCCTTTGCATCTGGAAATAGGAATGTCATTTGTACTTGTACAAATAAGTTACCAGTTGAATGATTCTTTGATTATATATACAAAGGAGGTATTGAAAAAGATTGTATTACCAATTGAATAATGCTTTGATCTGCTCTTGCTTCTCTTCCACTTGCCAATTCGATTAGAAATACACCAAATGAATAGACATCACTCTGTATAGTATATATCCCCGACTCTTTAACCCTATTTAAGAAAAGAACATCAGCAGCCATCTCATTTAGTACAAAAAAATTTGGAACTCGCAAGTCTTTTAGAAGCTTTAGAAGGAAGTGGACCGAGGTAATATACTCTGGATCAAGGAATGGATTGTCGGATACAACTTCTTTGTATGAACTACTGGTCACACTAGATCCACCAATCCGATCCAATAAGATTCTCAGACCTGCATCTGCTACTTTTGGTATGAAATCTTCGTCCACTAGCACATTTGATGTCTTAAAATCCATATGAACCAGTGGCGGGTTTAACGAATGTAGGTGACTCAAACCTTTAATAAAAAAAAAGATGAACTAATTTAGAATTCACAAGTACTAGAAGACGTATACTGGCTTAAGTACCAAAAATGTATTTTTGCATCATTCAACTTGGAAAAGAGAATATATATGAATTCTCTTGCGGGAATAGGTGCTATTTTATGTCAACTCAATGGAGAAATGAAGGTAAACATTGCAAATTTTGACAATATAAGGATTTCTGATTTGGTAATTTCCAGGGACACTACTGAAATAATGGCATCTCATTCCAACCTTTTGCAGTTCCATATGCAATACTAAGCCGGTGCTTGAATTCCAGTTTTCTACTTGAAACCTGACCCGCACCTACAAATTTGAGTAACAAAAAAACTAAATAAAAATGGAAACAAGAGAAAATTATTTAACTTCTTTCTATTATGAAAATTTTAGACCAATAGAAGAGTAAAATACAAAGGTACCATATAAATGAGTGGAGACGCTTCCATTTGGTACATACTCATAAACAAGCATTTGTAAGTTGTCTTCTTGGCAATACCCCAATAAGGACACAAGGTTCCGATGCCGAATCAAAGATAGAAGATGTACCTAAAATAAAAGGAATACAGGTAAATCAAATAAATGCCAACAGTTTCAAGACAAACAACTGAAAAATGTTGGAATATGTGGGGACAGCATACCCCTATACACCTAATCAATTGTAATTTCAATTCAGCTCTCGGTATCATGCCTGGTATTGCGCCAAGGCGAGTTAGCAACACATATACCAGTCTGGTATGGACTTGATAAAAAAATTATCCTAAATAACTCTAAAAAATGTAAAACAAACAATTTATGACCGGTATCTGTGAGGCCTGTAGTAGTCTGGTAATCTGTACCAGAGGCCCAGACAAGGCACATACCACAACCAGCTATAAAAAAAGACTAAAAATAAATATTGGATATTAAGTAAACAAAAGATAAAGAATTAATAGTTTTGATTGACATGTCACTCTTACTGTACAAAAAACACCGGGTAAATACCTCTTGAACAAAAGCTTCATTTGGGGCTGATGGCCGTCTCTTTATGGCAACAACAGTTCCATCATGTAGTAGACCTTTATACACTTCTCCAAATGTGCCATGTCCTATGAGATTTATACTATTGAAGTTTTTTGTGGCCGCATTTAATTCTTCGAAACTGACCCTTCGGGGCCCACTCAATTCTGACGAGCCTCCTGTCAGTACCAACTCTACTCCTCTCCCAGCTGAAAAATTAACAAAATTAATAAAACAGAAGATTGAAATACTGCAACCAATGACTGTTACCAGATACTGATATGGTACCAATTTTCAGTCTCTTGGTACAGTTTTGGGTATGTTTAACAATCACCTTGTACGGACGGGTCAGATGAAACTGTCCCAGAGCTAGGAGAATTGCTTCGCCTCCCTCGGCGGCGCAACACGAAAAACCACAAGGCAACAAAAAGAACAATTAGAAGAATAACAACACCTGCGGCACCAGCAATAGCTGCCGCAAGAGTTGTTGACATTTATCTCCTGCCACGTCAACGGTCCATTGCCGGGCCCACCTCTCTCTTCTGCCTTTATCCTGAGAAAGAAGAAGAATCTAGTTGAACTGGAGTTGATTAAAACTATGTCGATGATGTTATTAAACCCAACTGTACTGATATGCAAAGGCGAACTATAGTTGAAAGATGGATTAATATAGACCAATATCTCAAGCATGAAATCGTTGTCGATGATTAAAGTATCCAATGCAGTTGTTACATTTGAAAAGCTAAATCAAAAGAGCTAAGACAAACTGATAACAAACAGTTTTTACAAAAATTGTATACAAAATGCTGTTCTTATGCTAATATTCTCATACAACGCGGTAACATTTCTTTCTTAAAGGCAATTGAAGCGTTGCAATTAATTAATGCTCCATTGACAAATAGAAAAACATAATGAACAACCTATAATAGCTACGGTTTGTATCACCAAACAAGAAAAAAAATAAATGCAATCCACTACATCTCTTTCAATAGTGAAGGCACGACTATTTTAAGTTGACTAATTAAATGTACCTTACTAAAATAAGGATTCTCCATTTGTAAAAAAGGAAAAAAAAATAATAATAAGCTAAGTGCACCTTATTAAATGCAAACAAAAAATTACAAATCCAATCTCTTTAAACAAATTAAATTAATTTTTCATACCTTGAAATTTTCCAAATTAAGACTATGACAACTCTTCATTCGTTCTTCATTCTCCTCTTTCTCTCAATTCCGATTTTTCTGTGCCAAATTTTCTCAAAATAAACCTCAAGGAAACGCAGTTATCGAATCAAAATTGATCGAGCTCCTTCGATAAATGCTAGAGAGAGAAACAGAGGAGGTGGGGGGAAGGAGCTACACCTAAAGCTCTTCCTGTTGAGCTGTAACCATCATATAAAATGTAATTTGAACTACTCCCTCTCTCTCTCTCTCTCTCTCTCTCTCTCTCTCTCTCTCTATATATATATATACGACTTAACACACTATAGTCTATAATTGTGTCTTTTCCCTTCTCCTCTCTCTCTCTTCTCTGAAAAATTGGCAGAGGCTGTCAACAATTATAAATATGAAAAGAGCAGCTTTTGAGGGACTCTCTCTGCTATTTTTTTCTCTCTCTAAACTTATGATTCGGGTCAATTTGTGCCAATCATTGGTGAAGTGCCGACAATTTCTCCAAAAGGAAAGCGACACGGCGCCTACGCACAGTGTGTTGCATACAGCACACCAATACACACGAGAGCAAACTCAGTTCAAAATTGAGTGAGGAAAGAAAGTACTTTCACTGATTAAAGGCATCAATGGAAAAGAAACCATCTTGAATAAAGAGAGAAAGATAGGAAACAGAGAGAATGAAATGTAAATAAGCGCCATGATGGAGTAATAAAATTAAACAAATGTAGAGAGAGAAAGATAGGTTGTAAAGGCGATAGGATGCTCTGTCGTGGGTCTTTCTTTCTCTCTCTACAAGTTGACTGACGTTACACGAGCATGTTTGAACTTGGTTCTGAGATTTGATGAAGAATTGATGTATGAGAGAACAAAAAGGAGAGAGAGATAAGGGGGGGATTGAGAGAGAGAATGTTTTGTAGAGAGATGAAAAGTTGTTATCGGAGAGGAGACAGCTAAGTTGACCTTGTTCCTACCGGGGACTGTAAAATACTAAAATTTTAAAATATATGGAATTAACGGCTACCTTTCCTCTTTTGGTGGGTTCTTCTTCCAACAAAAACAGCTGGCTAATCATCTTTTACTCACTTTTACATAAATACCTTCTAAGATCCTATAATATTTTTGCATGATAAATAAAAAACTAGAGTAAGGTAACACGAGGAGGGATCCGATTACACCTTTTTTGGTGACACACTTTGACACCTACCATTTTTAAAGTCCAAATAGTCGATTCAAACAGTTCAACATGATGGATATATTAAAATGTGCTTGGAGATCAAATTTTACATTTTTTTGAATTTTTTTGTTATTTATTAAGATGGTTACAAAAATCGTTGTTTTCAGACCATTGAAAAACAGCGATTTTGTAACCATCTTAATAAATAATAAAAAAATTCAAAAAAATGTAAAATTTGATCTCCAAGTACATTTTAATATGGTGATCATGTTGAACGGTTCGGATCGACTGTTTGGATTTTGAAATCGCAAAATTGACCTATATAAAAAACGGTGTCATGATGTGTCACCAAAAAAGGTGTAATTGGATCCCTCCTCAAGGTAACACATTTATAGTGTGCATGTAATATATTTTTATTGATTCGATTTAATTTTGTAATGTTTTGTTACTATTGTTTAATGATTTTTCTCAAACTGATTTCAATACTGTCATACTGATAACTATACCAGCTAATTAATATATAACTCTACTCCATATTAGCTGGTATATATAAAAAGGATGACAGTTTGCTATTGTTATTGGCTTATTGCACGTAAGATATTCAATTTTCAGATGCGTTTTGAACTATGAAACTTTGATTAGTTAGTTATACATAATAGTCAGCTTCCAATTTATATAAATCTATTTGAGTGAGGCAATGGAACTATGCATAGCGCGAATTGATTTGTACTACAGATTAATATTTTTGTTTTTTTAATTTCAACGGTCGATCCGAACTGTTCAACATAGTCTCCATATGAATATGTACTTGGAAACTAAATTTACTTTTTTTTTAGATTTTGTTTTTACTGTATTTTAGATGTGTAAGAAATCACTGTTTTTGGATGGTCCAGAATTGTCAGATTAAGTGATTTTAACAAATAGTAAAAAAAAAATTCTAAAAAATGTAAAATTTAGTTTACTAGTACATATTCATATGGAGATCGTGTTGAACAGTTCGGATCAATCGGTAGGACTTTCAAACCGAAATTTGAGTCTATAGCGCGGACCAATATGTGTTATGCATAATATCATAGCCTCACTCAATTTTTTTCTCTACAATGCTTGCAATAGTTATTGACTTTACAATACCATGAACTTAATAATTGCTATTTTCTCAGGGTTGAAATGTAAAATCCTTAATACACTTCTTTTTTTAAGTAATTATATTGAAGGAAAGTTTGATTAAGATATGCAGCTTGGCAGTTCATCTAGTTAGTTAATTACAAAGAAAATTGATTGGGGTGGCAGTTCATCTAGTTAGTTAATAATACACTTCTTTTGTGTACTCTTTCTATCTCTAGTGCGTCAAATTTCTGCAGTTCTGTTTCATAGGAGAGAGAAACTTATCATGTAAAAAGTGCCATACAGCTGTATCAAACATCCATTCTATATTTGGAGTGCATATCAATACTATATCAAGACGCTATTTTCTCCATTCTTTTAAAATGGAGAGCTCCATTTCTTATCTTACTAAACTCTTTACAGCTTTTTATGTGATTATGCTTTGTTATTTCGTTTTATATTACAATATAAGATAAAATATATTTAATTTCATGAACTTATACAATGCAATATTATGTAACTTAAGTACTGGATTCTCAATTTATTTTTAAATTGAGGAGATATGGATACCAATACGGTATCAGTGGGAAAGGTTCCCGCCCCATGCACAAGACAGCTGCTATCTTTGTTCAAGGTGCAGAGGTCAAGCCTTCCAAGCCAAATGGATTCATGTTGACTGGTCACATATGCACATGCACCCTTGAAAAATGGAAAATATAACAGTTTGGTTTATGGCCACGTGTAGAGGAAGGTGGCTATCGGCAGTGCTTGTTTTTCAGTGTGAAAAAAATCGCAACTTGCAACTTTTAATTGGTTTTAGTCTAAATATTACATGAGAACAAAATTTATAGATATTAAAGGTTTTAATTCAATAAAATAAATCATAATATTTAAATAACTTATTATAAAATTTAGTCTTTAGTTTAGTAACAGAAGATAATATTCTTATTTCTTATATATGGATATTAGATTGTTGGGTGATTTAATTTTCAACTTATTTCTTAAAAAAAAAATTGACTTATTAGTTATTGCACTAATTTATCGATATGGATATTCTGTTTTTATCAATATTTTATTAATTGCAGATAGATGAGACTAGAATGTTCATGAATAGGGCTGCAAAAAAAATTCGTAGTTCGTAATTCGATTCGAGTTTGATTCGAAAAAATTCATAAAAAATTCGATTCGAAATTGAGTTCGTTCGAAATTAATTCAAGCCAAACTTAGTTCGAAATTAATTCAAAATATAAGGCCAGTCTATAATTGCTCTCAGTTCTAACTTAAATTGTACATTGAATACTTTGGATATTTGAAAACTTTGGTAATGTTGCTCCTGTTGGCTATTTCAAAAACTTTTGATACTGTGATTGTACTAAACTTTGATTGATTATACTAAATTTTGGTGTTTGATATAAATTTTGGTATTTGTAATGAATTTTGATATAAACTTTGGTGTACTGTGTAATTAGAATTCAGAATGCCTGAGTTTTTATTGAAGTGCTTAATTTCGAACTATGGTCCAGCCATAAGTCATAACTCGTAAGTCGTAACAAAGTTCGTAAAAGTTCGAAATTGAGTTCGTTCGAAATTAATTCAAACCAAACTTAGTTCGAAATTAATTCAAATCAAACTCAAATTTGAGGTAAGTTCGATTCGGTTTGGTTCGTTTGCAGCCGTAAGAAACAATTTTGTTTATAAAAGTTCAGTTTTGGAGTTAGAAAAACAAAATGGGGTGACACATATTGAAGAATGACCCATCTAATTTGCTCTCTTCTTTTAGTTAAGTGTCTAGTTTCAATGGAATGTCAAAATTAGGTAATTAATTGGGTATATAGAGGAATGTTAAGGTTAGCTTTATTTTCATTCAACAATTTTCTAAGTTTTTCATTAGATATACAGTATAATGTTAAAATTAGCTTTAGTCCTGTCATATATTTAATCCATAAAATAGTTGATGTATTCTTTTTTAAGAAAGATGGAGGTCAAGTTTTCAAATTTTATACTCCTATTATTACAATAAAGAATTTTGAACCCATGACCTTCCACATTAAAAATCATGTGTTTTTGTCACTATACCAAAAGTTAGTGAAATGGACTCTGCTGTTTTTTCAGATCCAACCATTCAAATTTTTTCATTCGCGTATCTCGATAAAGAAATTTTTTCATGCACAGATCTCGACGAACTTGAATGGTTGGATCCGAAAAAACAGGTTTCTATTTTTCTTTCGGAAAAGCAGCAAAGTCGGACTCAAAGTTAGTTCTCAAAATAGTTGATGTTTTATCACTAAATTGAAACATAAAAAGTAAAATAAGCAAACTCTCTCTATCTTTGTTTCTTTTTCTTTGAAAACCTTGAAAATAATTAATGTGTCAACAGATACGCACGATCCGACATGGATAAAGGCTTCGTTCTAATACCTGTATTCAGCCAAAATTAACGCTATATGTATTCTAAATTTCTAATTTTATCCGTCAGACATTAACCTTATTGGTAAAATAGTAAATAATAAATCACGCATACAATCTAACAAAAAAAAAGGCAACAAGTAAATATTAAAATATCATAAAATATAACAAAAATATATACTTATTATTTTTAAACTGAAATAAATTATTAATTAAGCAAAATTACATCCTTATCATTTTACTCATATCCTTATCATTAAATAATTAATTTTCTTTTTTTATTCATTCTCTTCATAAATTAAAAAATATATATGATATTTATCTATATCTGCTTAACCGACAGTCAAATAAAAATAAAAATAAAAACCCCTCTACCTACCTCTGTAAAACCTCCAACCGCAACCCATAAATAAGGTCATTGTTTTACTAATACAAAGTATCAAGGTGTAATTAAATATTTCCTATAAGAAAGTGAAATTAAACAATATTATATTCGTTCACTTCTCTTTCTCCAAGACAGATGTGTATTTGTTATTAAAGCAATAATCAAATGTCTTTACCCTTATTAAACTTGTAAATTTGAACAAAATAATTTCAGTTCATCTCCATTTCTTATACAAATTACGCACCTCCATTTTATAGTAATTGCCGTTAATTATATGTGAATATGATTTGGTGTTCCTGGCTTTACTGGTTTGTTTTCTCAATTTTTTTTTTGTTTAAACAATTTAGTGATTACTAGAGAGGATATAGGACCAGTATCCTCTGCGGAGTTATCCCTGCAGAGTCGTGCGGAGCTTTTAATCTGGTTCGTTCGTTTTGATCGGACGGACTAGATCAGATCTTATCAGGCAGGGGAATTTTGTTTTTTTATTTTCAATTCGGGCAAGATCTAATCTGGTCCGTTTGATCAAAACGAAAGGACCAGATTAAAAGCTCCGCACGACTCCGCAGAGGATACGAATTCAGATGATATATATATATCAAGGTATTTTTCATGTCCAAAAATCTTGAATTTAGATTAGGTGGGTATCTGATAAGGTTAGGTTAAACTATATATTTATTTGGTTATTGAATAAACTAAAGGTTTGGACATTTCATCTATATATTTATTTGGTTATTGAATCAATTAATATTGGATGTCAATATCTCTATCCCTCCAGCTAGCACACTTTATCTATATGCTTTAAGTTGACTATATCTCAAAAAAAAAAATGTTGAGAACTTGAGATTCATGAATCATCCCTCAAATTGTTTTGGCATGACATTTGGAGTGCGGTTCCAAACTGTTAGAAATCAATAAAATATATTTTAATTTTAAGAAGTTGAATTACTTAATATAAAGTGTTTATAAATAGATACTGTATCTGATAGACTGGTTAGTATATTGTCTAAAAAAATGTCATTGGAAAGTAAATGCAAGTCTAATGTTTGGTCAAGTAGATCAATCAAAATCACCTGTTATATATTTATTAGAATAAATTTTATTCCAAGATACTAGTACGGGTCCCACCAGCACTCAAAAGGGATCTTGAGTAAAATATAGAAGCATTTGGAATCTTTCTTCAGTGACTTTCAATAGGTTTAAATAATTCTAGACAATCTGGATTAGAAAAACTAAACTCGGTCATATAGGAACATAGCATCGGTTGGCTGTTGAGGGGATACAATATTTGAGAGATGTTGAGAGAATACAACAGTGTTGTAAATAACGGTATGTGCTCATTGGACAGACGAAATACCTTTAAGCGATTAATCGGTATGCGGTCGATTAATTAGAATTTTAAGGATAATTTTGTGTTTTCATTAAAATTATGTACATACTTGTAATTATTAAAAATGATTAATTTAATTCATCAAACTTATCAAATAAATTTACTTAGACTCAGTTTTATTGTTAATTAATAAAAAATTATGAAATTATTATTTAGAAAAACTAAAATAAGACATGGAAAAAATATAATACATATAACAGATAATTACAGAAAAAAAAACAATAAAAATGATCAATTAATTGGCCGTATAAACGGAAACGGACGATTCGTAACAGTTTGGTTACTGCTAACGACTAATCGGTCGATTAATCAAGCTCCGTTTTTCAAACATGGAATACAATATTTAAAGCATTCATAAATAGATATTCTCTTCTAAATTCATCACAAAGTAGTTCAATGTAGGTCCATCCTTTTGCATCATTAATTGGGCATACTATATTCTTTCTCTTTTCCGATATATAGTGATATGCAACTTTCCTCAATTGCGTTTCAAGGACACTAGCAATTAATGACATGCACTACTGCCTGCCCCCCTGGATCACAAAAATAAGAAAGTATACGGATGTTGGATGCACTTTATTCAATCATTATGCATGACAATTTTTTTTTTTTTTTGCGATTTCAGGTAATTTTTTTATTTTTTTAGAAATTATTAGGAATTAATATAAATGGTTAGAAATCGTTAGAAAATGTCCAAAATTAGTTAGAAATTGTTTAGAATTAATACAAATTGTTTAATCCATCATGGTCTGATGAAACTCTAGATCTTCGAAAAGGCGGAAGTGAAGGAAGGATGGACAGTAACAATCGAGGTAGATGTTCTAATCGAAGGATGGACAATAACAATTGAGGTAGATCTTCTAATCGACAGGTGCCCAGAGGAGGGTCAATGAGTGGTCGAGGAAAGAATGAGGACAAAAAAAAGAGCTGTCAAGTCTGTGTTATGGAGCAATTTCTTAGGCGACCTATTCGGTTTGAAATTTCAGACGATGATTTTGTGGAAAACCCCTATGGTTATGGTTTGAAAAAAAAAAGGTTGATCCGGAGCCGCTAGCCACAAATGATGAGTTTGTTCCTTGTACTTATACTGGTAAGGCTAGCACTTCGTCTGCTGTGACTGATCCAAATCTGCCAACATCGGATGATGAGTTTGTTCCATGTACTTTTAAGGCTCGTTGTAAGGAGTAGTACTACTTATGAAGTGTTTATTTGTAGACTTTATTTCATCAATTTAGTGTTTATTTATATTTTATGATGTCAATTTGTATATATTTAATTAAGTTATGAAAAAAAGGAAACTCAAGCATATAAATTAAGTTCACAAACTCCAAATAAAATAGTTCACAAACTACCAAATAAAATAGTCCACAACATGCATCTCAAGTAACTTGGTAATCAGCGACGACGTCCGAACAAACTAAGTCGACGATTTCTGGGTTTGCTTCAAGATGGTTGTGCGACAGTACCGGATGTCTCTACCGACTACTAGATGCTTGGCTCTCATGAGAGGGTTCTCTTCTACCGGTTGCCTCAGCAACAACTCTAGCATTTTCTCTTTCATTGGCTTCGTTTATGGCATCTGCATTGCATTCCAATTCACCAATCATGGTACAATATTGACATGTAAAATATAAAATCAGTTATAAAATGTGAAATATACCTGCTCGTTGCCTGTTAGAAGTGGAACAAAGCCTAATGTCTCATTCGCCTACTTTGCATCTGGTCCATGGTCATTACTAAACGCTTGTGTTTTCTTCTCCCTAACTTGATCTACCAGTTTAAAGGAAGGATTCTATCCCCCAATAAAGGCTGGCCAAGCATGCTGGTTGGAATAAGAATGGAAAGATGCACTCCAAGTACTCGCAAGGTAGTTGGTACGGTACATGTCGGTGACAAAATCATCCTCGCAGAAGTTTCTCACTCGACACACTGTTATTACATGAGAACAAGATAGGTGAGCTAATTAGATTCCTTGGCATGTACATGTTACAAAGTTTTTAGGTCCGAAAATAACAAGATACTTGAAATCTCTTTTCACAAACTCCATAGTCTCATCTGGTCTACGGCTGATTGGATGCACTCATATGGGCATTGCACTTCGAATTCTATGCGTTGATCACCGTACGAGACAACCCTCATAGCTGCACCTTTTTCCTTATGTTTTCTTAGTTTCCCCTCCACCCTTGTTGAAAACGTTTGATTTCTTTCCATTAATTCTACGGCTTTAGCACGCCGTTCAACAAATCATGCATTTAACTTGTAGAAGGTGTCCTTTACAATTGCTGCCACGGGCAACATCCGGCTCTGCTTGAAAACATTATTCAATGACTCGAACCCATTGGTGGTCATAATTCTCCATTAGTAACCTCCATCGCAGGCTTGAAATATTTTCTCATATGCGGGTGGCTCTTGCAAATCTCTGGGATTATTTTTGCCCACCTTAAGTAAGTAGGCATTTTCCTTTGGACAGTACCACACAACAATAAAGAGAAGCATTTATGTCAAAGAAAGAGACGAACAAATATAAGTAAATAATTCAATAAAATTTCATCTAAAATATTTTAAATTTCAAATATAAAATATACATTACCTTGGCAAAATCTCTGAACATCTCTTCTACCCTTCTCGGCTTTTTCCTCCTACAACCAATTTTGAATGTGTCTGCAACTCATTAGTCGTATTCGGTATTCTTGTTTAGGTTGTCTGCAATGCGTTGCATACACAACCTGTGCGCTGTCGACCATCCAAAATCGGTACGATCAAGAACATATGTGATTCCTTTGTGCTAGTCTGATATGACACAAAAGAACTTGTCCCCAACCACTTCTCTTCGTAAAAAGCTCATGAAAAATCCCCAATTATCACATCCTCTTTCTCAACAATTGCAAAGCCCAAAGGCAACAACTGGTTTTCAGCATCATATGCACATGCTATCAACAGCCTCCCATTGTAACGACCAGACATGAAGCATGCATCTATACTGATAACCGGTCTAATGTATGGCACAGCTTGAATACATGGACCAAACATGCTATGGCCTTGAATTGCAACCCGTTATTGACATCGGGTATGCTGACATTCCAACATTCATACTTTGTGCCGGGATTTGTACTTGCTATGGCCTGGAGCAATGGTGCAAGCAACTTATATGAACCCTGCCAACTACTGAACATTCTGTAAATCGCAAGTTCACGCCCTCTCCACAACCTGTTGTATTTTGGGGTTGCATGATTGTAAATGAGTCTCACACTCCTAGCGACCTCCTTAATGCTCATCGATGGGTCCTCCTTAATGCCCGTCTCAATTACATCGGCAATAAGTGATGCCGTAAGTTGTGCATGGTCTGTCCTTGATGATGCAGACTTGCATGTATGAGGGGGTTCACACTTCTTAATCATCCATGCCCCCCTTACCCACAGGGGTTGTAAAAAGACGAAACTCGCAATGCGGTGCGTCTTTACAAACCACAACTAACCTTGTTTGATTCCTTTTCTGTACTCTGCACTCCCAGTTACCATGAACATGAACCTCATTGATTTTCTTCACAAGTTCATCTATGTTGGTATAAACCTGTTGTGGGGCAAGCTCCGAATTGTATACGACACGCTTCCCAAAGTAACCAATGTCTGCTTCTTCAAAAGAACTGGTATCGTTGAATGTGGCGACCGGATGCCTATCTGTCCGACCTCTAATTGGAAATCTACCTTTCCTGGGAGGGACATCTGCATCACCATCTGATAAGTGATCAGAATCCCAACCCCTTTTCCAATCATCACCCGTGTTCATTTCCTTTTCTGGTATGGCATCAATCCCTTCACCATCAATGTCAGTATCTTTCCGGCTACTAGCGGGTAACAGTCTAGGTATTGACTCTGGTACAGATGAAAATCTGACTTGGATTACGGGTTCAGGAAGAGGAGGTGGTGGTGGTAGCTCGGTGGCATAATCATTCATGTTACAATCAGTGGTATAATTAGGTACATAATTGTCATAAACGAGTGGTACGTACGGTTCATACGGCGGTACATGACCCGAGTTATCATAACCCGAGTGGTGGTACCCCCGGTTGTCATAACCTGTATTTTCCCTAGAAAGTCCATCCCCGGGTTGACGCGGAACTCTCCTGGAATATAAGTCCATTACCGGGATATTCCTTGACTCAAATTGATTGTAAACACCCCTCCGTAACCCCTCATCTGTTATTGGATACCTGACAAAGTAAGGTCTATCACCCCCTAAATGTGTCAATCCGAGTAATTAAGTCTATGTCATACTAGTTGGGGTTTACACTAGTTTTTTCGTATATCATTTGCTTAAGTTCCAGAAATGTGGTATTTTCATTAACCTCGAAGCCATAGGCTGCATTTCGTGTACTGTGCTCCCTCCGCATCCCTGATAAGCTTCCCGCCCACATACAGTGCAATCAACATTTTTTTTTGAGAACTACTTTAGCCAATAAACATTTATCAGTTATATATTAATTTAAAAAAATGAATTAAAAAATTTACAAATTTATTAAATTAAAAAATTAAAAATAATATAAATAATATAAATAAAACAAATAAATAAATTAACTAAAATAACTAAAAAAAAGAAAAAATACCTTACCGTTGATCTGTTGGAGAAAGAGAGAAAGAGAGGAGAGAGAGATTGAAAACTTAGAATGAATGGGGTGAAAAACGGGAGGAGTACCCTCCAATATTATGCAATAGCAAACTGCCCCAGCATGGGGCGGTTTGGTACAGGCAACTGACCGCCCCACAGTGGGGCGGTCTGATATGAACAATGGACCGCCCAATCATGAGGCGGTCAGGGCGTTTTTTTTTTTTTAAATTATCGAGTGCAGATTTGATATTTTTTTATTTTTGGAGGGTATTAATAAAAATCACGGAACCATATGGAACCAGAGCATTTCATTTTATTGTTCTCTATTTAGTGACAAATGATCTAGGCTCCAATTAGATATTGCTGATGATAAAGCACTGCCCATCCACATATAAAATCATCTTCTTCTTTTTTTTTTTCCAAATAATTGAAACACCAAAACATCATTTAGAACGCTTTCTATACGGTGCCTCTTTTTCATTAATATATTATCATGACCTGGCAATTTGTATTTGTTTAATTCGGATATTTTCTTTTGATTTCTTTGATGCAGTTGTCGGTAGATATACTTTAATACTTTTATATCACCGGTACCAACCATATTATTCGAGCAATATATGTCTAGCGTAACAAAAAAACTCTAAAAAACTGACCAAATTAAAATTGAATTTTATCCTCTCTTTTTTAAATAGTGAATCAAAATGGAATTTAAAATATAATTCGGCTTAAGCATTGAATGCACGAAATGTTCCGGTTTATTTTTATTAATTTTAATTTCACATATGATATGACATCTAAATATACCATTGATTCTTTTGTTTTGGTGCTAAAGGGAATAGTATAATCAAACATATTATTTATATCTCAAACTAATAATAACAAGCAAGAAATATTCAAGTTTATTACACAACTTCAATATAATCTAAACATTCACAATAAATGACTGTTTTAGCTCATTTTATTTGTGTCCGAATTAAAAGTAATGACCAATTTATTTTTATTTTATTTATAGTACATAAAATTTCAAGCTACCAACTTATCTTTTGCAAACATCCAGAGCACCTGTTTGCTAACTGCCAGTAAGCAGCCTCATCACCATTTGGATTTGAATTTTGTATTTAGAAAAGCAATCACAATTCCTTGAGCTCAAATTAATGATCTTTGCATTTTGTTACTAACAACCACTCCAGGACTTAAAATATTGTACAATTATTGAACCACCTGAACATTTTTTTGCATATTTGGAGGTTTATGTTGTCGTACAGATGTTTCATAAAAAGTACTTTTCAAGTGTTTCTTATCTCCAATTTATTATTTAGCGAAAATTAAGGATAGCAACTAAACTTCCAATAGGGTTTCTTTCCCAACTACACCCAGTTGAATCTCTCTTTCTTTTTAAGAAAAATGTAGTAGAAAACTACGAGTACTTTCCCCTTTTTCTGGTGAATTTACCAGAACAATTTTTTAGCCTTCACAACAACAGAAACAACCAAACTAAAAATCTATTTCACGTCTCTCAGCATAAAATTTACCACTAGAGATACTTTCAACTGGTAGTAATGCCATCCACACGCCAGTGTCGGCCCCTTCTTCAGCCGAATTATTACCTTCCCAATTTGTCATTTGGGTCTTAACCCAACCAGGACAAAAACAATTTATATAAACCACATGGTGATCAGGCCTATCTGCTAACCTCCTTGCTGTGAGCCGGGTGTACACATTTAATGCAAGCTTGGAGAGGGAGTAGTCGGTGTACATCTGAGGCCAACCGCCAGTCTGCCATGATGCATCATTTACTTGGGTGAGAAATTTGTTTAACATTTCATCAAGCAGTTGTTCAGACAAAGTTTCGTCTTTTATCAAATTCTCTCTCAATGTGGAGTCACCAATTTTCTGCAGAGAGATAAGGAGAGTTAACAAAACCGGTAGTTTGGGCTCAAAGCATGACTGATTTAGTAGCACATTGGTAAAGGTTTGATGTGCACTTAAATTTTTTATCTTGGAGTAATAATTGTGTTTGACTGGTACAGTAACTTACATGCATGATAGCATGTCTTTATTTAGGATCCAATACTAGGCTGACAGTACCAGTACCATCTAAAGCTGCTGCTGCTACAGCATCTGTCCTAATCTAAATTGGTTCTAAGTTCTAAACTTCTAATAAAAGACATTAGTAAAGGATTTTTCAAAACTTATATGCAGCAATATCCAGGATTTGCATCCAAACACCCCCCACTATTAATATATCGGCAACAGCCACCAAACCTTTATGCTGACACCATGGTATAGGCACATTTTCTCAAATATTCATTGTTTCGCCCCCTACTTGTATAATGCATTTTTTTCCACAAAACCAAATTAAGAAAAACTCGACAAAAAGAGGACTTATAAGTTGTCTTTCGGCCTGTATGTACTGGCGGTACTGCCAAGAAAGCAAGTTGGGACTTGGTCACTTTAATATAAAAGCAACTTTGGTTTCTCCAGTGGGTTCATATACTTGCAAATAATACAAAAAATTTGTACAGGAGAATTTGCAAGCTTGAAAAATATTGCTAATTATTTGGCAACATCAGTAAAATATTGGGAAAACTTGCAAAAATATATCATTTCTAATAAATAAGTATATATAAAAAATTACATTTCGTCGCCCATTGGCTCGGCCAAGGCGTGAGCTGACATTCACTATACGGGCTCCAAAAGGTGAAGGTCTCATCAGAGGTAACATAGTCTCTATCACCCTTTTCGTACCGTAATAGTTAGTTTTAATTACTGTCTCGGCAAATTCAACAGAATTATTTGCTCCCCTGTTGAAATTCACACCAGCATTATTCACCTACAGTATTTTAATTGATAAATCAACAAACCCTATTTATTTAGCACGAATTATGTGGACTTTTGTGCAAAGTGAACATTCTTTTTCCATCATGCTTGAGCTGGTTGGTGGGGGCCTTGGTAGAATTTTTATTTTGCACTATTGTTTCTAGAACAGAAAAAAAGTTTGTGTTTCTGAGTGGTATGGCCGGACTTTTTGTCCAGTTTTCTCTATTATTTAGTTCCAAATTCCTGTTAAATTGTTGCTTTATAATCAAATTTGGCATCCTCTCCATTGAAAAATATACAGGTACCAAAAATTTACCAAATGCACCAGAAATTCAAACTAAATCTCACCAATATATCAATACCACCATGCTCGAGCTGGATCCAACTGGCAAATGACTGGACCGAGCCAGCATCAGTGATGTCTAGTTGGCAAGGCTGCACACTAAGGCCTTCCTGTTGGAGATTGTTAGCAGCTTCCTGGGCTCTGTCAAAATCCCGTGATGTCAGCACGACATGCAACCCATGCACAGCCAGTTGGTGGGCGATTTCATATCCAATTCCTCTGTTAGCTCCAGTAACTACTGCCACAGTATCCTTTGACCACCATCTACAAAAAGACAAATTTTATTAAAGAGCAGTCAAATCTCTTGCAGAACCTTAGCACATAAACTTTGTATATGCCCCTACAAAACCTCGACATATCAAGCATAACCTTGCACAATGAGAAATATTTCATGTGCCTCGGAGGTACCGTATACATGCATCGTCAATCTAATTTCTTTAACATCGCCACCCTCTTTTCATACTATTACTTTGAGAAAACCTTTTTGTGTAAAGAGAGGGAATATTTGGAAGATATTTTTGTGATTGTACAGGTGTGCATGATATTTTCTTCCTATTTTACGTGTGTATTTCTCTTGTTTGCTAGCTGAAAATACTATTAAACAGCAATACCAAATGTCAAAGCGAAAAGCCGAAAAGTTTTTCTTTTTGGGATTTGTTGTTGTTTTTTCTTGCTAAGCAGCCCAATTGTGGCCAATCGAGCCTAAATATATTTTTACACTAACTGGCTGTTATGTTGCTTGTCAATATAAAATAGTCCCAAGCAATGGTTACTAGGAGTGTTGTGCTGGTACACTGATCCTTGATCTGATACTAGTTCTGTATTTCCTGTATACAGTGGTGACTATTTTATGCTGAGATAGTTCAAATGAATCAAAACTATGAAGGAAAGAAAACAACCATAAAAATAAAAATAAAAGAGAAAGGAGGCATTTCGTCGAGCACGTTGTGAGCACTGGAGCACGCGTACCTCTCATGAGAAGCGTAAGGGATTGCACGGAGATGGGAGATCTCTTCTAGACGCTGTTCTCGTCTCTCTCTCGCTCTCTCTTTCCCCTTCTTCCCCATTACATAATCGGGTTCGGGTTTGATTCGGTAGTTAGAAGCCCGGGTGAATTGTGAGAGTGGAATGTTCACACTTTACAAATTACAATCTCGTAAAAGAAGGCAACGACTGTACATTAATTCGGGTATACATGACAAAAGCATCGGAACCCGATTAGTAGGGTTTAATTGCGAACTGGAGGCCCATGGGCCTCTCCAGTTTTCATTTGAGATTTGTTCGCCTGATCTCGTATAGGAATAGGATCTCCAAATTGTACCAATTACCAGAAGTATAAAACATATAAAGGTCGATTCCTTATCATTATATTCAATAATATAATTCTACAATTTGCAAATGGTATAATTTTACAATTTCTTTTCATTACCAAGAGTATATAAAACATAAAAAGTTACAGTAGACCTTAGAACAATAGTACATCTAAATATTGATTAAGCATTGTAAGCTCATTATCGATTTAGATCACATATACACAATTTTATTTAGACTATAATTCTACTTGGATATACATTGCATTGTTCTTCACGGTTAATACCGAGACTAAAAATTAAGACATTTATTGGCACAACGCATGGACTTATCGCCACAACGCATGATACACTTTTGTGCTTTGTCTCCTTTAGGTATGCAACCCAACATGCACGCCGTGGTTTTTACCATGCACGACTTGACACAATCTCCGATGTCTTTCTCTGCATGCGCGGGTACTGTCAGGTGTGTCACTAGAAGAAGAGAAATCAACACGGCGGTATTTATCGGGGGAGCCATCGGTACCAGTACGTATGTGGTTGATTAAGAAAAGAGCTCAAAGCATGGAGAGTTTAAAACATGCGTGTGTTATGAGAGGAAATGTATAGATGGTGAGAAAGGAGTACTTATAGATTGATATTTTATTATGTAGCAAACATTTGTAAGGCAAGTCAAGTGTGGCCTTTTGGAGTTCGTTTTTTTTTTCCTTGGAAGAGAAAGTTCAAGACCAGTTATAGGGGTAAATATATTAACAGAGGTAGTTTAACTTTGTGCAGCTCATGATCAATAGAAACAAAAAGAAAATGTATATGACTGGTGTGTTGTGTGAAGTCAAAATAGCTCTGTTAATACAGATTATCCAAACACAAATTATGTATGTTTGTTTACGCAAGAGAATAATTCATGCGTTATGCATGCTACTATTAGAGTATAAGTATCAATAACTAGATATTTCTTGCATTTGTATAAGAATTCTTGACAGAGGTTGTCAAGTTGTAAGGTTTGTAATGATACTACTATATATTGAATTAGGATTATAAAAAGGTAATGCAAAATTGCAGAATATTACAAAAATTAATCATATGTGGAGCAAATCCTAGCTATATGAATCATACAAAAAATACCTGCAACGGTTTTTTTCTTCTTCTTCTTTTCTGACAAGAAACCCGTAGGCAGCAACGTTTTCTTTTGATCTTTAGGTTGCATTTGGATGTTTAATTGTTCTGTTATTCTAAATTTATTATTTGATATTATATTGATAATAATAATAATCCATGGGCGAAGATCCTAGAGTAATCGCTGAATTCCCATAATTATTTTTTATTAAAAAATACCCAATGGTAATATCAATTTTAAAATTCAAAATGACAAAATAATACAACATCTCGTGATGTGGCATTCCCCCAATTAAAAAATAGTAAATTTCATGTGTAATTTCCTTTTTTTAATAAGATTTTATTGTTTGTCCTCTCTAATAATGAGGCATGTGTTTAAATAAAGCAATAAACTAGTATCGTGCCTGTGCGTTGCAACGGAATATATGATAAGATAACAAAAATAAATTCTCATACAAAATGACAAATTTTCAATAAAAAAACAAAATTAGAAATATATTCTACATTTATCACAGTAATACGTATAGAAATAAGGAAGTGAACAAAAAATTGATTTGCATTGTGACCCGCCGTATATAAAATTTCAATTGAAGAGGGAGAAATAAGGAAACAAAAAAAAAAAAACGAAGAATTATATCGCTAAATTTTAGAGCATGTCTAAGTTTAATTGTAACGCATCGTGTGGCGGTATGTGTGGCGAGTATATTTGTAGCTAAATTTAAACTTCTACACATAAAACAGATTCATTTAATCAAAAGAAGATAGATTATGTGATTGGAGAGCTGAGATTAAATTCAAAAATTAATCTTTCAATCGTAGCCGTTGGTGGATCGGACACCCAACGTGCTTAATAATGAAATGGAGAAATGGAGATATGCCTCGTTCCAAAATATATGTTAATGAATATTATTTTCTATTAAGTTCATCTCGCTATAGTAAATTTCTGGATCCGCCCTGATGACACAAAATCTTTCAATAAATAAAATATTGGTATTTTTTGTTTATAGGATATCTATCAAATTTGATTTGAATTTATAATATTCTACAACTTTGAATTGCTATTTGATAATTCCTATTTGAATTTTGTAATTGTAAGCCTTCCACAGTTCCACGAATAATTCTGGATTTTGACCGAAAAATTCAAAACAATAATATAAAGTAAAAATAAGAAACAGTAAAAAAACGGTCAAATTAAATTGGGCCATCCGCTCCTAGGTACCTCATTGAACCTGACTGGAACGGACGGCCCAGATTTATTCTCAGCCGATGATTATTCGGAATGACTTAGGGGGCAGTATTATTTGTGCTTTGGGATTCGTGTCAATTTAAAAATCTGAGCTAAGAGTAAATCTGGACCGTCCGTTCCAGTCAGATTCAGTGAGGTACCTGGGAGGATGTGAATTCGCATTTGCCCCTCCTGTTTCTTGTTAAAAAAAAATAAAAAAAAAAAAAGCCATGGATGGATTTGCCGGAGGGCACAGCAGTATATGTTTAATAATAGAAACAGGATATAATGTCTACATATTACTGCTTGTATTTTGTACCTTGTTTGTCAGCACAAGTGTTAAGTAAATTGATTTGTTCTGAGAAGTAAGATGCATATTGAAAAATAAATCTGTATCTAATCAAACAGACTAAGTGCTAGAGTCAGGTAATATGTTTAGAGATCAGATGATTTAACTTACTCTGCTTTCAATGCATCTTACTTCACAAGTTTTACTCCTCGTTTGACAGCTTAAGTATGAAGTTAAGTAACGAGTTTACTCCACCTCTTACTATGCTTTCAATGCATTTTAACAGACTAATTATTCATCTTCAAATCCAGTAATATATATATGATTCTACAATTGTGAATTGTAACAAACAATAATTAGAACAAGCATAGTTACAACAATAGCACAAACACACATTAACATTTATAACAATCTTATTTAGTCTAGAAAGGAATATTAATTCTAGGTAGAAGCATGACTCTGTTCTTCACTGCTGGTTACTGGAGCCAAAAGTCAAGCAACTGGTTGTGCAAAGCAGGTTCTTGTCGCCGCAAGCCATGATGCACGTCGGAGCGAAATTTCCGTTCTGGAAGCAACCTAAATTGCAAAATGTCGCTAATATAACACAAACTGCGAGACAATCTTCGGACTCGCTTATATCAGCTGCATCAGAGTTTACTGTCAGGTGTGTAGAGAGAAGAAGAACAATTAGGACAATAGAATTCATGGATGAACCCATTGCTCAAAAGTATAGTACTGTGTTAGAACTTAAAGAGTGTGCATGCATTATACATTTAGCAAACATTTTGTAGTTGCACAAAGTTTGAAAGAGGAGCGTGAGGTTTTGGAATTCCTATTGTTTTGGGAAGCGCAAATTTCATGACTAGTTGTTCTAGGCGTGTACTAAATAGTTCGCTTCAGATTTTGAATTTTGTCAAAATTTCATAAGGTTTAATTTTATGGCGCTATGATGATATTGGAAATTTTACATAATACCCTTCTTCATAATTGTTGTATCAAATTTATGATGAAAGGTCTTCTCCCTAATTATACAAATTCTAATGATCTAATTCATAATTGTTGAACTTTGTAGTAAATTTTGTTATGGAATAAATTATATTAATTGAGAACAACTTTATTTAATATCATAACAATTAACAAAGTATTTATCAAAATAAAAAAAATGAAATTATCTAGATGCCATAATATGATTTTAGATGTCTGCACATTAAATCTGATGTAATTAATCAATCGATTATTTATGTAACAAGCAATTCGAAGAATTAACAATCTAGTTTTATAAGTAATTGATCGATTATAAAAAATTAGAAGTTACGCCAAATTTTATATCTACCAATCTAAATTATAGAAAATATTTTTTAATTTTAATCATTTTGATTTTGACAAAAAAATGAAAAGGGTATATTAGGAGGACTGGGAGGAAGGGAAAGAGAGATGAAAAGTGGGCCACAAGGCTTTTTGTTAAGAATTTTGAGTTGGGAGTTGTGTTTTGAAAATGAAAGGTATTAAATAAAATTTTCCGATGATATATGGATTGTTACTGTCAACAATTTAACTAATGGCATGTTGGGCTGATTGTAAAATATAACGGGCTTAAAAATCTTATGTTGGGCCGGATCAGATTCACCAAATCTTGTTTGTTAACTTGGACCCAATGCAAATCTACTTAAATGGATCCATCTCCAGAAATTTGGGTTTCTAGTGTAGCTTATTAAATCTACTTAGGATTTGAAAGCAGATCCAAAAATATAAAAAGGATTTGGATTTAGATTCAATGAAGTGTACGATGATATTACATTTTAGATAGAGAAGTTTTCTGTTTTACTGCCACTATGAACATAGTGTTAGTTGGAACTAATTATTTGACCTTATTGGGTTAGTAACATGGGTTGGTATAATTAATTTGAATATAACAGACATTATTGCTGGTGTTAAATTTAATTTACTGTTGATCAAATAGGATATATATTAGGGGAGATGAGTAGGTCCGATGGGCATCGGACCTACATTTAGGTTCAATTAGCTCTATGACCGTACGATTAGCATCAAGATTCATGCGCACGGAAATTTATACAGACTTGCACGGATTTTGAACAGAGCACACGAGTATTGATGCAGATCGAATGGTCATCACACTCATCGAACCAAGGTAGGTCCAATGGGCATCGGACCTACTCTGATTCCATATATTAGAGTATGGCTACTATGATACGGGTTGGTATAATTAATTTGAATATAACAGACATTGACTTCAAAATTCATTAAATAGATTTCAAACAATAAATTCAAATCATTCAAACTGATCTACCTTACAAGTGATGCATTTATATGCAAAATTTATAAATTTTCAAATTCATTTAGTACGAAGTTAAGTGGTTTAAAAATGATGAAAAATAAATACATTAAAATAAACTTAAATTAATAAAAGAAATTAGAAAATTAGATGGGGAATCAAAGTTAGAATTCGTATCCTCTGAGAAGTTCAGAGACACTGTTCTGTAGAGTAATTGGATCCGGATCGTTCTTTTTAACTTTGCACGAATTTCAAAGCATAAATAATACTGCCTCCTCCAATCTCCCAAATAGGCACCGGCTGAGAGTAAATCTGGGACGTAAAGTGATTTACTGTTCTGTACAGTACTACATAGGATACTGATCCTCAAAGTTAGAGGCCGAATAATTTCTCTTGAAACAAACCCATATAACTACATTTCATCATCCCAATAACAATTACACAAAATAGTTTAATACATTACTTTAGAATGCATAAAAAATTACAGAAATCAAGGACCTAGATGTATGTGTTTGCTTTTGCCAAACTTTTACTATGAAAACAAGGGTTTCAGCTGATTGACATAAAATATTTTTTGTTATACGATTCTGTTTCTACCCTGTTTTTTTAGAAGTTAAAAATTATTTTGTTAGCAAATATATTAATAGTTTTTTTTCTTCAAAAATAGTAAGGACTGAACTATTAATTCAACCAATCTACGGAGTGACTGAATCAATAATTCTTTGTCATATTTTTAAGAGAAATTTGTATATATTCCATCAAAACTTCTCTTTTTAGATATATCTCATCACAACTCTAAATTTAGTTATATCCCATCAAAACTCAATTGTTTTATTTATATCCCCATTTCTTCATTTGACCTCTTAAATTTTAAGATAAATATTAATAAAATATTTAAAAGACTGTTTTGTCCTTCATCAAAATTACAGTACTAATTTCCTTCCTTTTTCTCTGTCGTTCTTTCCCTTCCCGCTAAAACTTCTTCTTCTTCTTTTTTTCTCAGTCCTTTTATTTCTTCTCCCTCTCACAAAAATTGTATATCATAGACGAAGATTCAAACAATACTGATCCATTTTCTTCGTTGATACTAAATTTTGGTATGTACTCTGAGCACAATACTGATCCATTTTCTTCATTCAAACAATACTGATCCATTTTCTTCATTGATCCACACTGGTTCTTACCATTGAGAACCAGCTTATCAATGAAATAGGGACGTGATCCCTGTTCTTTTAAAAAAAATCCAACAATTCCATTATTTAATTGTTGTTCGGCGATTCTTGTATTGAAATTTATTTATATTTAGGCGATTTTTTCAAAATCGGAATCTTCGTCTCTAAGATGCTGTTTGTGTGTTTTAATAATAGTTATCTTTAACAAATTTTGCACTAATTGAGATGTTTTGCAACTTATGGCTATTTTTGAAAGAAAAGGTACTTAGACTAATAAGATATTTCAGAATTTCAATTTAGTACATTTTATATACGGATCATTGGCATCTGGGGGCAACACTAAATATGTTACAATCAAGGGACCCACATGCCACAAAAGATGTTGTTTTGAATTTTTCTTTGTTTCCATTTTCTAGAAGGAATTCCATTTTCTTTTTATTTCATATTTTGTGGAAAATATCTCTCCGTGCCTGCTTAAACAACTGTCTATAAGTTGGAAAACCTGATATCCCAACTTTGAATTTATAAATTTTGGTATAATAATAAACAACTATTGTCAAAGATATGGATGGAGAGTAAATGCAATTATATATAACAAATGACTAATTCCTTTGAAATTTATCTTCTAAAAGAAATCTTAGTTGACTTTGAATTTTTTTTGTCAAAGAGAAATTTACTTATTTTAGGGCCTAATCACTATCAAAGAGAACTTCTTAATAAAAGAAATTCATCATCAAGCTTTTACTAGGTCTAGTCATCAAACAAATCTACTTTGGGATGTACTCTTAGATTTTGGTACTAGAACAACAAGAAATAGTCATGGAGGATATACTAGATATATATGTCATTTTTAAAAAAATAATAGGGTTCAAATAGTTTCACTTTTGAATCAGGGGTGTAAACGGATCATATATTATCTTATTTTATCTAGATCTGAATCCGAAAAATGAGCTATCTGATTCGTATCCGTAAGCGTATCCGTATCCGAAAAATTATAACGGATAAAGATACGGTTTGATCACTATATGTTTGTATCTGGAGTAGAACTAAGGTGCTCTTAAGCTCACCAAGTCCTCCGTGAGCTTAACTCAAAAATCTATCGATCCGACTTCAAACGACATTTCCAAACCGTTAGATGTTTAATCTATATTAAAATGTGCTTGGAGACCAAATTTTTCATTTTTTGGATTTTTTTTACTATTTATTAAGCCGGTTTGAAAACCGCTGTTTTTATTAAAATTCTGCACCTTTAGAAAACAGTGGTTTTCAAACCGACTTAATAAATAGTAAAAAAATTCCAAAAAATGTAAAATTTGGTCTCCAAGCACATTTTAATATAGATTGAACATCTAACGGTTTGAAAATGTCGTTTGAAGTCGGATTGATAGGTTTTTGAGTTAAGCTCACGGAGGGCTTGGTGAGCTTAAGAGCACCTTAGTTCTACTCTTGTATCTTATATGTTTACACCCTTACTTTTGATACCTTCAATATGATCCATGAAGAATATTATTAACTTTTGGTTTAAGCAAAGCTCATCGAGCTTCTTAATTATATCCATCTATTTCCATGTAGTTATTTTCTGTCACAAATATGTTGATCAAATATTTTAGGAATTCATATCACCTAAAGTAACTCAAATTGTGAGTTTAGATCAGGACCGTCAAATCTGTTTTGGCACGAATATTAAGATGAACTAATACGGCCTATAAGTTGTTTGTGAATATATTCATGTGAATACAGATATAAAATTATTAGGTAAGATAAAACGTGGCTGATATACGAATACAAGTACAAATAAATTATATAATACCCTAAAGAATGTGTATATTCAAATTATTCAATCAAAATTTCAACTTGTGTATCTCAAATATTGACATTTAATTTTCCCCTTTTTGTTGAAATAGAAATACTCAATTATATATAATGGCTATCTATTGTCGATGGCTATTTGCTTGTTATATTTGCATATTTTTTTAATAGTATTTGTTAATTATTCGTTAGGAATTTGCATTTAAATCTTTGTCCGTCAATTTAACCTTTTAACATTCATATTTATTAAGGTGTAAATTTAGTTAAATTGCTAATATAATTTAGTTAAATTTAGTTAAATTGCTAACATTCATATTTATTAAGGTGTAAATTGCTAATATATTTATTAAGGTGTAAATTGCTAACATTCATATTTATTAAGGTGTAAATTTATTAAAATTTATTAACATTCATATTTATTAAGGTGTAAATTTAGTTAAATTGCTAATATTTATTAAGGTGTAACTTTTTAATAGTATTTTTTTAAATTGCTAATCTGATATGTTAATTGCTAATATAATTGCTGGGTTGTAGGCCGATTTCTAAAAAAACAAATTTGCTTATAAAGCAAACGATTTCTTTTGGACATGCTGGTACTCTCTCTTTCCTATTGACTCTGACCCCTTTGTTTTCTTTCCTATTGGCTCTGACCCAATTTCTGGAATGGAGGAGTTCAGAAATTAAAAGGAACTTAATTTTTAAACAGTGCTTTACAGCTGTTTTTTATTTTTTACGGATTGCTGGGTTGGAGATGCTCTAATATCCATCATATCTGTATTTAATTGTATTTAATATGAATTTTTCCCATATTTCTTCAAATATGATTTTTTTTTTCAGATTGAAACTTCGACCTGTTATTTTTTACTTTGTATTCAAATCCTTTTTTTCTAATGTTATCTTTAGTGTACCAGCTATAATGGCTACTTGAAAAATATATTAATATTAAAACCAAGATACGAATGATTGTTCATCTGACTAAATAACATAAAATATTGACAGATTTGAAATAAAAAATTGATAGACAATTCGAAATCCGGTTAAAAATTTTATATGAATATTTAAAGTTAGAATATTTACTCTATTTGTAGGTAAAAAAATGAAAATGAAAACCAGTTTAACCAAACTCAACACTGAAGTTCTGCGTGAGGACCCGCACATCTCCATTTTCATTAAACTGGAGAGCTTGGCAGTATGTAACGGATCCAAAACTAATTAGACCAGATCCGGATTTCTAGGCCGGCCGGCCGAACTCACTACAAGAAACAATTTAATTAACCCATCAAAATATCTTAAAGCTGGCTTTTAAAATACACGGAGAGTTAATTACCCGATCAAATGGGAATGAGGTAAACACATTCACACGATCTCGCATGTCAATAAAAGCTTTAGCCTTCTTTCATTTAGATCCATCTATTTAACATATTCAAATATGGATCCCCATTATTAGCAAAATCTCCATTCTTATATTATGTAGATGTCCCGACTGTTAACGATTTTGATTAAAAGATGAAATTTCGGATTGACTATTAACCCTCATATCAAATTGTATCATCTTTTTATGAATGGTCGTGGTTTCTTTCTATTTTTTAAATGTCATGTAAAGAATGTTGAATTGATTGATAATCGATTAATCATATCTTCACTTCTTTCTATTTTTTTATATCATTTAAGGAATAAGAGCTTTTTATGAAAATATATCAAAAAGATAAAAAAATTATGTCATGTAATATGTTATTTACATGTAGATGAAATTTAATATGTCATTCAAAGAATATTATTTGTCATTTAGTCTATTTTTTTTTTATGAAATATGTCATTTTGAATGAATTTTTTTTCTCTTATATCATGTCTCCGTTGCAACGCACGGGCACGATGCTAGTTATAACCTATGCATGTAAACACATCACTAATAAAATAAATCGATTTGAACAGTTTGAAACTGATTCAATAGGTTTTTGAGTTAGTGATATTTAAATTGAAATACCACCGATGTCACGATAACAAGACTCTTTGAAAATACTATCTAGTATACAAGTAACAATGTAAACTAATATACGATGTACAAATTACAAAATTCTTTTGAGTGAGGCTATGGTGCTTTGCAATGTGTGGATCGATTCGTACTATGAATTTGTATCTTTGTTTTTATGTCTAAACAGTCGACCCGAACCGCTCAAGATAATCTTCGTATAACATGTACTTGCATACCAATTTTACATTTTAAAAAATATTTTTACCATAATTTTAGATGGGTAGAAAATTACTACTTTTACATGGTCCAGAATCTTTAAATCAGGTGATTTTTTATCTTTCTAAAACATAATACAAGAATTCTAAAAAAACATAATTTTTTTTTTTTTAAATACAAGATCATATTAAACCGTTCGAATCAACTGATTGAATTTTAAAAAAATATTAATCACTATAGACCGATTTGCATATTGCAAATAATCATAATCTCAATCTCACACTATATTTTGCCTAGGGCTGCACAAAAAATTCGTAGTTCGTAATTCGATTCGAGTTTGATTCGAAAAAGTTCGGAAAAAATTCGATTCGAAATTGAGTTCGTTCGAAATTATTTCAAACCAAACTTAGTTCGAAATTAATTCAAACCAAACTCAAACTGGACCTAGTTCGTTCGAAATAGGTTCGCAAACCAAATTTAGTTCGAAATTAACTCAAACGTGAACCGTTAATTTCTGCTGATAACTTATGTTCACTGATGAAAATATAAGCCGTCCAGTCCATAATTGCTTTGAATTCTGACTTCTGAAACAGAAAGCCCGGTCTAATTACAAGCTCAAATAAAAAAATTCACATGTTTATACCAGAAATTTTGATTTTTATGGTAGGATTCTGAGTTTTTCGGGTAATCCAGTTTCAACTCTCTCGTTTTTTTCTTTGTTTTGATAAAGTTATTATTAATTTGATAAATTTGTTCAATTAATTTCAGCTTTAAGAAACTATTAAATAAAAAAAAAAATATTGTACCTTTATCTTTTTTTTGACAGCAATACATTTTTTGCATTTATTTTCGGACCGTTCGTTTTACCGCGGGAATTCAACGGTCGATCTACAACAAAATCATTCCAAATCTGATCTAGAATGATCAAGGTACAATATTGAACATAACCAACATAAAAGTTCGGAAGTTTTATTATGTATGAGCTTTGATCCAACACGAAATGTTTATGGCCATACGATGCTTCAATTTTCGATCAACTAGATGGATGGGTAAATGAAAACAAAATTTTATCAAACTTTCATGGAAGACGATAAATGCAATGCTCTTTTATTTCAACGGCCCCGATTGGTCAACGGACGACATGTTTACGTGCACCTTCATTAACTTAGAAAGCAAGAGTATATGTTTCATGAGACATAAACTCTTGCCTTGTGAATTAATGAAGGTGCACGAAAATATATCGTCTGTGTTTCGATCGGGACTGTTGAAATCAAAGAGCACTGCATTTATCATCTTCCATGAAAGTTTGATAAAATTTTGTTTTTATTTGCCCATCCATCTAGTTGATTGAAAATTAAAGCATCGTATGGCCATAAACATTTCGTGTTCAATCAAAGCTCATACATAATAAAACTTCTGAACTTTTCTGTTGGTTACGTTCAATATTGCACCTTGATCATTCTAGATCAGATTTGGAATGATTTTGTTGCAGATTGACCATTGAATTCCCGCGGTAAAACGAACGGTCCGAAAATAAATGCAAAAAATGCCAAAAAATGCAAAAAAATGTATTGCTGTCAAAAAAATGAAAAAAAAATGCTATCAAAAAAATGATCAAGGTACAATATTTCTTTTATATGTCTAAAAAATGCAAAAAATGCTGTTATTGATCAGCTATTTAGAAAAAAAAATATATGTATTGCTGTAAAAAAAAATTCAAAAAATGCAAAAAATACTTATTTATTTGATAAAAATAAACATGCAAAAAGTAAAAAAAATGTAAAAAGTTTGAAAATATATTTTTTTATTTTTTTCCAAATTATTTGCTGTCTAATTTTATTTTGTATCACTGCAATGCACTTTTAAACTCACTCAATAAAATATTAACTAAGCGAGTGACCCCACAAATCCTGCAATCCGATCACCTCAATAATTTCACACCCTTAGATCTATCCTCTTACCAACGTCTAGATCTCTTCCATGTCATCAATTCGCTCTATTTCCATTCAACCAATTAACCCGCTATTTTTTCCACCACTGCCTCCAATTTTTTTCCCTCTTCACGCTAATTTACGCCAAAACCGCTCACCCAAATTTCTCTCCCGCTAAGTACCAAAATAATCTCCCTCACGTCTTCTCTCTCTCTCTGGTGGCCTCTCACAACAAAGACTCCTCTCTCGCCCAAATCCCCTGTTGTGTACATTCAAACTGAGTGTGGTATTTGGTTATAATTAATTTTGGAGTGCTTGAGTTTTTATTTAAATTGTACTTCTATTGATATTTGGGTTTTATTTAAATTGTATTTTGAATACTTTGGAGTGCTTGAGTTTTTATTTAAATTGTACTTCTATTGATATTTGGGTTTTATTTAAATTGTGCTTTGAATACTTGAGTTTTTATTGAAGTGCTGTAATTTCGCACTATGGCCCAGTCAGAAGTCATAAATCGTAAGTCGTAACAAAGTTCGTAAAGGTTCGAAATTGAGTTCGTAAAAAATTCGGTTCGAAATTGGGTTCGTTCGAAATTAATTCAAACCAAACCTAGTTCGAAATTAATTCAAACCAAACTCAAACTGGGAGTAAGTTCGATTCGGTTCGGTTCATTTGCAGCCCTAATTGTGCCGCTACAATTTTACAGAAATACTTTTGGCATTGTATGTCATTCCGTCCCCTCGTTACCTGAGGTGCAATTGAAAGATATGGACGGTCCAGTTTAATTCCAGTTAGACGAAACAATCCGATGTCTATAGAGACTAAAATCTGCTTTGAGATTCGTATTAAGTTAAAAGAACGATTCGAATTTATCACTTCTACAAATTTGATATTATAGAGGACGATGTGCAAAACTTGTGCAAAATAATGTACCCATTAAAATATTATGTACCACAGAATTAGACAAATGCTGGTCAAAGGTGTGCCTCAGAGATAAGACCAAGTAAGGCGGTGTATTATAAAATAAGGATTAGGGGGGCAAGGCATGAGGTGAGCGCACCTCACGGACAGAGATAGGAGAGAGATTTTATAAAGACGAGCACCGTCTTCATTTCATCTCTCATCTCCCTTCACTGGCTCCTTATTTTCCCCTTTTGGTTTCTCCTCTATTTGGATTGCGAGATCCGTGTTATCTATAATCTCTTGGTAAGATTTGTGGATCTCAGATTAGAAAATCATGAATCATGTGATTTTTAGGTTTTCTATTTTTAAGATTTAAAGGGATTATATCCTTGAATCAACTTCCGTTTGCTATTTGGATTTAAATCAGTCCCTATTTAGGAGAAAAAGTTGCTCATCTTTTCAAGTCTCTATGTTTTAAACATGTATGGCTATAGAGAAACAACTTGCAATTTTGTATGGAAAAAAAAAAAAAAAACTGTTGTATGATTCTGTATAATCTATATGTTGACGTCTAATTTCTTTTTCTTTTTTAATTTCAGAATTATGGACAGTGTAAAGCTTGGTGGAATCAGAAGCTTGTTCTCTAATTGCGGAGCTGAATCAAGATATAGTGATTGGTCTAATCAGATGAATTCAAGATCTGATAAATTAGTATGTCCTCAGCCAAGGAGGAGTTTTAATGGCCGATCCCAATTTAATTTTGATTCTTGCGGGTTAGTATTTATATATGGAAGTTGATTTATTTTTTTTTTGTCAAAATTGGGAAAATAATTGAATCCTCAATCCTTCATTCATACTGAAAGTGATTTGAATATTCAATTATCCTATTAAACAAGGTTCAAATCTTTAAACAGCAACCAACTAAGGTTTTCTTGTGTTTATCAATTAATTAATTTTCTTGTTTAATTGCATGCAGATCTTATGCGATGCCAGAGGTAGATTTCGATGACATCTTAGCAATTATAGCAATTGGGAATGAATCAGATGATGATTCAGAATTAGGTACCGATAACAACGATAGCTACTTTTATTGCGGATCACCGCCACTTAGATCTGATAACCCGTTAAGCCATGACCCTGAGTTCAGGTACATGGGAGATTTTTACGAAACTGTAAAATGCTCTACATCATCTGTTCCGAGAAGGTCGTCGCAATCTTTTTCACCGGCACCCGCAAGGAGAATCGAGGGTTTCACCTGCGGTGGTTCCACCCGCCGCAACTCGGGTGCAAATCGTGTTCTCCCTGCTCTTGCTTGAGATTTGGTTCAATTTCAGAACTGACATGTAAATTTTCCGAAGATGTTAATACTGCTATCTTTTTTTTTTATATTCCTCATAAAGAAAGAGTATTTGTTGAGCCAAGAATATTTCTTTCTTATTCACTGGTAAATATAGGGAGAGGTAATTTCTTGTAGAATTAGTTTTACTTGAGGGGTGTGTTATCATCTTGGTAGAATTTAGGGCCTTATTATACGTGTAAAATGAGAATTGTACAAAAACTTTATAATACTTTGTTGTCAATTTGTCACTGTATACAGAGACGAAATATAAAGGAATGCTTCAAATTTCTATATGCTTGATTGTTCTTTGTTCGTCTTTTTTTTTTTTCTGAACGACTTCATCTGATGATGTGTCTTGATTGACTTTGGATTTCTTTCCACAAGTCTTTAATGCAAAAAAGGCAACTTGTATATTTCTTGCAAAATCTTGAGCAGATGAACTAATATGAATTAACTTCGATAAAGAAAATTATTATAAACATTTCGGTACATAATGTAATATTTTTGCTTTTTATCCAATATTTTCGGTAAATATTCCAAGCAGGGTTCCCAACGTACACAATCGCAGTGACAATCATGAGAATCAGACGGTTTAATTTGCATCAATAGTCGTGTTATATTCTTATATAGAAAATCTTCCTGCAAATGGACGGCCATGCACGCGTCCGGTATTTTGCCGCACTGGAGAGGATCAGAGAGATTTGATTGGTTGCTGAAAGATTCAAATATTTGGTTTGATCCCTGCTTCGGAAAGAAATAGAACAATATAATGGTTAGATCCAGCTTGGATTTAGGTGAGAAAATACTAAATGCTATTTTTGGTCGGAAGGTAGTTGGAGCTTAAACTCTCAAGAATAATAAATGCAATTTAGGTGGGTAATTATACTGAAGCCCAATAAAAAAATACGGTTAAATGATTTTTTTAAATAAAATTTGGAGAGATTTTTGAGTGAAATTATTCACACAAATTGAACCTTCCGCCTAACAAGAACAGCAAGAAATGAATTCTGTGTTCACACAATTGGAGCCTTTTAGCAAATGAGAGACACAGGTGAAAAACTAAGAACGCAGGATGGAGACCGGAGAGAGAGAAAAAAGAGGTGAGAATAGCATGAGCCATGTGGGACCCATGAGAGAACTGGCGTGCCGACCTCAACTTCTTGGTGATTTCGTTTGGGGCATTTAATGCACGTAATTAGGTCGTCACATGCTTATGGTTATGCTTCACCTAATTCTTTAGCCCACACATTTGCTCATCAGCGTCGGAACTGGATTTCGTTCAAAAGGTCATCTACACATTTTTCCCCAAGCCGTATATAACCGTCCGATCTGCATCAACATTCGTCGAACGATTTTGATATACGAATCGAACGGTTTGGGTTCGGTTTGGATGAAATTTTGTCCAAAACATTATGGATAAAGTACCATGCATTAGAATCAGCCCCTTGGAATTCCTAGATCATGCTTCTTTCTTTCTTTCTATTTTCTTATAACCGCTAGATATTTATCATACCTCCTCGCTCGGTTGCCTGTTGGGGCTGTCTGGGGGTAGTTAGGGTATAACAATACAAGTAAAAAAACATAAAAATGAGAATAAAACGGTGAGGGATGGTTCGATTTGTGAATTGAGAGAACCTGTTTTGGTTTGACTAGATATATCAAACAAAAATTGTCCTTTTATTTAAAGGTTGGTAGCAAATTGTGTTCCAACGACTAATTTACCCCCAAAAAAAAAGAAAAAATCAAGACTTCGGGTACAAGTATTTAGAATAAATTACAAAATACAAGAATAAAATACGAGTAGAACTAGGGTGTTCCTAAGCTCACCAAGCCCTTCGCGAGCTCGACTCTAAAACCTATCGAATTGACTTCAAATGACATTTTCAAATCGTTAGATGTTCAATCTATATTAAAATGTGCTTGGAGACCAAATTTTACATTTTTGGAATTTTTTTACTATTTATTAAGATGGTTTGAAAACTGCTGTTTTTATTAAAATTCTGCACTATTGAAAAACAGCGGTTTTCAAATCATCTTAATAAATAGTAAAAAAATTTCAAAAAAATATAAAATTTGGTCTCCAAGCACATTTTAATATAGATTGAACATCTAACGGTTTGAAAATGTCGTTTGAAGTCAATTCGATAGGTTTTAGAGTCGAGCTCACGAAAGGCTTGGTGAGCTTAGAAACACCTTAGTTCTACTCATAAAATACAACCCCAAACTATAGTAGACAGACGGGTGCACATAGACATTCAACATTGCTTGGACCACAGTGTTTCCCTATTACTTGTGATGGTAATGTAGTCAATATGTGTATTGTGCGGTGGAAAAAGAGTTCGTCGGTTTCATTCATGATAATATCATGACAGAATTAGAAAATTTAAATTAAGAAAACTAAACGTAAAATACGTGATTTTCAAAGTTCTAAATAGTATTTATCGCATCATCGTAGAAAGTCTTAAAAAACGCTAGCTAGCACAGCTAGAGTTATAACCATAGTGACAACTTAATTGTTCGGGAAAGGTTCGGCGAGGTCAAAAATTCGTGATTCGGGAATAATTCGGGTATAATTCGGGAATGATTCGGAATAATCCGGATCAGAGATCTCAGTCCTACAAGGAAGCAAAAAAAAAAACCAAAAAAAAAAATGTTCTAGGAAAAATTTGGGAAAAATTTGCGAATAATTCGTAAAATTCGGGAAAAGTTCGTAAAATTCGCGAATTATTCGGGTATAATTCGGTCAAAGTTCGGTCAACCGAATAATTCGGCGTTCGGTTCGACATCACAAAAAACAAATTATTCGGATATAATTCGGGTATTATACGCGAACCTTGTCACTATGGTTATAACTAGCTGTGGTATAGAAAACGGTTGATAGCGCTATAATTTTTAAGGTATAAAAAAGTTATAGTTAACTATTTAGAACTCTACTGATTATTAAAATTGAAATTAAAATATACCAAATTTATGGACAATTTCATCAAATTTATTGACAAAATATACTTGTGTAACTCAAATATACACTCCTCCCATTTGGGTAAATTTATTGTTGCCAGCATATGTCAAACATACACGAAATTCATTTAACATTATCCAAATTTAATATAAGTTGAATCTAGATCTATTTTTTTATTTAAATTCTACTTATTAGGTATAAAAATGACTCATTGCAAAAATAACATCTTAAATTTAGGATAGTAAATTTATTTATTCATCTTAATCAATCAACTTTCTCATATTTAACATTATGATTGGATATGCCAAATCATACATGTCAATTATTTTATATGGATAGGTTGAGGTCATATCAGAATTATTTTTCATAGTTTTGAGTTTAATTTTCATGAAAAACCTCTCTATTTGGGCATTCTTGATTCGAATCAGATTTGTGTATCATTCACTTATCGTTTCATATCAAAGTTAGTTGATGCATATTTATATTAAACTCGATGAACATTTTTTTAAAATAAAATTATAATTTTATCATATTATATTGAATTTGGAAAATGTTAAATGATTTTTATCAAACACACACACACAGGTTGGCTAGCGTCAAAACATCTGAATATTGACCTAAGTTAAGTTATTTTTGCGATTTCAAAGTCCAAACAGATGATCTGAACTGCTCAACATGTTCTTCATATTAAAATGTGTCTGGAGACCTAATTTTGCATTTTTTTTATAAATATTTTACTATTTTTTTCTAATTTCTAAAAATTATTGTTTTCGTAACGCTTTGAGATTAGCCAATCTCTACATACATACGTACGTTTGTACACTTATATACAAAGACAATCAACATGTTTATATATTTCTATTTTTAACCTAAAGGTTTGTTTAATTTGATTAATAAATTATTGTCAAAATTATCAAATTAAATTACAGTACTTAAGGGGCTCTTAACTGTTACCAAATGATCCATAGGAAGTATATGATAATTGCAAAAATGCCAAGTCAAATAATCAGAAAATGAAACAAAAACAATATTATAGAAAAGAAAAAAAAAATCCAGGGTTCTTGGACTAGGTTTCCGTTGATAGCAACATCTTATAGCTGTACCCTTGTAGGTTTTGTTTGGGTCAGATGAATGTAGTCAACAAATTATAAAAAAAAATATTATTCCAATACTATGGTTCTAAGCGGTTGACCAGTGGGTAGACTTGCTTTTAAAGGCGTGCACTCTAGGTTTTCTTTGCAAACCGTCTTTTTCTCGGATAATATATTATATTTTTTGTGTTTCAAATTTGGTTATTGTTTTGTTTGTGCAAGTGTGAAACCATGTGCAAGTGGAAACGAGAACATGGCATGTGGTGGGGATTTTAAAGGTGACATGCACGATGTTTTAATATAAAATGTCTGTTATCATCTTCATTATACCAAACCGGACCGGAGGCATCAATTTTATTTTATTTTGTTTTTAGAAATTGGAAAGTCAATTTGTTAAAAAAATATATTGATAGTTTTTTCTCTTTAAAAATAATAAGGACCGAACAATTAATTCGGCCTAAGTAAGGGTGACCGAATCAATAGTATAGTCTTTCTTTGTTTACGCCTCCACATGACCGGCTGCATAGATTCCGCATCTCGGGGATGATCGAGGTAGGATATTTTTTATTGGTAGAAATTAATAGAAAATGAGAGAGAAATCGAATGAGTACATCAGTTCTTATATTGATAGAAATATCGGTAAAATTCTTATCGATCCAAAAACCAGTTTGTTTTTTTCCTTTCATTTTTTCTAGTAAAATATAATTTTTTTTACAAAAATAGATAGAGTATCTTAAAATTTAGATATAATAGAAACATTATATCTATTTTTTGAAAAACTTTTCATATTTTACTAGAAATCTAATATAGGAATTCCCTCCATCTATACATTAGATTAAAAAAAAAAAACTAAGTTTGGATCAGTAAAATTCCTACCGATTCAAACTTTTTGATTTTTTGGATTGGTAAGAATTTTACCGATCTTTCTACCAATATAAGAATTGATGTACTATTTCTATTTCTCTCTCTTCTTTTCTATTAATTTCTACCAATAAAAAATTTCCATCGAGATAGACCTAAATTAATAGACCCTCTCAAGTAATATTTGAACGAAGAAGGAAAATAAGAGGCCGAATTTTGAAACTTGCTATGGAAATTCTACAATCAGAAAGATCTCGGTGGATGCATATTCTACCTCAGGAACTCAGGCCATGGGATATGAAAGAACAGACAGAGTTATGGAAATCCCTTTGTGCCATGAAGGACTTCATGGAAACATCAGTTTCATATGTGGTAGGAAAGGGAACAAAAGTCAGATTCTAAAAAAATTCCTAACTAGGGCAACCTCTTAAAGAACAATTCCCTCATCTGTACAGAGAAACTATACATGAGAACATGGCCATTAGTCAAGCATACCGTAATGAAATTTAAAATTTGCACTTTGAGGTGCGATATGGCAGAACAGACAGAGTTATGAAAATCCATTTATGCCATGAAGGACTTATGGAAACATCAGTTTCATATGTGGTAGGAAAGGGAACAAAAGTCAGATTCTGGAAAGATTCCTTGCTGGGGCAACCTCTTAAAGAACAATTCCCTCATCTGTATAGAGAAACTGTACATGAGAGCATGACCCTTAGTCAAGCATACTGTAATGGAATTTGAAATTTGCACTTGGAGGTGCACTTGACTGCAAAAGCAATTGAAGAAGCACAAAACATGATGCAACAACTGCAATACCTCATTATAGACAAAGAAGCACTGGATATAGTGCTCTAGAGGTGGCCAACAACAAAAACCTACTTAGTAAGCAGTTTTTACAGAATGATGGACGAGTATCATGTCATTAATGATCCAAGAGCGACAATTTGGAGCATCAAGGCACCACCAAGAGTAGGGATTTTCATATGGCTGATGTTGAGAAACATGATATTAACGGTTGACAACCTGATTAAAAAAGGGTGACAAATGATAAATAGATGCTGTCTTTGCAAATTGGCTCAGGAATTGGTCCAGCACTTATTTAAGAAATGCACTTACATGATTATGGTAAGACAACATGTGATGACATAATTGGCAGATGCACTGCCAATACAGTTTGTGCTCGTACAATTTCAGGACAACATTGTTCACTCAACACACTCAAATGCAAGAAGGATACAAGTGGTTGTCTGCTTTGTAATATGGAGAGAGAGATATAGGAGAATGTTCAGAGAGGATAACAAAGAACCGAGAATGCTGGCAAGAGAAATTACTGCAGATCACTGAAGTTGGTTTCAGAGGGCCTAATCAGACAGTTCAAAGATAAAGGCGCATGAATTCAGAGATTGGAGGGTCTTCTCAGTTTCACTCCATACCTATTTCCCTTTTATGTTTTATGTTTTATTTTCATTTTATATATTATTTTCGTTTTAAATTTTCTATTATTGCCTTTGCAATATTTTGTAAAATCATGACACCCCTTGTGTCCTATCAATGGAACTTGAAGACTTGACATTCATTTTTCTCTAAAAAACACTCTGAAGCATTAAAGCATCGTTTTTTTTTAGAAGTACTTTTTATATAGCGCTTAACATACACTGATTTTTTTTTCTACCATCTTAAAAAAAAAAATTAACCTTTTTTTTTTAAATTTCCAATTTTACCACTTCGTATAAGTTGCGCATGTTTAAACTCTTTCTTGTCCTTCTAATTTGTGGCTCTCACCTATTGATTGAACGAACCGAAGGAAGCGGCGGGACTTTTCCTTAGAGCTGAGGGGTTGTGGGAGCAAAGGCAAGGCTACAGAGGCCCAGGGGTAGGCAATTGTCTACCCCTGAATTTTTTTTTTATAGGACCAGGCTTATTTGAAGCCTTGCCTACCCCTGAAATATTGTCTTGCCTACCCCTGGCTCCAACCAGAGCCCAAACTAAAGCCCATGTGAATAAAAAAAAAGAATTGGAATTGTAAAGCCCCAGCCGCCAGCCGCCAGACGCCAGACGCCAGACGCCAGCCGCCAGCCGCCAGACGCCAGACGCTAGCCCAAGCCCCAGCGCTTGAATCAAAAAAAAAGTTACGCCTTCTCTTCGCCAGAGCCAGCTGCCAGAGGAATCGCAATTCCACAGAGAAGAAGTGAAGAACTGAAGAAGAAAGGGGATTATACACGATACGCCTTGCCTGAGGATTATTCCGCGGAGAAGAAGAAAGGGCCACCACCTGTACGCTGTACCAGCCGCCACTGACCACTGTGCCCGCCTGTACCAGCCTGCCCAGATCCATCCAAACTTCGGTAAATTGATTGAAACTTGAAACTTTGGGGAACTTCGGTAAACTGATTGAATAGGTTATTAGGTTTGAATTTTTATAGATTGATTGAAGATAGATAGATTGATTGAAACCTTTGATATATTTCTTGCTATTTTTTTTAATTGTGTCTTGAATTCAAATCTGAACCCGAATCTGATTTTTGCCTACCCCTAGCTCAAATCCTAGCCTCGTCACTGTGTGGGAGAGCTTGGCCTTCGTCGGGAACAGATTGTGACCATGATTTGGGAAAGCTGCTGAGTTTGCTAGATCACCACATTGATTGAAGACTATCGTAAAATAGATAAATAATGCGTTTTCATGTGTAGTTTCTCTTTTCGTTTTCACTCTTTTTATTCGATCTGTCTATAATGTGGTAAAAGATGACCATGCTGGTTTAGTAGATATATGGTAAAAGATGAGGATTCAAATGCCGAATTTTTTATTAATATCCAAAAATTAAATAAAATTATCAAAAATGTCCATGTCAGATCTGAAATTCGAAAAATACCCATTCCGGAAAAAAATTTTCCGAACTAAGCCTCTAACTTCGGAAAAATTTTTTCCGAACTTAGCTCTCTATTTCCGGAAAATTTTTTTCCGAACTAAGCTTCCAATTCCGGAAAAATTTTTTCCGAACTCTAAGTTCGGAAAATTTTTTTCCGAACTCAGCCCTATAAAATCCGACCCAGCCCAGCCTATTTCGGTGCCTCTCCTCCCTCCCAGCGCAGCAGCCCGCAGCCGGCCCGAGGTAACTTTTTTTTTTTTTTTTTTTATATTATTTAATTATTTAGTTTAAATAGTTTAAAATTTGTAGAATAGTCCAGAATAATTTAAAATTTATAGAATGGTCCAGAATAGTTTAAAAAATATCAGAATAGTCCAGAATAATTTAAAAAATTACAGAATAGTCCAAAATAGTTTAGAAAATACCAGAATAGTCCAGAATAGTTTAAAAAATACCAGAATAGTCCAGAATAGTTTAGAAAATACCAGAATAGTCCAGAATAGTTTAGAAAATACCAGAATAGTCCAGAATAGTTTAAAAAATACCAGAATAGTCCAGAATAGTTTAAAAAATACCAGAATAGTCCAGAATATTTTAGAAAATTACAGAATAGTCCAGAATAGTTTAGAAAATACCAGAATAGTCCAGAATATTTTAGAAAATTACAGAATAGTCCAGAATAGTTTAGAAAATACCAGAATAGTCCAGAATAGTTTAGAAAATACCAGAATAGTCCAGAATAGTTTAGAAAATACCAGAATAGTCCAGAATAGTTTAGAAAATACCAGAATAGTCCAGAATAGTTTAAAAAATACCAGAATAGTCCAGAATAGTTTGAAAAATTACAGAATAGTCCAGAATAGTTTAGAAAATTACAGAATAGTCCAGAATAGTTTAGAAAATACCAGAATAGTCCAGAATAGTTTAAAAAATACCAGAATAGTCCAGAATAGTTTAAAAAATACCAGAATAGTCCAGAATAGTTTAGAAAATACCAGAATAGTCCAGAATAACTTAGAAAATACCAGAATAGTCCAGAATAGTCTGAAATGATTTAGAATTTTTTCAGGAACCTCTTTTTTTCTCGGATCCCTTTCGGAGCTCTGACTGTCTGATCACTCGGCTCTTCGATTGAGGTTTTTTTTAACTTTTTTTATTATAATTTTAATTTATAATACAATTAATTAGTTTATTTTAAATAATTTAGAATATTGTCCGAATAATTTAGAATTTGTCAGAACCTTCCAAAATGACCCTGAATATTTTAGAAAATACCAAAATAGTTCAGAGTAACTTAGAAAATATCAGAATGGTCCAGTATTATTTAGAAAATAGCAGAATGGTCTAGAATAATTTAGAAAAATTAAAGATAATTTAGAATATTGTTCGAATTTTGTAGTATGGCAGACTTAGTACTGAAGCATACATTTAGCCCTTTGTTGTGGATAGCTCACGGCAATCATAGGGTATCTCAGGCGTCGAAGGAGGTAAATATTTACTTATTTTGTTTTTCATAACTCGGTTAGTAATCAAATTATATTGTAATTAATTTTTTTCTCTAATTTAGAGCAAAGAAATTTTAACGGTGAGACACTATCGACACAAATGCGAGTATCACAAGGACTATGCACCGGTATTAATTCGAATGGGCTTATATCAGCTCGCGACAATGCCTGATATTGCCCTCGATGCTGCTCTTATTCATGCACTTGTTGAGCGGTGGCGTCCGGAGACGCACACCTTTCATCTTCCTTTCGGAGAGATGACAGGTATTAACTAATTCAAATAAATTTGTTTTTTAGTTTCTTACTGACATGTCAAAAAAAATTACAGTAACGTTGGAGGATGTGAGCTGTTTGTGGGGTTTACCTATTTCGGGGGAGCCTGTAACGGGAATTACAGACGCGGCGAGTATTCATGGCCGACTGTATGAGCTGCTAGGCATCAAAGATAATGAAATCAAGGGGTTCATGAAAAAGATGGGAAAGGATGCGAGAACGTCCGACATGCTTTTGGCAAAAAAAGCGCTCCGTGAGCGCTTCAGAATACTGCCCACCGGTGCGAGCGAGATAAAAAAGAAATGGTTAGTATTTTTTTCTATTTAAAACCCTATTCGTATTTTGCATTTTCAATAATGTGCTCACATTTTAATATTTGGTGATCAGGTATGTCCGTGCATTTATCCTTGACATGTTAGGGAATACCATGTTTGCCGACAGTAGCGGGGACGGGATACCGTTGTGGTATCTCAACATGGTGGACAATTTAGACGATCCGAGGAATTACAACTGGGGCGGAGCTGTTCTCGCCTATTTATATCGAAATCTATGCCTCGCATGTAATCCTAGCTGCCACTCTATGCATGGTCCCACGATGCTTCTGCAGCACTGGTCGTGGAGCCGATTTCAAGTTCACCGGCCGTTATTTCCGAGATCTCAACCGACATGGGGCAGGGAAACAGAAGATACTTGCCCAGCTTATGGTGAGCTATGGAAAGGCCCACATGAGTGGGAGAGCTCGTCGCATTCAAAACCCACCGGTCAAGGTATCCCCCGTGATCAAATTCAGCTATTGACGGATAACATGGTGGACTGGCAGCCGTACGCGCATGTTTACCACAATCTTTCGAGAAGAACTCGGGCGGACCAGGTATATTGTAATAAATTCGCATACTTTCTCCTATTTATGTCATCATAATTATAAATTCGGTATAACATTTCAACTATATTTTTCAGCCGTACTACTTGTACCGCGGTCCTCTTATTTTTTATTGGATTGTGGAGCATCACAATCCTGATCGGTGCATGCGACAATTTGGAAGATGGCAAGAAATTGCGCCACCGCCCCCTCCCTTGGATAAGGACGATCACGAAGAGCTACACAAGTAATATTCGCACTATTTATGTGGTTTATTTATTTTTGTGTACTTATGTACTTATTTATTTTACTAATATTGTAAACAGGTTGAAATGGGGCTCAAAGAGGAATGCGAACTGGGCGGACGTGCACCGCCGACATGTGACCCATGCGACACAATATGCACAGCATGTGCACGAGGTAGGACATCCGTGGGATCCGAGTGACATTGTAAAATATCGAACATGGTACCAGAAGAATGGCATGGCATCTGTCTTCCTGTTTGGTCAGCACGTGTTCGGAATGGATCGCAATATTCCGGTTCATAGAGACGAGCATTCGAAGTCCGGATACGTTCCCAGCGGATCGACATTTGTTCGAAATGTAAATATTTCTAACTCTGGAATTTATAAAACACTTATTACATATCATTTCTTATATTTCGACCATGTGTACAGGCATTGCGTGGGATTGGAGAGTTGGCACATGGCACAAAAACATTCTTCACCAAGGGTCTCCGTGCAATTGGCAAGGGGAAAATGAGGCTAGGTAGTCGACTTTGCAGTGATAATGGTTACGGAGACCGTGCGCGTGCTATGTTGGATGAGTCGGGGGTCCCACCTAATTGGGAAGACATTTCATCCACCGAGAGTGCGCCGCTGGGAACGGAGCCATTCCCAGCGGCACCTGTATTCGAAGGCCCAGATCCAGTGCAGGGTTGGTTGTATGATGGCTCTCAATGGAGAACTTATATGTTGCCAGGACAGTTCGATCAGGTTACTCCACCAGCACATGCAGACGCCGGACAGGTATGAATTCAAATTACTAGAAGCTGATTTCAAATTTAGTTTATAGTTAAAAAACTGTGTATGAATTAAAGGCACAGGGGTACGGCATGCCGCGATCATCATCGATGCACGAGATGCCGCGATCATCATCGATGCACGAGATGCCGCGATCATCGATGCACGAGATGCCGCGATCATCGATGCACGAGATGCCGCGATCATCGATGCACGAGATGCCGCATTTGCAGTCGCAGGGGTTCGGCATAGAGATTCCGGAGGGGTGTGAATGGATGCATTCACTACTCGGCTATGGAGCCGGAGATGTATGTAGTACTTTAATTGAAGTAATTTTCTTTTTTAATATATAATGAACTAAATTAAAAAATGTGTCTCATATGCAGATGTCTCAGGATCAGGCGAATGAAATGGAGCAAATGCATGTTGATCAAGCCACATTCGAATCCCTACAGCAGTGGCAGGTTCATCCGACTTCAGGTGATGCCGGGGCGTCGTCTTCTTATCCACCTCCTCCAGTGGACACTGACGGGCTGCGACGTTCACAGCGTGAGAGACATGACCCTTCTCGCTTCTCGCATTCTGAGTATCCGGACCACACTGTACATGCACAGCGTGGCCTGTAGGAGTTATATATTTTATGTTGTCATTTGTGTTTTATCTTTTGGTATCTGTTTTACATGTAGGAGTACTTGTATATTTTGATATGATTTGCTTTATCTGTAGGTATTAATTACATATTATAACTTAACAATTTCATCGAAACCGAATTCTATAAATTAACAATGCCATCTCAACCGTCTTCTAGAACTTAATAAATATGCCTCAGAAATAACATACTACTTCTGAAACTACATTTTCGACAAAACGAAGAAAAATACATAGAATGAAAACATTCAGAACTATTAAACTACATTTTCGACAACAGAATGAACAACATACTACTTCTGAGCACACATGTTATTTTCTACGACGCAGACTAAAATTCAGTCCGATGGTGCGCCAGGAGGTTGTACTTCTTCTTGCTGAGTGCTCTGCCACTTCTTGCGCCTGTCTTGCTGCCTCCTCTACATTGCAATTGGATCATGTATTAAATCGTGAATTTAATTAAAACAAGCATTTATAATTTTACCTGCTGCATTCCGATCAATTGTACCTGCTGCATTCCGATCAATTGTACCTGCTGCATTCCGATCAATTGTCTCACGATGAGGCTGATGTCCGAGTCTCCGACCACGCATCCTGTCCATTTCCATCGGTATGCGGTCGTGCCTTCTCCTTCCTTTTTTGATCAGTCTCTTCTCAGGTATAATTTTTGGGCTGTTGTATATAGGCCATTCATTTTGGTTGCCTTTCGGTCCCCAATGACCGCCCCATGTTTGTACCACTATTGACGTACGGTACAAGGGGTTGATGTATAGATTTACATCATATCTCATTTCGCGGACAACCGCCATGAAATGAGAACATGGTATGCCGGTCAATTGGGGCTTCCGACATTCACATTCAACCCTGTTATTGTCCGTGACAACAACCCTATACCCGAAATCCCTCCGGGTATACTCAAGTCTCGGCTGATTACGCCTTGATGGAAGTTTTTCACCCTTGACGAGAACCTCAAACAGCCCATGACCGCTGCGATAAGGAATCACAGTCATGTCCCTTCCTTTTTCAATACGCTTTTGCAATAACTTACTTACCCTGTCCGACCACACCTGACCGTGTTGCATTCTCATTTCAGCTTTGTTCCATCGTTCGAAAAACCATTTATTCAACTTATAAAACGTGTCCTCCACGACCGCTGCAACCGGTAACCGCCGACTAATTTTGAACACGGCGTTCAGTGACTCTGATCCATTTGTTGTCATTATCCCCCATCGGTGACCGCCGTCCAATGTTTGATACAACTTCTCTGGACGTGGAAGCTCGTCTTCATCATTAGGGTTCCTCTTACCCACCTTGTTAAGGTAGTCGACAGCCTCCGGACAACCAATTTCAAAGTCTTGTATCATCTCCTGCAACCTCCTAGGTTTGCATTTGTTCACTCCAGCTATGAACCTGTCGCTAACCTCTCTCTTACGCCCCACGTGCTTGAATAGGTTTTCGGCAACATGCTGAGAACAATACCGATGTACACATTGATCGGTGGACTCATCCCAGCCGAGAAGCGGATCCTGAAAAACGGCTTTAATTCCCAAATGTCTATCCGATATAACACAAAAGAAACGATTATCTCCAATTACTTCCAACCTCAACCATCTCATAAAAAAAACCCCAGTTGTCAGCGCTTTCTTTCTCCACAATTGCAAAAGCCAATGGAAGCAATTGGTTTTCGGCATCGTACATACATGCCATTAGCAGCCTACCATGGTACCGTCCCGACATGAAACATGCATCGATACTAATCACTGGTCTCAGGAACGGTATCGCTGCAATACACGCTCCAAATGCCCATGCCGCTCTATGGAAATGCCTCTCGGTTTCTTTGTCAGTCGGGGTCGAGGTCACACAATACTTAGTTCCTGGATTGTTTCTTTGGATGGCTTCCAATAGTGGAATAAGCAGGTTGTACGAGCTCTCCCAACTCCCAAACAGATTTGCAATAGCAAGCTCACGGCCTCTCCATAATTTGTTGTACTTGGGAGTTACCTTATCATATCTCTGCATGACGAGATCTCGGATATGATTTATAGAAGAGCACACATCCCTTCTAATGGTCTTATCAATCGCAAGGGCAACCATCTCTGCCGTAAGCTGACAGTGATCAGTACGTGTTGCCGATACTGTGCACGTATGGGGAAGTGCTTGTTTGGTAATAATCCAAGATTCTGAAAGACCGTTCTGCTTCGCGCATACCTTAAATTTACAAAACTTATCTCTGCACACCACCTCGTAACGTCTAGGTTCGCTTCTAAGAACCTTGCACTCACAATTATTATCGAGATGGAACTCATTGATTGCTATCCTTAGAGCTGTTTTCGACTGATATACTACACCCCTAGCCAATGGATTATCGAATGTTTTGTTTGACCTGCCGAAAAAATCGACATCCGCAGGCCTAAACCCGGATATGTCATTGAAACTATCAACCGGATGTGTCATATTTTCCCGACCAGTTATCGGGTACTGTGCTTCACGGGACCGTGATTGTGGCTGGCTGAGCGGTTCAATATCATCGTCGGAACCCGATGACTCACCTGAGAGCCTCTCATCTCCACTCTCCAAACTGTCAGAATCAATTGCATCAACGGGGGCATGCGAATAATCACGTAGCTGTCTACGGGCCCGACTGGTACTGGGTCGTGATGTGCTTGGTAGATCCACAGAGTTCCGACCGGTACTGGGTAGAGGTCTAACTGGTAGATCCACAGAGTTGCTACCGATACTGAGTCGGGGTCTCTGTACATCCATAGAGTGCCGACCGGTACTAAGGCGGGATCTAACTGGTATTGGGTTGGGATCCACATGATTCTGACTGGTACTGGGTCGGGATCGAGGTTCAGGAATCTGTCTGGTATGGTTCGGTTCCAATTCTACATACAACTCCAGAACCGGTAACCTTTGTGCAAAAGACGACACAATTCCTAAAACCATTTCGAACGATTGTTGGTCCATTACCGGTACTAATTGATGGTCACGTCCCCCATCGGTAGACATATTAAACCTGGCTTGGATTTCTAGATTTGCTTGACTAGCATTATACCCAACAAATTTATAAATCTCATTCCGAAGATAATCAAAGCTGTGGTTGACGGTTAGCGGTAATGAGTATTTAGCTCGGGTACTATAAAAGACCCCGTCATTATTGTATTTGATTTCTCCTCCATTAAAAATCTTCACATAAATAGTTGTCATTTTCAGTTCGATTGGTCTGGCAATTTAAAAAAGAACAACATATAAGTAATTACAAATTGTCCGGACCTCTCAAAATTATTTCATAACCATTTCATAATTTTCTAAATTATTCAATACCATTTCTAATATTCCTAAATTATTCTACATCATTTTGGAATTTTTTAAATTAATAGAAAAAAATTCTAATTTTTTTGGGAATTTTATATATTATTCTAAACCATTTTGGAATATGATAAAAAATTCTAAATTATTTGGACAATATTCCAAAAAATAAAAAAATATTTGGAATGATCTAATTAATTATAATATAAATTTTAAAAAAAAAATCAACCTGAATCGAAGATCGGATCAATCAGACAGTCATAGCTCCTGAAGGGATCCAAAAATGAAAGAGGTTCCTGAAACAATTCTAAATCATTTTAAAATTTTCAAAATTTTTCTATACCATTTTGATAATTTCTAAATTATTCTACACCATTTTGAATTTTTTTAAATTAATTTAGCAATATTCTAAAAAAATTTGAAATTTTATAAATTATTCTAAACCATTTTGGAATATTCTAAAAAATTCAAAATTATTTGGACAATATTCCAAAAAATAAAAAAAATATTTGAAATGAACTAATTAATTATAATATAAATTAAAATAAAAAAAATAAAAATAACCTGAATCGAAAATCGGATCAATCAGACATTCAGAGCTCCGGAAGAGATCCAAAAATGAAAGAGGTTCCTAAAACAATTCGAAATCATTTTAAAATTTTCTAGACTATTTTGATAATTTCTAAATTATTCTACACTATTCTGAAATTTTTAAAATTATTTTAATTAATTTAAATATTTTAAATAATTAACAAATAAATAATTATAAATTTAAATAATTAAAAAAAACTTACGGAGAGAGCGAGAGAGCTGCGAGTTAAATTGAAAGCGAGCTCAGTATTTATAATCGAATTCGGTACAAAACCGGATAAAATTTTTCCGAAAATTCAATCTGAAACCGGATTAAATTTTTCCGGAAACTTAGTTCGGAAAAAATTTTTCCGAAAATTTGGCCTAATTTCGGAAAAAAAATTTCCGGACTTAGAATCCGGATAAAATTTTTCCGGTTTTTCAATTGAATTTTCGGAAAAAAATTTTCCGAAGTTAGAGGCTTAGTTCGGAAAATTTTTTTCCGGAATGGGTATTTTTCGAATTTCAGTTCTGACATGGTCATTTTTGGTAATTTTATTTAATTTTTGGATATTAATAAAAAATTCGGATTCAAATGCCTCTATTTTTAAAAACTTTAATAACTCAAAATTTAAAACTTAAAAGTTAAAATAAAACTGTTGGATATGATCTACATCATTTTATCTATGCACGTGTAAACAATTATGATATTTCAATTTTGTTTTGATTGTCATCAAGAGCTTGTAAAAAACGTACTAATGTGAATAATTTCTAGACGTTGATTTTTCAACTTATTGATTCACATAAAAACAAAATCAAAATGTGATAATTTTTTATGATCACATAGATAAAATGATGTAGATCATATCCAACGGTTTTATTTTGACTTTTAAGTTTTAAATTTTGAATTATTAAAGCTTTTAAAAATGGAGGCATGGTGGAGGCACAAAAAATGGAGGCATTTGAACCCTCCTCATGGTAATCCGAAATTTCCCAAAAAAAGTGGTTAAATTATTTATTTTTTAAAGATAGTAAAACAAAATCGGCACTAACACATAAATACAGATTTAATTTGTAGTTTCCGAGTTAATTTCATATGCCTAATTAAGATTGCACGAGCAATGCTAATCATGATTTTAGACATAATTAATTCCTTAATCAATTATTTTAGACGTAGTTCTTAAACTTCTCACTATTTATTTTTCAACCTCATGAAAATGTACGAAACAAACTAATTATGATCACAAATCAATATACTCAATAATTTGAATTTTCTATTCAATGATTCTTAAAATTAAACCCATAAAATTTTAATCATGTTCAAGTTCACTTTACCACTAATTAGAGTATATATGTTCTTAGAACAAAGTAATTATATTTAGGTATCGGTGGCAGTCTGAAGAATATATCAGATCAAATTCGGTTCGATGTTAGGGTGAGGCGTTGCAGTTGAGCCATTCAACTAACATCATAATATGCATGAACAACTTTAAGAATCGTATAGATCAAATTCGTAAAATCAGGGGCTGATCCAGGATTTTCGTCAGGAGGGGGGGGGGCAAAAAAATATCGAATCGGGTTTAATTATCTAATCGGATTTAAATTCATTAACCAATTGGATACTCGATAAAAAACAATGCTTTAACTTATACTTTCCAATGCATTGACTTGTAATTTATGATACTCTGACTTATAATTCTAATTATCAATCAAAATTCAACAAATTTATTTCAATTTTAACACTAAATTTAACCCGAATTACAAATCAAAAATTCAGAGGGGGTAAAAAAAATTCCAGAAGGAACAAAGTTAGTCGGAATCAATAAATCTCTACTAAAACTCAAAATCCAGGAGGCTGCCCCCCTGTAATACATTGGGTCCGCCCCTGTGTATAACGACTCTCACCGAACATCAAACATCAGAATGCCCCCACTTCTTATATTTAATAAAATATGCCGGTTAGAATGACGCTTTTTAAAATATTAAGGTTATAAAATTACATAATGTACCGGAGACTTGATTTGTAATTGACAACATAACAAGTTAACAACAACAGAAGGCGAAAAAAGAAAGAAAGAGAAAAAAAGATGCGACATGTAATCAATAAAAATAGAGATGTACAGCAAGTGTCTTTTTCAAATTTTCACCGTACTTAATTCGGGTCGATCGTATATACGAAACCCAAACTCTCAAGTATTCTTCAAAAAAATATACCTGCTATTGGCCAAGCGTCCAAATAATAAAGAGTAGCTCCGTAAATTTTGGACTCATCCCAATAAGATCAAATATTTAATCATTGAATTTATTGATAGTCATGAGAGAATCTAGGCATTGATAGCTGATTAGGGCGGTTAAGTTATTTTTATAAATTAAAAGTTAGAAGTGATATCTTTTATATTTTAATATTATTATAGAGTGAGACTATGGTAATATGCATATTACGTATCGACTCGTTTTATGAATCTATATTTTTATTTTTAAGTTTAAACTGTTGATTCAAAATGTTAGTCATTATCTCCATACGAAAATATACTTAGAAATTAATTTTATATATTTATTTTTGAATTGTTTTAAAAAGATAGGTAGAATATTTTTATTTTTGGATAGTGAATAGTATATAAAGGGAGGTGATAACACTATCCGCACTAAAATACCTTCAGAATATAACTACTATAATTATTCGGGGTATCATAACTATCTGGGTAAAAAAACCGCAAAACTCTAGCACTGTAATTTTTTTATATAAGTATTAATATTGTCATTCTCAACTATTTAACCCTATTCACAAAAATATTTATATCTATGAGATAAACAATTTTCACGTAAATAATTGTCCCCCAACAAAATCTCTCAATTGTCCCCGCACCATAAATACCTGGGGGGCCACTCAAACTACATGGGGGACCATACACGTTTCTAAAAGTATTAATATTGCCATAACTATCTGGGGGGGCCGCAAAACTTGATATATTTTTACATATGTCGTTAGATGACGTCTAAAGGTATTAATATATCAAGTATTCCAAGTATTTATTATAATGCACTGAAATATTTATATGTATATATATTGTACAAAGTTTAATCTTCAGACGTTTGATCATATCAAGTTACACATCAAAGTATTAATATCTTAATTTTTAAGTACTAATATCTTATTTTGCAAGTATTTATATCTATGTTTTGAAGTATTTATACCTATGGGGACGATTGGGAAAGGTTGTTACGAGGATACGGGGTCCTCACTACTTCATTAGAGGAAAGTTGATGTGAGGACCATTGGAAATCTGGAAAAGAGGATGATCATATCAAGTTACGAATGTAAGTATTAATATCTTATTTTGCAAGTATTAAAATCTTATTTTGCAAGTATTTATATCTATGAAGATTGACGCGGGGACGAGTGCAGGGATTGAAAAAAACATACCATATAATTAGTGGGAACTATAGTACATCATTAGAAAATTATTGCTACGGAGATTTTGAAGGCACTGAAAAGGGAGATTCATATAATTATTCATTTTTAAATCAAGTGTTTTTTACCTATCTAAAAAATTCTAAAAATTGTAATATAGCTCTAATATATTGGGCGGGAAAAAAAATATTTGTTGCCTGATCTCTTTCTATTCCATGGTAAATGAAACAAATTAAGTAATTTTTATTTTTACCACAGGTCTGTCAGCATACACATTTTACTCATACATCCGTACCGCTCAACATGATATCCATATTAAAATATGTTTGGAGACCAAATTTTACAATTTTTGAATTTTTTTTACTATTTTTTCAAATAGGTACAAAATCACTATTTTTTAACGGTCTGAAGACAGTGTTTTTGTACCTATCTTAAAAAATAGTAAATTTTTTTCAAAAATTATAAAATTTTATCCCTAGACATATTTTAATATGGATATCATGTTGAGCGGTTCGGATCGACGGTTTGGACTTTGAAAACAAAAATATTAAATATGAGATATGATGAGGTATGAAATGTATGAGGTAGTCGAACCAAAACTACTTAATTAGCAGAGAGTGGCTAATATCAAAACGTTTGCACCAAGACCCTCGTGCAACCAAGTCGTTTTCGGATTTTCAAAGTCCAAACGGTCGATTCAAACCGTTAGATGTTCAATCTATATTAAAATCTGCTTGGAGACCAAATTTTACATTTTTTGGATTTTTTTTATTATTTATTAAGCCACTTTGAAAATTGCTGATCCGGGTGAACAGTAAAAACAATGCAATGAAATTCTGGACCATGTGATCAGCAATTTTCAAAGTGGCTTAATAAATAGAAAAAAATTCCAAAAAATGTAAAATTTGGTCTCCAAGCAGATTTTAATATAGATTGAACATCTAACGGTTTGGATCGGCCGTTTGGACTTTGAAAATCCGAAAACGACTTGGTTGCACGAGGGCCTTGGTGTAAATGTTTTGATATTAGCCACTCTCTAATTAGCAATAAATTATAATCTCGGTGATAAATGAATATATTTTACTTGAAAAATTGAAGGAAATATATTTTATAAGCCTCAATTATATATACTTTCGGTTAGGGTTTTACCTCTAAATCTGCACCAAATTCCTTGTATTTTAGCTTAGTTTAGTATAGAATACATCCAAGAATCAAGTTACTGCCTTTGCCTTGTCTAAATTGTAGAAATCGAGCAAAAGGAGCAATTCTGCGGGTTTGTGCGGGTCGCACAAAATTAATTCAGTCGAAAAATAAAATTTGGAATTCACAAGTTTGCTCCAAACAAGTCAGAGAGTTTTGTGGATGCTCGTGCGGGTTCCTCTGGCCGCACAACGGGCCACATAGAATTACAGCTGCCGACACACAGTTCGTATTTTGGCCATATATTAGTCATACGAACTCCGATTTGGGTGAATCAAAACTTGACAGAACTAGGACAAAAAGATCTACAACTTTCATGAAGAAAACAAATCCAAATTCGGAATGTAGAATTTTGTACAGCCACACCAGTCTAGATTTGGACATATTTTATTGCCAACTTCGTCCGATTCATTTTCAGATCTTGTTTGCTTGCTCCCAAAGTCACAAAACTGTTATATATTGGCAGGAGAGCAGCAGGAGGAGAAGGATCTTTTATTCATCTTTAATCTAGGTTTTAATTTACACAATTCTTCATACTTTTTCTCTCTTCTCCAGTCCTCAAGCAATATTCTATCTACTTAATTAGGAGGATTCTGTCAAACTCCTAGACAGAGAAATATTCTTTTTACCACTTGTCACAACTCACAAAGTACACGTAATTGTAAAATTTTATTAAAAAAAATGCGTCAATAGGTATATTCAGCAAGTTAATCAGTTACTTTATTATTTTGAAAGATTGACCTCTGTCTCATTTGTCAATTACAAAAGTTGCATCGTCTTTTAAATGCAGTAATTGCTCAGTAACATGTTTGAATTTGTTTCTTTCCCGGGTCACTTTACGAAATTACTAAAGCGTAAAGTAGTATTCCATGTAGACAGCAACATGTTTGAATTTGTCATGTGTTTTTAAGTTTGAAAGAATCGCTTCAACAGAGAGGGAAGGAACCAAGAACCAGCACTAAATTTGGTGCCTTTTGCAAATGGCAATTTTGTACCCTCCATTTATATCATAGAAGTAGTCATAAATTGATTATAAGATGGATAAAACTGTTTATATTATGACTAAAGACTATATATATTTTATTTTGGTTTTTATTCAAAATAAATTTCAAATACAAAAGTCCAAGTAAAATTTTTGGGATTAAGAAATAATTTTGAATTGTGATAGTTATTATTTATTTGGACACTTGTAAGTAATTTAAGGATAACAAAACATACCATTTATCTTATTGGTGTATTTATTTGATAACTTTACTAAAGTTGTCAAAAGTTTTTCAAATTAAGAAATTTTATCATGTTATCTGTATATTTGTGTTCCGAATTTTAATATGGTGATGTTGGTTTCTGTTTTTTTTTTAATGTAAATTTCATTTAATTATATTCGATTATGAATATACAAAGATGATATTCTGATGTCCATTTTATTAAAATGGAGAAGAGAGCACCACAAAGGCAAAAGGCATCCACTTGGAATTCCACGGCAAAAGTGACTTGTTGATGAATCAATTACTTGTGAGTCTTGGACCACACAAAACACTAGATAAATCTATCACAAAACCCTAAAGAATAAAATAAAATGGGAGAAAGGAAAAGTGAGCACATGAGTATTTCATGGAGAACTGCAAGGAAATAAACCAAATTTGATCTGATCTTGATCAAGCCAGTCAAACTTTATCCATTATTAGTTTATTATAAATAGGAGTTAGAAAAAAGTATCCATGTCATATTATTGATCCCATTTTTGTAAATATACTATCTTATTGAATCCGGCTACCCAGTTTATACAAGTATATCATAATATATGCTTATAAGTCATATATATATGTTTTTAAGATTCAAACAGTTGATCTGAACAGTTCAAACCAAGCCCTCTCTTGAGAGATTCGTTTACGTATAACTTTTTTAAATTATCGAATTTATTTAGTATCAAGTCAAGCGGTCAAACAATAAAGGTTTTTGTGCGCATCTTAATGCATTATTTTCATGAAAAATCTTCATTTTCAAAAATTCTAAAAAAAAATAGTAAATAATTTCTAAAAAATGTAAAATTTGGCCTCCATACACATTTTAATATGGAGATCATGTTAAACGGTTCGGATCGACTATTTGGACTTTGAAAATGTATATATGACTTATAAGCATATGTCATGATACACTTATATAAATAGCGTACCCGGAATCGTTTTATTTTGTAAACTACTAATACATGTCAATTATTATATACTGTCTAATATAAATAATTTAAATTGTGGACTTTTTTGTTCTATTTGTACCATCCGATTTAAAACAAACATATAGATCAGCTTGACACACTGACGTCATTTAAAGGTGAGTTATGATGACATTAACAAATTAATCCGGTACGTTCGTTTTAGATCAGGTAGTTTGAATTAGTGATTTGCCAACGGGTAAGGGCGGGCGGGCACGGGCAAAACCCGGGACGGGTCACGGGCAACGCGGGTCACGGGTAACGCGGGTCACGGGCGACACGGGACGGGTTAGCACGGGTATTTTTTTGAAAAACCCTACCCGGCCCCTCTCAAACCCCCCGGGCAACACGGGTCACGGGTAACACGGGTCACGGGCAACACGGGTCACGGGCAACACGGGTCACGGGCAACACGGGTCACGGGTAAGCGGGTTTAGGTCCGGGTAGAACGGGTCTGGTCCGGGCGGGTAATTTTTTTTTTTTTTTTTTTTTTTTTTTTTCTGTTTTTGTTTTTTTTTTCTTTTTAAACCAATAAAATACAAATCAAAATTCATTTAACATGATTGCATATTTGAACTCAATAATTATTGTGATACTAAAATCAAAATCAAAGTTACGAATTATTTTAAAACAATATTGCTTAAATCAATTACTTTAAATTTTGAACAATAAAATATAAATTAAAAATTTCTTAAATCAATTACTTTAAAATATTTTAAATCAATTACTTTAAAACAATAAAATATAAAAAAAAAATTTCTTAAATCAGTTACTTTAAAAATAATAATGAATTATTTGAAAACAATAGATTAAAAAATAAATGCAAATTACTTGGCATATTCAAAAAATAAATCTAACATACTTATTTAACCTATTACAAATAAATCCGAATTTGAAAAATAAAATCTAACCTATTCACAAATAAATCTAATTACTTGGCATATTCAAAAACTAAATCTAACATGCTTATTTAACCTATTAGAAATAAATCCGAATTTGAAAAATAAAATCTAACCTATTCACAAATAAATCTAATTACTTGGCATATTCAAAAACTAAATCTAACATGCTTATTTAACCTATTAGAAATAAATCCGAATTTGAAAAATAAAATCTAACCTATTCACAAATAAATCTAATTACTTGGCATATTCAAAAACTAAATCTAACATGCTTATTTAACCTATTAGAAATAAATCCGAATTTGAAAAATAAAATCTAACCTATTCACAAATAAATATAATTACTTAACATATTCAAAAACTAAATCTAACATACTTATTTAACCTATTAGAAATAAATCCGAATTTGAAAAATAAAATCTAACCTATTCACAAATAAATCTAATTACTTGGCATATTCAAAAACTAAATCTAACATGCTTATTTAACCTATTAGAAATAAATCCGAATTTGAAAAATAAAATCTAACCTATTCACAAATAAATCTAATTACTTGGCATATTCAAAAACTAAATCTAACATGCTTATTTAACCTATTAGAAATAAATCCGAATTTGAAAAATAAAATCTAACCTATTCACAAATAAATCTAATTACTTGGCATATTCAAAAACTAAATCTAACATACTTATTTAACCTATGAGAAATAAATCCGAATTTGAAAAATAAAATCTAACCTATTCACAAATAAATCTAATTACTTAACATATTCAAAAACTAAATCTAACATGCTTATTTAACCTATTAGAAATAAATCCGAATTTGAAAAATAAAATCTAACCTATTCACAAATAAATCTAATTACTTAACATATTCAAAAACTAAATCTAACATGCTTATTTAACCTATTAGAAATAAATCCGAATTTGAAAAATAAAATCTAACCTATTCACAAATAAATCTAATTACTTAACATATTCAAAAACTAAATCTAACATGCTTATTTAACCTATTAGAAATAAATCCGAATTTGAAAAATAAAATCTAACCTATTCACAAATAAATCTAATTACTTGGCATATTCAAAAACTAAATCTAACATGCTTATTTAACCTATTAGAAATAAATCCGAATTTGAAAAATAAAATCTAACCTATTCACAAATAAATCTAATTACTTGGCATATTCAAAAACTAAATCTAACATGCTTATTTAACCTATTAGAAATAAATCCGAATTTGAAAAATAAAATCTAACCTATTCACAAATAAATATAATTACTTAACATATTCAAAAACTAAATCTAACATACTTATTTAACCTATTAGAAATAAATCCGAATTTGAAAAATAAAATCTAACCTATTCACAAATAAATCTAATTACTTGGCATATTCAAAAAATAAATATAACATGCTTATTTAGCCTATTAAAAATAAATCCGAATTTGAAAAATAAAATCTAACCTATTCACAAATAAATCTAATTACTTAACATATTCAAAAACTAAATCTAACATGCTTATTTAACCTATTAGAAATAAATCCGAATTTGAAAAATAAAATCTAACCTATTCACAAATAAATCTAATTACTTGGCATATTCAAAAAATAAATATAACATACTTATTTAACCTATTAAAAATAAATCCGAATTTGAAAAATAAAATCTAACCTTTTCAAAAATAAATGCAAATTACTTAGCATATTCAAAAAATAAATCTAACATGCTTATTTAACCTATTAAAATCCAAAAAAAAAAAAATTTCCCTGGTTGATTTTACTGAAAAGGCACCTATATATTGACCCTCACAAGGGAAAAAAAAATCATATTATGAAAACAAGCATTTATCTTGCCAATTAATTTATCATATAAATTAATTTTCTGATGGAAGAAAAAATATTAATTTTCAAAGATTGTACGTACAAACTAATTACACTTTAAACTAAAAAATGTTTGGATAGAAATTTAAATAGAATATTACAAAATACAAAGTTGTCTAGAAAAGATTAATTTTTAAAAATTGTACAAACTGAACTTTAAACTAAAAAATTGTTTGGATAGAATAATACAAAATAGAACAAAAAAAAAATATAATACAAAATAGGGGCCTGGGCAGGGGGGGGGGGGGGGGGGGCCTGGGGACTTGGGGTTGGGGGGAAACAATTCAAATTTCAAAAAAAAAAAAAAAAAAAAAAAAAAAAAAAAAAAAAGTACAGGGGTTCTGCTCTGGTTCGGGTACGGGTAGGCGGGCACGGGTCTACGGGTAGGCGGGCACGGGTATTCGGGTACGGGTACGGGTAATACGGGTCCACGGGTCGGTACGGGCGGGTACGGGTTTGAAACGGGACGGGTATCACGGGTAAATTTTAAAAAAAACCGTACCCGTCCCTTCTCAACCCGTACCCGTTTAACCCGTGTACCCGTGCAAAACCCGTGCACGGGCACGGACAGGGCGGGCACGGGTCCCGGGTGGGCGGGCACGGGTCTGACCCGTGGGGGTATTTGCCAAACACTAGTTTGAATAGACAAACCAGTTTTGTGATAATAATGAGAAATATCAAGGAAATCAAAGTGTTATGGCCTCATAATATATGGTAGGGTCAGGCTTCTGTCCAGTTGTACCACATCTCATTTGATTTGATTTGATATGATTTGATTTGATTGTTTCATATTGATTGAACAGATCTAGGTTTAGGTCGAACAGTATATATGGCCATGTGTCTGATTCCTCACTATTAAATTTTGGACCACTTAAGCAGATGCTGAGTAGTTTGATATATTATTCTATCAAATTTGATATGAACATCTCGTCTAATTAAGATATCCTATTGACAATATGCTTGGGAATTATGGAGCCGTATATGAATTTATGCATAAATTGAGAGGAGAAGAATCCCCACAAAGTAAGATGTTATTTTTGTTCTACGGTTCGGATTGAAATTTAAGTCAGATGATTAAAAATTTTCTTTTTTGAATTTTTTGAAAGAAAGATGATGATCAAATTTTCAAATTCTATTAACAACGATACTATGGTGGTGTCGAGTTTTAAGATCAGACGATTAAAAAAATTAAATAAAAACTTTCTATTTGGCAGTAAATTAGAATTTATTCTGTGGATGACGCTAAATCAGAACCGTTCGATCTTAATCTGGACAATCCAGCCCAAACCAGTAACGCACAACGTTCATTAAGATTCGTGGCAACATATAACGAACGGATGGATTAAAACTGAAAGAGAGATAATTTAGATGATATAAAATTCAAAAAGTTTCAGGGCTGATTCTAACAGATCATTGGAGCAGTACAAGTAGAATATATTCAATCAAAGCCCACAAGAGTTTGTACAGAGGGTCTTATTTGTAGGTTTAGATTATAATTATCATATAGTCCAAGTTTATGGGCCTATAGAGAAGTGGGATGCAAGTAGGCAACCAAGTTTCTTAATATTTGTGCTTTGAAATATAGATGCACGCAATCTAAAGTATTTGACAAAAATGTGAATATTTTCATCTAAATTAAGCTCTGAAAAGAAAAACAAAACTTGCTTTTTCTATGTTAAATTAATTGAGATTAAATTAAATTTATAGGTCATTTTTTTTTTCTTAAAATCTATTACTTCATGTTTTGCATTCTAATTATTAGAAAATTTTAATAACATTTACAACTCAATCAACCAAGTGCAGTTTCTGATTTAAACCTTATCTCTACATTGTTTTACCCAACTTTAATTGAAAATTAGATTCACATGACATTCATGGTGGTTCTGGCGGCATCTATTGTCGCGAGCCAAGCCATGATTTCTGGCGCTTTCGCAATCATTTCTCAGTTTCAGATGCCCGATTGCTTCCAGGTAGAGTGGGAAAAATGGCACAGCGGAGCCGGCTCCGTCATGGAACAGCACGACACACGTGTCAGTTACGTGCCGTGACTCGCGTGTCCCGTGCCGTGACCATTCACGTGCCGTGCTCATCTTTTGAAACTTTGGCACGGCACGACACGGCACGTGAAAAATTTAGTCACGGCACGGCATGACACGTAATCACGCAAGTCACGTGTAATTAGAACCATTAGATATTGATTTAATGGTGAATCTTGAATAAACTAACCTAAATTATGATTAAATGGTCATGCGAGTCACGTATGGTCACGGCACGTTAGGCACGGCGTGACTCACGTGGCGTGACCATTTGCGTGCCGTGACCACCTCTTGACATTTTGATCACGGCACGTGAAAAATTAACTTGATCATGGCACGGCACAGCACGTTTTTCCCACTCTACTTCCAGGCCCAGAGAATATGTCAATTATGCACTGATGTTAATTTGCTTGTGTCTTTGCTGCTTTTCAAACGACAGAAAAGATTGGCAATACTTACGGATGTAAAAATTTCAATATGTTTATTTATGTTATGTAGCAAACTAATTTCTGTAAAAGCTTAAGTAGATGGTAATTTCTGTCAGGTATTGCGGTGGCGTTTGTTATATTCATCGTTACGCTCCTCGTGAATCTGGGGATGCTCCTAATATGAGAAACCTGCATGTTTTTTATCATGTCTCGCAGCTGTTTTGATATTCATCGATCATGGGCATATGACTATGTTCGTCTTAGATGGTAAAAATTCACAAGGTTCCTAGTAACTATCTATGAGAATTGTTGCAGAGAAAATATCTGGCATGGTTGCCTGGTATTGGATTTTTGTATTCAGAACTGGTATAAGGGATAGATACCGCCTATGCTACTGCACTTGATTGACAAAATACCAGCTATAAACTCGATACTTGACAATTTTTCAGACTAACCTATGCATAACGCATATTAGTCCGCGCTATGGACTCAAATCTTCAGTTTGAAAGTCCTAACGATCGATCCAAACCGTTCAACGTGGTCTTCATATGAATATGTACTTGTAAACTAAGTTTTATATTTTTTGATTTTTTTTACTATTTTTTTCAGATGGATTAAAAATCACTTGATCTGAAAATTCTGGACCATCCAAAAACAGTGATTTTTACCCATCTAAACAAATAGTAAAAATATTCCAAGAAATATAAAATTTAGTTTACAAGTACATATTCATATGGAGGTCATATGAACGGTTCGGATCGACTATTAGAATTTTGAAAACAAAAATATTGATCCGTAGTAGGAACCAATCCGCGCTATGCATAGTAACATAGCCTCACTCATTTAAGTTAGATACCAAAGTATACGTTAGTTTGATGAAAAATGCAATCAATTTGTTTAAATAGGTAGGTTAATCCGAAAAAATGTCAATTGTTACCTATGCAATCAACGGAACATAGGTTATTGCTATGCAATAGAAAATCAGAAATTGCATATTTGATATGAACTGTAGAGTCTGAAATTGGTCCCCTATGGAGCAAAATAAATAGAAGCAGAGGACTTTTATGATTCTGTCAAACATTTACAAATGAAGCGAAGTAGCTGGAAGGATCCACTTGACAGCGGAGCTCTGTTTAAAAAGGCCAACCTACCTAGATTGTGGAAAGCAGAAAAGGGTACCAAATCCAGACCCACACACAAGACCGTAACGGTACGTCGGTACCTTACCTTACCTAATGTTATATTCATTTTTTTTTTTTAAGTTTTTTGGTGGTTAACAGCTTAGAGATAGGAGTAGGTCCGATGGGCATCGGACCTACATTTAAGTTCAATTAGCTCTAGGACCGTACGATTAGCATCAAGATCTATGCGCACGGAAATTGATACAGACTTGCACGGATTTTGATACAGAGCACACGATTCTTGATGCAGATCGAATGGTCATCACACCCATCGAATCAAGGTAGGTCCGATGGGTATCGGACCTACTCTGATTCCAACAGGTTATACCCGGAATCGGTAGTTGTAATGGAAGAAACTTGGAAGATGAAATGCTTGCTGTCTAAGTCCCACAGATACATTTTTTTAAAAGTTATATTCGAAATTTATTTGAATTTATATAAGAATCTATAATATATTATAAGAATTGTTTTAATTATGTCATGTCGTAATGCTATCATTTATTAGATGTGTTTCTCTCATCTAAAATAACAAGTGCTTGATCTACCAAAGATACAATATAACTCTTTCTGTATTTTTTTTATATGAATTATTATGTAACTAATCATATTGTTAACTAATAACTACATCTTTAGCAGTGTCATTAAAAAAATTAAAAATGAGAATTTCCAGTGTACCCATGCAAAACACCATAATATGATTAATATTCAATATCCCATTCAAACTTAACATTTTATCCATTATCCCCTTTTATTTATTTAACATCTTATTCAATTATTTTAAAATTAAATAGACAAATATACCCCTCGTTTCAAAAAGTAGATAGATACCTGACAAATGTATTCATCAATTACATGGTTTATTCTAAAACACATATAAAAGGGAGCGAGAGTAAGAAAGTAATTTGCAGAGCATTAGAGAACATATCACTTAACAATTTTCATCAACTGCCTCAAGAACCTGACAAATGGCTCGGCCAAGCCATTTAACAAAAGAAAACAGAGAAACAAACCAAATATTGATCACCAAAGAACACTATCACTCAATATATATATCAAGGATAGGGCAAGAATATATATCTAACACTCGAAATGAGTAAACATGCTTTGATTTACCATAAAATGGAACATCCAGATCAGAATGCACGCAAAGCACTGGTACTGAATAGTACCAGTCGTTAGAAAATAACTAAACGCCATGACAATTCAATATCAACACTGTTAAACACAATTTACAACAAAACAAACGAACATCAAATAAAAGAACATTCCTAAATCCTAACGAAACCCACCAAATCCTTATCTAAATTCGGTAGAAGAGCTTAAGGCCCTTCTCAGGGAGGCGGAGGTCGGTGAAGGCGCGGAGGAGGAGGTTGGAGGGAGGGGAAGGGTGGGATTTGAGAGAGGCGAAGAGGGAGGGGGAGGCGGAGTTCGATTTGGCGTGTGACAATGCATTGTTTGATTTTCAGGAAGAAGAGGTTGGCGGTGGCGGAGGAGAGGAAAGCAAAAATAGCTGGAGGTGGCAAGGTATATTTGTCTATTTTATTTTTACAATAATTAAATAAAATATTAAATATATAAAAGGTAAATACAATGTTAAATTTAGTGGAGATATTGGATAACATTTTAGTGGGTATTAGATATTACGATATTTTCATGAAAAAATTGATTATTTTAAAATTTTACATGAATATACATACACTACAAATTCTCTCGAATTAAAACATATGATTAAAATATAAAAAATGGAGACACCGAACTAGGGGTGTCAACGGGTACGATACAGGTCGGGTGGAGGAATTTAAATATCCATACCCATTATGATAACGGAAAAAAAATCTTTACTCTTATCCGTCTTTTCGAATACGGTACAGGTCGGGTAAACGAATAATAAAGTGCTATTAAATCTTGATTTGTGTTTTCGATAAAATATTTTTGAAAAAAAAGAAAAATAATAAGGAATACAACTAATTTGTATAATGAAAATTTAGTAAAATACAAAACTTATTGTTTCATGTATTATTTTCAGAGATGGGCTATGATGAGTTGCGAAGTAAGAATCTTATTTTAATTCACGCTCATATCTCCGTTTTTAAAGACCAAACAATCAATCTGAACCGCTCAACAAGATATCCATATTGAAATGTGCTTGGAGACCAAAATTTACATTTTTTGGAAATTTTTTACTATTTTTTTAAAATATTTCAAAATCACTGTTTTTTATGATTCGGAACAATTCAAAAAGAGCGGTTTTCTACCTATCTAAAAAAATAGTAAAAAAATAAAAAAAAAAATCTAAATTTGGTCTCCAAGCACATTTAAAATATGGATATCTTGTTGAGCTGTTCGGATTGACTGTTTGGTCTTTGAAAACGGAGATATGAGCGTGAAGTAAAACAAGATCCTTACTACGCAACTCACCATAGCCGATCTCTTATTTTCATACAAATATATATCTATATATATAATTTTATTTTTAAAATTATCTTATAGAATAATGGGTAAGATAATGAGAATAAATCGTTACCCTTATCCGTATCTGATAAGTTAACGAAATAAAAATCTTACCCTTACCTATCTTTTTAGAAATGATACAGATCGAGTAAACAGATAAAAATGAGCCGGGTAAACAGATAAAAGGGTGTCATTGACGGAAATAAATCAGCTGCGATTTCAAAGGATCGCAGGGTTCTGTGATGCTAACCCCAACCGTTCATTTACTGGAATGCAGAAATCTCAAAAGAAGTTAGTTTTTGTGCACGAATGGCCCTGCGATTCTAACTCCAATCGTTCATTTATTAAAATACAGAAATCTCAAAAGAAATTAGTTTTTATGCACAAATCTCAAAACATATGAACGGTTGAGGTTGTATTCACAGGTATCTGCAATCCTTTTTATTTCCGTCATTGACACCCTACGCTGAACCCTCTAACAAAATATATTCAACGTAACACTCGAAGAATAGTGCTATAAGAGCATCTGCATTCCAGCAACTCATATGAGTTTCTAAATAAATGTTATCCACTTTTTAAAAATTAAGGTCTCTAAAATTTTTAACTTTCACATTTCTGAAATTAATTTTAGAGTTTTTGTTAAGTCACATCAACAACAAATTAATAAAGAGAAATAATTTGAGCCAATTATTTGATCAACATGAAATTTATAAACAGTTTCTTAATAAAAAACTTTACTGCATAGTTTCTAAATAAGAAACTTTGCTATATCTCTGAAACAGAATTAGAACCTACCACGTCAGAATAGAAAATCTAATAGTTCCAGGGATCTTGCTTCTAAGACTATAATCAGTAGATAACTGGAGAAATCCTTCACTCTTGGCCGAAGAACTTTTTTTTGCAAGAGATGTTGTGTGGCATCGATTTGAAAAATATTGCGTAACGGGCTTTATCATCTCTTGTAGCAAATTTTTGTATAGTTGGCTGCCCAGAATATTACAGATCAGAGAAATGAGGAAAAAGTAAGGGAAATGTTGATCGTCTGATGAACGAATCAAACGGACAACAGTATGTCCGTTTCTCCATTACAGGACCAACGTGGTCCCCGGCAGTCACAAGTTTCGTGAATTATTCGCGAATTTATTTTTTTTTGTGATGATGAACTGAACGCTGAATTATTCGGTTGACCGAATTATTCTCGAATAATTAGCGAATTTTACAAATTTTTTCCAAATTTTATGAATTATTCGCGAATTTTTCTCAGAACATTTTGTTTTGTTTTTTGTTTTGCTTCATTGTAGGACTAAGATCTCTGATATGAATAATTCTCAAATTATATTCTAATTATTTTCGAATCACGAATTTTTAACCTAATCAAACCGAATTCGAATAATTCATCTGTCACTGTGGTCCCCGCCACACTGTGATCTACGCGGTTTCTTTAAGGATCCGCAGTGGCACTCTTTACAGCTTACCTTCTCCAGTGTTCATCCGCTGCTATCTTTCTTTTTCTCTCTAATATTATTTTTATTTAGCAACCGACACATACTCCGAAACTCGTAATCTTTCATAGTCATAACACAGGTATTAATTTAAAAGTTGTGTGGCCCTACACGTGGACCATAATGTACGTATGGGCCGTGACACGGACATAATACACGCTGCATTTCGTTGCATAATCAAAACAAGTCTGTATACGGACAATGAGTCCATGAATGCGAGTATATATATTTCTCCGATGCAAATGATTCATAACAAATATGAATTTTCAATCAGTATAATAATTGTGCTACAAGATCCACCTAATTTAATAATTTAACAAATAGTTCTCCGAACTTTTGTTTTTGATGAACAAAGCTAGGGTGTGATGTGCTCATCAAAGAGCACAACTCCAAAAGTCTATCGGATTGATTTCAAACAACAAATCTAAACCGTTAAAATCCATTTACTTCATGAGTGAATACATGCACATGAATTTTTTTCGAAGTTTCGAATTCATTTAATACAAAGTCAAGCGGTAAAAAAAATAAACCTTTTATAAGTTATTTTATAAGTTGTTTTATGTATTCATTTCTTTGACCGCTTGACCTTGTGCTAAATGAATTCAAAACTTTCAAATTTTTTCATGTACATGCATCACTCATGAAGTAGATGAATTTCAACGGTTTAGATTTCTCATTTGAAGCCAATCCGATAGACTTTTGAAGTTGTGCTCATCAAACCTCTTGATAAGCACATCACACCCTAGCTTTGCTTGTTTTTGATAATCACCTGTCTGGATTCAGAATCTCTCATATTTTTTTATCTCACTTATTACTATTCCTATTCCTATTCCTATTATTATTTTACTATTATCATTATTACTAAATATGGATGATAAATAGACCACTCCTAAACATTTGTAGTATGATTATTTACAAATTAATATTTATCTAATTTTAAGAACAAATAAACAGTTTTTTCTAAAATAATATTAAATTGAATAACATATCCAAAATTATTAAAGTTTGTTTTTTATTTTTATTTTTTGTACCTTACTTTGTGTACCAGAATATATCTGACAAGTTGATATTCAAACTTTTATTTTGATAATTACTCCTCATACTATGCATCAATGACAATAAAACCCTGACTGTTTGATGTTTGTAGTATGTAGTGAAATTTTATTATTTCATATTGAATTTTAAGTACAAAATGACCAGAATACTGTTTGATGTTTGTAGTATAGTAGTGAAAATTATGATTATGACTGTTTAATTTATAGAAAGTTGATAATTTTCTTAAAATAATATGGGCACATGATTAAATATTCATAGTACAAGAGATATTTGCCATTTTGATTTTTATTTTGCATGGTTTATTTTATTCTCAATTAGGAAGCATACAGTTTCATAAATAATTAAATTAATTAATACAACTCTATTTATTAGAGTAGGGTTAAAGGCACCATTGGTTTTGTGCTCTAATCATGCTCCACGTCTTTTCTCCGTTTTCAAAGTTCGAACAATCGATCTGAACCGCTCAATATGATCTTTGTATTAAAATGTGCTTGGAGACCAAATTTAATATTTTTTGGAATTTTTTTACTAATTTTTTAGATAGGTACAAAATCACTGTTTTCAGAAGATTCTGGACCATCCAAAACAGTGATTTTGTACCTATTTAAAAAAATAGTAAACAAATTTCAAAAAATATAAAATTTTGTCTCCAAGCACATTTTAATATGAAGATTATATTGAGCGGTTCGGATCGATTGTTCGAACTTTGAAAATGGAGAAAAAGACGTGGAGCATGATTGGAGCACAAAACCAATGGTGCATTTTAACCCTACTCATTTATTATACCTTAAAACTAGCAAACATAATGAAGTAGAAAATTATTGCTAGTTTAAAATTGATAATGAAAATTACGAAGTATTATAATTCATAAAAATATTTTAACAAGGATCAAGTTATCAACAATATTCTAGTAAACACTTAAGATTGGGCATTAAATAGTAAATTAACTGCTACAATTGTTAATTAATCACTCATTGCATAGTTTAAAGAATGATTGGCAAAATTAAAAGTTTTATAGACAACAATCACAAATGAAAATTAAGTTTTGAACTTTTATAATGTCATACGGAAAATGATGGGCTTAGTGTATAATGGATTTGCTCTATCCTTCATTTTTAATTTTGTTTGTCCACGACTCAATTATCAAAATTAAGCATGGATTTTATTTATTTAAGATTTTATATATACCGATAAATTAAGCATGGATTTTATTTATTTATTTATTTAAGATGGTGTAACTTTCAAATGTTGTAAGTGGATCCCTCCTCTAATGGTATATCATTTATCAAATCTCATTGCTGAAGTAAACTACTATTTAAATAATTCATTAGTATTAAAATTTGAAGGAATCACTTAAAGCTAAAATAATTTTAAAAACTTGATTGCATCATAATGTAATATTATAGGGCTTGATTGAACCCAAACAAAATATTAGGAATTAATATTTTTAAAAGATGTAAATATATTGTTAAAAATCATGCCAAGTTAAATTATATGGTTAAGATAATTCAAAATCAACAGGATTAATTTATGAAAAAGTGCGCTTTGAGCCCTCTTTAATTTCACTCAATTTTTTTGTTTACATAATTTGCGTGTATTTTGTGTTTATTTAAATGTTATCATAATAATAATATGACAATCCATAACCATCAAATGTCTCTAGAGAAAACAAAGTGATAATGCTAATTTTATTATAAAATCAAGAGAAATGCATCATTAAACATAATAAAAATGATCATGATGCATGGCAGAAAACATAAAAATACATAAGAGGCAATAATCTCCATCTACATACCATATGCAAATGGAAATACCACAATCAGTTTAAATCCAGGCTAATGTATTTAAAAAGATGAAATAGTCATCATACAATCTGAAATTAGGGAACATCTGATAATCTTTATACACACATTGATGTACATACATACGTACAATGTCATGCATGCTAGCTTCTCAGGCTAACATTTGCTGGTATTCTCTCTCTTGATACTCCAAGAGAGCGATTCGATTTTGAGCCTGTAATTGCTCGTAAAATCGCCTTATGAACTCCTCGGCCTCACCGTCTACTATGTTTTCTTCTTGTGGCACATCTTGCTCCTCTTCTTCATCTGAATAATCGATTATTCTTATCGATATCGGCGATGGTGTTAGACTCCGTTTCTCACCTGGCGCCAGCTCTCCAGACTGTTATATATCCAATAATTGTATGTTATATATGAAATATTAATTAAACCACACACTGATGATATAATTCAAATATGTTTGAGAAGAGATTTTTTTTGTTTGTAAATATTATAATTCTGGATGATCATAAATGACGCTGTATTTTATTTTTTTGGTGAATATATATTGTCATCCAATATTATAGAACGCCCAGCTATAGCTATATATACGAAACAAAATAATTTTATACTTGTATAGACTTTGTACAATTTCAATTTTGAGTGTCCTACCAAGAACAAAATTTTAAAATTAAATAGAAATATGGTATTAGATCATAAGATATAGCATCTTATATACCGTGAACAAAGATATCTTCGGAGATGGGGATGGCGAGTACTCAATCCGTCGCAGCGCAACACCATGCGACCACAACATTTCAGGCTCCTCAGACACTGAACCGAGGCACGGGAAGTAGTTGTGGCGACGCTTGTGCGAAAAAACAGCCGGGTTGGGGCTGTTGCTGCAAGAGAACTCGTACTCACGTAGACCGAACCCTAGATCGCGTTTCGAACCATGTAAGAAAATATTTGTGAATGATCTACTAAGGACCTTGTTGCGTCGTTTCATGGCTAGGTTTAGGTCCATTAGGAGCTTCCTCTTTGATATAAGACCTTTTCTCATCATAAAATAGATTGCTCTCAGGTAGTTCGATAGTCTTTTTTTCCTAATATTTGAACGAAGCTCCATGGATATAACTAGATAGGTGATCAATTGGTAATTTGGTATGGATTTGAGATAATCAGATAATGGGATCTTTCTCTCTCTATGTGAGGTTGGAACCTCACAAAAGAGAGAGAAGAGAGAGAGAGATCCCTGGCTTTGTCGAGAGGGTAGTAGGAGGGATTTGGTGCTAATATACAACTGGAAAATGGTTTAATGTACAAATGCCATGATTGATGGGAGCGGTGGTAGACCCCATTACTTCATGAAGCATCTAAAATGAGAATATGTGATGGGTGATATTGCAAAAATGCTCTTAGATTATATACTGTTTAAGAAAATAAATTTCGAGTTTTATTTGGAACAAAATGGTTTTTCTTTGAAGCTATTTGGTGTGTCATATATAATATAAATATGACATATCACATATGCATTTCTATTTTATCCATTTGTTATGCATGGCAGCATATTATCACGAAAGGAAAACGATTTATAAGTACATCAATCTTGACCTTTTAATTATAGATTATTGCTAGTAAAAAAAATTAAAATTGGATATATGTTCTTCATTAATTGTATAAGCATATATAGCACTAAAATTTGGACATATTTGAAAGTAATATAGTTTCTCATCAAATTATTTAAGAATTTAATGGTTAAGTTTTAATAATTATTTGATAGACGACTAATTAAAATAATAATTAATTCAAATTTAATACATATGCCTATCTAATTTGAAAGTTATTTAGTTTCTCATCAAATTATTTAAAAAAATTAATGGTTAAGTTTTAATAATTATTTGATAGACGAATAATTAAATTCATAATTATCTCAAATTTAATACATATGCCTATCTAAACAGTGAAGAACATGTCTATAATTTTAGTTTGAACCATATCATTGAGGATATTAATTAAATGAGTGTATGCATCTTAATTTTAATTTGAAACATATCATTGAGGATATTAAATGAGTGTATACGTACTAAAGAGTGCAAAAATACTTGTTGACATTATATATATGTGTGTGTGTATGAGTAGAACTAGGGTGTTTCTAAGTTCACCAAACCCCTTTGTGAGCTCAACTCTAAAACCTATCGGATTGGCTTCAAACGACGAATCCAAACCGTTCAAATCCTTCTACCTTACGGGTGATGCATCTACATGTGAAAATTTTAAACTTTCGATTTAATTTAGTATAAAGTCAAGTGGTCAAAATTAGAAGGTTTATAAATTAATTTTAATGCATTCATTTTTTGGACGCATTTTGACCACTTAAATTTTAAAATTTTCACATGTAGACGCATCACTCGTAAGGTAGAAGGATTTCAACGGTTTGGATTCGTTGTTTGAAGCCAATCCGATAGGTTTTAGAGTTGAGTTCACAAAGGGGCTTGGTGAACTTAGGAACACCCTAGTTCTACTCGTGTGTGTGTGTGTGTGTATAGATAGAGATGGGCTATTGTGTTTTGCAAAGTAAAGCGAACGTTTTACTTCGGCCTCATTTTTGGATTTTCAAAGTCCAAACAGTTGATTCGAACCGTTCAAGTTGATCTACATATTGAAATGCGCTTGCAGACCAAATTTTACATTTTTTGGAATTTTTTTACTATTTATTAAGCCACTTTGAAAATTACTGATCTAGGTGAACAGTAAAAACAGTGCAACAAAATTCTGGACCATGTGATACAAACGTTTGTTCTTAGTCTCCTGAACAAACGGTTTGGTTCTCCAATTTTTAAAGTCCAAACAATCGATCCAAACCGTTAGATATTCAATCTATATTAAAATGTGCTTGGAGACCAAAATTTACAACTTTTTGGAATTTTTTTACTATTTATTAAGATGGTTTGAAGGTCGCTGTTTTTCAATGATGCAGAAGTTTAATAAAATTAGCGATTTTTTCAAACCATCTTAATAAATAGTAAAAAAATACCAAAAAAATGTAAAATTTGGTCTCCAAGCACATTTTAATATAGATTGAATATCTAACGGTTTGGATCGACTGTTTGGACTTTGAAAATCAGAGAACCAAATCGTTTGTTCTAGAGGTTAGGAACAAACGTTTGTATCTTAGCCAACCCCCCCTCTCTCTCTATATCTATATCTATATCTATATCTATATATATATATATATCAAAGTGGTAGTTCCTAAGCTTTGGTGGTACCAATTTATTTTTGCGGTTTCAAAGTTCAAATAGTTGATCTGAAGTGCTCAACACGTTCCCCATATTAAAATTGGCTCCATATATATATATATATATATGAAAAGAAAGTTGTAAATCTTTAGTTTTTTACTAATTGTAAAAGACATTTTCGAAATAATTGAGTGATAGTATATTTTACAAAATTTTAGCTTTAGTCATTATATATCTTTCCTATACTCAAATATGATATATATACTTGAAATTATCTTTCCATTGTTGAATAATTAGACTCTGCATTATTTAAACTCGTTTTGAATTTTGACATATTTATTCCTACTTGTTTATTTTTAGTGGTCCTGCAATTTCAACACGCTATAGATAATAGACATATTTGTAAATTACTTGTAGATAAAATGAAATGGGCTTCTTTGGTATTGATTGATAGAAGAGAAAAGAAAGCTTAGTGGGGAAGGGAACGGTGAGGGAGCGGCAAATAATGAAAAGCTATGATTTTGAACATTAGTCTCTCAATGTGGCGTTCAAAGTGGGCAAATATGTGTTGGGTCATCACATGTAAAATATATACAATGCATAGTAACAAATTCATTATTCACGAATAATATGACGAGGTTAAAATTTACGAAATTCAAATATAATTCGGGCTTAGCTTATTTCTTATGGATATATAAAATTCTGAAGTTTTCTTGTAGTGTTCAGGGATAATTTAAAAACAACACGGAAATAAATTGTAAAATGCCTGAATAATTTAAATCAGATAATTTGTCACTTGATGCTGAAAATGAAGAAAATCTTGTTATTATTATTTATATAAGAAAAGTCATAAAAGAATTTTTTCCTAGATAATTTTTGACATAACTTGTACAATTTGTAGATAATTTTGAAAATTTCTATACGCTATATGAATATATCGAAACTGATTTATACACAGAACACGATTTAGATTCAAATTATTATTGAATATGGAACTAAACTAATAGATAAGGATGTGTTATATATCTTGTATCTGCCACATAAATGCCTCCACTGAAAGGTGCACAGAATATCCGTAATATCTGCTCTTTACTCGTTTTCAGAAAATGGCATTACAACCGCTTATGCCCCGCTCCTCAGCAACCAACTTCTAAGATAAAGAAATCCAAAAGAGACATTTATTTTAATTTTTTTCCCCTTCTTTTTGATTTGAAAGTTGGTGGATCCATGATTTCTGCGCCCGTTAGGCTTCATATTATTTTTTATTCATTTAGATCTTCTATGCTGTAGTGCGTGAAGTTGTCTGTGACAGGGATATAATCAGAAAATTGAGATTGAGGAGGTGGTTAAGAATTCATCATGTGACTTTATTTTATGAAATGAAACAGTGGTCCAGATCCAAACAGTGGTATGATAGTGTGTAACTGTACAATACCGGAAGAATAGTACGTATGCGGAGAAGGCACGAAGTCACCTTCACTTTGTTCATGGCTGTTTTGTATACGATTTAATTTTTTTTATAACTTAAGGGGATATTGCTTAATAAATAAGAATAGTTAGAATAGTCAAATTAAGAATATATGTCGTTTGTCTTATTAGAATAGTCAAATTTTAAAATTCTTGGGAATAACATATTTTTCTAATAAAACAAAAAATATTGAATTCCCTATTCTAACTATTCTAATTGTGACTGTCAACGAGCTGGGCCCTAGCTCAGCTTGTTAATTCTGGACCGAGCTCTTACCAAGCGAGCTAGACCTAGGGCATCCGAGCTAAAACCTCAGCATGAAATCGTGACAAGCCAGTCCGAGCTAGCTCGCGAGATGACGAAAAAAAATAAATTCTACAAACTTTTTGGATCGAGCTGAACCGAGTTGGACCGAGCCAGACCGAGTTAGACAGTATAAAATGCACACAAATTCATACAAATTCACAAATTGATGCCTAGCCGAGCTAGCTCGCGAGCTGGCGAGCAAGCTAGGTCCCAGCTTGAACTCGTTAATTCTGGACCGAGCTAGCGGCGAGCTGACTCGTTAATAGCTCGGTCCAGTAACGAGCGAGATGTTAGTGAGCGAGTCAGGTGCGAGTCATGATCGGGCCACGAGCTACGAGCTTTTTTGCCACACCTAATTCTAATCCAATCAAACACCGAATAAGCTATTCCGAAAGCCTAATCTCAACCCAACCAAACATACGCTAATAGATTGTAGGTTGTAGTTTGTATCTTGTAAGTTGTATATATTGTCTCACTGAGGCGTTGTAAATACTTTCAGTCTTTAATACAAATTGTTGCTCGGGCTGTTCGCCCGACAACTTAAAAAAAAAAACTTTATTTTATGAGAAGAACTACTATAATTTTTACAAAATTTGAACATTTTAAAGAATAAAATTGCAAAATTTAATTTGTATGAGTTGCTTAGTATCCTTTCTCCTATATCTTCTTGCGCCCCTGATTTGTGATGATTGATCAAAACCAAATATTAATTAATAATAATAATAATAATAACAATAATAACAACAGTAACAAAAAGCAAATCTTAAGATGGGCGGTAGTATAATTAGCTAGAAAAAAAGTCTTAAGATTTTGGCTACCCAAAGATCGAGAGTTCGAGCTCTGTTCACGACTTCGCACAACTTCGCAGGCTCTGCGAAGATTTAAAAAAGAATAAGCAAATCTTTGTGATGATAACAATAACAACAAAGATTACGATGATGATGATATAATGATGATCGAAAAAAGGAAGGGATATAACGATTTATATGTTACAACCACAAAAATCAATCCTCATTTATATTAAATTTAAAAATTAAAATTAATTACAAGTTTTTTTTATCATATAAATGGATCACATACAACTTTGGTATAATTTGAGAATTGTTTAGACATGGATCAAAATAAACTAAAGTATTAACTTTTTATGAGAAATAAACTATTCATTTTCTAAATCGCTCATTGAATGATGAATCAGTTAAATTTGATGCACTATTTGATACACCCATATATAAAATATCAACAGTTTTGATTTTATAAAATTTTAACTATAATTATGGGGAATCTAAGTGGCACTAAAATTGTTCTTGGACACACAAGGGGTTTCGAGTGGGTAATAATTTAATCTCTACCTTCTGATTTTAACTTTCTTTAAGATTCTCACACATTTAATTCACACATATTTGTTAGCATTCCTTAATTAATACTATTCTAAAAGAAGGAAAAAAAAACTCAAAAGTCTCTCCAGCATTCCTTCCACCAGACTAAATCACGCAAATCAGGCAGCCTTTTCCTCTTTTAAATCTTTGGTGTAAATATATAAGAAACATTGTAAAATAAAATGTAACCTTCATCAATTAAAATATTCAGTTCCTCTTACCGTTTTCCTTTTAATATCCAATTCAACTTGTAAAATAGATTTAACCAAGTATATTACTTCTTACTTATCAATTAATCAGTTCAAGTTTCTAATTAATTTTTAATTTATAAATGCCTAGTACGGGGAATGATATTAATTTATTAACACAACATGATCTAAATATTTTAATATATGAACAATTTTACCATTTGTTAATTATTTCTTTAGAAACTACTCTTTTTATATATTATCATAGAATTTTCTTTCCTTAAAAATTATGTTGATAAAATATGTTCCTCTCTAACATATTATTATATGATTTTCTTTCTTAGAAGTTAGATTTATAAAATAAGTATATATTATGCTGTATTTGTTATTTTTATTTTGTACATCTTAAGATTTTTAGAAAAGAGAATACAAGAGTGAAAGATCTTATTATATTATGAAAATCTAGAAACATTGTTTATATCGATATATTTTAACCAGCTCCACATATTTTATTGACAATATTGTCAAAAATATTTTGACAATTAACATTTATTTCACAAAAATAACTAAAGAAATTGACATAATTACTTATTTTAATTAAACATGAATTATCATAAAAAATATGTTTTGACAGTATATATTATCATAAAAGATATACTGAATGGTAATCATTATGAAATATTTTAACAATTAACTTATGATTAAAAAAAGTACAACCTAACACTACAATAAATAAAATTACATTTTATCATGGTAAAATTAAGTAAAATAAACTTATTCCTAATATGCTTCTTGTGACGAGTCATTGGTCCAAAATTTTCATATCCAATGCAAAATAAAAAGAAAAGAAAAATAATATCTAGCAATTATGAGAATTAAATAATTAATAAACAATCACAGTATTATTTACATTATGAAAAGGTATGACAGCTGGAAAGATATATAAGGTTAAAATTGTCTTATCATTTTTATTTTTTAAAGATGTTATGTTAATAAAAGATGAGTAGTGTTTATATGCCTATCCGCCTACATGTGTTTCAATTAATTTTATTGTATCAATTCATTAATATACAAGGCTTTCAATTTTGGGAATATAATTATTTTGATACCAACAAATGTTGCTAGGGTGAACGGTGTAATTTTATTAAAATAAGTTATACTAGAATAAAGTAAAAAGAAAGCTTCACTGATAATATACAAACTGGAAGAGAGAATAGCTGGAAATATAATGCTAACAGCTGTGGCCTGTTGGTGAATTAAATGCTTGTGAATGTTTAAAAAAAATATAAATTCTGAAGGTGGAGATTATCAGATTGTGCCAATTAATTGGTACCCACTCGGATCCCATACACAAGTCATGTTTTTTAATTAAAGGTCAATTGACACTTCATTTTTTAAAAGAAGTGTACAGAAAAGTCTAAATTGTTTAAAGCTTAACACTTCATTTTTATAAATTGAATACACATTTAATTTTGAAGTTTCTTTATTGATTTGATAAAATTATAAAAAAATACCAATTAATTGTTCTTGTAGTTGATATATTCAGTCCCATTACTTATTTTGTTGTTATTAGAAGTTTGAATTCTTACCCCTTATCTCTGTACCATGTTAAGTTATATTCTAAAAAATGTCTCAAAGAACAAATGGTGCCAAGATATTTAGTAGGTTGGAACAAAATTTTAGAATGAAAGTATTTTGGATATTAAGTATATTTTTATAAATTTTTCTAGGGTGATGTATCATTTTATAATTTTTAAATTTTAAGTGTTTTTCTCATAAATTTTTCTGAAAAGTTATGAAATTAAAATAACTTTAAAAAAGAAATAGTTAGGAGGGAACAAGTGCCCTCTGAGCTCTGTATGACTTCACCATTAATTAAAGCACAAGAAATACAACTAATATTTTATGCATGTTTTCCTTGAAGAAGAACTAACATTTTGTATGGACTCACTGCTATAGGATGATGGCCGCTCTACAAGTGGTACAGAAATATCCATATTAAAGAAAGGAGAGAGCAGGACCTGTTGGTACATCAACCTTTTGTCCCAATCAAATTTTTGAGATGGAAAATCCTTTTTAATATATAATCAAATATGAACAAAAAATAATTGTCCAAAACAGGGTGGTCAATTGGACCACCTTGAAAAAAGGCTCCATTTTGGCAAGAAATAGTTCTACCAAGTATGGCAATAGTTCTATCATATGTAGCAAATATGTAAATATTTAAGAAGTTTAGTATTTAAAAAGAAAATGATTTAAATGTTTTTATTTTTTTTTGTCTTTAACATGTCTTTACTTTTTTCATTATTTAATATAAATTTTTTTTGAAAATTTACATGTTAAAATAAAATAGTTGAATGTAATTAATATTAGAGGAGGGTTCAAATGCCTTCATTTTTTGTACCTCCACCATGTCTCCATTTTTAAAAACTTTAATAACTCAAAATTTAAAACTTAAAAGTCAAAATAAAACCGTTAGATATGAACTACATCATTTTATTTATGTGCTCATAAAAAATTATCACATTTTGATTTTATTTTTATGTGAATCAATAAGTTGAAAAATTAACGTCTTAGAAATTATCCACATTAGTACATTTTTTACAAACTCTTGATGACAACAAAACAAAATTGAAATGTCATAATTTTTTACACGTGCATAGATAAAATAATGTAGATCATATCCAACGGTTTTATTTTGACTTTTAAGTTTTAAATTTTGAGTTATTAAAGTTTTAAAAATAGAGACATGATGGAGGCATGAAAAATGGAGGCATTTGAACCCTTCTCTTAATATTATTTTCTCAATATGAACATAAAAACTTATCACTTTTCTGTTTTGTTTTCATATTGAATCAATATATTGACAAATCAACATTCAAAACTTATTCACAACAATGTGTTTTTTTTTTCAAGCTATTGATAACAATCAAAACAAAATTGAATGCCATAATCTTGTCTATAGGTGAGCACAACGTAAAAAATCTATCGGATTGACTTCAAACTACAAATCCTAACCGTTGAAACCAATCTGCTTCATGAGTGATGCGTGCACAAAGTCAAGCGATAAAATAAATTAACTTTTTATAAGTTGTTTGATGCATTCATTTTTCATCATATTTTGATCGTTGACTTTATACCAAATGAATTCAAAATTTTGCATGTACATGCATCGCTTTTGAAGTAGATCGGTTTCAATAGTTTGAATTCGTCATTTGAAGCCAATCCAATATATATTTGGAGTTGTTCTCACCAAACCCTCTTAGTGAGCATAACACACGCTAACTTTACCCTTGTATATATACATAGAGAAATTTATATAGATAATATCTAATGGTTTTATTTAATTTTGAAAATTAAGTTATTAAATTTAAAAATAGAGGTATATTGGAGCTGAATGCATTTGAAGTCTTGAACCATCCTCATTTAAAAATACAAGTTCATTGAATTTTTTAAATAATAAAAGTTAATTAATTTAATGACATACACGAATTCTTACTGAAGAACTTGGTAGAAATAATATATCGAATTATGAAATTCAACCGTGTTTTTAAATATTTTTGTTATTAATATTAATTGAATTTATGCCAACTAAATATTTTTGTTAGCAATATTAATTTAAATTTGTTTCATTTGGTTTATTTTTTTTAATCACAATTAATTGGGCGTTTCTCTACGACTCACTACATGGTATTATATGCCTTTATTGCCACAGAGAACAGGGATGTCCACCAAATTTGTTTGAACTTAGTAGCATTAATATGCTACTTAGTGGTTATTTCACTCTCAATTTCGTGTCATTGACTAATTAATTATAAAAAAAAAATTTATATTAAGCCTTTCGCATAACTGAATTTTTCATGAAGTTTTTAGTTTCTATCGACCTAATTCAATTTTTGTCTACTTTCGGGGATATTGTTTTTCGAGGAGGAATTGGATGACACTCTTTTTTTGTGACATCGAATTACACCCTACATTTTCAAAGTCCAAATAGTCGATCCAAACCATTCAATATGATTGATATATTAAAATGTGTTTGCAGATCAAATTTTACATTTTTTTGAATTTTTTTATTATTTATTAAGATGGGTACAAAAATTCAATGGTTTGAAAACAACGATTTTGTAAAATACTTAACAAATAGTAAAAAAATTCAAAAGAAAATGTAAAATTTTATCTGCAAGCACATTTTAATATATCCATCATATTGAACGATTTGGATCGACTGTTTGGACTTTGGAAACTTTGAAAATGCACAGTGTAATCCGATATCACAAAAAAAGGGTGTCATCCGATCCCTCTTGTTTTTCTTCATAAGCTATTCTGAATTTGGACAATATTCATTTTTGATATAGTGATTAAGATAATATTTTTTGTGTGAGAATTTGATTGAAAAAAATTCTATAAATATAAAGTTGGAAGACTTGATTTTAACTCTGTATCTATACATATATGTTTGAATCGTGCAAGGATTAGTGCAAGAATAGAGGAATTGATATTAGTAGATGAGAATAGAGAGAAAATAGTGATTTTCATATTAGTGTGAAAATAGTGTTATTTTGGTTAATTTGGTGCAATTCGGATTAGTAAAAATGTTGTTTGAATTGTATATTTGGAATAGTGAATAGTTGTAACTGAAAAATAATAATGTTAATGTGGTGCTATGGAAGAGGAAAGATAGGCGAGTGGGGTCTTAACTCTCAAGTCAATTCTCACGATGTGGATATGACAGAAGTGATGTCAACTTTGTTAAGTTGAAATTGTGATAAAATCCAAGAATAAAGTATTTTTCTTTCTCTTTCTCCACACACGAAAATAGCCATTATTTCATCTATATTACAAGGAACAACGTATTAGTGTTGTTCTTAGCTATTCATAATAACTCTTTAGTTGTTTGGATTGCATTGAATTGGGAATAACTCTGCTATTGTTTGGTTGTAAAACAAGAATAGTTAGAATAGCCAAATCAAGAATAGCTATTGTTTGTTTTATTAGAATAGCTAAATCTCAAAACTCTTAGGAATAACATATTCTAATAAGACAAAAAATTTGAATTCACTATTTTAACTATTCTAACCCAATCAAATATTGAATAAGCTATTCCGAATAACCTAACCTCAAGAATAGACTATTCTCAATCCAACCAAACATTCCTCCAACTATTCTTTGGCAATCCAAACATTTGAACTAATGTGCTGATGATAATTGAGATCCTTACAAATTTAACCCTAAAAAAGTTGCGGGATTACAATAATTTCTTTTAATTGAAGTGGGAAGGTGTCTTTTGGTCTTTTTAGACCATCTTTTTGACAAGTGGAGCCATAATGAAAAATAGGCGAGAGACATGGTTTTATGCTGCAAAATGTGATCATTAAGCTCAAGCAACAATGCATTTTCTTTTATAAAAGTGACATTATATCTCTTTGGGTCACTAACAAGTCCCTTTTTATCTTTTCCTTCCATTGCAGCAAGCAATGTGTACCATCATCTTTTCTAAGTTGAGACATTTAATTTAGAGCACTCTTATGTAAGGATCTTATATGCTCAGTGGCTCAGTGCGTAATGACAACAGATAATCTTTCAGCTTATTATCTCAAGAAAAAATATTGACAATGTTATTTTAACTTCATACTACAGTTGATTCAAAACCGTTACATTTTCTTTTTTTTTTTTTTTTTTTTTTGAGAAACTTGGTAGATGCTACCAAGGGGCTGTATTGCATTCTTAAAACATTCTTACAAATAACCAATTGGATCAGTGTATCCAATTTTGCTGCTCTCCCAAACTAATCCGGAGCCCGTTACAGATTACCATCCCATTACATATCACCACTATCCATCATTACTAACAATATTGTTGCCAAGATTGAACTTGTGAGATTATCTTATTGACGATCACCCATGGTGGCACCTTGGTCTCTTTGAAAATGACGACATTGCGTTGTTTCCACACCTCCCACAGAGTACAAACAAACCAACAGGTCCAGACCTTTGGCGTTAAAACTCCACTCCTTTTCATTCCCTGAAGGATTTATCCCACACTTCCTTGACCTCAGTACCCGGTACCATGAGCCTAGTACCAAGCTTCAGAGCCATCAGATGCCATACCTGTCTAGCGTAATTACATTGAAATAAGAGGTGAACTGCAGTTTCTAACGCACAAGTATTACACATTACACATTCCAAGGAGCAATTTATGTGCCTTCTCTGTAACACATCGTGAGTAAGAATTTTTCCTCGCAACAGAAGGCAAGTAAAAATTCTTACTGTGGGTGGGTAGCTAGTTGACCATATCCTTGCATACCGCCATTTGATCCGACCGCCTCCCACGAGCATTGCATAAGTGTCTCTTGCAGTGTATTCACCAGAGTTACCCCAACGCCAACGGAGCCTATCACTCTGACCCGGTACCATAGTTAACGGGTTCAGTTGTGTGTGTGGCAATAGGGATTGTCTAATTGGCCAAGTTTTCCTTAGGGCAATTCGGTGAAGCTGAGGTCCAAACAGTCGATCAAAGATCGTTCAACATTCAATCTATATTAAATGTGTTTGGAAATCAAATTTTATATTTTTTGAAATATTTTACTATTTATTAAGTTAGTTTTAAAATCACTGTTTTCAATGATTCAGAAGTTTTTTACTATTTATTAAAATCAGCAATTTTAAAATTAGTTTAATAAATAGTAAAAAAGTTCCAAAAATATAAAATTTGATATCCAAGAACTTTTCATATAGAGATCATATCTAATAGTTTGAAATTTGAAAATCAGAAAATTAATTTGTTACACCACAGCTTCGGAACAAACATTTTAATATTAGCCAATCTCTATATATATATATTCAGTTTATTCTATTTTGTGTACGTTGTAGGAAGCAAAAACAGCACTACCAATATATATCTTTACCCATTACCTCGAACTTCTTATCTTCCGTATAATAATGTAGCATGTCCTTATCTCTATATTCTTTGGTTCTTTTTTTTTTTTTGAAATGCTTAGTAGAGACAGTCCTCTGTTTTTCATCCTCTATTTTGCTCCTCGAGCCCACTTTCTATTTTTAGAGTTCCGTATTTTTTTTCTCATTAGTCACCTCTCTTTATACTTTTCTTTTTTCCTCCAGTTAATCTCGCTAATATTGTCGATGATTTGTGAGGAATCTTATGAATCTAAAACTACAGATGTTTTGTACTTGATTTTCTCTTTCATATAAAACCATATTAAAATATATTTTTGAAATTAGTTGTTAAGTTTACAAATTTGAAATCAACACTTTACAAAGTTGTGTAATAGAATTTACATAATTAAAAGATTCAATTTATTAGTTAGAAGCAACAACTAGCTTGCTTATTAGATTTACAAACTTGAAAATCAACACTTTATATAATTGGTTGCAAGGTTTATAGATTTGAAAATTTGAAATTAAAGATGTTCTAGAAAGTGGTCCACCACTAACGACTTTTTAGAAGGTCAAAAGTGAATAGTTTGGATATTTGACCGGAGATGGAGTGTAGAAGGCAGTTAACAAAAATACTGTTTATTTTCCGAATACATGCAATCTTCACAAGTAATATCTTAACGCATGCATTTATGTTATTATATTACCATCAATATCACAATTCGTGCTCAGAAGCAATATGCAAATGCATGCATTTTGACAATTGTATTCAATATTTAAGTAAAAAATAAAGATATTTAAAGGAAAAGAAGGTATGAGTGCATACAGCCAGATATGGCTTATGCATATAAACGAGAGTAATGTCGTTCTACATTTGAAAAATCGAGATAGACAAGAAGATATTATGTTCAACTCGAAACGTGTCATGGCCTATTAGAATTATAATAAAGGTTAGTGCTCTTTGAGATAATAATTCATTAGTAATCGCTTCCACTTAAAATTAAAAATAAATTAAAAGCATTAACTATTATTGTAATCGTAATGCTCAGAACTAAATTGATCAGCATAATTTATATATAATTAGAAGCAAGTGGAAATTGAACATACAATGCAGTTTAGTGCTTCAACAACTATGATTTCATATCTTAGGAGAAAAGATACTGAAATTGCAAATTGCATTAAGGAAACAAATAATAGCGTCAACCTATAATATGCATGAGTTACTTGGTATTTCCAATCTCACCTATTTGAATTAATTCATCAAGTCGCGAGGTACTAAAAATGTAATAATTTCATTAATTGTTCTTCCTATAGAAACTAATATTGTTTCATTTCTTCATAGGAAGTTAAAATCTAGCTTTATTTTTAGTGAAGTGCTCAAAAGCCCTCCTTTTTTCTTTACTTCCCAGATGGAGTTGGATTATACCTGAATCTCCCATACCAGTTAAGCCTGGTTCTCAAAATCTTAACTTCCTTGGTTCCCTCAATGAATTATTAGCTTATGATAGTCACAATCTCAGTATATCTATAACAGTAAACAAAAAAAGGGAAGTAGATATGGAATATAAGAAAGGCCCAAATCCAATTTGAAGTTGCTAATGCAGACTGAATCTTACTGCATTTAATTCAAGAATCACATAAAAGTATCATTGCCTAATTTACCACAGAACATATACTTTTACATAAATTTGCCTAATGAGCTGCACTGTGTGAAATGAAACACTTTATGGTACACTGAAGGTAGTCAAAATACAAGTAAAAATTTTATGTACTTAATTAAAAATGTAAACTTTGTATGTACATTTACTTTAAATTGCCAGTACATCTAGTTTCACCACAAACCAAACTGGCAACAAGAATCGTACCAGTTTACAAGGTACCAGTTTACTATGTTTTTTATATCAATCTTCTTTCTATTGTTTTAAGGTACAATTTTGGTTTCATCCATAACTAACAAAACACTCCTTTAATTAGGTAATGCCATATTTATTTCAGGATAAACATTGCTGTAGTTATTAACTCTTAGTAAATTTATTAAAAATTAGTGCCTTTTATTACAGTGTGCTTTACAGCAAGCCTTCATGATGCATATATTTAACAAGCAATCAACCTAACCAACTTGCTCTTGTATATAATTTCACTTTAAATGAAAGAGAGAGCCATGCATGTGACAGTGACAGCCTTTAAAGTTGCATCAAATCTTCAATTTTTGGTGCATTTTGTCGAAATAATTTAAAATCTAAAGAACTTAATTTTAAATTAGCACTCCCAATCATCTGAAGATTACAAACTCTTTGTAATCGATCCTTGGTTTGCAAAAAGTTAGCAAAACTACATGTGGTTTTCGCCACATACTGTTCAATACAATTATAAAAACTTAACAATGGCTTATGGCACTGTATTATCAACAACATAGAAAAGATTACAAAGTCTACATTTGCTATGAAGAAAGTTCCACTTAAAAGTTTGTGCAAATTGAGACAACAACTTACTAATTATTGGGTTGTTATTTTCATTTATACAAATTTCATAAAAACAAAGTATAATTGCTAATACCTGACCCACATACTCACAAATATTTCCTCAAAATAAAATGAATCACAAAATAGAACTAGTCTCTTTCTAAAAAAATAAAAAAAATAATAATAAGTAAATAAATAAAAAATAACTAGGCCACCAAGTTCTGTATGTATCATATTTCTTATGTAATGAATGTATATGAAAAAAGAATTAGATCCTAACCCAAGCTGTAAGCCAACACGTACAAGCAAACTTCAATAGGAAAGCTGCAAAAAGCAAAAGCATTTGGAAAAATGTCTACAGGTGATGAACACTTTTTCATTAAAATATGTGTGGGCACTGCTTTTGTCACTAAGTAGTCAAAGAATGAAAATAAAAGAGAGCATAGCTCTCTTGAGCTCCTAACTATGTGCCAAATAAACAATTAATCACACTTCCATGTTTTTCTTTCTTTCCTAATTTAAGCACTTAACTTTGCTTTAACACCTACTGTCAAACTTTTTTTGGAGAAGCCAACTCTTCTCCATTTAACATAAAATGGAAAAATGCAAATCTTTTAAAATTATTGCGTAAAAAGCAGATAATCAAAGCGTTGAAATTACATATATACCTTTTACAATAACTATTATAAGATATTTCTACACATCCTCATAGGATATAACATACCATTTTAAGAAATATACTTTTTTTTATGAAATACTATAAGATACTTAGTACCTCATATGTATATATGGATCAGATGGCGTAATATATGCCTTTGTTAGACTGCAATATAGGATATGATTATGCAATATATACCCTGATTTCTTACGACATTGGTACCTCTGATCTCTTAAGTTTTTAGAGCAAATTGAGAGCACACATGCAAGACTTATTTTCATAGTGTCCTCCCCACCAAGAATAGTATAATATCATCTGTGGAGATATGGGTTGTACGATGGTGTGGCGACCCACATCGACAAACTCATTTCTGTTGTTGCCAGTCCTTCACAGGCTTTGTAATGTGTAACTGGTCACATAGAATCTGAATCACCAATTATGTTGTGAACACAGCCAAAGAATTAGTATGCTTCTTCATCTATATATACCCACAAAAACCTCAGTACAAAGCCCATGCCAAACCTCTCACCTATCCAATATTCATAGCTATTTTGACCATCTAATACATAGTCTGAATGGTTTCAAGCTTCTTGTAATTCTGTTTATGTTCATGCCAAATACTAACATTCTGTGCCGACTTATCCCTTCAAATTTCAACAAATTCTTCCTAACATTCAAACAATGAAGGATAAGGCCTCAAAGTTCTTCAAAAACCTATTTACTGTTGTTGTTACACTTGTGAAAACCAAATCGATTGCTGTGAAAACCAAAACTGCCGGGTTGAAAACACGGCTTCTCCTCCTAGGGCTACTAAACAATAAAAAAGTTCTAATGACCACAATCTCTCACAAGATGAATGCAATCCTTTCCAATGAAAGAGACCAACAACATGGCGATACCAGTACCCATACCGGTGCCAATTTCAGGGCATATGAAGGTGCAATGGTACCACGAAAAGCCCAAATGGACACGATCGGTACACCTGATCACTATTTTGAGGATATGGATATGGCGCTTTTTGAAGGGGGTGATGATGAGTATCCCGACTTAACTCACTCCCTATTCAATCTGGATGAAGAAGAGGGAGAAGAATGTAGTGAGCTTGAATTAGCTGCAAGTTCGGTCACAGATTTGGTAAAGAGTTCCCGGAAAGATGCGTCGAACTTTAACCTAGAAGATGAAATTGACCTTGTCGCTGATGTCTTCATAAGGAAGGTACTTCAGCAGAGGAGGCTACAAAAACAGGATTCATTCGGGTCTCAAGAGATGAATAATTGAGAACTGAATTTAGGATCCTTCGTGTAACTATTCTACGGCAATTTGTGGAGATTCTTACCAGAATCTGTGGAAACTCACAATTTTTCAAGGAAACATTGGGCAGAAATGTGATTTTTGTTTTCCTTTCTTTTTTTAAAAAGGGTTACACCATAAGGAACCCTAGCCTTCTCTTTTTTGTTAGAGTGAATCTTTACTGCAGAAGTCACACATTTTTTGAAGTACATTCAGTGATTGGCAATGCATGTTTATGCAAACATGACAATAACAATTGTACTCTTTTTCTAAATAAGCAATGATTACATGCATCTTTTTAGTGTAATTGAGAAAAGTGGCTATGCCTTTTACACTGTTATATTTTCTTCAGAAGTGTTCCATATATTGATACAAGCAAATTGTATAGTTGAAAAGCTGATATTGCATTTTTTTTAATCGGATAACTTTATACTCCAGTAGTACCAATAGAAAGGAAAGGAAAGCAACAATTGCAAGTAGTAAAGCAATTCATGGCAATAATTTGTATGATAGTTTTAAAAAGAAGAAAAATACAAGATAAAAGAAAGTATATTATGAAAGATAAACAAAGGACTTAAGCCTGATCACATGAATAATCCAATTTCTGTGGAGAAAACTAAGCAGTGTTCTTTGTGGCAATTCGTCAAACAACTCGTGTGCGTGAGGAAAACATAAGCTGTTTTCAATGATTAATAAGACAAAACAATCAACGCAGTGCTATACAGAAAACAAAAGAGAAACTACCAAATATTGTATATTGAATGAAAAGTAGAAGCTAATAAAAAGTGCGAGAAATACCGAGAAATGGCAATCTTAAGGGATTGAGTATCATGCTCTCATAAAGGAACTGCGAACAAACTTCCATTCATTAATTTATTTTTCAGACTTCAATGGTGCCTCTCAATTTCTGAAGAGGAGGTTTTAAATATATTCATTCGTAGTGTCTCAATAGGGAAATAAATCTGCTGTTATTTCCAATCCCAGCTGTTGATCTTTGTTAAGATTCGGATATAAAAAATATTTTTTCTTGAGATTCATGCATGAAAAAGTTTGAACGGTTGAGATAGAAATAACAGGGTTCTGTGATCTCTTTGGAATAACAGCAGATTTATATCCCTCCAATAGGGAAATGGGGGTGAGCGAATATGGAGCGGACAGGAGGAGGGATCCAATTACACATTTTTTGGTGACATATCGTGACACTGTTTTTTTTATAGATCAATTTTGCGATTTCAAAATCCGAACAGTCGATCCGAACCGTTCAACATGATCACCATATTAAAATGTGCTTGGAGATCAAATTTTACATTTTTTTGAATTTTTTTACTATTTATTAAGATAGTTACAAAATCGCTGTTTTTCAATTGTCTGAAAACAACGATTTTGTAACCATCTTAATAAATAGTAATAAAATTCAAAAAATGTAAAATTTGATCTCTAAGCACATTTTAATATATCCATCATGTTGAACGGTTTGGATGGACTATTTGGACTTTGAAAATGGTAGGTGTCAAAGTGTGTCACCAAAAAAGATGTAATTAGATCCCTCCTCTTTTTCAAATATGGATCGAATATGGATTAGATATTATCCATACAGTTTTCACCCCTAGTCCCCATCGTATCTCTATTTATAAAATTATGATAACTTAAAATTTAAAATTTAAATTTCAAAAATAAAAAAGTTAAATATAACCTATATTATTTTTTTGGGAAAATTGGTTATTTGCCACTCCAAAACCTTCAAATTGTAAAAATGTCATCCCGAAATTTGAAATTGTAAAAATGCCACTCTAAACTTCATTAATTCCTAATTTTGCCATTTATACTATATTCTTGTACTATTTTTATTAAAAATAACAAAGGTATCGATCCAAAGAAATACGTATACTGTATTCTTGTACTCTGTATTTCCGGAGGGTATGAATTTTTCAGTTAATTTTTAATAAAAATAGTACAAGAATACAGTATAAATGGCAAAATTGGGAATTAAAGAAGTTTAGAGTGGCATTTTTACAATTTCAAATTTCGGAATGGCATTTTTACAATTTGAAGGTTTTGGAGTGGCAAATAACCAATTTCCCCTATTTTTTTTAGGCAAAGATAAAAAATTATGGTATTTCAATTTTGTTTTTATTAATATCAAGAGTTTGTGATAATTTTTCAACTTATTAGTCTATATAAAATTTAAATTGAAAATTGAAAATTTTTCATGTACACGTAGAAAAAATAATATATATCATCTTCATTAATTTTACGTTAACAAATAAATTTTAATTTTTTGTTATTAAAAAATTAAAAAGTAAATGTAGGATAGAGACAAAAAAATTGAGATTTCTGAATCGATTTCTCTAAAAATGATAACATTTCTCTCTGCCATTTCCCATTTACCAAAACAAGAGAAAACCAGATCCACACGAATTCGGGTCCGGATCTCCTAAAGTAACTCAATATATATATTTTTTTAACCGAAATGGCAATTCGGTTCCGGTTCTTTAATTTTTTTCTCCCAGCGCTCTGACTCCGAATCATGCTTATAAAAAAACGAATCTCTCTGACTCTGAATCTCTTATAAAAAACGAATATAAAATTCAGTACTTATAAGCAAATCTAAAAAAAAAATGTCGGGACCGAAATGCCATCTCGGTCCTGTATAAAAAAAGTCTGGACCGAGATCCCATCTCGGTCCTGTATAAAAATAGTCTGGACCGAGATCCCATCTTGTTCTGTAAGTGTTACACCAACGGCCACAAATGAACCTCTGAAAAGCTGTGAAATCAACCGGGATCAAATTGCCATTTTGGTCCCAAAAAAAATAAATTCCGGGACCAAAATGACATTTCGGTTCTTATGATTTTTGTAAAAAAAAAAAAACAATCATGTTGGTTTCCTAAAAATCAATTTTTTAATTATGGTTTATAAAAAAAATTCCAGCTTAACAGAGGAAGATTTGAGAGCAAAGCAAAGTGCGATCCCCACTTGCTCGGCCTCTGGAATCTGGATTGAACTGGGGTTGATTCGGCCTGGGCCTAAATCAGATTCAGGCCTGAACCCAAGATTTAGTCATTCATTTAACAAATGATAAACAGTTAAAGAGTGAGGCTATGCTGATGTACATATTAGTTCGTATTATGAATTTTTATTTTTAAATTTTAAATAGTCAATCAGAACTACTCAAATAATATTTATATGAAAATGTACTTGAAAACTAAATTTTATATATTTTTTTAAATTTGTTTACTTCTCTTGTAAATAGATGACAACTCACTATTTTTAAATAATCTTTAAATACATTTTTATATAAAGATCATGTTAACCGGTTTAGATTAATTGTTTGAATTATGAATTTATAGTACGAATTGCTCTACAATATGCATATCACTGCAACCTCACTCAAACAGTTATAATATATGCTTACATGATAATTAGGCATGTTAGTAGCATTTGCAGCCAACTTTAAAAATAATAATTAAGCATATGTAGTACTTGAAGATCATGTTAAGCGGTTTAGTCTTCATATACATATTTCTTTTATATCTTTTTAATAGGAAGATTAAGAGATAGTTCAGGAGATTAAGATTGCACATAGAAGCAGTTCTCGACCAAAGGAAAATAAAAAGTAAAATAGAGTACAAAAGATTTTGTGTACAAATTATATGCTCGAAACACAATTTAACATTTTTTTTTGTACTCTACTTGATAGCTTCTATCAAGCATCTTTCAAAAAAAAAATTGACAACAAATCAAGGTATTTCCAAAAGCGGACCAAATCTGAATGAAATATTCTACAGTTGTGGTGATTGTTACAGCTTGTAAGTTACTTTCTTACTATTCTAAAGTCAAAGAAAATATAAATATTATTCTGAAGTTTCAGGTGCCCAAATCTCTTATGTGCGTGCTTGTTCTTTTGTAAATGTTAATGCATTATGTGACATAGTTAATAATTTGTAATACCAGCTATTGGTTGTGGTTATAAATTAAATTTAGTTTGTTTGAAGATTTTAATAGAGTTTGTTACTGGATCTACTTAGATTAACTTGTACTACTAAAATAATCCAAAACCATACCAGTTGTTACCAATTTGGATCTAAAGTGTTATTGGCCTTTCTTTTCTTTGATCTTTGTTACTTGATGCATAATTGAGGACTAGTGGAATCCCATGAATTTTTTTAATAAATAAACTAGTTTTAGCAAGAAATTGCAAAACCTTGTTTTGTACATTTACATTTAAGATTATTTAAGAGAATTATTTTACTTATTGCATAAAGTTTGACTTGAGATCAAAGACTGTTCACATGCAAGAACAACCAAACATTAATCATCCACCTATACAATACTCTCCAATATTGATGAAATAGCCTAAAAGTTGTTATAATAGCATAAAAAATTTCAAAATATTTTTAATGAATTGAATCATAAAATTGGTTGTCCTCCAATTTCTCAAGTACAAAGTTAACTATTCTTTGAAAGGTAATTCGTTTGTCCAGTTTATAAACTATTAGGTATTGTAATATTCCAACAGGCATACACTAATAAAAAATAGAGCATACTCATATGCTTCATTTTTGTTTGTTTTGTTAAGATGATTCATCAAATTTATTTCTTGCTCCTGTGATTATTCACAACATGTATGTGTTGGTGCCGAATTTTTTATTTATATCCAAAAAATAAATCAAATTACAAAAAATACCCATGTTATCTTGAAAATTCGAAAAATACCCAAACCGGAAAAAAATTTTCCGGATTTGGCCTCTAAACCCGGAAAAAAATTTTCCGGAAATTGAACTCCAAAACCGGAAAAAAAAATTTCGGTTTTAACATTTTTTTTTTTTTTTTTTTTTAGAGTTTCCGGAAATTTTTTTTCCGGATTTAACTTTTTTTTTTTTTTTTTTTTTTTTTTGGAGATTCCGGATAAAAAAATTTAACAAATTTTTTTTTTTTTTTTTTTTAGAGATTCTGGAAATTTTTTTCCGAACTAAATAAATTTTTTTTTTTAAGAGAAAAATAGCTAAAATACTGAAATCTAACGCTACAAAATCGAATTGTTTTTTTAAATATTTGTTTCATTAATTTAAAAAATTTCAAAATGGTGTAGAATAATTTAGAAATTATCAAAATAGCTAAAATACTGAAATCTAACACTAAAAAATCAAATTGTTTTTTACTACGAATAGGGCCGATTTTGTGCTAAAATACGGTAAATTTACTAAAATACGATAAATTACGCTAAATTACGTATAAATGGGGCTTATTTTGTGGCATCTTTCATAAATCATAAAAAATAGTAAAAAAAATTCCAAAAATAATAAAATTTGGTGTTCTAAAAGTTTATTACATAACTAATTTACTGAGCTACGTAGATTGAATAATAGAAATGAAAATCTTAATCGGAAACTTCAACTGAAGTTTTGAGGCTCTTCTATTTGTTTTTTGGCGATTCTGAATTTGGAAAACTGGCAAAGCGAGTCCGGACGCATGCGCATTTTCGCAAGCTTTCCGAAAAGTGGTCATTTGCTGAAATCGGACACTCGAGCGCCGTTTTATGACCGTTTGAAGTTTCGTCATCGTTTTTCGCCTTCTCAGTGAATATATTATCCCTATTCGTACGTAATTTAGCGTACTTTACCGTATTCTAGCATAATTCTACATAATTATTGTAATTTAGTGTAATTCAGCATAAATCAAGTAATTTGGCTTGTTTTAGTATAAATATGCTAATTATATATAAAAAAATGTAATCTAGCAAATATTTAAAAAAACAATTCGATTTTTTAGTGTTAGATTTCAGTATTTTAGCTATTTTGATAATTTCTAAATTATTCTACACCATTTTGAAATTTTTTAAATTAATGAAACAAATATTTAAAAAAACAATTCGATTTTGTAGCGTTAGATTTCAGTATTTTAGCTATTTTTCTCTTAAAAAAAAAAATTTATTTAGTTCGGAAAAAAAATTTCCGGAATCTCTAAAAAAAAAAAAAAAAAAAAAAAAAAATTTGTTAAGTTAAATTTTTTTATTCGGAATCTCTAAAATACTTTTGACTTAGTTTTGACTAACTTTGTTGCGGTCAGAAAAGGAATATGGCTCAAATGTTACTGGAGGCTAATTAAGCCCAATTAGTCCCACTATAGAGATAAAAGTTAGCGCAATTTAAAATAACAAATTTAATTTTTCTCAAAAAAAAAATAACAAATTTAATATTGATCAAAGTGTAATTGTAGATTATTTAATTATATGTCATGTAATCTCTTTTTAAATTTAGAAAAGTTCATTCTATATTATATTGCTTTGGATGATGTATTTATTGTTGAGGCAACTTGAATTCAGAGCTAAAAATTATGTCCAGCCTCTTTCAAAAAAGAAAGAAATAAGAAACTCTTTTAAAAAAATCATATGTAACAGTTGCTTGAATTTAAAATTCTTCTAGAGCCTCACCATTGTCTTGCGCTTCTCCTATTACTCATGCTCCCACTATGTCGCAACCCTCTCAACTCATCTGTACTCAGTCTTCTCTTGTGTTGTCACGGTTTCGAGTTACCATGGGGTGAGTACAGGTGAGTTGAGAGGGTTGCGACATAGTGGGAGCAGGAGTAATAGGAGAAGCGCAAGACAATGGTGAGGCTCTAGAAGAATTTTGAGGCTGCACTGGGTCAGGATGGGCTTGAGGGAAATTTTCAGAAGTAGCAGGCTGTGCAGATGAAGTAATAGGTCGGGCCTGCTTCGCTGGGGAAATAGAGGTAGCGCCAGGCAGGGAGGAGAGTGGACCCGCTGGTCTTGAGGGGTTGTGATCCGATAGCCCAGGCGGACCCAGTAAGGAAGATAGATGCGGATCGGAACCCAAAAAAGGAATTCAGATCCGTTGCTGTAGCTGAGAGAGGGTAAATTGGCACAGAGGGCAGCTCAGTTTGAGAAGAATCAGTAGGAGAGTTATTTGAGGAGCTGAAAGGAGAGGTATTTTCATAAAAAAACAACATGTCTTTATGCGTTTAGAGGTCAAATCAAAGCATTTGTACCATTTTGTGCGAGAGGGTAACCAAGAAAGACGCAAGAAGTGGCCCAGTTTTGTAATTTGTGAGAATTGTAAGGGCGAGTAAGAGGGAAACACAAACATCCAAGAACCCGTAAGTGAGAATAATTGGGTATCTTGTTGAAGAGAGAGGTGTAAGGGGAGAGAGTATTTGTAGAGGAAGGCAATCGATTAATTAGGTAAATGGTGCTAGCAAAGACATCATCCCAAAATTGAGAGGGTATCGAGGCATGGGACATGCTTGATAGAGAGAGTTCGACAAGGTGGCGATGTTTTCGCTCGGATACCCCATTTTGTTCAGGTGTATAAGGGCATGTTATTTGGTGAGAGATGGATGGAAAGAGGCGAGATATAGGCTTATACTCGGTACCTTCATCAGTACGAAGTATTTTTATTGAGGAGTTAAGAAGATTTTCGGTTTTTGCCTTAAAAAGATAGAAAACTCGAACAACTTCATATTTCGAATGAAGAAAATAAATCCAACAAAATCGTGTAAAATCATCCACAAAAAGCAAATAATATCTAAAGCCATTGTAAGAGGTTATAGAGGTCAGGCCCCATACATCCGAATGAACAAGTTCCAAAGGACTAGAAGAAGTAGTCACACTAGAAAGAAATGGTAACTTGTGAGCCTTGGCCTTACAACAATTGTGACACAAGGACATTTTATTGGTTGTACAAGGTAAGCTAAAAGCTTGTAAAACTTGCAAAGTAGTTGCGGAAGAGGGATGGCCGAGTCTTGCATGCCAACAATCCGCCAAAACACGTGCACTCACATAGGCTTGAGGGAGAAGAGATGGACAAGAAGAAAAGGGTAAAGAATAGAGGCCTTTATGGAGCTTGGTGTGAAGTAGAGGTGCCAACATGAGTCGGTCCTTGATAACACAATAATTAGAGCAAAAATCAATGAGAATAGCATTGTCATGAAGTAATTTGGAAATGCTCAATATATTTTTGGTGAAAGAAGGGACATGTAGTACATCACAAAGCACAAATTATTGTTTAGAAAATGTTAAGGTAAATGAACCAATATGTTGAATAGCCATACCGGATCCATCACCAATTTCGAGTGCATCGACCCCTTCATACGGCATGAAAGATGAGAGATTGTTGAGGTCGTTGGTGATGTGATGGGTAGCACCGGAATCAAGGTACCATTCGGAGCTAGAGGAAGTGGTATTAAGTTGTGCTATGTAAGCTTGATAAGGTGGTTTAGCATTCTCATCTTGATCGGCTTCATACCTATACCAGCAATGTTTGGTGGCATGACCACGCTTAAGGCAGATTTGACAGATAGTGTTGCGATCTGGATTTGGTGGCCTGCTATTAGAGAATTGAGGTCTCGGATTGGGAGCTGAAGGAGCAAAATTATTGGCAGCAGGTGGAGGCCGATATCCATTTTGGTTGGGTTGGTAATTGGTAGGAGGCCTGTTAGGGGATGGGCTGGAGAGTAATGGAGGCCTGTAGGAGTTTTGATTGGAAAATTTAGATTTAGATTCGTGACCCCTACCTCTATGATTCGGATGGGAGGGTCGGCCAGGGTTAGAGAAGTATGCCGAAAGGTTAGCAGCAGAGGGCATGGAAGAGCCTCCAATGGCGATCCGGGAATTAATGAGGGCTTCATGGCTTAACAACTGTGCCTGAAGGTTGGGAAGAGAGTGGGTAGTGGTAGTGACGGCAATAGCAAAGGAATCAAACTCTAGACCCAAACCGTGAAGGATATGCAACATCAAATCTTCATAAGAGACGGGCGAGCCTATGAACGCGAGTTCGTCAGCGATAGCCTGAACACACTGGATATAGTCCGTGTAGGAGGAAGTACCCTTGCTGGTATTCTGAAGCTAGCAACACAGTTCTGAGAAGCGAGCGCGTGAGATAGCATAAAAGGATCGCTGAAGCGTATGCCACAGATCAGCCGATGTCTTGGCCGATACCACTTGAGCTAAGATCGAACCGGTGAAAGAAGAACGAAGCCACCCGAGAAGGATTTGGTCATGTCGATGCCAGAGTGGGTATGCCTCGTTAGACTGAGTCACACCAGCGTCAGTAATGACAGTCTGCGATGGTGGTTGTGCATTAAGAAACTGGTACAGGTTGTAACCGTGAAGAATCAATGTGATCTAAGATTGCCAAGATGGGTAATTGTCTCTATCCATGACTAATAGGTAATAATCTGGTAATCATTATTAATTTTTGAATTTTATAGTCCTTAGTTAGGAAAGTTCTTTACTCCCAGCTACTCGGCTAAGGTCAACCTCATTATTAGTGCTTCATATTCTGCCACATTCTTTCTTGCCTATCCCGATCCACTTCCCTGTTTGTGGAAATCGGATGATTAAGCATCACAACATTGTTTGTTTGTGAGCTAGGGGTAGAATTGAGGGTAGATGAGGGAATTTGGGAAGAAGATGAGTTAGGATCGGGCTCCATTGAGCTCTAATACCATAAAACAGGTTATACAAAGAAGATAAAGAAAAGTAGAAACAGAATCTTTGTTTTATTGATTGTATTTGATATTGTTACATCACTGCTTATATAAGCATGTGTCTTACAGAGAATACAAGTCTAACTAACTATTGTTACACACTCATAACAGAAAGTAGTTAACTCTTAATGACTATCTCTAACTAATGGTTGTTAGGCTTATCATGGACAATTTGAGGGACATATAAATTGCTTTGTTCTTGAAGGAAAGATAGGTTGCCGATGACAAAAGTTTCAAGGCTTATTGTCACAAGAAAATAATCATTTTTCAAGGCAAGCAATAGTTTCTCTGTCTACAAAACCAAAAATTGACATTTAAAACGAGAAATTATGTGGCAATTTGACTTGTGAAATCACATTTAGGCAAATTGAAAAGATGAGGGAGATGGCAGATAGAGAAACCAATTAGAGCTCGATTGGGTCGATGAAGAAGTCAAGTTCTCCCCCTTTTGTCTCATATCCTCATCATCCACCTTGATACTAGTTCTCTCCATGTCATCGAGAAATACGGTATAGTATTAAATATGGACCTTAACAGATGTACCTTCTTCCATCTTGAAAGAATGAAACCTCTACTTGCTTAGTCTTTACGCGGAGCATGAGTGCGCGGAGGAAACACCTGGCGTCTGAATGCTTCTCCCACGATATAGAGACGAATCTAAAAACCCTCAATAGCAGCAGCAAATATATAGCCCTGAAATCACCAAACAACCGCCGATGATGAAGATGACTCTGATACCAATTTGTTAGAGTTTCTAAATAGAGGCCAGAAATAAGAGACATAATTTTATAAGGAAGCTTAATTATATTCCTTGAGAGGCACAAACAACAAAATATATTAACTAATTGGGTACTCAATAAAAAACAATGCTTTAACTTATACTTTTTAATGCTTTGACTTGTAATTTCTAATGCTCTAACTTATAATTCTGATTACCAATCAAAATTCAACAAATTTATTTCAATTTTAACGCGAATTACAAATCAAACATTTAGAGAGGGGACAAAAAAAAATTTCAGGGGGGACAAAGTCGGTCGGGATCGATAATCTCCACTAAAACTCAAAATCCAGGGGGCAACTCCCCCCTGGAACCATGTGGATCTGCCCCTGGGTCTTTTCTTAATCGGCGCCATTGAAGGTTAGAATCAGGATTGCGGTAATTTCGTTTTTGTCCAAGCTTTTTTTTGGCACCTCTGTTGCACCGTTTTGAAGCGGCACGTTTGTTGACTTCCTCTCCTATAATTTTGCCGCTTGGGATAGTTGGTCGTGATGGTGAGCCACCCACCCCCGTTGGGATGGCTTTCAATCTCACCAGACTTCAACTAAGAAATAAGAGGATATGTAGTTAGTGAAGGGGAAGGGATAGGGGTAATATTGTCATTTTATATTTTAATTAACATTAATTAGTGTGTTTAATTGATAAAAATTAAAAATGGAGATATAAATAAAATCAATGAGTTTGAATGGAGAAATAACTAAATTTAATGTTTTGATGGATAAATATCTAATTGATAAAGTTATGATAGGCATATATCTAAATTTCTCTTAAAAAAATTGATCATTAAAAGAAATTTTCAATTTGAGTTTTGAAATAAAAACCTATGTAGCATAGTGTACGCTATTTGTCTACATGTTGTGCGCTATAGTGGTCGTAACAGAGATAGCGCAATTTTAACTCATTGCTTAGCATTTAAAGTCCGAAAATACTGTAGCACACTATTTAGAATATTAATTTTTTTGTAGTCAATTTGCTTTACCTTTCTTCATTGAGTCTTTAAGGCCCTGTTCGGCTACAGGGGCAATTTTACTGTTCACGTGGGAAAAAAAAAATACACTCTGAGTGAATTTTTTTTTCCCACGTGAACAGTAAAATTTAGTTCAAAAATTTTAATTTTCCGTACCCATTTCCGAGCCCACTGTGCAGCCGAACAGGACCTAAATAAAGAAAATTATAAGGACTTCTGTGTAGTTTCATAAAATATTGGTAGTGTCCACACCACCCGCACACAGCGACACCTCAACTGTTCTCGAATCACACACCAAACACCACACCGTCTCTCTCTCTCTCTCTCTCCCTCTCTCTCGCTCAGTTTTACCTTACCTTTTTGTCCCCTGTATGATCGGATGCTAAAATCCTAAAACCCTAGTCGAATTCTTCGATTTAGAAGGTATGTACTGTTTCTTTTGATTGGATCCAGTGTTTATTTCTAATATATTGGCGGATGGAGATAAATGTCTAATATACTGTTAAGGATCTTGACCCCTGGTAATTTTTACTTGAATTTGTTGAGTAGCATTGTTTAATTAGTAAAAAATCAGGTGCCTTTTGCGAATTTGGGGTTGAATTAAGAAGCGGACAACTAGTTTACCTTTTGTGAGTAATTGATGAATTTGGGATTCCTGAATTTGGATCGTAGAAAATCCCCTGCCATCAAATTACTTCTCAGGTTTTATTTGCTATTTCTACTTAAGGAGTTTGTTTCTATTTGTACATGACTCAATAACTTCTTTTACCAAAATAATTTTTGTGTAATTTGAGTTAATATATTAAATTTAAATGGTATAGCTTATGTGGTGTTGCATTTCAGTCGTGGTCATCTTCCTTTAGTAGCATAGATGGTATACCTAAAGAGGAAATAATATTCATGGATATAGGGTTGAGATAAAAATTAGCATCCTTCAGATATAAGTGGTAATTTTTACAATTTTAATGGCTCAGCATTTGGCATTTATGTTTTTTAGAAGTTAAATGGTTAGATTTTCTGTTCTGTAAAATTGATGAATTATGGTAAAGGTGCAGTCTTTGTTGGTGCATACAAAAGTAGGGAGCATCTGGTTGAATGGCGTGCGCATTTACTTTGCTGTGAAGATAATATATTTTTTTTTGTGGATAACAGATTATACCAATATCGAGTCAAATAATTAGTAGCTAAATTATCCCATTGTTTTCTAGTCAAATTTAACTTTATCTATTGATCTATTGATAGAAGTTCAAATAAAACATGAAAACCCAACATTAAACTTGCTGTGTTAGGTTTTTTTTTTTTTTTTCAATTTGGTATTTGGAAAGAAAAATATTGGAAGGTTTAAAAATATACATTTATCAAGAAATACACCTTCTTCCATTCAGTATTTGAAGGAACACATTTGTCACTTGTACTAACATTCTAATGGTGAGTACTAGTTATATTCTATGGATGTTACTTGTCAACTACATATAGAAATGTTGGGTGTCATTTGCAAGCATGATGAATTATTTGGTTCTTTCTCAAAAGCCTGACAGACTGGTTATTACTAATGTCACTGTGATTCTTTTCTTGCAGGATACAAAATTAAACAGGGTATGGGACAAGAAATATACAAGAAACTTCATCAATTGATAATCTTGATCTTTATAAATAACTAATCTAAGAGAATTGATATCATAGAGGTACCTCTTTTGTGCTCAATCTTTAGACATTCTTGTTGACGGCATAACTAACCTCACTTAAAAGCTTTTACTTCTTTTTTTGCTTTCTATTAATTTTTTCAGTACAATTGTGTAAGCATGGGTGGATCTTGTTGCTGCCTTTGCCCAGATGATTTTGAAGAGTATGCACACCCCAATAATCCCATTTATCGGCAGTGTCTCTGCCTTAGATATTTTTTTCAACAGCTTTTCAGCGGGGTAATTTTCTTTACGGCATGGCTCTTTTCTTTTATTATGTACAAACTTAAAAAATGGGGTTCCCAAGCAGTTACTACATTTTATACCAATAAAGGTTCTTTCAAGTTAGTATTTAGTAACATTAGTATTGTGGTAAGCTACGAGGAAAATAGTAACTATCCTACTTATTTTAAAAAAGCTAATCCCTTACAGATCTACCAATGTAATGTGTTAAAGTACCAGTGCATATCTAACTTTTTAAGGTCATATTTGATAATTAGCATGATAAATCATTTAATGGAAATGTGCCCGCTTCTCTTAAGTTTTTATGGACGGTTCATATTAGTTTGATTGATCAGTCCTTTGAATGTTTAGTCAAGCTATCTAATTTACAAAATTTGCTTATGGTATTAACTACGGAGGTATTTTCTGATAGTTCAAAATTTTGCTGATGATGCCGAATATCAAATTTCTGTATTAGCTTGTCTTGATATGAAGCCAGGATGGTCCTTAAAATAAATTCTGAAGTAACTTGAAACATGGGAGCATTACTCCATTTAAGTTATCATTATTTTTCAATAATCAATCATCATTGCAGTTGATTATTTGCCTCTATAAAAATGTAATGAAAATGGGGAGGCATTTCTGTATTGAGCATATTTCTTTTTTAACCAATTTCTATTATGGTACTGTTTACTTCTGACTATTTGTAATGTGGGACCTGAAGTGACCAAAAACTATATTTCCCTGCTTTAAAATCTTTTGTCATTAAACTTTTTTTTCTTTCCAGTACAATGCAGGATTTCAGAGACTTGAGTCGAGGGCTGGTGCTCCAGCTGGTCAACCGGTCAATCCATCTGGTGCCATGACACTGGGCCCTACCTCACCAGACAATACTATGCCCTCACCAGAGACGTACCACCTGGTACCAAGACCCCCTCCCTACTCCCAACTGGTGTCAAGGCGTGACAAATCTCTTGGCCATACTCAAGAAGAGTCTCAGCCTCTGAGGCGGAATGGTAGCAGTTCTGGTACTGACAGTGCCAATACAGGGTCTGTCAAGAAAAGGCTTAGCACAGACACTGATGAATCCTCTGTTAAGATGCATAAGAGTGGCTCTGACAAGGGCTTGGCTGCTAAACTATATGGATCAGGCTATTTGGTAACCAGTTCAGAGGATGAGGATGTATGCCCCACTTGTTTAGAAGGTACGTGCTGTTGAAGTACTTGATCCTGTACAGTGTATATCAGTTTCAGAAATCCAATTGTGATATGCCAACTAGCAGGAGTTTGGAGGAAAAAAATCAGAAAGTTGATACACTACTCTTTGGTTATTAGGGGGTTTTACTTCTGTTAGGAATCATGGTTTGTTGATTAAGAGGTAGTGGAGCGGAGAATATACAGGAGAATTGTTGCAATTTTAAAAAGGCCATTTCTTGGTAGCTTCAAGTTGTTTTATTTTTAATTATTGCAGAATATACAGAGGAGAATCCAAAGATAGTGGCAAAATGCTCGCACCATTTCCATTTGAGTTGTATATATGAATGGATGGAACGGAGTGACAATTGCCCTGTTTGTGGACAGGTGCTCTCTCTGTTTATTTTTGTTTTTTCTTTTCCCTTTTTGCTTGTTTATTTAATTTACTAATTTATTTGTCTGCCCCTTTCATATATATAAGCAATGCATTTAGGTGGATGAATTTCACTGAGAAAGATGGCTGTTGTACATCTTTTCTGTTCAATGTTTTTCCTCCAACTTGGGATTTTTATGGGATCTCTAATTTCAGTTTTTCTGAGATAAAAAAGAATATATAATAAGTAATGGAACAAAAAGTAGGTCTTTTGCAGAAAACTTATCTATACCTGTATTGATACAAGTAGTATGCCAGGTATCAGGCTGGTCAGGTACCTTTTTAGAAGGTTTGAATATTGAGTCCTTGATGTTTCTTGCATTCTCTATGTGATATTTTAATTATGGAAATGCAGGAGATGGAGTTTTGCGAGAGTCCGTGAAAGAAGCTTCTGCACTTTTTCTCTCACATGCCTTTAGCGTTGTAAGGATAGTATATGTATATAGTGATAGTTCGTAAAATAATAGAACAATACAAAGCAGTCACGAGTTTGCCCTTAAAACCTCAAATCATCACCTAATATATTTGAAAGAGATTAGCAATGGAAATTGCAGTACCTTTTAAGGTGCCCAGATATCCTCCTTGGTCATTGTTCCTCTTAATTAAACAAAGATTGGGTGTCCACTTTCAATTAAATTGGGAGAATGTACCAGTGATATTTCCTATGTTTTACTACGTGTATGAGATGTCCCTCTTTTCCAGGGGCTTGCCCTACATTTGAAGGTTTTTCAGGGGCATGCGTGAAAATTTGCTTGTATAAATGCTCCAGCCGCTTGTTTTGGAGCCTGACAACAACTATACATATTGCGCCAGGCAAAGAGAGCTCTTCTAGATAACGAGAGCTCTGAGGTGCATTAATTTAATATTTATTTGGTCTCACCTAAGGCTGGCTGCATAAATTGAAATACTGTATGTTGTATTGTTGCATCTCTTGTAGCGGTATTGAAATAAACACTGAATTTAGCTCTATATCAAACATTGGATTTTGTGTTATGGAATTTTATTATCGTCACTGAATTGTTCCTTTGCTACATCAGATGGCAGGAATTGTTGAAGTGGTAATATGAGTAATGGTAAATATAAATCTTTATATTTGTTTAACCAAAGTAATGAATTAAAGTGATGTTATGAAATGTTAAACTGTGAAGGGAATGTTATTGAAACGAGTCAATGTTGTATGAAATTCGACATCGAAGAATCTGTTGCTAAAGATTTTGGTACAATAACTGGTCGGTGTTGCACTGTGCAAAAGCAAATACCAACTAGTTAATTCGAGTCATTCATCCTGGCCTAATTTAGTTTTCAAGTATTTACCTTGATCTATGCTATTGGCATTACAGGTGCGACACCATAACCTAGTGTTTTGAAAAAAACCGGCCGGTCCAGGACCGGACCGGACCACCTGTGGAACTGACCCTGACCATGGTCCAGTGGCCTAGAATGACTCTTGACCTCAATCGTTCAGATAATACAAACTCAATCCTACCGTTGCATGATCCTAACGCAAGATGTTTCGTAGAAAAAGTAGTCGACTTAGATGTATATTGTGATATTGTCTAATTTTGCACCTTCTGAAAGCTCCTTAAATTAGAGATTTACATAAATAAGAATTTGCTATTCTTTCCCACAGTTGCTAAAGTTAATTTCACACTGCCTTCAATATATAGAGTCCGAATCTGCTGCGATCCTGGGTGGGATCGCAGGATCCTAAAATTCCGAATCAACGGTTCAAATTTTTCTGTGCGCGGATCTCGAAAACACTTTGGAAAAGTAAATTTTCATGCACGCATCACGAAAAAAACCAACAGCTGAGATTCGGAATCGCAGGGTCCTGCGATTCCCGAGAATCACAGCAGATTTATTTTCCAATATATATCCATGTACCCAGACCTCAAATATGCTAAAGCAATAATTAAATCTTGATCTATCAAAATCTCTCTCTTGTAGCTCCAATCTCAGACCAAACTGGGTGTCATGTCAGACCTCCCTCCCAAATTGCTCGCCACGATTGCACGAAATCTGACGGAGCCCACAGACCTCATCCGTTTCCGATCAGTGAGTTCTTGTTGGTGTTGTGCCACATCATTGCTTCCCATGCCACCATTGCGACTCCCTTGGTTTTTTCTTTGCTTTATACCAGATAAACTCTTTATCCAGCAATTTGCTACCATTTCTAGATTGAAAAGAGTACCGTTCTTTTAACCTGACGCAAATCTCAAAACAAACCCCATATAATTTCTATAATACCAAATTGAATTTGGTCCAACTCAAATTAATTTGGAACGTCCGTTTATATATATTGCATCTCAGCTACCGGGGGATACGGACTCCAAATTTTCGAAGAGTTTTTTTTTCCTCGTACTCGTGGCTCATTTCACCGAATCTGATCTTCTGTGATACTAAACTCAATTGTCCTATTAACGCGGGTCAAAATAATGGGTTCAGAGAGGTAATCGAACATGAGGAGGGTTCAAATGCATTATGATTTTGTGCTCCAATATACTTCACGTCTTATATCTCCTTTTTCAAAGTCCGAACAGTTGATCCGAACTGCTCAACATGATCTTCATATAAAATATACTTGGAGACCAAATTTTATATTTTTAAGAATTTTTTTACTATTTTTTTTAGATAGGTACAAAATCACTGTTTTAAGGAGAATCTGAACCATAAAAAAAAGTGATATTGTACCTATGTAAAAAATAATTAATTTTTTTTTAAAATATAAAATTTGGTCTCTAAGAATACTTTATTATGAATATTATGTTGAGCAGTTCGGATCAACTGTTCAGACTTTAAAAATAAAGATAAATAATGTAAAACATATTAGAGCACAAAATCACGATGCATTTGAACCCTCCTCATCAAACATATGTATATATTTAAAACGACGCAAATAATCAGTAAAGCACGGAGAGGGGCTGAGCATGGAATAACGGATAAGATTGGCCCCACCTACAGTCCTACACTGATTGGTAACATGCATGGGCCTAACACTGACCGCAAGAACCATTCGTCATTGGAATGGACCAACCTCGCGCTTTCAGCCTTTCAGTCTTTCACAGAAGCGGACTCGGTCACTCGGCACTCCGTCCGATGCGCGAGCGGCGCTTGTCAGGCACTTGTTGCGCTCGTCGCTACAGTCTATCTGTCTCTCTTTCACGTCTCTCTTTCACGGACTCACAGTTGACGGTTCCCACATCTACAGCCTACAGGTCTCTCTGACTCTACGTCCCAACACACCTCACGGGTCTCTACAGTCTACAAACCCGCCTATACATAGTGTTTTCGAAATCGTTCAGACATCTGTTATAACGTGTCGACTGTCATACAGTGTCGTGCGTCATGTCGTCTTATTATTATTATTATTATTATTTTCAAAATATGGTTGTGAGTTGTAACGTATAAATAAACACGGAGGAGGGTTCAAATGCACTCAAATTTCTAGGTTCTCAATGCATCTAATCTTTTATCTGCATTTTCAAAGTCCGAACAGTTGATCCAAACCGCTCAACATGACCTTCATAATAAAATATGCTTGGAGACCAAATTTTATATTTTTTGAAATTTTTTTACTATTTTTTAAGATAGTACAAAATCACTTTATCGAATAGTCCAGAATCTCCTTAAAACAATGATTATGTACCTATCTTAAAAAATAGTAAAAAAATTCTAAAAAATATAAAATTTGGTCTCCAAGCATATTTTATTATGATGGTCATGCTGAGTGGTTCGGATCAACTGTTCGAATTTTGAAAATACAGATAAAAGATTTGATGCATTGGGAGTATAGAAATTTGAGTGCATTTGAACCCTCCTCATAAACACGATACGAGTTTGGATTTTCTCAGGTATTTAGCTCTCAGCCAAGTCTGAATTTAATTTGGCGTGGTCAAGTACTTGAGGGGACCTGATTTCACATGAAACATGCGAGTCACGATATATCATCGACATACCAGTCATATACCAGTCGTCACTGTTGTGCTGTATCGAGTTAGTTACGGACTTCTTTTTCCTCTCTGAATACAATGTTATAATGTAATTATATTGATTTTGGAGATAAAACTTTGTATAACTTAATATTATTTTGTTTACTATGTGGATTATAAATGCAGTAGGTTTGTTGCTAGAATTTTCATGTTACTTTATATGTAATGACTTTCAGAAAAAAGAAAAAGAAAAATTCATACGTAGTCAGATTTTAATTGCTCCAATTTTGTTGTGATATGTTTTGAGATTTAAAAAACAGAAGATTTACTTTCCAAATGTGCCATAGAAATTTCTAAGTGTTGCAAATATAGCTTGAACTCATAAACATTCTCATCATTGATCAACGGCTCAGATCGAATCAAGCATAACACCAGATTTAGAATTATATCCAACGGTACCTTGATATATACTTTTGTACTAAACATATCAAAGATGGAAAAAATAGACAACAGTACAATTAACAGCTATATTAGCCTCTGTAATATAAATAGCGATACACACTGTACAAAATAAAGAATTAATGAAATTCACTATATTCATCATTCTTCCGCATACTATTCCTCAAAAATTAACACTAAGAGCATCTACATCCCTGGTACTATGAGAGTTTCTAATCTGATATGGCAATTTCTAATTCAGTTTAAGGGATGTGGGAGAGTTTCTTATTTAGAAACTATACATGAAAGTTTCTTATTAAGGAACTGTTTATAAACTCCACGCTGGCCAAATAATTTGTTCAAATTATTTCTCTTTTTTAATTTATTGCTGACATGGCTTAATAGAAACTCTAAAATTAATTTCAAAGATGTGAGAGTTAGATTCTTTAGAGACCTCAATTTCTAAAAAGTGGTTAACAGTTATTTCAAAATTCATTTGAGTTGTTGGGATGTAGATGCTCTAAGCTTATTCTTTTTCCGGGTACTATTTGGTTGATATAATTTCAAAACTGACTTGGTTTTTTTTGGTAAAACATAATACATATGCATGAAACAACCTTGAGAAAAGAAGAAAATGTGTCAAAAGTACTGTCATTTTGACTGGTGGGTTTAGCAAAACCGTTATTACAAGAATTTGTCCTTGATAGATTCTAAAATTAAACTCACAAACCAAAATTTGTTGAACCGACGAAACTTGCCTAGAACAAATTGACCGCTCATCGTGTAATTATCTCATATTAAATCTCTATATAAACCGTGCATAATCAGTAGTAATCATCATCAATCACAGTAATCGCAACATAAACATCAAAGAGAGAAAAAAGAAGAAGAAGAAGATCAATTCATGGCTTCCCGTTTCTCTCTTGTAATCTTCTTTTCTCTCTCCATCTCTGTTATTAGTGCCACCACGACCACCTCTAGTAATACAATCTCAGAACCTCTACTATCAGCATGTAGGCTGACACCTGAATCAGAAACATGCCTCAAGTACCTTTCGATGTTTCCGAAAAGATTGACAGGAAATATCCATAATATCACTGCACTCAGTGTCAGGTAATACATACATTATTATGTATATAAATGTGTACAAACATAAATTAACGGGAACTATTTGTCCTCGGTCAATTAAAGACTAAATATTTCTCTTGCGCATGACATATTTTTTATTTTTTTAATAAAGAGTAAAATGAGAATTTTATAAACCTAAATGAGTTTTAATAAAAAATGATGAATTAGGTAAATTTGTGAGTTTTTTAAATTTAGAAGGGTAAATATGATATTATGAATGTTAGAAGGAAAAATACATAATATTGATGTTTTTGAAGAGGATATATGAAATTCTCCCTATTTGTTGTCCTATGTCAATAATTGTTAGACTGCAGAGAACAAATAAATTTTTTTTATAGATAGACACTAAAATGATCTCTTAATTGATGCCTAAGCCTAAATTAACTATCTATATGTTTTCTTTATCACATCAGTGCTTCATCTTTTCTGGCAAAGGAGATCCATGCTTTCATTTCACTTTTAAAGGAGGAGGTTCCCTTTGCAATTCCCAAATATAAGCATTGCCTGAAAGGTTCTGAGGTTGCGATCAGAGACATTGTGCAACGATTAGATGACTTAACAGAAGCACTGCGTAACAGATCCTTTGTAGATGTCAGTATTTGGATTTCAGAGGCATGGACAGATGCTGGTACTGTCGGAAAGATTTGCATGGGGCACAACGGGCAGCCAAAGATACCGCAGCTGTCAAATTTGATGAATGATCTGAGAAAAATGTTGAGGGTTATATCAACTCTTTTCAAGCTCGATGCGAATACAAACTAATAATTTTTTAATGCTTCAAATTGTTATTACTGTATCTAGCTCCTCAAAAGTTCTGATTGATTGGGTTGTAAATAACTTGGTCTGTAATTTGTATTTTGAATTTGATGCAGCAAACGTATTGTTAACCTGTGTTCTCAGATATCATGTTGATTCTCTTCCTCTGGTAATCTATTATTTTCCATTCATTATAATTTCAAAATTAATTATGTTTGATCAAATTTTAGTTCCCATATATGAATTTTTTGTAATACGCAATTCAACGATATTTCTTTCCAAAACTTTTGCTTAATTTCTTAAACCAATGTTGAGATTTCATCAAACAAACAAAATGGTCAAACTAGATAACTACTTGTTCTTTTTTTGAAAATACTGACAGTGGCTGTCAGTTGAAATAATATTCTTGTCATCGTCCTATAAATCCATAGTTGGTAAAAAGATATTCGTAACTCATCGCAACAAATAGGCAGAATGCCTTGTTGCTGTAGCTTAATACTCTGTGAATATAGCCATAGAAATTTCCATATATACATATTCAGCCCTCTAGAACTATATTTTTGGGCAATGTCACAGAAAGGAAGTTTACTTTTGTTTATCTAAAAGATGCACAGAACTAGTATCGAGTTTTTTTTTTATAAAGATTGACATTCTATTTTGATCAAGAGGTTTAGTAAAATTGTAATTATATGAATTTGTTGGGGAGAAGTTATCGTCAATTAGTTCATATCAAGTTCCTATGTAAACAGTGTATAATCACAAGCGATTGTCAATTACTGTGATCACAAGACAAGGAATTATTTAATGAATAACAAAAAGGAAAATCAAGTAATGCAATCTCTCAATCTCAACTTGCAGTATGCAAGAAGACACCTGAAACAGAGAAACATTTATAACATCACTGAACTTTTTTTTTATAACCATTATATTGTTTGGATCCATGTGTTCTTATTCATGGCATAAAAGTATAAGAGCCCTAGCACTCTGCAATGCTCAACACATCTGATCATTTAAGACGAACAGATCAGATTCCCACAAATGTCTTTTTGAATGGTTTGTAATCTAGACCATTTATGGAAATCTGATCCTAGCTGATGGACACAAACTAATCAATCCAAAATTCCCTACTGTTCTTCTAAAATGTTAGAATTTATAAGCATGGAAGTATGTAGAAATAATACTACTCGTGAAATTCATGAGGTAAATAATAGAGAAAATGAATCCTATTTTGTGTATTGTTCTATTATAACTAGACAGAAACCTTCTTTGTCAAATACTCAAACCTTGAACAAATAATGATACCAATATTAACAATGTACTGTCCTAATTCTTCCATATCACATCACTGCTGCATCATTTTTGGCAAACGACGACGTCCACAATATCATTTCTTATCTGAAGAAGGCCTACTTGGCAATTCTGAATTTGAGCAATGCCATAGCAATTACACAGTTGCTGTCGAGGACATCTAGGAACGATTGGATGGCTTAACAAAAAGCATTGCATAACAGGTTCTTTGGTACTTAAAATTTGGAAGCATTAGCAGATGTGAGATGCTTAATTTCGCCACAAAAATCATTAGACGAACATCTCGCCTCAAAAATCCAAGTGGTACCAGATAGCAGCACTAAATTATGGTACATCGCAAATGTTATGCACATGGATCTTTCTTTTCCTAATTCAATACTTCAATGCAAAAAATAAAATTCTTCTCCAATACCATCAAGTTATCAAGATCAGTATTAATTCTGACAACATCTTAACATCACTTCTTTAATGATGGCATGCCTGGGGCAGATGACCTGTATAAATACCAGTGTGATAACTAGTAGATGCTATACAGAATGAAAATCTAATATATTATCCCAATGCAAATAAGAAACATTCATCAATCCATATAATCTCACTAACACAGAGAGACCAATAAACACAAGCCTACCAAGTACAATACAACAATAAGCAATACAAACAACAAAACCTGGTGCAAGTACACCATGGACAGAAAAAGATAGAACCCGGCTTTATTTAGCTCATAATTTATTCCAAACCCGAGTGACAAAATCAGGCTAATAACAGCATTTGTTTTTTTATCTTTTTAATTTAAACTATGGAAGTTTTGAGGGAGTTGCCTTTCTCTTGGAGGCTTGAAAGGAGGCTCTCAAAGCTCTTTTTAAAGGAATCGACTCCCTCAAGTTCAAGTTGTGTGCCAACCTGGTTCCAGTCGATGCCTAATTTCTCCAGGGCACTGTACACACCTTCAGCCTCTGACACGTTCACATCTATTGTCCTTGCAACAGTGCCATGGTCAAGAACCGCGTTAAGAGCCTGATCAGGCATTGTAGAGACCTGAAAGTGAAAAGAGAATTAGTTTATTTTTGGTACTGAAATACTGAAACCATGGCATGCTGATTGGTTCCTATATTTTTTCAATTAAGCGGGGTTTTAGCGAAGAACCCAGGCAAGAGAAAAGGCAAAAGAGCCAGAATCTACCACATGACCTTAGCCTTTTGAATTTACCTGGTATAGAGCAAAGGGCTTCCGTTTTGAGCCTACCATGCATTTGTAGCAGTACAGTACTGAACCAATTTTTTTTTCCCCCAATAAATTGGCATTCATCTTGTTATTATTTGGCATCCCTGACATTTTAAGGGTTTAAACTAAGCTATAAAATCTAGACACCCTCCCCCCCCCCCCAAAAAAAAAAAAAAAAAAGGAAGATAAAATAACCAACCATTCTGCACAGTGCTCTCAATTAAAACAACACAAAAATAAAGAATGATAAATGTAGTAATAATAACATAATATCAGCAAAAACAAATTAAACTTCAATTAGGGTTACTTACGGTATCAGGACCAATGAGAGGGTCAACATAAAGGGTATCAGGATAAGCTGGGTTCTTAACACTAGTGGAAGCCCAAAGAACCCTCTGTTTCTTGGCACCTTTCTTTACCAATGCTTCCCATCTGGGACCTGAGAATTTCTGCTGATACAGCTTGTATGCTAGTTTTGCTTGAGCAACTGCAGCCTAAATGGGTGCAACAAATAATTTGTAAGAGAAAAGAAAGCAGTATACAAGTACATTCTTAGACTTGGGAGCAAAGAGTGCTTTAGTAAGAAAAAAAAGACAGACCCCAAAATCAACCACTAATCTGAATGAACATGTCTGGTTGTGGAGTAAGAGGTGGAGTAAAATCCTTGCTCCTTACTCCACACTTAAGCTGTCAAACGGGTAAAATATGAGTAAGATGAAGAAAAATCTAAGTTACTTCGGAGTAAGTTGCTCCACCTCTTTAGATGGATTAACTCACTTCACACTTGCTCCACCTGTAGGGCCCACAATCATAGCAAAGGTTCATTACTCCACCTGTAGGGCCTACTGTCATAGTCAGAGGTTCATTTCCTAACGTTTTACTCCTCAAGGTGGATTAATTTAAGCTATGACTTTAAGTACCAAACAAGTAAAATATGAGTAAGATGGAGTAAGCAACTTAATCCTCCTAAAAATTAAATAGCAACCAAACATGACCAATGTCCTAAACCCTCATAATTCAATTCAAGTATGTGCTTCTACATCAAAGTAAGATGAATAAATACCTTGCCACGAAGATCGAGAGCTTCAGGGGTACCAATCTTTTCAAGCATTTTATCAATGAGGCTATCCACACGACTAACAAAGAAGGAGGCGACACTAGTAACTCTTGAAAGGTCACTCAATCCAGAAGCTTCCAGACCATCTAGATATGCATCAATTACTGCTTCATACCTCGCCAGTGAGAAAATCAACTGTCCACAAGTACCAACAACAAAATAATAAATTAATCATACAGATGATTATAGTACAAAGTTATAACAAAGAACCAAACAGAAGTTGAAAAGGTATCTCTACCTGGCATCAATATGCTGGTCTAATATCAGGATCCAAAGGTAATTACTAGCACAATAGAAAATATTAAATGAAAATAAAAAATTGCACTCACAGTGACATTGACGCTTATGCCATTAGCAATAACCTCCTTTATAGAAGGGACACATTCAGCAGTGGCTGGAATCTTGATATACACATTGGAGCGATTGACAACTTTGTGCAGCCACTTGGCAGCCTCAATCGTGCCTTGAGTGTCATTGGCCAGTCTGGGGGACACTTCCACGGATACATATCCATCAGCACCATCTGTCTGGTCATAAATGGGTTCAAAGAGCTTGCATGCATCTTGAATGTCCTTGATAACTAGCTCCCAGTACACGCTATCAATGTCATTTCCAGCAGATATAAGCTGCCTGAAATTTAAAACCATGGCAAAGATTATGCTTTAGTTTAAATGTGCAATGGAACCTGAATACCAAGGTCCTGTAGGAGAATGAGATATATCATGTAAACCATAGAATACAAAAGAAATAAACAAGAATTATTGCACGACATAAATATATCATCTATATACTGTGCATTTTATATTCTATAAGAAGTGCCCAAGAGTATCCCTTCCAGCTGTATGTAATTCAGGTGCTTTTGATGGCAACAGTCATCTGCTTATAACATTTCTCCATTGAAAGGATGCACGTGTCCAGTTAAAATGTAGCAATGACAGAAAAAAAATTTCCTTATTTTTAATCCCAGAACATACAAGAAAAAGAAAAAAAAATCATGATAGAAGACTTACTTGAATTGTTCATCATAGGCACTAGAAGATGATATAGCCCTCTCAAAGATCTGCATAAGCAAACGAGATGACAAAGTTACATATTGAAGAGGTACCAATTTATAATTTGCCAGTCTTGTCTACCTCACCAAATTTGGTCAAATACAAGGAAGGGTAAGCCAGCACTTATGAGATATAAGAACATCTTTATATTTGATAGAAATCAGTAATTTGGAAAAATGAGCTAGCCAAATAGCCTATGCCAAAAACAGTACAAGAGTAGTGACATCAGAACAAACCTATTAACTTCAGAATAACTCCAAAAATTGACTTATCTAATCAAGAAAGGAATACCTTCAGTTCTAAACCTAGGAGAGACTAAAGAAAAAAAACAATCTGACACCATTAAACCCAAACCTAGACTGAACCCAGCACAACACAGCCTTGCCACACCACCACCAAAATCAGTAGATAACTCCATCTCAAAAGAAAACACTAAATTCCAGTCTGGCTGTTGTCAGAGGGAGGGGACAGAGAGGTAGATGTGTGTGTGTGTGTGTGTGTGCACAGAGATATAGAGAGAGAGAGAGAGAGTACTGTAGGATTGCTTGTAACTCCACGGACCCCACTGGAGATAAGTGGGATGAGGTCAGTGACAGGTCGGCAGAGATTGTCATACCAGGGAGATTGGCCTTGTTGCTCATAGAGGTAATGAAGAGTCGTCTTCTTTGTTGATGCACCATTTCCATCCACACCACATTTCACCCTACAAAACGTAAACAACAGAAATTAGAGTAGAAAAAGGTTAAAGGACTTTTTCATAGATGCCCCTATATAAAACATTAAAGGATTGTATGTGCCCCTGCAAAATGAGAATATTTTCTCATACCACCAATTTTAATAAAATCAAAGTTCAAACATGACCTTGACTAAAAACATAAAGTCTGCCAAATTCATGAAATTCACTTAAGATATTACAAAGTGTTGAACAGAACAAAATTGCAGTTATCCTGAAGTAGAGATAAATTTCCCCCAAGTTAGCTTCTTTAAAGCAATCTCTAATTTTATTTATGGAGAGGCAATAAAGGCTTTGCAGTGGCTTTTCAAAGTGAAACACTTATACTCCAATTCAAATGTACAAAAATGTCCCAATCAATTGTCAAGGTTAAAGGGAAAGCCACATTTTGGAACAAGTTAAAAGAGAAAAGAGATATTAAGAAAACTTGTCCAAGCAACAAAAAAACTTTGAAAATTGACTTTGTATTATCTGTGATGTACTTCTATATATGTATCAGGCGTGCTTCACAGAATTAGCAAATTTTTTTAAGTACTCACTAAAAGAGATATTAAGAAAAGACACTTTCCATTTGTTCCCTTAAAAAGTGTGCATGTGCAACACAGCCCACATATGAATATTTTGAATGGTAAAAACTTTTTTATATATACACTGCAAACTATCAAGGAAAATAAACTTTGAAAATGCAGTAAGTACAGGAATTCCACAAATTTTGGTAGAATTTTGATCATATTCAATCGATCACAACAATTATCGCCTCAGCTGAACACATGCAGGAAAGCCCCTGCCCATACCAGTCATATGGAGACGAAATAGTAAGCTTTTATATATTTGCACGAGAATAAAACACTGAGAGAGAGAGAGAGAGAGAGCATACACCAAACATCTCCTCTGGTTGTTGGATCGGATCGATAGGCGAACCGGGGCCGCAACACTCCGGACAGGTACATAGCGGTTTGGTCCTACAGGTAACCTGTCAGATCGGATAGAAGAGGATGCAACAAAACTTGGTGTCGCTAGCTTAGAGATCGTCGCCATGGTTGATTACGGTAGGTACAAGAAGGAGAGGAGAGGGGTTTTAGTAGTAGGTGAGGTGAGAATTTATGATTCAATTATTTTAACTAGAAAGGGCCTTTATTTTTGGAACTCGATTTCCCTTAAGTAACTCGAATTTTGAGTTAATATCCGGACCGTTCGAATGTCCTGGCTCGAATATTAAAGGACTCCGTGCATCACATCTCGGGTCAGATTGGTCCGGATTCAAACTCAAAATTTAAGATACTTTAGGGAATGTGGACCCTTTGTTGTCTCTCCGTAGAAGGGGAAGGGCACAATGGGAAATTGACCCGACTAACTCGGCCGAGTTTGGTGAGGCTGCTATGCTCCACTGTTGTAAATTTGTGGATCTCCTCTGGTGTAGCTGGTTGTGTGGTTAATGGGATATGACCGTTGTAGCGAACTTGTGATATGTTATCAGGTACACTAATCCAGAACTCCATTGCTATTAGTATTACTTTACAGCATTATATTTTTAATTAATTTAATGTAAATCTAGAATTGGAAAAGAAATAAAACTAATTTAGAATTCAAATTTTATTGACATTACATAATTGTTGTTTTGTATGGTTCAAAATTTTCTGAAAAACAATGATTTTTTTCAAAAATTATAAGAAAATAGTAAACAAATTTTAAAAAATATAAAATTTGGTCTCCAATCACATTTTAATATGGAGATCATGTTGAACGATTCGGATCGACATTTTGGACTTCAAAAATGAAGATATGAACGTGAAGTAAAATATGCACTTCACTCCATGAAGCACAATAGCCCAACTCAAATTAGATTATCATTCTTCTTTTTAATCCAATAACTTATTTTTAATCTAAATTTGATGACTCAAATAATTTTTTTTTTCCTAATGTATGTTGTTTTGATCTACTCAGTTAGTTGACAAACAAATAGAAGATAAGTTATTTTACACTCTGAGTAGCTAATAACTTGAAGCAATTTAAGTTAAATATATTATTATCTTTATCAAATTCTCTGATTATTTAAAATAAGTTGTTAAATAATATAGTATTGTAAAAAAAATATTTTACTTAATATATTAAAAATGATTAATTATGCTTGTAAGTAATTTACAGCTAAAACTGAATATTGCAGGATTAGATATACCATGTTAGTTATACGGTCTTTAAATGCAGCAACAGCCACAGAGAATCATAGAATGGAAATAAATAGATGCGTCACTGCTGGTGTTTACCTAACAAGGGTTATCTCTAATTTGTTGTTTTATGGGTTTTTCCCATTTGTTAATTGATTTATTTTAAGATTTTTTGGTTTATAACGATTTAAAATTTAAATTAAATAAAATTTAAATGCAACATTTAAGGATTATCTCCGGTAAAAAAACAGGTTATAAAATAAGGAAAACATTTTTGTAACACACTTTTTTTCTGTGAAAAAAACAACATTCTGTGATTGGAATACAATTGAAAAGTGACTTCTCATTTTCGGAGAGGTTATAGTTGACCTCTACAAGCAATTTTTTTAGACTTTTGAGGGGTTGCAAATGATATCATCTATCATCGTTGAAGAAGCCAATTGAAAGGGGTACACTTTGACCACCATGAGGAGTCAATTAGCCATCATTTAAAATCTTAATTCTCATACAACATCTCCATTATGGGTGCGGTCGACATAATCACCACCTGGATCAATGAAAGAAAACAAAACGCATGTGACTCACACTGGGACATTGTCTGGGCGGCAGGTGTATGGGCTCTCTGGCGGGAGAGAAATAGGAGATTGTTTTCAGCAAAAAGGAGGGCGGTGCATCGGTTGATCAACAATACATTACTAGAGATTGAGAATTGGCGCATACACATCTAGAAAATAAATTGGAAATCTTGACATGAGGTTGAGATGTTAGCTCCTGTGTATAGGGGCTGGAGGATGTAATTTATATACTTAGGACATGTAATTAAACTTTTTTATTAATATATCTGTTGTCAACAACCGTCAAAAAAAAAAAAATCTTAATTCTCAGGGTTGAAAGAGAAGAGCTCAAACAGTGGATTTATTTTTCCCATAGCATAAAAATAATAAAAGTTAAATCCGTACTACTACATGGTCCGTATCTCATTTCATGAATTCAGAGTAGGTCCGATGCCCATCGGACCTACTTTGATTCAATGGGTGTGATGACCATCCGATCTGCATCAAGATTCGTGTGCTCTGCATCAAAATCCGTGCATGTCTGTATCAATTTCCGTGCGTATAGATCTTAATGCTAATCGTACGGTGCTAGAGCTAATTGAACCTAAATATGTCCGATGCTCATCGAACCTACCCCTATCTCCTCGTTTCATATGCCAACTGCGAATTTTTTAGCGGGCCTGCTGGACCAGGAGAAAACCGCAGGAAAAATTCACTGTTGATCCTGGTTACTGGTTAATAATTCGCGATTGAGGGATAAAACAAGATACGGATCATGGTAAAAAATTCGGATCTTTTGAGTTTACAGTTGAGGCATTATTTTTCAATCCTGGTTTCTCTGTGGCAACGATCATTGTGGCTGACTCTGTCATGTCCTACTTGATGTACTATAGTAGGGGTGTGCAAAGATTGGTTTATTTTATTTTTAATCAAACCAACAAGTTTTGTTTAAGTTAAAACGGTTCGTTTGTTGGGCTTATTTAGTTCAGTTTAATTTAAACATTATGTTAGTTTGATTTTTTTTTTTTTTTTTTAACCAAACAATACAATTGAAAACCGAATAAGGCAAGCATCCCTTTAATTACTGAACCAACAACATTCGGCTTCCAATTTGGTTAACTGGTTATTCATTTAATCTTTGGTTTATATCTACCCAAATCCAGAACACAAATTTGGTTGTATTATTTCGGTCGGTTTGAACAAACCAACCAATAAGCATCCTCAGCACAAGTTATGTTCAACCTATGAAACTATCCAATTTCATTAATTTTATACATAGAAAGTTAACATTGAGCATTAAAAAAGTTACAACACTGTTATTTTTTGTAAGAGTAAGATCAGCTTCTAACTTATTATATCTTTATCAATTATGAATTATAAATTATAAATCATTTTCTTCAGGCAGAATTGTACATTTTAAGTATGTACTGTTACGTATGTAAACAAAATACAAGACAGAACTATAACCTTCACTATAGAATAAAATAATTCTTGCAAAAACAATGTACACTTAACTTAAATCATTCTATACATCAGAATAGAAAATCTAACTCAGGCAAACAGCACTGTACAGCCTACCAAGGTTTAAGATCACCAACGGGCCCTGCAGTCCAGTTCAAGGCCTTCTGGCCCGCCTTCAGATACACGCTTCGATCATGCGGCAGCTTGCGTGCCAGCCCATTTAGTATCTGGTGAAAAGCATCCCCAGGATTCGCTGGCTGAGGAAACAGCATCGCCTGTTTCATGGTTGGATTAGCCAACAATCTCTGCTTCCTCAAGATAACCTGTGGCATGATGTAAGAGTCCACTCAGTATAAGGTGCATTTTGGTAATTCAGCCTTTTTCAACTTTTTGAGAGAATTTTTTTAGCTCAATAGAAAAACAGAAGTGTTATTTTATACTTCTGAGAAATTATTGAGGTTCTCTTGCGTGAATATTTGGAACATAAGTGTAACTCTACAACTACTACTTGATTAACAAGGAACTTGTAGTTGAACTGCTACTTATACTATGGTTGGTACCTAATCTCTTTTGTTGAGAACAGAAATAAAAATTTCAGTACTTCACAAGTTGACCTAGTGCTAATTTACCAAAATATTCAGAAGACCATTATGTTAGGTATACTATTGTTTCAAGTATAAAAAACAAAGAAGATCCCTACAACTTTGTCCTCTTTACTTGTTTACAAATGGTGAGGCAAAGTAGTCATTCTAGAACAAACTCTTCACAAACAAACCAAACGACCTTACCTCAGTCGGTATGGAAGTCAGTATGGTATCTAGTCTGGGAACATCTTCCTCTGCGACAAAGACACCGATCTCCTCCCAAGGGATGGCATCAGCAAAGGGAAGGACGATGTCATCAGCGATAATGACAGGAATGCAGCCAAAGACAACGGCCTCAACAAGGCGTGGGCTCCACGGGGCCCAACCCAGTGGGCACAGACAGAACACAGCCCGCTGCATGTCCTCGTAGTACGTAGCTGGGTGCTCGGTTGAGATGTCAAATAGTGGGTTGTCCTTGAAGTTCTCCCAGACTGACGCACGGGCCCCACTGGAAGGGAATGAAAAAACCAGAAACAGAAAGTGAATAAGAATGCAGAAGGAATCGTTTTATCCCTACACAATCTCGAAAATATCATGCAATTTGCAAAACGAGAATATATCTGATGAAACCTCGTTTCCAAGCAAAAAATAATGAAAGAAAACAAATACTAGTGGAACCCAAAAGAAACTTAACATGTCATGTATGCTCAGAGATATATCAAATTTCATGCAATTGACTGTCAGCTATAATCTGCATTAACCAATTTCTTGGAAAATATTAAAATCACCTTCTAGTTCTCTCATGAATGTGGATAAAAATAATAACAAGAGCGAGTTTGAGTATTTGTGAAGGAAGAATGTACAGATGATATTTTCCATTTTGTTTGCATGTGAAATTTTGTAGAGAACCTTACCGTGCATAATAGCCTCCTTCTGGGTCATTACCCACATCATAGAATAAACCACGGAAATAGACAAAAATCGACCGAGGGGTATCAGGTGGGATAATGTGGGCCCAAATTTTCTGAGGTGGCGCAAAGGGAGGGATAGTGATGGACCCTTCTTTCAGACATACATGATTTCTCTGACCAAATGTCTGTACAAGTGTGGCCCGCTGAAGTAAGGGGAGAATACCTCTATCTATTGCCTTCTCTTCCTAAATTAACAAAATAAAAATAAAAAGATACTTGTTCTATTAATAATCTGTATTCATACTAGTGAAAGCAGTTTTCGAAATTCTGTTCAGTGAGCTTTCATTCCAAAAATATCCTTGCCTTTTTCATTGTTGACACTTTTTTCTAAAAATTAAAAATAGATTAATATAGTAACAATTAAGGCCTACTTTACATAACTGAAATGTTCAGATTTAGTAATTTGCACCATCCTCCCTAGGAAACTGCTACAACTCAAGTGTACCCTTCCAGTAAGTAAATTTGAAATGAATAAGATATTTCCAGTTTTGGTACATTCAGAAATAGCTAGTAGTGCTGCACTAGTACTTCACATCCGCTACCATAGTTGTCAATTCCACCGGGGGCCACAAAATGCCCCTCTAAAGAGCCACTCCGTGGGGCCCATATGTCTGCGACCCAATGGCACCCAATAAAAAATGTTCATGCTGGTATCAACACTATATATAAAATGGTCAGTACTCAGTACCACTTCCAGTGCCAATCCATACAAGCTGGACTATACAACAGTACATGCTTGCTTTATAACAATAGTGCCATACCCGTCCCATGCTACATTTGTCAGCAGCATTGCTATACCAGTGTTTAAGTCCACAACTTCTCCATACCAGACTCATACCAGCACGAACTAGCCTAGGACATCAAGGATAAGACATTATTACCTGATAATGGAAGCATGCTCCAAAATCATGAGGTGTCACAAAAAAGTGATCAGCTCCCTCAGTCCGGTTCCAATAAGGCCACTTCGACGCAACCAATTGTATCGCACTTCGCATCATTCGTGGTGATTTAAATGGCAATGGCAACCCATTTGGGGTGAGGTCACAGGTCGTATACACTGGCACAAAGAACCAATCAGCCTCTTCGGGATTTAGAGTTCTCACTGGGCTTTTTAGTAAAAATCTGTGCATGAAAACCTCAGCCGCAAACATATGTGTGAGGCATCGGGGGTCTTTTTTCACACGTTTAGTGTTGTATTTGCTCGGGAGGTTGTACACGTAAACTTTTAGCCGACCCACTGGGTTATCTTCTAGAACATCTCCTGCACTTCCTGTGGTACAAGAGAATAATTTTGTTACTAATTACCATGTGAAGTTGCATAATTTGTTACTAAATTAAATGACATTGTACATATATAATGTTTGGATTTGATGCAATTGGTTGTGCGTGTTTAAACCTAAAAACAAACTTAGCCTAAAAGATTATACATGTTTCAGAAAAATATTAGAATTAAACTCAACAGTTAACCCACTTCAATTAAAAGGATCATCTTCAGATCCTTTTTTTCCAAATTGAGGTCTGGAAACTATTTATGCAATATAAATACTAAGAAATATTCATATAATTTCAATTCTAGTACGCTAGTCATTGAAAAACTGAAAAAAAAAATTCCAAATGAAGGCTAATGAGGGTAAAGCCCTTAAATTTGCTTTGACATTTCTAAAGGCTAAAACTTTATCTATTGAAAAAAAAAAATTAACAAAAAAATACTCACCAGAAATTCTCTCTGCCCTTTCACTATGTTCAATTTCCTGCGCACTAAGATTCCCAATTAGAAAGTAACAAAAGAAAAGGAGCAAGACCCATATCGCCTTGTCCATTGAATTGCACTTCTTCACCTCTCAGATTATAATCCAATTTCAAAGCAAAGGTAATTGATGCTTAAATGCAACTCCGTGAAGAAGAGAGCTAAGAACTTTATCCCCTTCTTCCCGCGTCCCCGAAAGAGAGAAGAATAAAAGAAAAAAAAGTGGGTGAGGTGAGGTTTTCTCGCTTCTGTAGCTTAAAAGAGGAGAAGAGGTTGGTTTTAGAGAGAGATACAGCTTTCTCTCTCTACAGAGTAGGAAGGAGAAAGGTTAGGAAAAGAATTAATTTCTCGACCATGTGTGATTATGAGTTGGATTTTGGTTTGGTGCGAGGTTAGCCTCTAGTGAAATATACTAGAAGCTGCTAGGCTTTTTTTAATAGGAAAGAATGTTTTCATATAGGTCCTCTGAATATATATGATATTGAGTAGAACTAAGGTGCTCTTAAGTTCACCAAGCCCTTTGTGAGCTTAACTCAAAAACCTATCGGATTGACTACGAACGACATTTTCAAACCGTTAGATATTCAATCTATATTAAAAAGTGCTTGGAGACCAAATTTTTCATTTTTTGGAACTTTTTTACTATTTATTAAGCTGGTTTGAAAACCGCTGTTTTTATTAAATTTCTGGAGCATTGAAAAACAGCAGTTTTCAAACCAGCTTAATAAATAGTAAAAAAATTCCAAAAAATGAAAATTTGGTCTCCAAGCACATTTTAATATAGATTGAACATCTAACGGTTTGAAAATGTCGTTTGAAGTCAATCCGATAGATTTTTGAGTTAAGCTCACGGTTTGGCTTGGTGAGCTTAAAGCACCTTAGTTCTACTTATGATATTTCTAAAACAACAATGATGTTTTTGGCATACATCTACAAGTTGTATTAGCATGTTTTATAGAGTAGAACTAGGGTGCTCCTAAGCTCACCAAGCCCTTCGTGAGCGCGACTCTAAAACCTATCGAATTGACTTCAAACGACATTTTCAAACCGTTAGATGTTCAATCTATATTAAAATGTGCTTGGAGACCAAATTTTACATTTTTTGGAATTTTTTTACTATTTATTAAGATGGTTTGAAAATCGCTGTTTTTATTAAAATTCTGCACCATTGAAAAACAGCGATTTTCAAACCATCTTAATAAATATTAAAAAAATTCCAAAAAATGTAAAATTTGGTCTCCAAGCACATTTTAATATAGATTGAACATCTATGGTTTGGAAATGTCGTTTGAAGTCAATTCGATAGGTTTTAGAGTCGCGCTCACGGAAGGACTTGGTGAGCTTAGGAGCACCCTAGTTCTACTCTGTTTTATAATATGGACAAAACTTGCTCATTTGATTTATTATATATTTGTGTATTTAATAATTGATTGTAAATGTATAATAGATATGTATCGTTATAAAAAAAATATTCTAATCTAATTTGTACGTTATAAATTATAATTAATTTTCATTATAAATATTACTTTAGAAACATAGTTTTGTAAATTATTTTTGTCGGAAGTTCAATGTTTTTTTGTTGTCGATATGTGGTTTTGTAACTGTATTTGTATTCCAAACATATATAGTCCAACAAATATAATAATAATGTTAGTAACTTTTTATTTGACCAATTCAGTTTTTTAAGAAAGAAAGCTTTTCAAAGTAGGTGTTTGCCTATTTTAAAAAACTATAATGTACAAATAATAGAAAGATGTGTGTTGATGTTTTTGTATCATGTTTCTCTCTCTTTATTTATAAGATACTAGTATCGTGTTCGTGCATTGCAACGGAATATATGATAAGATAACAAAAATAAATCCTCATATATGTAAAATGACAAATTTTCATAAAAAAAAACAAAATTAGAAATATATTCTACATTTATCACAGTAATATGTATAGAGATAAAGAAATAGATAAATAAGGAAGTGAACAAAAAATTGATTTGCATTGTGATCCGCCGTATAGAAAATTTCAATTGAAGAGGGAGAAATAAGGAAACAAAAAAAAAAACAGAGAATTATATCGCTAAATTTTAGAGTCTGTTTAATTTTAATTGTAACGCATCGTGTGGCGGTATGTGTGGCAAGTATGTTTGTAGCTAAATTTAAACTTCTACACATAAAACAGATGCATTTAATAAAAAAAAATAGATTATGTGATTGGAGAGCTAAGATTAAATTCAAAAATTAATATTTCAATTGTAGTCGTTGGCAGATCGGACACCCAACATGTTTAATAATGGAATGGAGAAATGGAGATGTATTGATTAGTTGATGTGTCTAAGGTATATAATATAATTTTAAAAAACAAAACTTGTTTTGTTTCTACGTTGAATTACTGAATTACTGCACGGTTAATCGTGTTGTTTGTCTTTAATGTTTTGAATAAATTATATATTTGGATCCATATTCTTATAAGTTCAATATAGTGTCTCTCTTTTATATTTTGATCGAATGAATCATGTATTATGCTTTCTCATCATTTAAAAGATAAAGTTTGATTTGTCTGAGTTGTAATTGAATTATTATGCAGTAAATCATGTCGTCAACAATTATATGTATTTTAGTGCTCAAAAAATGTTTATTCATGTTCAAAAATTTCTGAACTTAAAATTGTTTGCTATAGTTATTATTTAAAAAAAAAAACATTTCCTTCAACAACGAAGTTCGGAAAAACATAAATGTACGAAGAAAGCTTTGGATTCACTATGCAAAAGTGAATAAACTTTTGGGTTCCAGTATAAATTTCAACTATAAATGTTATTTAGTAGAAAAAAAAAAATTATTTTTTTTATTGAAAATGAGGAGGGATCCAATTACATTCTTTTTTGTGCTTGGAGATCAAATTTTACATTTTTTTGAATTTTTTTACTATTTATTAAGATGATTACAAAATCGTTATTTTTCAATGATTTTGTAACCATCTTAATAAATAGTAAAAAAATTCAAAAAAAATGTAAAATTTGATCTCCAAGCACATTTTAATATATCCATCATGTTGAACGGTTTGAATCGACTATTTGGACTTTAAAAATAATAAATATTAAAATGTGTTAAAAAAAATAGTGTAATCCGATCCCTCCTCGTTGAAAATTGCCCATATCAATAAATTTACAAATACAAATGGTTGGTTGGCAAGGTTTATGCAAAAGCAACCCTCAAAGGAAGTACAGAAGAGAAAGTTCCTTTCTGAAAAGGAAGCAAGGTATTTGACATGCCAATGCACATGGGGGAATATGCTTATATGCATAGAAGAATTAAATCAATCATTGGTATAAAGTGGTGCTGGGTAATGTAATATTGTTATTTCATAAAACCATTAAAATTGTGTGGTCTAAGCTCATTACTTAAATAATTAATTAGCTAACCTAATTACCTAACCTTCTCCATTGTCTAGTGAAATTTCGCTGTAGGCATAAACTTTATTCCTATTATCCGGCCAATCAATGCAAAACCTAACGAAATAACCCGTTCTTATTAAATTATATTAATTAAAAATTTCGTGCCTTCTTTCTCTTATTTTTTTATTCAATTTTGTTGCTACAATTACATCTACAGTCAAGTCAGTATGTTGTACTACTCTCATAATTTAAATTTTTTAGTTATGTATAATGATATTTAATTATTATTTTAAGTTTTTATATAGTTCGCCTTCTCATAAAATACTAAATGTGTGTTTGTGATTTAGTAGTTAAAATTGTAATTTCGTAGTGGTAGAAGTTTGAGTTCAAATTCCAGTAAACACATTATACACTTTATATCTCAAGACTCCAACTTAAATTTTCTAAATTTTCCTCTGCCTAAAATAAGTCAAATTTTATGATATAAAAAAATGAAAATAAATATGTTAAGAAGGTTCATTGAAAATTAAGGTTCTAAATAGCGCGCTATAACGTTTTTGGACCATAAAAGCTATGACGTTATTGCCGCTATAACGCGTTATTTCACGCTATAGCAATGCTATATGAGCATACCGCTGTTTTTTCAGCCGTTCTGCTGTGACACGATAAATGCTATTTAAATTTTTGCTCAAAACCAATGGAGTCAAATTAATTTCCCTTTGTGTTGGGGAATGGGGATTTGTTTAGTTGAGGTAGTTAGAGATCACCTTTTTAAATAATAGATGTTAGCCGACGCCAATTTTTTCATAGACCAAACAAAGAACCCTAACCCATTCACACACATTTCCTCCACAACGAAAAAAAAAACGGATAATTTCATAGACATCCTTCAAAAATATCAAAATTATGTCTTTCCCTTTAAAATTCATAATATCATACTTTTCCTTCTAAATTTCAAAAACTCACAAATTTAACTATTATATTGCCTTTTTTTTTGTTAAAACTCATTTTAAATTTATAAAAATACTCATTTTATCCTTTATTAAAAAATAAAAATATTTAAGCATGTTTAAGAAAAATGTCCAGTCTTCTAATTGGTCGATTGTGAGGAAAAATGATTTATTTTCTTACTTGTAACGCACACACAAGTATATGCCTAAATGTTACTATGTATGTATCACAAGTAATCAATTAGAAGACTAAATATTTTTCTTACACAGACGATATATTTATATTTTTTAATAAAGACTAAAGTGAGAACTTTATAAATTCAAAATGAGATTTAATAAAAAAAATGCAATAAATTGAATAAAATTATGAGTTTTTAAAATTTAGTGATGTAAATATGGTATTATGAATTTTAAAGGAGAAATACATAATTTAAGAAAAAAATGAAGGATATACATGAAATTTCCTAAAAGAAAACGAACTATAAAAGATAATTTACGATTGGAGAAATTGAATAAAGGTTGGTCCACTTCCACATAATCTTGACTCGATCCATTAAAGCGCGTCAAATTTGAGAAAAAAACCGGGTTTTTTCTTCTTCTTTTTTCACCTGAGATGCGTGTCTTTTAAACAAAAAACATGAACTAAACATGCGTGCCTTTTTTTCACCTGAAATGTTCCGTGTTTTTTAGCTTTTGGAATTTGGATGGTAAGGTATCAATTTATGTAACGAGGTTTGCTAAATTTCTGACTTCAATCCAAAGTTTTAGAAGTATATGTCGAATGCACATAAATTAATTGCCTCAGTCATGCATTATTTTTTTGTCTCATGGAAAAACGCTCGAGGTACAAATTGAACTTGTCTGTTTTGGTTGCTTGCTTCTTGTTTGGCATGAGAATTTTGTTGGGTACACTTGATTTACTATTACGCATCATTTTAACAAATAATTCTAATAACAATTTCCGCACTCCAGTTTTTGTATCGTCTCCGTATCATAACTATTATAACTGTCTGGAGAGACCGCAAAAACTTCAGCGCTGATTTTTTTTTCTAAAGTATTAATACCTATGCATGTAAGTATTTATACCAATGCACAGAAGTATTTATACCTATGAGTTGAACATTTTTTACGTAAATAATGGACCCCCAAACGTCTCTGCGCTGTTCCCGCACCATAACTACCATTACTGCCTGGGGGGCGCAAAAACTCCAACACTGAATTTTTTTAAAGTATTAATACATATGTACAAAAATATTTATACCTATGAGGTGAACAATGTTTACCTAAATAATTGTCTCCCCAATCAAATCTTTCAAACGTGCCCGTACCATAAATATTTGTGGGAGACAACTCAAATTAAATGGGGGAACCATACACGTTTCTAAAAATATTAATATTGTCATAACTATCTGGGGAGCTGGGGCGGCAAAACATGATATTTTTTTACATATGGCGCTAGATGATGTTTGAAAGTATTAATATCAAGTATTGTAAGTATTTATACCTATGTACTAAAGTATTTATATGTATACATTGTACAAAGTTTAATCTTAAGGCGTTCGATCATATCAAGTATTAATATCTTATTTTGCAAGTATTTATACCTATGCACCGAAGTATTTGTTCCTATGAGGGTAACTATTTTTGTTAGAGGAAGGTTGACGCAGAGACTATTGGAGGACTATAAAAAAGATGATAATAACAAGTTATGCATCAAAGTATTAATATCTTATTTTTCAAGTTAATATCTTATCTTTTAAGTATTTATATCTATGAAGATTGATGCAGGGACGAGTACATGTCTGGAAAAGGAGGATTATATAATTAGTGAAGACCATAGTACAACATTTTTCTATTATTGCTGAAGTAACTGGGAAGAGACTAAAAAAAGAGAATTCATATAATTATTCTTTAATAAAATGCTGGGCTTCATAAAAGTTAAACCTGCATATCATCCGAGATCAGTTTTTGTTTTTTTTATCTTTGATAATTTTAATATTTATTTATTGAGAGTCAATAGACCTTAAGACAATCATAACAATTAATATTATACTACGATTTTTTAATTTTCAATTTTTGCATAGATTAAATTTGAAAAAAAAAAACGAAAATTACGTAACATGGAAAAAATTATGCAATCATACATGTAATAGAAAAAATAAAGTTCTTCAATTATAAAAAAATAAATAGATCCGAAACCATCAAAAGGCAACATTTGGTCATATAAATCAATTGCCCTTTAGTTCTTTAGCTGTCAAACAATTGCATCTTTTTTCCCATAAATGTCTTATAGAAGGTCAAATTAGGGACCGACAACTAAAGCGAGAATAATGCAATAATTAAAAGATGCTTTTGCCTCTCCATGATTATTGTACCTTCTCTTTCCCGTTCAATATGAAATAATTAATCAAAAGATATATGAAATAAGTGGGATAGCACAACAACAAATGAACTTATCCGATAAAGATATATACAATTTTGGTTTTTGTGGTGCACTGATAGCAGTGCATAGAGTGAGGCTACGGTACTATGCATAGCACAGATTGGTCCGTGCTACGGCTCAATATTTGAGTTTTTAAAATTCTAACAGTCGATCCGAACCGTTCAACATGATTATAAAATGAATATGTACTTACAATCAAATTTACATTTTTTTGAATTTTTTTACTAATTTTTTTAGATAGGTAGAAAATCACTTTATCTGGAAATTCTGGACTATTCAAAAACAGTGATTTTTTATCTATCTAAAAAAATAGTAAAAAAATTCGAAAAATATAAAATTGGTTTGCAAGTACATATTTATTTTATAATCATGTTGAACGGTTCGGATCGATCGTTAGGATTTTGAAAACTCAAATATTAAGCTGTAGCACGGACCAATCTGTGCTATGCATAGTACCGTAGTCTCACTCCAGCATAACTGCATATAGATAACAGAGTTAAAATAAATAAAATATTTGACTCGTGTGCTATATAAAACTAAAATAATATTATCAATATTTTTATCTAACTTATTCGCTGGTAGTTTATAATTAAATCGTCATTGCACATTTTTGCTTCCCAGCTGCAATTAGCCTGATAGCGTATAGTTTTGCAACCAAGATGACATCTGCAAAGAAGACATTCTGATGGACATCATATCAAATACATAGCTTAGCTTTAAAAGCAAAATTATCACTCTTCTTTTTCCAAATTACATCTGATACAGATTTTCTTCTCAAGTCAATTTTCAGCATTTTCTTCAAACCTGGCAAATTAATCAAAAACTTTCTCTTTTTGATTGTTTTCGTCTTCCTCTTTCTCAAAGATTGTATTACCCACCTATATTTCATAAAAATAGGTAGCAACTCATTATATGACCAACCAAATTTGAACAAATGGGATACGATGGATCTTAGTGTCGGTTGTATGCAATCTTCTAATTATTTTGTTTGACATAATTTGTAAAACATACATTAGTTGAATTTAAATATTTTCATAATTGAGTGAGTTTGTAGGTTCATGGTGATTATAATTGCAATATTTAATTGAAGAACCAAAGATAGGTTCATGATGATCTTAATTGCAAAATCAAATTGAAGAACCGAAGAAATTAACAAGACTTTACGAAGACATATAATTATAATAATCAAATAAAAAAGTAAAGTAAATTTGAGATTGTTGATTTCTGTAGAGCAATCGTCTGGAACGGAACATGGACCGTCCAGAACAGAAATATGTCGAAATTCACAGAGAACGGTTGTGATCCGTTGGAATGCTTATCAAGTAGCAAAGGTGTTAAGCTGGACCTCTCCAGCCCAGTCAGCGATGCTTCAAAGGAGAAGGGGGAACGGGACGGGGACGATAGCCTAGAAGCCTAGAATTGTTGAGGGAGATCTGAGTGGGTTTGGGAGGATCGGATCTAAGAGGAGAAGAAAGGAAGTGAGACGAGGCTGAGCGGGGCGATTTGGGAGTGAGGGTTTTGGGTTCTTTGCTGGAGAGTTGGAGAGGGAACCGAAATTTTCTAAAAGTGGGAGATAATTTTGAGAGGGAATTGAAGGAGGGAAGCGAAAAATTTAGGGTTTTGGCGCTTATGCTCGGTTTTCTTACTAAGAGTTCGTGGAGGAGAGGAGAAGTGGAGAAATCTTGTTAAGTCCATAGAGTAAAAATAGAAGGGGTTTGTATTGCATATGCTGAGAGAATTCATAAACTATGTGGTAACATAATTTTTGTGTTTAGATCGGGGCGTCTAATCATCATTACATATGAATATTAAAGAATCTTGTGCATCATTTAGGATCGGATCTAAACAGAAATATTATGTTAGAGAATAGGGACTCTCTACTCATAACATCTAAAATGAAGACACCAGGACCATTCATTATCTATCGGATGGCTCAGAGTTTGATATTTATTAATTAGATAATGCATGTACAACAAATAATATGAAAAAAATTAATTTTTTTTTTAAATTATTCACATCTTCTATGGCCAAATCATACTTACAATTGTCTATTTTATGGACTTTCATCATTACTTGCCCCTTCAAATTTAACAAATATCTGTGAACCGTTCATTTTCACGTGAACAATCAGCAGTCGATCTGTAATGAAATTATTTCATATTTGTTTTAAGATGATCAAGGGAAGATATTGAACGTAACCAACATAAAAATTCTGAAGTTTTATTATGTGTGAGCTTCGATCCAACGTGAATTGTTCATAACCATTCAATGTTTCGACATTCCGTACCGTACTTGGATTGATTTTCATTTCTTCCTCCAAACTTTTCATTTCAGCGTACTCTCTCCCTTTCTACCATCTCTGACAATCACGTTCCACCCTCCAAACTTTTCATTTCGACGTCATTTTTCTATTCTCTGACAATCAATGTCCCACCGTTCAGGGCCATTTTTACGCTCGGGCTCTGGATTGCGCCCTTCTAATTGCTCCCTCTCTCACTCTTGCTCAAACCCACCCACTTTCTCTCTCGCTAAAGCTCAAACCTTTTCCAGCCCTTCTCACTCTCTCTCACCCTCCAAGCCCGAGCGTACCAAGCCCTCCTTGCCCCCCTCTCTTTCTTGCTCCAATTTTTGTTAGATAAGTTTTCAGGCCTCCCTAATTTTTCAGACCTTGGTACACCAAAGTTAATCAATAGACCTAACAACGATACATTACACCAAAGTTAGATAAGTTTTCAGGCCTCCCTAATTTTTGTTATTGAACTTCATGCAAACAATTTATGTATGCTAACACGAATTCGTTTCAGGATATTGGTACTGGTATCTAGCTGAAATGCAAGACAAGCAAGATGAGACAATGAAAATGTAGCCTAACATGTGAATTACATGCTCAGGAAGTTTCAAGTCAATTTGAGAATCAGAACTATATCAAATCAGTGTTTTGGTAAGGGGATAGCTGCTGAATTTTAATTGAGTTGCAGTTTTGGGTGTTTGAGAGCTAGATTTCAAGATTAAATTCTTGGAGATTGGCTAAACAGATTTTTTAGTTCTTTTTATGAAAATGTAGGTCTAAGATCAGTCTATAATCTAGAAAAATCTCAGGTCCATTGAAGGTCCATATCTTGTACTGGTATGGGGTTCGGAGTAGGGGGCAATTCTGTCCAGTGTGCATTTAAAATGCTGATTTTCACAGATTTAAAGGCCAACTTCAAGAATACCTAACAAATAGTATAAACATCCTATAAATGCAAAGTTTGGGTCTATTTTGTGTGTTTTTGAGTCCTCTATTTGACTGTTCAAATGTATTTTTAATTTGAGTTTCAGGTCAGATTTTGCTGACAGATTTGTCATGAGGTGTCATTTAGGACTTTTCTGGTGTTCATATGGTACCAATCACATACCCATTCGGTTTCAATGCATGTGCCATGTAAATTTGAGTGTCATGCACTAGTCTAAGGTCATTACAACATCATGCACTGATTGGTTGATTTGTATAATAGGTTTTTAGTGATTTTCTCACTGTTACATCATGCTTTTACATACATATTTCGCAATAAAATGTCTCTATTTAAAATAAAGCCACAGTGGGCATAAAGAAGGAGCAAATAACTTTATTTTAGATAAGACAGTAATTTTATTTTATATTTATATTTATTTATTAAATCTTGACAGAAAAAGAGTGAGTCTTTATAGGTCATTAGGCATCATGTATTTTTATTCATCCTAAGATGAGATTAAGTATCATGATACCTTCTCTTTCATTATCCAGAAAATTGACTTTTGGCTTTTAGCAGAAAATTGACTTTTGTATCGAGGATTTGAGACATGTAGAGATTAGTTTTGGGTGATTTGATTTCATAGCTTTGTAGAGGGGTTAACAAAGGGTCTTTGAGAACTGAGCTTGGGTCATTTGCATTTTTACCCTTCTTTATATTCATTTTTAAAAAAGGGTACCTGTCAGCTATTATACTTGTTCTCAATCATCAATAACAGGTCCATGTTTTGAGATTTCACGAAACAGTGATATGATTTTAGTTTATAATTATGAGATGAATAGTATCAGGGACTCGTATGATTTTTATCACATTTTTGTGCATTTATTTGGTATTTATTTCAAGGGTGTGCATGTATACAGGCATATGTGCATTTATCATTTTTACCCAACTTTGAAGCTTGATTCTGGGCAATCCAGTAAACAGAAATTTTGGTGCTTTATATGGTTTTAAAGAAGAGAATCCAATCTACCTCCTTATGAAATTTCATTATATGCTCTACATGCTGTAAAATTTCATGAATTTTGGGGCTTCTTAGCTATACCAGAAAGGGGTCTAAACATAGGGGTAAACTAGGAACTGTGCTGGTATTTTGCTGGTTTTTCATATTTCAAAGGCTGAACTTTAGAAAATCACAGAAAATGCATATATTACGCAAACATGTAAATTTTGGGTCTAAAGTGTGTGTTTTGAAGTCCTCTACATGCCAGTGTGGTTTATTTTGCATTTTGGTTCCTGTACCAGTCTGCACTGACTGATTTACCAGAACAGATCATCTTTGTTGTTTTGAGGGTTTTCCTTATACCAGTGATACTTGGCATGTGCTTGGTTGCTGAATTTGGACTTGGTACCATACCAGAGGTCAGTTGCAGGTGTTTGGGGTTCAGGTAGGGGTCTGGTTAGTTGCATATCAATGTACACATCAACTCAGACCATTGGTAACCATACCAGAAATGAAAGAAAGAAGATCAAAGCTCCAAAAGTTCATTTAATTAGCAAATTTAAGTATCAAAAGGCTGTCAGAGCCTGGGTATTTTGCAGGGAGGTCCCTGATGTTGTTGAAATCATGCTTTAACTGTTGTTTTTCTTGATTAGAAGGGCAAATCATTGAGGCATCATTGGATTAACATGACAAATGACATATCTTAGTATAAAGTGATGTCTATTTGCAGTTCAGTCCTTTTCCTCTCACTATTTGCAGTTCAGTCCTTTATCACTGGATTAACATGACATATCAAATGGCTCAACCTCGTCAGTCCTTGTGTGTGTTATTTTTTTATTTTCACTTTTATTTCTCTTTGATCCCTTTAATAAAATAACTAAAATAGATCCAATATAGAAGGAAACTAGCTAGCTCAACTTCTATATTTTCACTATTCAATTATTTTTGAAGGAATTAAAAAGGTCACTTAGAAGAAAATCAAGGCAGAAAAAGGGAAAAAGCATGTTTTTACAGATTTTTTTTATGTTATCCTAAAAATAAAATATTTTTATTTAGAATGTAACAGCAGCAAACAGAGAAGAATAGATCCTACTTATCTATCTAAAATAGCACATTTTTACATATTTTATTATTATTATTATTTTTTTTATCAAGACGGTGAAGAAAAGGGTGCAAGTGATATTTATATTTTGTTTGTATTTAGAATCCTAGGCTTCACTTATCAGCTATGAAACTGTTTTTTGCCTCATCTCTACTATTCTCTCTTTTTTTTTTGCTTATCTACTATTGCATTGATTGCAACAGAGAAGGGCTTTATTTCATTAGAGGGGCTCAAATCCGAGATCATGAAAAAGACCAGGACATTTGTTGCACATTACTCAAACCAGAAAAGAAAAAAAGAGGAGGGTTTACGCAAACATGATAAACAGTGAGAAAAGAAATGAAGAGGAAAAGGAATAAAAAGGGAACAATAAACCAGAAAAAATCGAATTCAAGCTCCAAGTAAGAGCACTTTTATTGATCCATGATATCTTTACAATCGGTGGCCTATTTAGGCATTTTACATTGCAAAAGAACCAAGTTTCTACCTATTTCTACATTGCCATGGAGATCTTATGTACTGCTATCATTTGTCACAATGTTTTGTATCAAAATTAAATATATTGGCTTATTCAAAGTGCCAAAATTTTCGTTTTCATTATAATGTTTCAGTTCTTCTCAATTCAATATTACTTGCTGCCACAATATTTTGTATCAAAATTAAATATATTGGCTTATTTCAAATACCAAAATTTAAGTTATCAATCTAATGTTTCACTTTATCACAATATTGCTTGTTTGCTACTGTGATTTATTTATTTAGACAATTCAAAGGAAAATCTAAAATATACATAAATGTTCCTGTTTTCAGGAATTAAATATGTCTAACGGTTGCCCTATGAAAATAATTTGTTTAACTATAAAATAATATAAACATAATAAACAAAACATTTCCAAGGACCAGTCCATGAAAATAATATGTCGAACTATAAAATAATATAAACTGAATCAATAAAACATTTTCATGTGCATTTGCTCCAGTTATAAACAGAATAAACAAAACATTTTCAAGGGGCAGCCCATGAAAATAGTATGTCCAACTTCTTGAGACTTATTTCCATGTGCAAGTGGTTAAGTATTTCCATGCACATTCAATAAAATATAATATTTAATCTATTTGGTGGGTGGCGAGTCATGTCAAACTTTTTCTAATGACGAAAATGATACATTTTCATAGACACATGAAATATTTTCATACGCTACTTTTTCCATGGGCCTACCTTTGGAAATGGATTATGGTGTCAGAGCGGTGTCAGAAAAGCCCATTTTATTTTCATGGATCCTTTACATGCTTGGAAATACGTTTTCTACCATTGCTAAAAATGAAAATTCTAGTAGTGTTACCACCATACCAGTGCACCTCAGGTAGTTGTTTTGTGGCCTTATTTCATTTGTGGTTGTCATAAACAACGCTAGTTATTTTAATTGATTTTCTTCAAATGCTGCAGATAAAAATAATCGGAAAAGAATGAGGCCATTCGTTATATCGATTCACGAAGAACTCTGTGAATGACCTCATTCTTTTCCGATTATTTTTATCTGCAGCATTTGAAGAAAATCAATTAAAATAACTAGCGTTGTTTTTGAAAAATCTTGAAACACAGCAAGGAGCCAAGATATGTTGTGATTCACAACGTTTGAGCCGCATTTTCTTTTACGTGGATGCAATTGTTCAGTGTCCAGCTTTTTTTACGTGGATGATATTGTTCATACTGTCAATTTTTTATTATAAGTTTATAACCATGTCTAGTTCAACAGAAAATTGAAAAAAAAAATAGAAAAAATTATTTTTAAATTTTACATTTTTTCAAGTTGAAAATGAAATTATTTATCAAAATATTATTTGCAGGAATAATTATTTTTAAATTAAAACATTATTTGCAAATTATTTGTACACGATATTTTTAAAATATTTTCAGAAGACCGGATTGGATACCTACGCAATGCCTTCTACTATAAAGTGAGAATATTATAAATTTTACATACTTCTTATTTACCATTTTAACTTCCATCACTTGTTTAAAAATTTAAGTGCAGTGAAAATAGATATTCACTACAAGAATCTGTCACTATCTGCAAAAATAAAAGTACATTCATTGTCGGTATCATCCGGTAATAGATGCGTAGCTTCCCGGGCAGGGATGTAGCTAATAGTTGTGCACTCAATTGGACTGCGTAGCTATCAACTGTGTCTCACCATTTCGGGTGTGCAACTAATAGTTGTGTTTTGGGTTGTGCACTGGTAAGTAAATAAAAGTCGTGAAGAGAGAGGGCCCACACTCATTTTCATCACATATTACTTCTTCGATTTCGGATAAGTTTTCTTCTCTTTTTCTTTAATTTAAATTTAGTAGTTGTAAGTAGAGTGGGAAAAATGGCACGCCGGAGCCGGCTCCGTTACGGAACGGCACGGCACGCGTGTCGGTCACGTGCCGTGACCAATTGTTGGCAAAGAAGACACGGCACGGCACGGCATGGAAATTGCCTTGGTCACCGCACGGGATACGCGAGTCACAGAACGGAAGACACGCTAGTCACGGCAATCACAGCAGTCGCGAAGCAATACACTAACATACATTCCTACAAGGTATAATTTTATTTTAATTAAAATATTTACATTTAAATTTCAATTAAAACATTTGAATTTTAAAGAATCGTTTCATATATTTTTTTTAAACGTTAAATGCGATCAAACTTGACTAACGCGCGTTTGGTCACGGCACGCGAGTCATGGCGTGACTCGCGTGCCGTGACCACACCTCGTAATTTTTGTCACGGCACGGCACGTGACCAAAGTCACGGCGTGTTAGTCACGGCACGGCACGGCACGTTTTTCCCACTCTAGTTGTAAGTATAGGTTTAGGGTCAGAATTTGACCATAAATATTTAAAATTACCAAAAATGTACTAAATTGTATCAAAATAGTAAGGTTCTAAATAGCGATTGCGGCATAGCGGGGAGACAAAAAAAAAAGCTATTGCGAATAGCGTAGCTATAGCAGAAACTATCGTACATAGCGTTCTTTTTTTTTTCAAAATTTATATTCTATATTTCTACTAATTATCAACATGATCAATATTGGAGAATTGGGAGTAACAATCAAATGACAACTATTCTAAATCTATATTTTTTTCAATCATGCAAATAAGAAGAAGAAAAAAAGGATCTACAAGGTAACATTATTTAATAGTTTATACTTCATAGTATTACATATTATAATAGACGAAAAGGAATTAATTTTATAAGTGAAATGAAGTATACCTATTTGAATATTTTATATATTATAATAATCAAAATCAATTTTCAATTGAAACGAACGACAATAATTTTACAAGTGAAGAGCAAGCAAAATGAAGATTTAATATTTGAAAATTTTCCGCTATAGAATGAGAGACTAAATCACAAATAAAAACAAAAACACATAGTTCGGTTTAGCATATTTATCATAGCAGACCATGTAGCATCAGAAATAAGAACAAAAGCTCACATAAATCGCAAAAAAAAAAAAAACTCATGTAGCATAGCGGTAACAATAGCGTGTAGCGGTAGTAGCAGTTAATAGCGGTTAAACAAATATAGAATAAATCGACATACAACAAATAATGTAAAATTTCAAGTTAAAAAAATTATCAGGTGTGCAGTTAATAGCTGTGCAGCACTATGAGCACGGACGCACCCAATTGGGGGGTCCGGATCCCCTAAAGTAACCCAATTTTTGGGTTTTCGGTCAAGACTATCCAATTCGAATTCGTCGCTCGAGATCGTCTCAGAATTCAAATTCATTGCTCGGGATGTGTGCGCTCCACTTCGGATCTCGCGCGACAGATTCGAATCAGACAGTCTCAATTCAAAACCCAACTTTTGAATTACTTCACTACATCTCGGTTCCCCAATTGGGTTGCACAGCTATACAGCTACGTCCTTGTTCTCGGTGTTGCGCACTGTGTTAAAAAATGAAGTTTTATAAAAAAGAATATGTCAATTATATTTTTTATTTTTTATAAGATGGTGACAAAAGAAAAATCGGCAAATATAATTCAGTAATTATTATGAAGTACTTTATTTATTGACGCTAGCTAGATTGAAGCATTTGCTCCAGTTTTTCACCTACAATTTTCTATATCAAATACGTAAGTCGGATTATTGATTATTTAAGCAGGTGAGACTAAAAGAGTCTCGGAATAAAATAATTCCCGGGGCTATATACGAAAAAAAAAATGTTCATTTTACAAATAGATCCTTATGTCCATTGAAGAATTTGCCAAAAAAAGAAATCCAAAAATTCTTGCGGTGGCTCTATGACCACATATCCCTTGCTCCATGTGTCGGTGTCATACCCTTTGTATTTATATATTAGTACATTTTAATTTACGGGGGCAGATAAATAACTCCAATTACTTATTTTCTAAACATGTACTCAATTTTATATGCACCTTAGAATGTATATTTGAATATTTTGTAAAATATAATCAAAATAAAAAAGATAGTCTGAATATATTTAATGAGTGAGGCTATGGTACTTCGGCTAGTGTACTATGGCTAGTGTACTACGGCTCAATATGGTACTTTTTAAAATCCTAACGGTCAATCCGAACCGTTCAATGTGATATCCATATGAATATGTACTTGCAAACTAAATTTTATATTTTTTCGAATTTTTTTACTATTTTTTTAGATAGATAGAATTTTGATGGTCCAGAATTTGTATAAAACACTGAAAATTCTACCTATCTAAAAAAATAGTAAAAAAATTTGAAAAAATATAAAATTTAGTTTGCAAGTACATATTCATATGAATATCACATTGAACGATTCGGATCGACCATTAGGATTTTAAAAAGTACCATATTGAGCCGTAGTACACTAGCCATAGTACACTAGCCGAAGTACCATAGCCTCACTCATATTTAATTATTGTTGTCTATTACATGATGTATCTTTATCTATTTCAGAATGATTTCATTGTTAATCATTATATATTGTTATAAAAAATTCAAGACAAAATATATTTTGACAGCTATCAACAATCTGCAGTCTTAATCTTTCGGATTCATTATTCCCACTTCACAATATATATTTAATTATTTTCAATATACACTTGACTATTGCAGTATGCACACTTGTTATTTTTAAATATTGCATAGCATACTTGTCATTTTTTTGTTTTTAAAATTTAAACGGTCGATTTGAATTTTTCACCATGATATTTATATGAAAATGTACTTAGAAACTAAATTTTACATTTTTTAAAAACATTTTAACTATTTTTTTTAAAAGGTAGAATATCATTTGATCTAAAGATTTTGGAATCATCTGAAAGTATTGATTTTCTACTTATCTAAAAATATAGTTAAAAATAAATAAAATGTAAAATTTGGTCTATAAGTAAATTGTCATACCGAGATCATATTGGACTGTTTGAATTAACCATTGGACTTTTAAAACTAAAATATAAATTTATAATACAAACCCATCATTCTTGAGATAAATATAATATCTACTTGTTATAATATAATTCATCCTCAACAATCTGACCTGAAGTCCTGATCTATCACGATCGAAATTCAGAATCAATTAACGAAATTATTGTATGGTGGGACCCACAGATACTGACCTTCAGCGTACTTAAAAGGGTTCCCCAAAAGGTTATCATTTATTTTTCCTATTATTCTGTGTAATTCTCTAACATTTTGCGCAGGAAGACTGGAAGAGCAAACAAATTGTGCCTATAAATCCCTTTCTCTCTCTCTCTTTCTCTCTCTCTCTAACTCTCAACCTCCCCCTCCCCCCACTTCCCCTTTTCTATTGGTAGTTGGAAACAATAGAAATTAAGTGAAATGGGTACAGTTAATGAAGAAGCAGAGTGGGGTTTAGTAGACAAAATGAGATCCTTTGTTGAAACTCAAGATCCTTCTGCCAAGGTACTAATTACCTCTTTTCTTCATCTCCTTAATTTTTATTTCTTCTTCATAATTTTTAAAAAGATTTCCATACATGGTTTATTAATTAGCTGAAACATACCCTTGTTGATGTGATCTTACTATAATTAAACATTTTCTGTTTATGGCGTTTATATCTGATCGATGATTCCATTGATGGCTATTTTGTGTCCCTTGGATTAATCTTAGCTTTTTTTTATCTGTTGTAAATAGTGTTTTATAAAAATAAAATAAAATTGAAGTCTAAGAAGGAACAAAAGCGAGGTCAACCTTCAACAGAGGAACCCACTTTTTGGCATGTATTAAATTTAACTAATAAATACAGCTTAATTTATAAAGTGTAACGATTTAAATTTTTTATGAAATAGTATAAATTAAGTTTTAATGATTAATTAAATAAGTAAACGAGGTCTGCATAGGAAATTAATGAGAAAAATGTGATGCCTCAATGCCTCATCAACTATTTATTTTCCTATTTAATTATTATTAAAAAAACAAATAAATCAAACAATAGAACAAAGAATAGAACAAGTTCCTCAATTAATTAAGATGAATTTCAACAATTATCTTGTGCCAAATATAGAACACAGTTTGTGTGTAATATATCCCACAAGACAACCAATGAAGAAAAATATTTAATAAACCTTCTTCAGCATAACAGTTGGCAATATACTTAATTATTTGAATCCACTGACAGTTGATTAATCTTAAATTTTGACATATTATTTAAATCTAGTCAAAAAATTCGATAAATGGTGAAAAAAATTGTAGTCATATAGTTGGCTTTATTTTCTGCGTATCAAATTTTTTATAATTTTAGTGTTATTCGACATTATATAACAGATCATTTTTATGTTTATATATAATATACAATTTTTAAAAATTTTAAAGTTAGAAGTTATTTTTGGTGATTGTCGAGTTAATCCATTGTTGATACATTCCAACTTATAATTAAATTTATTATATACAAATAAGTACCTTTATCTTATCTCCTTAAGAGAGATTTGATCAAATTTCTGCTCAGCCTTAAGAAAATGTCACTATCGAAATTATAATTCCCTTTGTAGCAACTATTTCTTCATATATTAATTTTTTAATTGCTTTCATCTACTCTCCAACGAGTGCGTATCCTCCGAGATATCTCAACTTTTGCGTGACCGACGTGTCCGGTGCCTATTTGGGGATAGCGCGGGGGCCAGTATTATTTGTGCTTCGGGATTCGTGTAGAACTAATTTGAATGATTGCGATTTTCCATAAAGTCACGCAAAGTTTGAGATATCTCAGAGGATGCGAATTTCTCTCGAACTATTCATGATAACATTGAAACATCATAAAGTGCTAAAAGTACACTCCCATTATTTCAAACAAATTCCTGATTTTATTTATATTCATGAAAATTAGTATGTTAATATTATTTTTGGTTAAATATGTATTTTTAGGAAGCAGATAACTTCGCCTTGAGAAGGTTTTTGCGTGCGCGTGACCTGGACACAGAGAAGGCATCTTCTCTGTTTCTTAAGTACCTGAAATGGAGGAGACAATCGGTACCAAATGGATTCATATCGGAGTCAGAGATCCAAAATGAATTGCCCCAAAGAAAGTTGTTCATGCAAGGGTTTGACAAAGCCGGACAGCCTATATTAGTTTGTTTTGCAGCTAAGCATGACTACTCCAAGAGGCACATGGATGAATTCAAGCGTAAGAACTATACCACCCCCGCCCACCCACACACACACACACCATCATAACATGTATCGCACGCTTTAACATCATAAAATGTCTCTAATTGCAGGTTTTGTTGCATATTATCTAGATAAAGCATGTGCAAGGTACTTGTTTTGATTTAAATTTATTTGTGATTAGTTTCCAACTTCCATGATTTGTAGGCTTTTCTATAGTTTAGTTTGTAAGGTACTTACATTTTCTCTTTCCTAGCAACTAAAATTTGATGTATCAGTTTTTTTTCTTTTATATATGCTAATGTGTACAAAAATAATAAAATATATTTTTATAAGCAAATCTACTCTGTTTTTTAATAAAATTGAAGAAAATTACCTACTAAATTGAGTTCAAACTTTTTCATATAGTCAATTATTGCTATGATATTTCTTCTGAAACCTTCATCTAACAGTAGAAAAATTACAGGATGCCAAGTGGTCAGGAGAAGTTCATTTGCATAGCGGATTTTAAAGGATGGGGATACTCACATTGTGACATTCGTGCTTATATAGCAGCTCTTGAAATCATGCAGGTACTTTCTTTTTAATCAAAATAAGTATATAACAGTACATAATTGATCCCATTTACCAAAAGATCATTGTACCATATTAACCAATCACTATATAGAATCAACTAATTAAGCTGCATTTGATGCTAAAGCGTGAGATACATCATGTTATGATAGCTTCTATATGTATATCTTAAAGCAAATGTACATGGGTTTACCAAGTTACAAGCTTCTATTGAGTTTGATCAGTACTTTTTTTTTTTAAATCTTTTACAAAATCATGCAACTTTTTTATTTTCAGAATTATTATCCAGAGAGACTTGGGAAAGCGCTTTTAGTCCATGTACCCCAGCTATTTATGAAGGCATGGAAGATGGTTTATCCATTCATTGACAAGAACACCCAAGAAAAGGTACCTATTCTTTGAAAAAAATAAGCCCAAAAATGGAAGGAAGAACTGTAAAAAAAGCCAAACAAAAGTTTCTTCAAACATCTTGGAGAGTTCTGTCAGTATTTCATCTAAGAAACTGAATTACTGCACTCTGAATTCAGCATCACACTCCTTTATATGATAAACAAAACTAAACCATTAGAAAAAGAAAACAGAAAAAAATAAGAAAAAACAAGATTGAATTACATTTGCATCACAATCAACAACATAATACATAGTTTACACGAACGATTTTTTTTTTATTAAATCATCATTCATGCATCTATTTTGACAGTATATATTAATTCTATATGCAGTTTGTTTTTGTTGACGACAAGATATTGCAAGAGGTATTATTAGCAGAGATCGATGAGAGCCAGCTTCCCGAAATATATGGAGGGAAATTACCTCTAGTTCCCATAGAAAATGCCTAAAGGCCATTTTCCTTGGCTTGCTTTGCCTAAATTTCTCTCTTTAATTCTTTAAAAAAGAGAGCCTTATACCTAGCAAATCAGAGAAATGTTGATGTCACCCTTTAGATGTACTTTTCAAATACAATCTTTCACTGATATATGTATAAAATGTGTCAATGACTAGGTTGATTAAGAACAAAAAAAAATTTAGCGGCATCAAAGTCAAATGCCCTCAGATTGAAAATAACTGCTTTCTTGATCATGGTCAGAAGAAATTTTTACTATTTCCTTTAGTGTATCAGCAAAAAAGATGAAATTAGTATTTACTATATATATATATATATGTAGAACTTCCTCTTTCTTTTTTTTTTTTGATGGTTGATGGTAATTAACCATCAACAGATATATTAATAAAAAAATATTTACAAAAAGAGCTGTTTATGTTGCAAAAATGTACTCCCACACTATTCACCTTTACATGGAGTAACATTCTGCAAAAACTGCTGTTCGTAACCCTCTATTAAAGGTAATTAGCTATTGCCTAACCATCTCTCAATCTCTAATGATGTGTCATTGATAAGATGACCCACCGTCTTGCGCTTATTAGAAAAAAACCGTCTATTCCTTTCCCTCCATAGAGCCCACGTGCCTGCTGCCCAAATTACATCCCACCGCTTCCTCTCGAGCTGTGACATGGCCAGCCCCGTGGTGATCCACAATGCCAGTATATTAGCTCCTCCCCTTGTGTGGATGTTGTGTTGGGCCTGCAGTCCCCTCCAAAATCTTGTCGTAAAGGTGCAGCCCCACATGATGTGGTTTCTTGTTTCAATTCTATCCTCCGCACACAGGTGACAGCCCCTTTGTACCACACATCCTCTCGACGTGAGAACTTCCTCTTTCGAGATTTCCAAATAGATAATCAAAGAAATTAATGCACAATTCTGCATTTTTTTTATTTGATGATCATTTGTGGTAGCCTATATATTGTGTCCTACGCATATGAAAAAAAATCGTAAAAAAATAAAAACAAAAAGACACCAATGAGTACAACCATCATCAAATTGGATTAAAACGATAAATTTGAACTTTTGGTCGTATTTTACTTAACGGCCTAAGCATTTATATTCCTAAGTTTTAAAAAAATTCAAGTTTATTTTGTATAATATTAGGAGCTCAAAATATAAATTATTTTGGTGTTTTTGTTTTTCAACAAACTTCTCTATATCTTGATCTTTCAGCTTGAGCTGACTTGAAAGATTCAAGCATCGAATATAAATATTTTGCTAATTAATCAAGTAGAACAAAATCAATCATTCAAAATATGTAATTTAAAATCTCTTAGTAAACTTAAAATTAAACTAGCTTATCAGATATCCTAGTTCCCCATGCGCCCCACGCCATGGCATAATTTATTAATACTTTATTTGTTAATCTTGCCACGCTGTCCATGATGTTTAGAGGAATGGTGCCAATAGAGTAGACTTTAGAGGAAGGGGAGAAAAATTGGTCCTGACTTTTTTGAGTATGGAAAGAGCTTTCAACACTGGATCAACTGTTAACAGAAATTGCTGTATCAGATGGCTCTTTCTTGCTAAATTGGTTTTAACATAAAAATTGTTGTATCAGATGCTTCTTTACTCAAAAAGAGCTTTCAACACTGTATAACCTGTTAACAGAAATTGCTGTAGCAGATTGCTCTTTCTTACTAAATTGATTTTGACATAAAAGTTGCTGGACCAGATGGCTCCTTTTTGCTGTATCACCTGTTACACAAAAATTGCTATATATAAGATAGCTCTTTATCTTAACATAAAAATTGTGGTACCAGATTTCTCTTTTTTGCTGTAACCATCTGACTGATACACTGCAATCTGCATCATATGGTTCTTTCTTGCTGGTTCAAGCACAAAGGCTAAATTTAATTGTAGAAAGAAAAAAATCAACTTCCTAAAAAATTTGCTACATACCCATGAACACCTAAATCCCAAATTTTTCATGGGTTCTTTGCACTTGAGAATTAATAAATTGAAGTTAAAGAACCCATATCCAAAGAATCCAATTTGCTTAAAAATTCTCATAGAATAGGCCCTTAATTAATGTTTGTTCATATCTAATACATAATAAAAAGCAGCAATCTGGTATCAAAAATTATAATTCAGAATAATATACAGAGACCGGCATGTGCTCAATTATTTTAGTCTACAAATTAATATTAATAATGATTTGGTGATAATTTCATCTAGAATTAAGTCAAAAGAACAAAATCTGCCAGTCGATCATCAAGTCCATATCTCCTGCAGTACCTAACATAGTGACAACTTAATTGTTCGGGAAAGGTTCGGCGAGGTCAAAAATTCGTGATTCGGAAATAATTCGGGTATAATTCGGAAATGATTCGGAATAATCCGGATCAGAGATCTCAGTCCTACAAGGAAGCAAAAAAAAAAAACCAAAAAAAAATATTCTGGGAAAAATTCGGGAAAAATTAGCGAATAATTCGTAAAATTCGGAAAAAGTTTGTAAAATTCGCGAATTATTCAGGTATAATTCGGTCAAAGTTTGGTCAACCGAATAATTCGGCGTTCGGTTCGGCATCACCAAAAAAACGAATTATTCGAGTATAATTCGGATATAATTCGTGAATCTTGTCACTATAGTACCTAACAGCATCAGGTTAGTCAAAGCTGAGCCAAAAGTATTTCGGACTTTATTGAAATATAGGTAACCCACTTTATGATTCGTGCAAACTTACATTAAACGATCTGGATGACTGGTCGAATCTGACCCTGTTAGGTATCTTACATAATTCGAATCCCCCGTTGTCACTGTCGACTTCTATGTGGAAAGGACCCAAAATGCTCGTGTAAGTTTGATTTCCACACAAGAGAATTCAGTGTATTTGTCAAAATTTTAGCCTTTCAAAAGTAATATTCACTAGAAGTGAGTCTCGCTTTGCTTCGGCAGCTATTATCGAGAAGAGTGTAAAAAGATTGTATCAGAATATTACCGAAAAAAAAAAGATAATTAACTATTAAGATAAACATCTAACTATATATAAAGTTATACCGGTTATAAACAAAATGCCATATTAATGAATTCAAAATCACAAAATCAAGTTGTTACTGTATAAAGTTATACCGGTATACCATATTCATTAATTTGTGATTTTCTAACTTATATATAAAGTTATACCGGTTATATACCATATTAAAGTTTTTAAAGTTTTTACTGTAGATAATACTGCATTACTGTATATACTGTAGCAGACCCTATGAGGATTTAAACAATGGTAACACTACTCTTAAAAGAAATTACTATGGGTTTTACTATATATTTAGTCCTCTTAACCTCACATATTTTGCACCACACACTTCTATTAAGTTTTTTTTTTTCTCTGTATATATTTTGATTTCTGTACAGCCCTTCATCTTGCTTATTTTCATTTCCTCCCTCCTCTCTTCTTACTCATGTACATTCAAACTACAAATTTTTCTTTTTATTTAATATTTACAATTTGATAATAATATATATTTTTACTAGGTCATTCACCTACTATTATTTTTTTTTAAAGTTGGGTTACATAAACTTAAGAGATCTTGATCTCTATTATAAACAGAGACAAAATAATTAACATTTGTGACGGCTAAATTATATGTACGACAACACTAAAATATATTAAAGTACTATACCATTTTGTTTTATTTATGTATGTTCATAACATGCAATTTAGAAATATGAGTTCAAAATAATTGACTATATACAACATTGTGAGGTTAAGAGGGCCACATGCAAAGAGGACCAACTCAACCGAAGATTATTTAAAGTCATGAGCTCTCCCGTTCGTTTGACAACTTCATTCACCATCAACTGTCTATATTTTTTCCAGTCAAAATTTTCAAAATTATTAATTGAAGTATATAACTAGAGATATTAATTCAGGGGGACCCAACTATAGTGAGATTTCGGTTTGAAACGGGTGCACAGATATAGTGTTCTCTGGTCAAACCCCAACTCAGCTTCACATATATTTTCTGTTAAAGAAATGATAGCATGCAAAATGTGACATTAAAAATCTCTCTGTTGTCTCTCTGTTTTCTACACTCCCCTCTCTCCCCTTTTTACCTGGTTAAAGGAAGAGGAGAGAAATGGGTACAGTTGATGGAGAAGCAGAATGGGGTTTAGTAGCCCTAATGAGAACCTTTGTTGAAAGTCAAGATCCTTCTGCTAAGGTACTACTTACCCCTTATTCCTCTCTATATTTTTTTTTTCTTTTTTTGCAAATTTTGATGGATGGAAGAACCTTTTTCTTAATTGTTGATGCGGTTAATGGAATAGGACTTTGTTGGCTCAACTGTGCTCTTATAAACAAATTTATTTTATCAAATACATCTTTTATCAGCTGTCCAACATTTATTGGCATCTTGGATCATCTTAGCTCTCTCTTTCTTTATCTCATGCACATACAGGCGAATGTGCAAAGATTTGTGTTGTTGAAAACACAAATTTGAGTACTGGCACAACCCCAGAAAACATTCGCCCTTAGCGGTACCTGCATTCAAGTAATAAGCTGGTACAGTATTGAAATTTGAGTTCTGGTCAGACCCAAAATTTCGCACTGAAGAAGTACTGGTAAATCTCTGATATGACTATGCTTGCAATTAAGATCCTTCAAAGTTTTTTTTTTTCCTACTCTAAAAAAAATTCAACCGCCAACTGTTATATAATAATAGATTAACAACACATTAGTGCATGATTACAGCTTTTTCTTTATTAATATAAGTGTATCTTTTATTTTTTGGGATTCCTTTCATTTATTCGTTATTTCGATCTTCGGCCCATGTCCTTATAAATAATGTATAACTTACAAACCTTTGCGCTTGTTCAGCTATTATACCTTGGTATCTTAAAATATTAATTATTTTTGCTGGTGTATATGTTGCTGGTGAAGCTATTATCTAATTGTAAAAGCACCTCCTCTCCCACAAAAAACAAACTCAGTATATTATTTCAAATAAATAATATCGAAACAAAGTATTGCAAGAGGCATGCCAGAGTATCGAAGATTATGCGACTCTGTATTTGGTGTTTTAATAGCCAAAAGGCTGGGTCATGCTATCATATGATCTAAATTAGATTAGATTGACTGTATGATTCAGAATTTCAGATCATACTTCATAAATTAGATTGAGTGTATGATTTTTTTAGATTGAATGGTCCAGATTACAGTAGAGTAGATCCCTGCAGTTTCAGGATCTCTGTTTTGGGTTGTTAAAATCATTCTCTGTATAAATAATTAAGCTTAATTTAATCCCATTGGATCAAAAATAATATCAGTGGCATGTAGCATGCTTCTTTTCTTCATACCTACTCTCTCAGTAAAAGAAAACATATTCTGTGAAAAATATCCAGGAGACAGATAACTACACACTCCGAAGGTTTTTACGTGCACGTGACCTGGATATAGAGAAGGGCTCTTCTCTATTTCTGAAGTACCTGAAATGGAGGAAACATGCGGTACCAAACGGATTCATATCGGAGTCAGAGATCCAAAATGAATTGCCCCAAAGAAAGTTGTTCATGCAAGGGCTTGACAAAGCCGGGCGGCCTATATTAGTTGGTTTAGCAGCTAAGCACGACTATTCCAAGAGGCAAATAGATGAGTACAGGCGTAAGATTGCAAGGCTTTCTCTCCTGCATTGCTCCTCTTGAAATAAATAATAAACATACAAATTAATAAAAGAAGAAAAAGAGGAGGTGAAAATAACAATTGTATCTTTTTTAAATGCAGGTTTTGTTACATATTTCCTTGACAAAGCATGTGCAAGGTGCGCTTAATTTATATATGCTTGATTGATACACACACACACACACACACTAACACTACAAATTTCCAAGATGCCAAGTAGAATCTCAACTTGGAATCAATTTCTGTTTGTTCTATTATCACTATTTTCTCTTCTGTTATTCATAAATAATTTCTTCAGAAGATTAATTTTGATACTCTTTAATATTCATTCTTTCAACCGCCTTTTTTGCCACTGTATTGAATTTACAAGAGTTTTAAGGATTTAGTTTAAGCAGTCTGGACGTATTCATTCTAGTCCTAATAAATGCCTTTTATTTCTTGGAAGAATTATACACACTAAATGCAAGTAAAATCTATTTTGCTTATGTTCATTTATTTCTGTCTCTTTTTTTATAACTTCATTATTAAACTTCAGCAATAAAAATTATAGGATGCCAACTGGTAGTGAGAAGTTCATTTGCATAGCTGATTATAAAGGATGGACTTATGCGCATTTCGACACTCGCGCATACTTGGCAGCTGTTGAAATTATGCAGGTTCATTTTTTTTTCTATTTTTCTTCGTTTAAGATAACAGTAGATCTGGAATTATTAATCATGAACCAAAATATAGCTTTGTTAGGATCTGTCTAGAATTAATTATGCTTCGACAACATCACTGATACTGGCACAAAAAATTTAGATAGAATTTAACAGAAATAAAAAATTAGCTAGAATTGTTATATAACTACGGTAACTCAACAGAGGTGTTGAGACTTTTAACTGTTTATAAATCATGTGACATATGAGTAGAACTGTGCTCAACAAACTCTTTGGTGAGCATAACTCCATAATCTATCGTATTTACTTCAAACGAGATGAATTCAAACCGTTGAAACCGATGTACTTAACGAGTGATGTGTGTACATGCAAAATTTTAAATGTTTCGGATTTATTTAGTACAAAGCCAAGCGGTCAAAATTGATGAAAAATGAATGCATTAAAATAACTTATAAAACTTCATTTTGGATCATTCATTTTTCATCAATTTTGACCACTTGACTTTAGACTAAATGAATTCAAAATTTTGCATGTACACACATCACTCGTCAAGTATATCGGTTTCAACGGTTTGGATTCATCTCGTTTGAAGTGAATACGATAGATTATAGAGTTATGCTCACCAAAGAATTTGGTGAGCACATCACACCCTAGTTCTACTCGTGACATATTATCATTGCAACTGAAAGAGCGAGGCTACAGTACTATGCATAGTGCATATCAATTCGTATTATGAATTAATATTTCCATTTTCAAAGTTCAAATAATTAATTTGAACTATTCAACATGAATCAATATTTTTATTTTCAAAGTTCAAATTTTACATTTTTATAAATTTTTTACTATCTCCATTCTTATATTAAGCACGTAGATGTCCTGATCCGCCAACGATTGTGATCAAAAGAAGAAATTTCAGATTGAATATCAACCCTCCAATCAAATAATCTTCGTTTTTCTGATGCTATGCATCTTTTGATGTTTTTATTACGTGTAGAAGTCCAAATTTAGTTAGACACATTCTTGTCACATGCCAATTGTATTATTTTTCTGATTGGTCCTGATTTATTTTCATTTTTTAAATGTCATTTAAGAAAAAAAAATTAATTGATTAATAATTGATTGGTCATGTCTTCATTTCTTTCTTTCTATTTGTTTATATCATTTAAATAATATTATTTGTCATTTAATATGTCATTTTGTACGAGATTTTTTATGAAAATATGTCAAAAAAAAATTTAAAAAAAAACATATATGTCATTTAAGGAATGTTATTTATATGTAGACGTCATTTAATATGTTATTTGATGAATGTTATTTGTTATTTAGTCTAATTTTTTTTATGAAAATATATTATTTTGTATGAATTTTTTTTGTTATCTTGTAATATTTTCCCATTACAATGCATGGGCACGATTAGAATTCTTTTAGATAGGTAGAAAATTATTTGATCTAAATATTCTAACAATTCAAAGGTTATGATTTTTTACTTATCTAAAATATTAAAAAAAAAACAATTCTAAAAAAATGTAAAATTTAGTGTGCAAGTACATGTTTATATGGAAATCATGTTGAACGGTTCAGATCGACTATTTGTTCTTTGAAAAAGAAAATATTGATCAATATGTGCTAGGCACAGTACCATAGCCTCATTCACAACTGATAAGCATCTTAGGGTATGTTTGGTTGTAAAATAAGAATAACTAGAATAACCAAATCAAGAATAACTATTGTTTGTCTTATTAGAATAGTCAAATCTCAAAACCCTCAGGAATAACCTATTCTAATAAGACAAAAAGTTTGAATTCACTATTCTAACTATTCTAACCCAACCAAACATTGAATAGGCTATTCCGAATATCCTAACCTCAAAAATAGCCTATTCTCAATCCAACCAAACATACCCTAAAGAATACATAGTTTCATAGGAAGCTAGAATCAGTTAAATCTTATCAAGCTACAATCAGTTAAAATTTATTGGTTATATGCTAAATAGTGTCTTGTGTGTATATTGTGGCTTTCAGAACTATTATCCAGAAAGACTTGGGAAGGTGTTATTAATCCATGTACCCCAGATTTTTATGAAGGCATGGAAGATAGTTTCTCCATTCCTTGACAAAAACACCAAAGAAAAGGTAATTATGTTTTAGAATATAAGGTAATTAAACTTGTTTATATAAAAGAAGAAGAAAAATTACTTTGAAATTAGAAGTCAGACAAAAGTTTTTTAAACATCTTGAATCTGATGGATTAGTAAAATTTTCTTATTGAAACCATACTATATTCCAAATTCAGCTTCATATAACTAAATTTATATTAAAAAAAAAGTAACTGTAACACCTCGAGTTTAAAAAAGAAGTGGAACTATTTTTGCAACTGCTAAATTCAAATTAAGAAAGAATTGGGCCTTAAATTCAATACTCCCAGTATGAGCCGAAATTTTTATTAAAACCATTCCCAACAAAAAAAAAAAAAAAAACCACAAATTTTGGAGAATTCGATATTTACCAGGACCGCAATGACAAATGGCGGCTCTATTCTTGAGAGCCGTCATTTGTCGTTGCGGCCCCTCAAAACCAAAAAATGCACCGTAATATGCTGAGTATTTTGGGGGTTTTGAGGGGCCGCAACGACAAATGGCGGCCTCCAAGAATGGAACTATCATTTGTCGTTGCGGCTCTGGTAAATATGAAATTTTCCAATTTTAATGGTCTTTTGTTTTTTTTTTTGTTTTTTTTTGGGAAATGGTACTAATAAAAATTTCAGCAGTATGGGCCTCCAGAATTTTGTAGGATTGAAGGCCATCTTTTGTTGCTACTTAAATTTTAGCAAGGATTAAGTTATTTACTATGTTTACACTTTCTATTTTACATCTATTTTGACAGTTTAAATTATTAATTTGTGTAGAAGAGAGAGAAATTGAAAAATAAATCTCTCCACAACTACAAAATAAAGTTCTAACCACTAAGCTACAAGCACACATTTGACAGTTTATAAGAAAAATTATATTATATAAAAACTTAAAAAAAAAATCAATTAAATTTCTACACATTATGATTTTTTTTTTTAAATCATGGAGGTAGCTCCTTGCATTACCTTAAGATCCACTAAGTTTACTATGCCTCTAATTCCACAATCAAACATGATAAAAAAAATATGTTACGCTCACCAAGGACCATTTTGTATTGTATCATTATACTTTCTAATTCCATTGACAACAAAAATTCATTTTATGTGTAGCTTGTATTTGTTGAGGACAAGAAATTGCAAGAGACATTGCTGGAAGAAATCGACGAGAATCAACTCCCAGAAATATACGGTGGAAAATTGCCTCTAGTTCCCATTGAAAATGCATAGAACTTAATTTTATTTTCACATTGAAATTTCCTTTTAGTTCTCCAGAAATCTTGTAACGAATCTGGCACGGTGAATGATTGATTGTAATATATGATTTAAATACATTTGATATTGAACATTGTATTAGATTGGAAATCGGACGAGGTTCGGTGGGCATCGAATCAAATTCGGTTTGATACCCAATTGGAGATGTTCGGTCCGCATTAAAATCACGCTGGCAGTTTTAAAATTCGTGCAGATCAAGTTTGTACGAATCTAGATGCAGGTGGAACTGCCTCCACTCCCTTTACATTGATGGTCACTGGGGTTTTATAGAAGGATATAAAACATAAGAATCAAGAGAAGTTTTAACCAAATATGTCCCTGATGTTTTCAAAATAACACCAAGTTGCCCAATCAAAAAGTAATCACAAAACTAGCTTGAATTATCATCCCATATAACACGATTATGTGTAATTTATGTGCGCTCACTTTTCCACGATCACAAAAACTAACCCTGTGGGTAGGGGTGTTCATCGGTTTGGTTCGGTTGAAACCGAACCGAACTAGGCAAACCAAAGTAATAATTCAGTTTCTAAAATAGAACCGAACTAAAGTTTTATTTCGGTTTGTTCGGTTCAAATCAAAATATATTAATTTTTTTATTTAAAGCAATTGATTTATAATAAACCGAATTATATAAAGAAATAAACCGGGGTATTAAGAAATAAACCGAAGTATTTAAAGCAATTGATTAAGAAATAAACCGAAACGGTCCAGACCAAATTCATAATATATAAAAGTTTGGTCGGTTCAGTTATTTCGGTTTTAAAAAATTTCAAACCGAACCGAACCAAAATTATAATTCGGTTTTTAAAAAGTAAACCGAACCGTTTAGTCCAAACTAATTTGGTTCGGTTCAAAACCAACTAAACAGGACCCAATGAACACCCCTACCTGTGGGGTTACACGCACTTATAGTTTACATGGGATCAAGATTTCAAGCATAGTCATGTAATTTTTCTTTTACAAGACACGTGATCCATCAGAAAACGGAAAAAAAGGAAAGAGGAGGGTTCAAATGCCTTCATTTTTTATGCTTTCATTATGTCTCTATTTTTAAAAACTTTAATAACTCAAAATTTAAAACTTAAAGTCAAAATAAAACCGTTGGATATGATCTACATCATTTTATCTATGCATGTGTAAAAAATTATGATATTTCAATTTATTTTGGTTGTCATCGAGAGCTTATAAAAAATGTACTAATATGGATAACTTCTAGACGTTGATTTTGCAACTTATTGATTCACATTAAAAACAAAATTAAAATATGATAATTTTGTATGAGCACATAGATAAAATGATGTAGATCATATCTAACGGTTTTATTTTGACTTTTAAGTTTTAAATTTTGAGTTATTAAAGTTTTTAAAAATAGAAACATGATGAAAAAATAAAAAATGAAGACATTTGAACCTCTTTAAAAGAAAATAGGGCCTTCCTTGAACTTAGTTCTACTATGCAATAAAAGGCTTGCATTTTGTTCAAGTATAATATTTGTACAACTAATTTAGCAAAACAATGAGCCGTATTGGACCGCAGGCAGGTTTTCATATTGGGTTTACAAAATTGCGGCAGTCTAGCGGTTTTTCTAATTTTTTCACTTTTTTTGTCCGATATTTTCTTTAGTTACCACTTTATTTTGAAATTCGTACCTTACCATTGCTTTTTCAAAAATTAAATTGTTAGCATATGCGCAGATTGGTATTATGCATGACCTCTCTGCGCATGAGTTTTCAATTTAATCTGAGCAAATTTGATTAAATTGGAAATTCATGTGCAGATTGATGGTGCGCATGATTGATCGGTCATGCGCAGATTGGTGTTGTGTACGTGGTAACATTTAATTTTTTTAAAAATCAATGATAAAGTCAGAATTTTAAAATATTGAGGTAGTGATTAAATTTTTTTTATTTTTTAGCTGGCCAAAGTCTCTTAATATTAGTTAATTTTTGTGTAGTATCTTTGGCAGTGTAAGAAAATGCGGTTCATGCGGCCGCATATGCGTATGCGGTAGGCAATCGCATAGAAAATCAATATGCGGTTCCACATATGCGGTCGCATATTCGGCCGCATATTTTTACCGCATATTTGTTTGTATGATACCGAATATTACCGCATATTACTGCATATTACCGCATACTGCATACTACCGCATACTGCATACTACCGCATATTACCGCATAGTTGTTATATATATATGAATTCTCATTTTAAAATCCGCATATGTAAGTACCGCATGAAAACCGCATATGTGGCCGTATACCGTATATGCGGTATGCGGTAGCCTTCTGCATACCGCATGAAAACCGCATTTTATAATCTTGATATTTGGGTTGGAACTTTTCACTGTTTCATTTCGAATATGATCCCAAAGTTCGGATCCTATACATTACCTCAACATTTGAGTTAAATCCGGACCATCCATTAAGAACTCGGACCAATCCAATCCAATCCAATTATGTAATACATACACGAGGTCTTTTTAAGATTCATACTATATATAACAAACGTGTCGGATTCAAATTCTATGAGTGAAGTACTTTAGGTAATATGGATTCGGATTGCTTGAGGATAAACTTGAGAGTTTAGTTGATGTAATTAGTGGAATAGATCTTTACGAAATGACATTTCCGAGCTCTAAGAAGAAACTAAGAAGGGCAAAAGGGTATGGGAGAAGTAGAATTAACCTTTTTGTATAAAGAAGAGATAAGGGGACTTGAGCATGTCTAAGATTGCATTATTTGGCCTATTTAAGGGAGATTAACACCTTGTTTGGATGGAGAGTAGCGGAAGGGAGGGAATGGAAAGAAAATAAATTTTTTTCTCGAATCGTGTTTGGTTGACAAAATTATATCGGAGGTGAATGGTACAGAAGGTGAAAGGTTTAATCTTGCATAATTATAATCAATATAATCAATTTCCTTCTCGATTTGAGGTATAACGGATGAAAAGAACTTTGTTGCAAATAATTTCAAAAAAAATGATACAAATGTCTAATTCTATATCTTATCAATATAATTCAAATTCAAATTTTTTTATCACAAATCTACAACAACCATCAAATTTCTCATTAACCTTCTAAATTTTAATCAATCAAACAAGAAACAAGACAGAAAGAAAAGTTAAATTTATTTTCTTTCATTAATCATCCAAACACGAAGAGGTTAAATATGTTAATCTTCCTTTCTATTTCATTCAATTCCCTTCTATTCTTCATCTCCCCTTCCTTCCTTTACTCTCCATCCAAACAAGGTGTTAGATTGTGCTTAAGAAGGGTGTGTTACACAAGGAGAAGGAAAAAGAGCAGAGGGGAGACTGTCATACTGATTATGATCGTACTCAAATACTTGCTCCAAAACAATAAAATCAGAAAGAGAGCGGATGGAAGAAGTAAATCGATATATTGATGCTCACTACGAACGGAAGGAAGGCACGCTTAATTATTTACTTTTTACAAAATAGAAAAATAGTAAAAATAATTAGTTATATTAATTCTTTCTTACCACTTCGGGTCTCACAACCAGTTTTGCAATTAGGTGGGTGAATGCGTAAGATCAGTGAAATTTACTATTCAATTATGTTATCATTTCAATCGTAGGTTTAGAAACGTAGGTTTAATTCTCGTAAAAAAATATCTTTATAAAATAAATGCTGGAGTTTAATTCGTGTGTAGCGCAATGCAGTGTGACGGTTAATTTAAACTCAAGAACTGGGGCCACTGGGATTTACATAGTCTCTTTCTGAAATTTATTTTTCATAATCTAAACTGAGAAAGTGTCACGACCCTGCCGCCGGATCGGGGCTCACGACAAGAGAGGCACCCTCGCATCCATTCTTCGTTCCGTCAACCTACGTCGCAAATAAAAATAACAAACATAAACAATACGGAATCAGCTACAAAGCTCAGTAACCGGTTATTTAAACAACCATTCAAACATATTGGATTAATCTACACAAATTAACATCAAATTATGCTTGCATATTTAACAATGATAGCACCTGGATCTAAGTTATCAGTAAAACAAGTCACACAATATTCACACATTTGGAATGTCTACCACAGACAATTCCTACATTCTCATAACACAATCTCATCATTTCACAATTAAATTCGAACCTCAGACCCGTTATCCCGTTAAATATGCCCTCATAATCCAACTCTCAATTCAAAATCCAATTCAATCAATTAAAACAAAAACACAGATTATAGAAAAGTCCGGTTATTTGAAAATCTAATTCAAGTTGCAACGACGATTCAGAATCAACGCGACATAATCTGAATTTCAAATGGACATGCATATAATCAAACAATAATCAATATTCAAAACTTTTATTAAAAATATATTGTGTTTTTTCTCTCTTGCAATCTCTGTTTCTGTTTTTTTTTTCTTCGATTTTATTTGGGTTTTTTTTTAATCAATTAAAGTGAGAGGGGTGAGATTTATACAAAGGGTGGGAACATGCACACAGCTGCGTGGCACTCACGTAGGCCGTACAAAATTGTTCAAACTCGTAACTTGCTCATAACTATAATATATTAACAATATAATATATTAACAATATAAGATATTAATTATATAATTATATATTAATGATAATTATTAATACTAATATACTAATTATATAATATTAATATATTAATAATAACTATAATATATTATAATATGATTATAATAATTATTTAATATATTAACAATATAAGATATTAATTACATAATTATATATTAATAATAATTATAAATAATAAGATACTAATGATATAATATTAATATATTAATGATAACTATAATATATTATAATATTATTATAATAATTATTTAATATATTAACAATATAACATATTAATTATACAATTATATATTAATAATAATTATTAATAAAAATATTTTAATTATATAATATATTGAGTAGAACTAGGATGTTCTTAAGCTCACCAAGCTTCTTTGTGAGTTTAACCCAAAAACCTACTTGGTTGACTTCAAACGACGAATTAAACCGTTAAAACCGGTCTACTTTACGAGTGATGTGTTTACATGTCAAATTTATAAATTTCCGAATTACTTTAGTATAAAGTCAAGCGGTCAAAAAATGATGAAAAATGAATGCATTAAAATTAACTTATAAACCATCTTTTTTTTACCACTTGACTATATACTAAATAAGTTTGAAATTTTATAAATTTCACATATAAACGCATCACTCATGAAGTAGATCGATTTTAACAGTTTGGATTTGTCCTTGGTGAGCTTAAGAACACCCTAGTTCTACTCTAATATATTAATAATAACTATAATATATTATAATATTATTATAATAATTATTTAATTTATTAACAATATAAGATATTAATTATATAATTATATACTAATAATAATATACTAATTATATACTAATAATATATTATTATAATCATTCGAGTTAGGCCATGACGTGCAATAAAATTAAACCACCATGTGAAGTGGTTTAATTTAGGTCGGCCTAAAGATCAGCTTATGTTATCTTAGTCCGGCTCAATCAATGCTCGTTTGGTGGGATAATGAGGACTAAATCTCTTATTCTACCCTTTTAAGCCACAACCAAACATAGGGACAGAAAATAAAGAATGAGATGTTACTTTTATAATAGGAATACTTGTTTTAAGTCATAATATCTGGTTTTGCATGACTCCTATGATAGGACTATATTAAACAACTTCATTATTTATGTTACTAAAAATGGTTTTCCTAATTATGCATCAAAGGTAAAACATGGAAACCAAATAAATAATATAGCGAGTTGGCATTGTAATCAAACTACTAGCTGTTGTACATCATTTTATTAATTGAAATAGCTACTAATTTTTCAATACAATCTCATACTAGCATCAAAGAGAGAATTATGCAATTATGTTCACAGCTTTTAGCATATGAAAAAAAAATATTATTTTGCCTATATTTGTTAAATCAATTGTAATGTTCCGACTAATATTCCACCAAACAACATTATCTTTGTTCTGAATAGTACAAAAATAATATTATTTTAACTCTATTCTGAATTGGGATTATTCTACCATTTTGACATTTCCCACATGGTACTTGTACGCTATGCCATACGAATTGTAGAAGCAATAAATTTTGTTGTTGATTGTTGAATGGCATATTTGGAGCATTTTTTTTGTTAATTTTATCTTGTGCATCGTATTTTTTTTCTTAATTTGTGTAAAGATTTTGCCTTCATGATGTAAACAATCGTACCCTGAAATAATGGAGAAAAATACACAAAATTCATTAATCGGTGCGTTTGGATGTTGTAGCAGAATAGCGAGAACAGCACTAATCCAGAGAATAGCGCTAACTCATGTTTTGGATGGGTTAGCAAGAACAGCACTAATCCAGATAATAGCGCTATCTTTGTATGATCCAAACAGAGAATAGCGAAAAAAATAGTGTGCTAATCCAGAACAGCGCTATTCTCTTTGCATCCAAACGCACTCAGTCAGTAGCAAGTTACAATGACATGTTACTTAATTTCGATATGGCATAAGAAAATTATGAAATTGGAAAATCAAACTCTATGTCTTTTGTTATACGTGAATGTAAGCAAAAAAACTTTTGTAGTATAGAATATTTAACAAATTATTCACTACGGTACGTTTGGATCGTGCAAGGATTAGTGTAACAATAGCAATTTTTGGATTAGTAGTTGAGAATAGTGCTAACCCAAGTGGTTTGAGAATAGTGCTATTTTGGACTATTCCATGTTAGTAGAAATGTTGTTTGGATTGTATATTTGGAATAGTGCTATTTTAGACTAATATCGCTAATCCAACAATTTGAGAAATTCACTAATCTACCTTTTCATAGGAATAACAGAATAGCGCTGTTCCTGCACTATTCTTACTTTCTATTTTATATTTGGATCACAACGTTTCAAGAATAGCGGAGCTATTCCCGGGTTAGCGCTATTCTGGGGCAATCCAAACACAACCTACATTAATTAAATTGTGTTATAATCAGTTTTTGATCTACTGGCTAAGATAATTTTTCTCCGTATGAGAGATCGCATGTTCGAAATTCAGACAAAAGCTCTCTTCTAAATATTTGAAGTTAGTAACTTGATTTTCATCGGTACCTTTAAAAAAATTATGCTATGTAATTGGTGAAATATATTTAAGATAGTTGACGTTAGATATTATTTTTTATATGAAAATTATTGATTCAAATTTCAAAATTCAGTTTGGTTGGAATCCAAAATGAGAAATAAAGGTATGTGATGTCATTACTAAAAAGAAAAAAACAATACATAATCAATTTTATTTTAAAAACTGTACATTTTTTTCTTTAAAGATACACTATTTCTGATAAATACAAATAGTTTTCGCGTCACTAAATCTTTTGAAATAATTAGTAATTAATCATATAAGTAAGAGGAGGGATCAAATTACACTTTTTTTGGTGACACACTTTGACACCTACCATTTTCAAAGTTCAAATAGTCGATCCAAATCATTCAACATGATGGATATATTAAAATGTGCTTGGAGATCAAATTTTACATTTTTTTAAATTTTTTTACTATTTATTAAGATGGTTACAAATTCGTTGTTTTCAGACCATTGAAAAACAGCGATTTTGTAACCATCTTAATAAATAGTAAAAAAATTCAAAAAAAATGTAAAATTTGATCTCCAAGCACATTTTAATATGGTGATCATGTTGAACGGTTCGGATTGACTGTTTGGATTTTGAAATCGTAAAATTGACCTATAAAAAAAATAGTGTCATGATGTGTCACCAAAAAAGGTGTAATTGGATCCCTCCTCTATAAGTAAAGTGATGCCCAAAATATTTTTAGAAAAAAAGATTAAGCATAGAATCTCCAGTAATATGTGGGACATATAGTTATTTCTGTGCGAAAATTGTACATTTTTTTTTTCTTCATTGTTTCTTATTAATACAAATATTTTTGCACGTCACTAAATCTCTTGAAATCTTAGTAATCAATCATATTAGTGTTTTTTTCTCATTAGGGCAATTAAAGGGATGCCAAAATATTTTTAGAGAAAGATTAAACATAGAATCTCTACTAATATGTGGGATATATAGTTACTCCTGTGTGAAAATTGTACATTCTTTCTTTAAAGATACACTATTTCTGATAAATACGAGTATTTCTCCGCGCCACCTAAATTGTACATTTTTCTTTCTGATAAATACGAGAATCTCTAATAATATATGGGATTAAGGGGCATATATTTATTTAATCAATCATATTTGTGATTTTTTTTTCTCACGAGGGAAAATAAAGGGGTGCACAAACATTATTTTAGGGAAAGGTTAAATAGAGAATCTCTAATAATAAGTGGGATTAAGGGACCCCCAATGCAAAAATGGAACTCTTTTGTTCTATCTTTTCGCCACCAATTAATTCTTGGACTCAAAATGGCACCGACTTTGCCCCCAAATCTTTGCATTTTGGCCAATTATAGACACATAATATCCCAAATTAAGAAACAAAGCTGCCCAAATTTACTCAAACAGAAGTCATTAAAAGTACCTCAAATTAATTTCCCCCTGTCTCCTCTTTTTTAAGTGCTTTCCTCTCCACCTGGTAAAATCAAAACTCAAAACCCCAGAAAAATAAAAAATAAAGAAACACAACACAAGAAAGAAAGAAAGAATTACTTGCGAAGGAATCCGGAAAGACTGATTTACCATCGTACTCGACCTTACGGTGAACAGAAAGAGAAGGGTAAAAATGGAAAATGGTAAAGAAGCCAGTTTATCTCCACAAGGGTCCCAGCCTCGGATGCCACGCTGGACCCGGCGCGAGATCCAAGCGTTGATCCGGGCAAAGCACGACGTAGAGGGTGGTGGAGGCAGCCGTGTCAGCGGCCGGGGAAGGCGTCCGTTCTCCTCTACAGATGGGGGACACGTGGCACCTCTCAAGTGGAACGCTGTCTCAGATGGATGCCGTGTGCGCGGGGTCCACCGTGGACCGACGCAGTGCCGCAAGCGTTGGACCAACCTCATCGCGGCTTTCAGGAAAATCAAACAATGGGAGAAAGAGAGGGTAAAAGAGGAAGAGAACATGGCGCACGTGGACCCTGAGCAGAAGGGGTATTGGGAGATGGGAGGAGAGGAGAGGAAGGGCAAGGGTTTGCCAGGGCGGTTCGACAAGGTGGTGTATGAGCTCATAGAAGGAAAGGATGTTCCTGACGTGGCGGACCGGGTCTATGAAGAAGGGGATGAGGTAACGGATTCCGAGGAGGAAGAGCAGGCCAAATCGGTCCCACCTGCAGTGTCACTGAGACCCGCTGTCTCTGTCATACCTATATCTAGTACGTTTCTTTTCTTTGGTTATATCATTTTTGTTTGATTAATTCATCTTCTTTTTAGCTTTTATATAGATAAGTTTTCTCACTTATATTTGCACAATTATCACAAAAAATGCTGGTCATGTATGTTATATTTATTTAGCAATATGGTAATGTTGCTTTGAGTTAAATATAATGGTTAGTAGTTTGTCTACAAATTAAATTGTCAGAAAGATTTGTTAAAACCTGGCATGAATGCTCTGCTGGCAATGCTCAAGTATCCAAAATGTAATCTCAGATACTGGTAAAAATGTAGATGTAATGGAAATATGGATGGCTTAGATTGCAAGTGGAGTAGGTTTTAATGTCAAATCAAAGCTGGAACATATCTGTAGAACGACAGAAGCAGTCAAAGAAAATTCATTTGTAGAATTATCATACTAAACGTATAGGAAGAAACATCTGTAGGTCCAACTGAAAAACACATGAAAGAGATTCAGTTATGTTGAACTTATATAGTATTGTTTTTAAGAGGGTTTTGAGTTGTAGAGAGTGGGTAGTAGCAATTTGTGATTTATTTTGTCATCTTTTTCTTGTGTGCAGTGAGGAGGTTTCAGTCGTTTCAGGAAGGAAGCCCAGATTCAGGTACAGAACCATTCAGATTATGAAATGTACCATTTGGGTCAGGTATTGTGCCTGCATGATGGCAGCAGACCATACGAGTTGGTTCTCAGTGGATTTTTTTTTTCTGTTTTTGAGTTGAAATAAATTTCTTGGCTGAAATAATCATGTCAAGTTGTGAGCAAAAAAAAAAAAAAGGAGGGCAGCAATTAGACTTTTACTTTTTTTAGTCCCTAACGGGCTTGGTACCAGAGGGGGCCAGGATCCAGTACCAATGCACTATGGTCATCAATGTCTTGCATGACTGAACAAGAAATTGCAACTGTTTTATGGTAGACAGTACTAATATGTCTTGTTACAGTAGAAGCAGTTTAATTAAATGTTCCATTAACAAATTGCACAGAATGTGGAACTGAGAAGCAGCCAGATGAGACCCCAGAGCGAACCTCACCCAAAAAGGAGGGGCCTAAGAGAAAAAGATCAGATGATTTCTGTGCTGGAGATGTACAAACAGAGGATCCCAAACTAATAAAGAAATTAACAGAAACCATAGATAGAGGCACCAGGCTTGTGGCGGCACAACTAGAGGCTCAAACCATGCAAAAACAGATGAATAGTGAGCAGAGAAAAGAGCAATCGGATGGCTTTTTAAAAGCTTTGAATCGGCTAGCTGATGGTGTCATGAAAATTGCTGATAAATTGTAGAAAAGGAGAAATCTTGGATAGCTTCTATCAATAGTGACAAAAAGGAGAACTTAATCTTGGATTAGCTTATATCAATAATTCATTTCGCTTCTAGTTTTATTTATTTTTATAGTGTTAAAGATAGAAGGTTTGCTTTCCAAGTTAGGTGGTACTTCGTTGAGTTAATTTCAATTCATTTAGATCTTTTCAATTCTATGTGGTAGCATTTTACAAATCATTTTAAAAATCTGTAAGGTTGTACCCCTGCTTTTGTTTGAATATAAGAAATTGGTTACAATTTTTATCTTTTGAACAAAACCTTTGTAAAGTTGGAATTTATTTTGTTTGCTTGATAGATTTGAAGAAATTGTGATCATTGTGGTTTTGGAAAATACCTCTGCTTAAGAGCAGCTTGAGAAAAACTGCCGAGAATAATCAAAAGAGAGACAAAATACTTAGTCGGAATGATTATATTATATTTTGTACTTTGCTTTTTTGGGAGTAATTTTATTTGAAATGGAAAGAAACATAAGCATATTTTAAAAACACCCAATAAATTTTCTTTTAAGAAAAGAAAAGAGAACAAAAATTCCACTTGAACTGCATTAGCAATAGAGACAACAAATAGAGGTAAACAAAAAGGATAAGAGGTATACAATACAATGCTTTGTAATTATATTGAAAATGTAAAAAATTACAATACTATCTTACACCGTCTTCATTTCTTGGCCTCTGTCTCTGGTTTCATATTCTTGGTTCTCTTCATGAAGCAAAAGCAAGAGCAGCATGGGCAATGAAATAAGCATTTCATCTCTCTTTCTCTCTCTTTACACAACCAACTTGAAAGTGGTATCTTCTTATATATAGCAGTTAGTCCATCCAAATTGCTTCCGACAAAGAGAGAAAATGTATACTTCATCTTCCAGATAAGTTTACTTGGTCTTTTGTGGGCTTCTTTGTTTCAAACTTGAGAAGGTGCTCTATAAATTTTTTATCATGATTTGAACAGAAATTTGTGCACATGGATTCATGAAATTCTTAGAGATGTTGTTATTCATGTACCAGTTTGACATTATTGAAAGTAGAACATGAACTGTGGATATTAAAGCATAAAAATATTGATAGCGTTGTTTTGGTTTCATGCAGCACACGGACAGTAGAGTCAAAATAGACAGAAAAGAAAAACATATGACTTGTGCGCTAGCCAAATTAGCAATGTCAATATCTTTACCCAATATAAAATAGCAATGGAGATTATAATGGTAACAGATAGCAAAGCAACATGCATTGAGACTTTACAATTGAAACAAAGGGATTTTGTTTCCTCTCCACGCTGGAAAATTCCGGTGTGTATCCGGCCCATTGATCTCCTCGTAAATATGTGTGCTAGCGCAAATCTAAATGACCCCCCTATATAATCGATCATGCTGATTATTACCTCAAAGGGACTGTTATAGTTAATTTATATTAACCATAAACCAAATCATTTCAATGCACATATTTTGGCCTAAGTTTAAGGTTTCATGGATTTATTAGCTGGTTTCTGGTAATGTGGGCCCCAGTAGAGGTGCATCAGTTTACTGATCCATGATATAAGGCTAAATTAGGCCTCCTAGCTTTGCTGGAGTAATGAGAGGGTGACCCTGTTTTTGGGACCTGACATGTAGGATGTCGGATCTTTTGACCTTACCAGAAGAATGCCAGATCCGGCCCAGTAAATTCACCAAGTTATCTCAAACAGTTGCTCCAGAAGTATATATGTGCATCAATTATGGACCCAAAATATTGGCATTTGATTCTTTACATTTTAAAAATTATAACTAAGTCCGAAGTCCGGCGTTGTCTCTGTAATTTTTCATTTTATTACTATATTTTTTTAATAAGAGTGAGGTTATGGTACTTTGCAAAGTGCGGGTTAATCCGTGTTATAAATTTTTATTTTTTCCAAAGTCCAAACAGTCGATTCGAACTGCTCAACATGATCTCCATATAAAAATATATTTGGAGACCCAACTTTTATATTTTTTAGAACCTTTTTACGATTTTTTTATATAAGTAGAAAATCACTTGATCTAAAAATTCTGAATCAAGTTATGTACTAAAATTAAGCTCCAATGCTCTTTCAAAAGAAATTTTGAAAGAAAAAAAAATTGCCTAACGAAAACCCTAGTGCAGCCCCCCCCCCCCCCCCCCCCCAGTCTGCCCCTCCCATTACTTCTAGGTCTCACTCCCGACACAACAGCACCTCCCCTTCTCTCTCTCGGCTTTACCTCCTCAAACGAAGAAGAGAATGAGGGAGAGGAGAGAGACCAAAGCCGACCGTAGCCGAGAGTGCGGTATCGTTTGAGCATAGAGTTTCTACCTCCCATCTCAATCGGAGTGCGGCGGCGGTCAAAGAAGAGCGGATATGGCCGTGGAGAGATGGGGATTAAGGTAATTGGGTCATAAGTGTATATTGGTAGGATTAGAAGATTAGAGTAGTTTGGAGAAATTAATGAGAATAAAATAGTAGATTTAGAAATTATGGTTATTTGACTTATTGTGAATACGTTTTTTATCAAAGAAATCGTTAGTAGACATTTAATGCCACTAACATTCAAAAAAGATTATGAATCATCCGAAAGTAGTCATTTTCTACCTACAAAAAAATAGTTAAAAAATTATAAAAAAAAAAATCTAAATTTTGGTCTCTTAGTACATTTTCAAATAGATATCATGTTGAATCGTTCAGATCAATTATTTAAATTTTAAAAATAAAAATATAGATCTATAGCGTGAACTGATCCGCGCTTTGTGAATTATCATAGCCTCACTATTTCTATAATTAGAGAAGCAAAATATATTATAAAATTTGTGGTAGTAGAATTTAAATCGAGAATCGTAATAACCTCGAGAAACGTCTTACTAAAACAGAGGATATATTCTGAATTAACGATTTGCACCAAACTTTTAAATTGTTATGTTGTACATTTCGACAGTTGAGGTTTAAAATATGATTAAATATTAAAATTTAAGTGTCCGATTAGTCACAAAAGAACATATACAGAGTTTCAATATTTTATACACCTTAATTTTTTTTGTCAATTAGTTGTCTCCTCTCCTGCGACTTCTATGGACTTGCACATGTTGTCTTTTTTTTTATATATTATTAAAAGCTCTTGATAACTTGAAAAAACTATTTATTTTATATGCTTTTTTTTTTGTCAAAATTAAACTTGTATCCCTGTGTAGAGAGGTGAGGCACACTAGATTTGATGTTCTTAAACATAACTCAAGTTTAGTCCAAAAGAAATTACAAGTTTATGGAAGAAAATTTTGATTGTATCAAACTACAAGTATACGTATGCAACTAGCATTTTCAGCGCCTAAAAAGTATCAAATATGAAAAGTTAGGTTATTGTAGAAAATTTTGTATTTTAACCAATATATATAGATAGACTATGGTGAGTCGTGAAGTAAAACAACGTTTGTTTTACACTCATATCCCATTTTGAAAATCCAAACCATCGATCCGAACCGCTCAACATGATCTCCATATTGAAATGTGCTTGGAGACCAAATTTTACATTTTTTTTTTATTTTTTACTATTTATTAAGCCACTTTGAAAATCGCTGATTTGAGTGAACAGTAAAAAATAGTAAAAACTTCTGGACCATTCGATCAGCGATTTTCAAAGTGGCTTAATAAATAGTAAAAAATTCCAAAAAATGTAAAATTTGGTCTCCAAACACATTTCAATATGGAGATCATGTTGAGCGGTTCGGATCGGTTGTTTAGATTTTCAAAATAAAAATATGAGCGTGAAGTAAAAATGCCCTCTTACTTCGCAACTCACTATAGCCCAACTCTCTATATATATATATAGAGAGAGAGAGAGAGATAGGCTAATATGCTTTTAGTAGCATATGGGCCGATATGCTTCCAACTCAAAATCGGATTTTCAAAGTCCAAACAGTCGATCCGAACCGTTCAAGTTGATCTACATATTGAAATCTACTTGGAGACCAAATTTTACATTTTTTGGAATTTTTTTACTATTTATTAAGCCACTTTGAAAATTACTGATCCGGTGGTCCAGAATTTGAAAGCACTGTTTTTACTGTTCACCCGGATCAGCAATTTTCAAAGTGGCTTAAATAGTAAAAAAATTTCAAAAAATGTAAAATTTGGTCTCCAAGCAGATTTCAATATGTAGATCAACTTGAACGGTTCGGATCGATCGTTTGGACTTTGAAAATCCGATTTTGAGTTAGAAGCATATCGGCCCATATGCTACTAAAAGCATATTAGCCTATCTCTATATATCTCCATTCCATTATTAAGCACGTTGGGTGTCCGATCCGCCAACGGCTACGATTGAAAGATAAAGTTTCGGATTTAATCTCAGCCCTCCAATTACATAATCTGTCTTCTTTTGATTAAATACATATGTTTTATGTGTAGAAGTCTAAATTTAGTTAAAAACATATTCACCACACGTACTACCACACGATACGTTACAAGTAATACTAAGAATTGAGCAAATAGAATTAGCATTAATATTTATTACCATATCTCTCTCTAGCTTTAATTGGTGCATAAAAAGATTAATTTCCAATTTAAACAGATAGCATATCTCATTTCTGAATTTCCTATCTCTTATTCATTTTTGGAAGAGAACAAAAAAGACATATTATTGATAAATTTATTCTCTAGCAGCATTCCACATTTAATTTAATTTAATTATAACGCAAAAATTGTGTATGCACTGACATGCAAAGAATGTTGTTGTATTAAAATAGTCATTTGTTGTTGTTTCTTTTATTATTATTTATTATTGGTCTCTCTATGTTAAATCTTATAATATGTCCCGACGCACGGATACGATACTAGTATATATATATATATATAGAGTAGAACTAGGGTGCTCCTAAGCTCACCAAGTTCTTCGTGAGCACGACTCTAAAACCTATCGAATTGACTTCAAACGACATTTTCAAACCGTTAGATGTTCAATCTATATTAAAATGTGCTTGGAGACCAAATTTTATATTTTTTGGAATTTTTTTACTATTTATTAAGATGGTTTGAAAATCGCTGTTTTTATTAAAATTCTGCACCATTGGAAAACAGCGATTTTCAAACCATCTTAATAAATAGTAAAAAATTCCAAAAAATGTAAAATTTGGTCTCCAAGTACATTTTAATATAGATTGAACATCTAACGGTTTGGAAATGTCATTTAAAGTCAATTCGATAGGTTTTAGAGTCGCGCTCACGGAAGGGCTTGGTGAGCTTAGGAGCACCCTAGTTCTACTCTATATATATATATAATTTTGCTATTGTACTTCGCGAAGTAAAATCAATATTTTACTTCACGCTCATATTTTCATTTTCAAAATCCAAAACGCCGATCCGACCGTTCAAGTTGTTCTCCATATTGAAATGTGCTTGGAGACCAAATTTTACATTTTTTGGAATTTTTTACTATTTATTAAGCCACTTTGAAAATCGCTGATCCATTGGTCCATAATTTTTTTACTGTTTTTTACTGTTCATAATGGATCAGTGATTTTCAAAGTGGCTTAATAAATAGTAAAAAAATTCCAAAAAATGTAAAATTTGGTCTCCAAGCACATTTCAATATGGAGAACAACTTGAACGGTTCGGATCGACGATTTGGATTTTGGAAATGGGAGTATGAGCATGAAGTAAAACTTCGTTTTACTTCGCGAAGTACAATAGCCCTACTCTATATATATATATATATATATATATATAATATGGCTAATATGCTACACGTAGCATAGAGGGCCTCCGTGCTACGGCTCAATATTTGAGTTTTTAAAATCCTAACGATCAATTCGAACCGTTCAACATGATCTCCATATGAATATGTACTTGCAAACCAAATTTTACATTTTTCAGAATTTGTTTACTATTTTTTTAGATAGGTAGAAAATCACTTGATTTGAAAATTACCATTCAGATCAAGTGATTTTCTACCTATCTAAAAAAATAGTACAAAAATTCTAAAAAATGTAAAATTTGGTTTGCAAGTACATATTTCATATGGAGATCATGTTGAACGGTTCGGATCAACCGTTAAGATTTTGAAAACTCAAATATTGAGTCGTAGCACGGAGGCCCTCTATGCTACGCGTAGCACCTAGCCAGCTCATATATATATATATAGAGAGAGAGAGAGAGAGAGAGCTGGGCTTAGCTAAGCTATGGAGTAAAACAACTTGGTGCTCCACGCCTCATTATTTCCATTTTGAAAATCCAAACTACCGATCCAAACCGTTCAAGTTGTTCTCCATATTGAAATGTGCTTGGAGACCAAATTTTACATTTTTTGGAATTTTTTTACTATTTATTAAGCCACTTTGAAAATCGCTGATCCATTGGTCCAGAATTTTTTACTGTTTTGCTACTGTTCATCAGGATCAGCGATTTTCAAAGTGGCTTAATAAATAGTAAAAAAATTCCAAAAAATGTAAAATTTGGTCTCCAAGCACATTTCAATATAGAGAACAACTTGAGCGGTTCGGATCGGTAGTTTGGATTTTCAAAATAGAAATATGGCGTGGAGTACAAAGCGTTTTACTCCATGGCCTAGTTAAGTCCATCTCTCTCTCTCTATATATATATAGCGAGAGAGAGATAGGCTACCATGCTTTGCAAATTAAAGGACCTGTTGTGCTTTAGGCTCCTTTTTGAATTTTCAAAGTCCAAACAGTCGATCCGAACCGCTCAAGTTGTTCTCCATATTGAAATGTGCTTGGAGACCAAATTTTATATTTTTTGGAATTTTTTTACTATTTATTAAGCCACTTTGAAAATCGCTGATCCATTGGTCCAGAATTTTTTACTGTTTTGCTACTGTTCACAATGGATCAGCGATTTTCAAAGTGGCTTAATAAATAGTAAAAAAATTCCAAAAAATATAAAATTTGGTCTCCAAGCACATTTCAATATGGAGAACAACTTGAGCGGTTCGGATCGACTGTTTGGACTTTGAAAATTCAAAAAGGAGCCTAAAGCACAACAGGTCCTTTAATTTGCAAAGCATGGTAGCCTATATATATATATATAGAGAGAGAGAGAGAGAGAGAGAGTGGCTAAGCTCAAAACGTTTGCACCAAGGTTTTGGTGCAAACGATTTGTTTTCGGATTTTCGAAGTCCAAATGGTCGATTCGAACCGTTCAAGTTGTTCTCCATATTGAAATGTGCTTGGAGACCAAATTTTACATTTTTTGGAATTTTTTTTACTATTTATTAAGCCACTTTGAAAGTTGCTGATCACACGGTCCAGAATTTTATTGCACTGTTTTTACTGTTCACCCGAATCAGCAACTTTCAAAGTGGCTTAATAAATAGCAAAAAAATTCCAAAAAATGTGAAATTTGGTCTCCAAGCACATTTTAATATGGATTAAATATCTAACAGTTTGGATCGACCGTTTGGACTTTGCAAATAGGAGAACCAAAACGTTTGCACCAAGGACTTGGTGCAAACGTTTTGAGCTTAGCCAGTCTCTATATATATATACTAGTATCGTACCCGTGCGTTGCAACGGGACATATTATAAGATTAACATAGAGAGACAAATAATAAATAATAATAAAAGAAACAACAACAGATGACTCTTTTAATACAACAACATTCTTTGCATGTCAGTGCATACATAATTTTTGCATTATAATTCAATTAAATTAAATGTGGAAAGCTGCTAGACAATAAATCAATAATATGTCTTTTTTGTTCTCTTCCAAAAATGAATAAGAGGTAGGAAATTCGGAAATGAGATATGCTATCTGTCTAAATTGGAAATTAATCTTTTTATGCACCAATTAAAGCTGGAGAGAGATATGGTAATAAATATTTAATGCTAATTCTATTTGCTCAATTCTTGGTATTACTTGTAACGTATCGTGTGGCAGTACGTGTGGTGAGTATGTTTTTAACTAAATTTAGACTTCTACACATAAAACATATGTATTTAATCAAAAAAAGGACAGATTATGTGATTGGAGGGCTGAGATTAAATTTGAAATTTCATCTTTCAATTGTAGCCGTTGGCGGATCGGACACCCAACGTGCTTAATAATGGAATGGAGATATATATATATATATATATATAGAGTAGAACTAGGGTGCTCCTAAGCTCACCAAGCCCTTCTATGAGCTCGACTCAAAACCTATCGAATTGATTTCAAACGACATTTCCAAACCGTTAGATGTTCAATCTATATTAAAATGTGCTTGGAGACCAAATTTTACATTTTTTGGAATTTTTTTACTATTTATTAAGATGGTTTGAAAATCGCTGTTTTTATTAAAATTCTGCACCATTGGAAAACAGCGATTTTCAAACCATCTTAATAAATAGTAAAAAAATTCCAAAAAATGTAAAATTTGGTCTCCAAGCACATTTTAATATAGATTGAACATCTAACGGTTTGGAAATGTCGTTTGAAATCAATTCGATAGGTTTTGAGTCGAGCTCATAGAAGGGCTTGGTGAGCTTAGGAGCACCCTAGTTCTACTCTATATATATATATATATATGAGGAGGGTTTCAATGCCTCATGCCTTTCATACCTTATCATACCTCATATTTTATATCTTCATTTTCAAAGTCTAAATTATCGATTCGAACCATTTAACATGATATCCATACTAAAATATGGTTGGGGATGCAATTTTATAATTTTTGAAAAAAATTTACTATTTTTTAAGATGGGTAGAAAATCAATGTTTTTTTAACAGTCCAAAAACAATAATTTTTTATCTAAAAAATATAAAATTTGACCTTCAAGTACATTTCTATATGGAAATCATTTTGAGCAATTTAAATCAACTATTTGAACTTAAAAACAAGTGATAAGACACCGACCATATGTAATATGCATATCATTGTAGCCTCTCTTTTTAATAAATAAAAGCCAAACATATTTTAACGAATCAACGAGCCCATTGCTTATATGACTATAACTATATAAGCACTTATTATTTCTTACTATTTCTTATTTTATACCTGCCTAAGAGAATCTGTATTCTCATGTGAAGCTCAAATTAATGCTTGGTTTAAGGCAAGTGTTAGTCAAGCATGATGTTATAATCATCACAGAATCATTGCATTATTTTAATAGACGAATATATATAACAGATAATGTTGGTTGTCATGACATTCTTGCCCCCATATGCTTGCATGAACATTGTTTTTTTTAAGAAAATAAATAAATGTAACGTGATTCTTCATCAATCGAAAAAAAAAAAAACAGATTAAATGATATGATATTAATTGCTCATTGATGCTGTTATATTTGGTTAAGTCAACCATTCTCTGTTTTGTTTTTCTCTTTGTTATAAATTTCTTGTCCCTGTATTTGACTAATTAGAACAGAAATTTCGGACTCAGATTCTCTTTCATATAATGCCTCAGTTATTTTTCCCTAATCAAATTTTACATGCCAAATTATCCAATTGATCATGTTATTGAATCTAAAAAGATGAGATAATCATGGAACCAACTACATCAACCAACAAAAAAAAAGTATGAATGAAGAGATAGGAGTAGGTCCGATGGGCATCGGACCTACTTCTAGATTCAGTTGACTCTATCACCATACGATTAGCATTAAATCTGTGTGCATGAAATTGATACAGACTTACACTGTTTTTTATGCGGAGTGCACGAATCTTGATGCTGATCGGATGGTCATTAATGACTCATCAAGCAACGAAATTTGCGCGCTCTTTTATCTCACCAAAATATTTTATATTTAGAAATTAGAAAATTAAATTATTAGAAACAAGAAGGATTGTTTTTCTGATAAAACAAATAGGATCAAATCATTATTTGGATATCTACTGAAACCGAATTAATAGTTCAGTTTAAGTAATATTCAGATTTCTGCGATTAATGCATGCTGCAACTTTCAAAATCTATTATACTGATCCACTGACATGTCCTCAATAGTAACAAACTAATATTTTCTATTTATTTTTCGAAGAAATAGTAATCCATCTTCTCTCTAATAATTTAATTTTACGATTTCAAAATATAAAAAATTTTGCTCTCTTCCTTCAATAATTTTTTTTTTCCTTAAAGTTTACTGAAACTTTACTTCTGAGAAGCGTCAGAAAGCACTTTACATAATGAGGCCGGGATACCTAATTAGGTGAATACTGTATCAGTGCACAGTACACTTCATACTAATTATAATTATTTGAACTGGTGATCTAGCTAGTATTACATTATATGATTATGCGGCGCAGTACACTTCCTTTGCATAACCTTGTCATAGGACAATTTTGCGAAGATGGCATCATAAACTGTTATCTTAAATTATTTCAAGAGGAGGGATCCAATTACATCTTTTTTGGTGACACACTTTGACACCTACTATTTTCAAAGTCCAAATAGTCGATCCAAACCATTCAACATGATGGATATATTAAAATGTGCTTGGAGATCAAATTTTATATTTTTTTTGAATTTTTTTGCTATTTATTAAGATGGTTACAAAAATCGTTGTTTTCGGACCATTGAAAAACAGCGATTTTGTAACCATCTTAATAAATAGTAAAAAAATTCAAAAAAATGTCAAATTTGATCTCCAAGCACATTTTAATATGGTGATCATGTTGAACGGTTCGGATCGACTGTTTGAATTTTGAAATCGCAAAATTGACCTATATAAAAAACGGTGTCATGATGTGTCACCAAAAAAAGTGTAATTGGATCCCTCCTCTTATTTCAAACCCCTGATAATTTTATAATTTGAACTGAACTTGAACTGAACTGAAAGCTGACACTTATTTCTTTTGTTTGCTTCATTAATGGGCTCGGTACACTTTACTATTTTTAGATGCTATTTGAGAATTGAATCTATGTCTATCTAAAGAGAAATAAGAGCTCGTACCACCGCACTAAGTCCACAATTCAATGATGGCACTCATAAGTTATTATTACCCCTAAGATACAAGTAGATTTATTTGTTAATTTATTATCTAACTGGAACCATTTTTTTTGCATTAGGAACTTATATTAAAAGAAGTTATCATTTAGGGATATCATATAATGACATTGATAGGGCCATGTTCTCAAGGTCCTTAAAATACCTCTTCTTGGGCCATGAAAGACTAGGATTCGGACCTCCTCGAGAGGCCAGCCTGAGTTCAATACAAAAAGGCCCGAGGTCCATCAAAGACAGACCCAACAAAAGGCCTCAAAATCTCACGAATACAGGCCTGGTCCGAAATTAGCTTACACTGCCTTTGTGCGAGATAACTACCGACGCGGATTGCATAACCGCCCAGTCTCCCATAACCGCACGGGATAGCGGTTATGGGACAGCCTATACAAGGCAAGAAAACCCATTGAACAGGGGTCGAAATTTTTGCTAAGAGAGATATCGTATAGGTCAAAGTCCAAATATCTCCAAAACCATCCTGAGTGTCAAACTCATTCTCATCTCGGCCTGCTATCTCGAGGCAGGACGAGCCCAACCCGGAAGTCTCGCGATATACGGCCTACTCTCCTTGAGATAGGACGTATCAGACATAAGCAAGGGCAGAACTAAAATATATTTTATTTAGACTGAAATGTAAAATACATAATGTGTGGTCTTTACGATCACAAAGTGAAATTCTAATCACTAAAATCACACATTGATATTAGTGATCGTGAAAATGACTTGGCCATGTAAACACTTTAAAAATAATAATTAAATTTCAATATATATGATTTGGATTCACCAAGATTAGTACTGGTACCGGGAAGTTAGAAGTGCTGGTACTGGTAAGTTAGAAGCTTTAATTTTTCTTCCCTTTCGGTTTTTTTCTGTTGGCTGTTGTGATTGAAGTATGTAGGTCAAATTGTAAGAATGTTATTATGCAATATAACCCTTGGTAGCATCTACCAAGTTTCTCAAAAAAAAAAAGAATTTAAGAACGGAAAATGTTAATAGAAGACAAAAGAACATATTTTGACACCTCAACAAATTAATGAAAGAAAGAATAAAACAAATCAAGTGGTGGTTCTTTTTTGGCTGCTCACTACTTGATAATAACTTGAATGAGAGGATAAGAATGCCACAACCACCTACAGAAAAGTCAATATGTAATTTTGAGTAGAATTGGGGTGTTCTTGAGTTCACCAAGTCTCTTTGAGAACTCAACTTCAAAATTTATTGGATTGACTTCAAACGATGAATCTGAACTATTGAAATCTTTTATCTTACGAGTGATGCGTCTCTATATGAAAATTTTAAATTTTAGAATTAATTTTGTATAAAGTCAAGTGGTCAAAAAAAGTTCAAAAAATGAATGCATTAAAATTAATTTATAAACATTCTAATTTTGACCCCTTGACTTTATACTAAATTAATTCGAAAGTTTAAAATTTTCACATGTAAACGCATCACTCGTAAGGTAGAAGGATTTCAATGGTTTGGATTCTTCATTTGAAACTAATTCGATAAATTTTAAAGTTGAGTTCACATAGGAACTTGGTAAACTTAAGAACACTCTAGTTCTACTCTATAATTTTTATTTTCTCACAAACTGGTCCTTATTCTTTTAAATATACAAAAGAAAAGTAAAAGGTAAAATATTTGAGGACAAACTTCAGTGGGAGCATTAGGGAAATGAAGTACCGAGCCAACTTGATGCCAATGCAGTATTATTATATATGAAAGTTTTATATACAACTCTTTACTTTCATTACATGGATAATATTTTTTAGATCTCTATAATAAATTTTTGGGCTCCGCCATGAAATTTAATTAGACATTTTACTAAGGGTCTGGTGGAAACTAAAAATAAATTAGCTGCAACAGTAATACACAGTGAAATTATTCCGAATTATCTGTAATATATTCAAATTATTCATTTTCACCATCTCATCTAATTACTTGTAATTTTGATAATTTTATGAACAATACGCTATTTATTTCATATTATTCGTAACGTGTAAAATTTTTGTTTATAACATGAAAATATTAACAATTTTATTTATTATTTGCACAAGGATGATATAAATAGTACAAGTTTTCAATGGCATAGAATGACACAAACTACTTTTTATTTATATTTCAAAAATTAAATTTCAAATGTCGAATTCAAATTATTGGTCTTATTCATTTTTACTTTTTATTTATATTTCAAAATTAAATTATAAATGTCAAATTCAACTATTTATCTTATTCATTTTTATGAGAGATGCCTGCACGTATAAAAATTATGATTTTTGGAGTACAAAATTGTACCATATAAAGTGGTAGAAAAATATAATAATGTAATGTATTTATTTTTTGACATATCAATCTAGTAAAAAATGAACATAAAAAAAATATTGAAGTTAACGTGGATGTAGTGCTCGTTGGAATAAGCAAAAATCAACGATTTGGATTCAGTATTTAGATTTTAAATTATAAATTATTAATTACACTGTAGCACTTTGTTATACTAAAAATCATGGCATTAAAACATTTTTCTATTTGCATCAGAGATCAAGAAATAATTATATTCGTATTAAATCGGAATCACAAATAATAGACATATCAAATTATCTTCGCATTACGAAAGTAACAAGTTCAAATTGTGTTTACCGTTTACCTCTAAATTTAAAAAAAAAAAAAGTACATTTCTTAATGCTCACCGTTTACGAAAGTACCAACAATGTTTACCGTTGTATATGACGTGGCAAGTTTTAAAAAACAACTTAATAAATTATATAGTTACATGTTCCCAATTTGACATAATCTACAGATATGTTTGACCCTTTTCTGGATAAGATATTGACAGAGTAATTTTGACTTCACGCAACACATTATTCATATATTTTTCATTTTATTTTTATTGGACCTGTGCTTTGTGAAAGTATAATAGCTCTGTCAATATTTTATGCAAACACAACTACAGCAAATCCAAACGACGTGGCACCTACTACGAGCTAACGAGCATGTCTTAATGTAGGTAGTTTAATGACTGAACAAGGACAATTGTCCCAGGCATATCCTTCCTCTCAATGACAAGTGGACCCAAACATGTAAATTATTTATCCGGCGTTTTTCTACTGTACTCCTTAGACTTTAGTATATTTAATTGTTTCCTTCAAGAGTTTAGTATATAAATACACTTGTTATTGACTTAGTTAATTTTCCAATATTGGGGCAAAATCAACCTTAAAAAAAAAAAATTGGGGGAAAAGGGGATATATCTTTGTTTGCCATAAAGAGGAAACGGCCATAAAAGCTCAATAATAAACCAAAATAGTAATGTTACCGAGGGTGTGTTAGTAAAATATTGTAATTAAGTAATAATGCTCAGAGGTGTCTGAGCAAAGATTCTCCTTCCCTCCCCACTTCCCACTTTCACAGCGCCTAATCAATCCCCATTTTCCCTCCTCAACTTCCCTACGTCACTATCTGTACTTGACATTATGTAGAAAGCCTCAGTTTAAGTGTGTTTCGCATTCTACTTCACAGAAACCACACGAAAGATTATACAACTCTGGACCCTTCCAATCCCAGTTATTAACTCCACTAACTCTCTCTCTTAAAACCACCGAAATAAAAAAAAATCAACAAAATCCCTCTCCAACTCTGTCACAGAGAGAGATCTCCATCATTTGTACTAGACAATGGACAGGTTGAGGGCTGGAAGTCCGGTGTACGGACGTCAGCGAAGTGGCGGGTCAAGCACCGGTTCCTCCTCTCCAGGCGGAGTATCTCCGGCGCACCACCGAAATTCCTCGATCAGCTCCGGTGCGTCCCTCACTGGACCCCGCCGTGCTCAGAACGTCGCGGCGCGCGCCGCTGCCGCGCGCCTTGCTCAAGTTATGGCCTCCCAAAGCGGTGGGAGCCGTGACGACGACGACGACGACGATGACTACGATGATGAGATCTCGGTCCCCGCGCCAACGATTGTGCGAGGTAACGCCACCGGAAGGTATAGAAATTCTCCGGTAACGGCGGCGGCGGCGCCTGCTGTGAAGGAGATGGCCAGTACCAATGGTGGGGCCACAGCGATGAATCAGTCGTTGCTTGGAAGGTCGAACAGATCTTCTTCTCCTTCGGTAAGTATCATAGATTTTTTTGGTTTGTTATTTTTCTCGGTAATTAGAAGGGTTGTCTCTTTGAAATGATTTGGTTTGAGGGGTAACTTGCCCAAATAGTAAATTGGCGAAGTACCGGGACACTGGGTAGATCTGCGATGACCTTTTTCTATTTGGTCCTTGCATCTATTGTATATTTGGAAATGCACCTTGTTATTATGTTATTATTAGTAATACTTCCATTTTCTGAATTGGCTGTACGGAAGCTCTGGGTACTGGGTGGCTTACTGCCTCTATACGGAAAATCAGGTTGATAAGTTGATTACTATATGTGAATTCAAAATGCAATTTCACAATTCTTCCATTTCCGCAACTGTTACTCTGACCCTGTGATTAAGCACAAAGCAAGCTTTAAGGATTTCGGAGATACCGAAACCAGTGTGATTCTGATACATATGGAACCGCGGGCTTAGCGCAGATGCATAGGTTCAATTCTCACGAAAAGCATCTAATAGATGCTGGGGTGTACATATGCTGTCAGCTAGTCTAAATGATATTGCATATATAAATAAAACAAAATTTCTGATACATATATATGTTGCATATATATAATGGTGTCAGCTATTCTTATTGAACAATTCAAAATTGGAAATAGAGAGTGAGCACCAAACTGCCAGAATATACAGTGCTTATGATAAAAAATAGTAGCACTCAATTTTTTTTATAAGCAAACTTGTGTGAAATGTCTGGAGTTTTATAGTTCAATGGAGTGATAACCCTTCTTAAATTAAGGCGTGCTATGTTGAAATTTTAGACAAATAGCTAATTATTACATATCTTTCGGATGCTATGCTGAAATTAGTTAGGTAGGAACTTTGGGGAGTCCACAGCCCCACCAGCACGCTCAAACTCAACAGGCCGACCATCAGTGACAGCCCGGCCCACAACCACAATCGTGCCTCCAAGCAAGGCCACTACTTTGCGTACCCCTGCTCCTGTACCTGCTGTTGAGCTGCCAGCGGCTCCAGTTCCCAAGAGGTACAATACACCCAAGATTTCATTATCTAAACGCTAACACCTGTCAGGTATCTGCCCAGTAGGATATGTGCTGTATAGAACCTGAACCAATAAATGGTACTTGATTTAATACGAGGTTTCAATATGTTACTTTGCAAATACCATTATCAGTCAGGCTTGTACCAGGTGACTTCAGAACCATTGAGGTACCAAGACATAAGTTTCTGTACTGAGCGCTGGGATCGGCAGTCTTCATAACCTACAACTGTTCAACCACATTTTTTTTTTCCTTTTCATTTTTCTTACTTTATTCTGTTGGATTGGCTGATAATTCAAAATTGGGCTGCCAAATCTTTGACCTATATAGGCTGTTTTTAGTATGCCTTTACAGTGACACTAGTTGCAAATAGCATTTAATTTAGATACGATTGAACTTTTTTTTTATATTTAGGTTTCCATCAGAGGTCAAGACGCAGTTAAATGCGCAGCCAGGTTTAAGACGTGAAGCTTCGACACTTCAGGATGAGGTGGTGCCTCGGTCCTATTTTACTTTTGCTCCATGAATTTTTTCTTATATTTACAGTTTTAGTCCTAATGATGAAAAATTGGGTTTCCACTAATATCCTAATCTCTTAAAATCTGTTCTTTCCCATTCGTAACAAGATCTCAAAATGAGGCCACTTTCTGTGAATAATGACTATACTTTTGATATATGTGTTGGCCAAAGACTAAACTAGTTTGCAACTACTTTTTTTTAAGGTTGTCGACAATTGTCGGCAACAAATATATTTAAAAAAGAAAGTATTTACAAGTCACTTGATCTAGTTCGTAAGTAAAACTATTTAGTAAATAACGCTGCAAGGAGTACACAGTACGCCCCTGCCTGATCTAACAAACCCCTACCACACCTAATTCTATACAAAAAGTTCCCAGTTGTGCATATCGGTTGTAGTTTCATCTATTAATATTCTCAAAGTCTTGCTCGGCCCAAAGAAAGTCCTTCTGTTCCTTTCCTTCGTAAGTAAAACTAGTTTGCAACTTTACAATTAAGAAGCGCATTATACCTTTTTTCAGAACTCATATATTCAATTTATTTTACAGCTTGATATGCTACAAGAGGAGAATGAAACCATACTAGAGAAGGTATCTTTTTAGAGTTTTTTGGAATAATAGCTTTATTTCATGTGTAACTTTAGGCATATTGACTCTAAAAATTTTATTTAGTTGAGAATTGCTGAAGAGAGATCCGAAGAAGCGGAGGCACGAGCAAAAGAGCTTGAGAAACAAGTAATATACTTTTTTTGTCTAATGCTAGTCTTTCTTTATATTCTTTTGGATGGATAAGATGATTGTATGAACTGACAATTTAGTTATCTAGGTAGCGGCACTTGGTGAAGGTGTATCGATGGAAGCAAAGCTATTGAGTAGGTAAGCATTGTGATTTATAAATAATTATGTGACATTTGTATTCTTTAAAAATGCAGTGTTATATTTTAATGACACCACTATGATTTATTTAATTTTTGCAGAAAGGAGGCCGCATTGCGTCAAAGAGAGGTACAGTTTTCTAATTGTAGCAACAACAGTTCTATATATTATAAATATAAGTAATGTTTCGTGGTACCGATCTGTTAAATAAATTTTCAAAATGGGTTCATTCTTGACTTGATGTTTTGATATGAGTTAAGCCTGGTTACCTTGCTAAAACCTTAAGAAGTATCTAGACCTACGAAAATATTAAAAAGTGGCGACATCATGTGTAGAACTAGAAGATCATAACATAAATAAATAAATTACAGCCCTACAAAAAAAAAGTTTTTTCACACTCTTAAGAGCAGGAGAATGTAATGTCTACCCCTTAAAAATTGAGAGATATCCTCTTCATTCCTGTTTTCCCATATCCTTAAGATGCCTAAGCATGCCTACTTCCTCATTGTTATCTCTGGACCTACGAGTAAAGAAAGTAGAGATAAATATTATGTTTTGCAGGCATGTAGTATTTAAAGTTATTTATGAGGCACATATTAATTTGCTTTTAAACAAATAAAACAAAGGGAAATATAATAAAATTTGTGCTTAATATAGGCTGCTTTAAAAGCTGCAAGAGAATCAAAGGATGGGAGAGATGAAGAAATAACCACATTAAGGCAAGAATTGGAGGTATATTTATCTCAAAACGTTTGAAATACTTCCTATGGTTTTTATGTAGGGCTATCTTAATCTTGTAAATTTTTTTCCTTTTTATTATGTTTCTAGTCAGTGAAGGAAGAAGCTGCAACAGCCATTGACCAATTCAAGGAAGCAGAAGCAGAAGCAAACGCTCTGAGGTCAATGACTCAGCGAATGGTCTTAACCCAAGAAGAAATGGTTTGTAAAGTTTCAATTGATCGGAAAATTTCTTTGCTCAATGTATAAAGGATATTTCCAGATTATAAATTTTTGAAATAAACAATTACGCCTTCCTTTTTTATAGAGCCTTGCCAATTTGAACCAAAATCAAGCCTCTTACTACAAAGTTGTTTGCAATTTTTTCGTATTTCCAAGAGAACTTGTGGGTGTTCCTATTAGTTTTCTTACTGGTGACATTTTAACGATTATGTGCAAGTTACAGCTAATAAGCATTGAACTTTTACAACCGTAGATTGTTATATGCAAAACTGAAACAACAATTTGGTGCAATAGGACAAAATCATGGGCATAAAATATTAGCAGATGTGAATTTCTTTTTTGTTTCTAGGAAGAGGTGGTGCTGAAGAGATGCTGGCTTGCACGCTACTGGGGTCTAGCAGCACAGTATGGTAATATCACACTTAATGGGCTTTACTGGCTAATTAGTTTAATAACATAATTAAATTCCAGTATAATAAATTTGCAGGGATTTATCCTGATATTGCGGTATCCAAACATGAGTACTGGTCATCTCTTGCGCCTCTACCTCTAGAAGTTGTTCTGTCAGCTGGTCAAAAGGCCAAAGATGAACCTCAGAAGAAAGGCAAGTTGAACACAAATTCGTATGAATTGAAGAATTTATGTTGTGACAGATATGGTGCTGTTGCCAAAAATGAATCCTCCCTATGCAATTAAGCACCCAAAAAAAAAAGAGAAGAAAAGTCAATTACACTTACCCCAGTGTTAATATAACCTGGTGTGACTATACTTGTTTTGATTTGATCTTAAATGAATTGTGTCATTTATTTGTTTTGGCATTTGTGGGATGAGCAGAGGAGAATGGAGGAGAGAGAAAGAATAAGCTAGTCAGAGATATGAGCGACATAATGGGAGAAGGGAACATAGAGAGCATTCTTTCTGTAGAAATGGGGCTTAGAGAACTGGCTTCTCTTAAGGTAATATTCCAGACTCTTTATAGTAATTCTACATGCTTTTGTTTTTGTTGTAATTTAATTTGAAGCGTATTTATTCTTGATTATCTATATATGTGTGTAGGTGGAAGATGCGGTGGTACTTGCATTGGCCCAACACCGTCGACCCAATTTTTCTCGACAGTTTATTTCAGGTAAATTCAATTAAACCTTTGTCATATGATATGAATATTTTGTTAGGCCCTAGGTTTTTGTTAAACCCTTAGTAAAATCTTCTTTATTCATTTTGTTGTTCAACACTTTTAACTGCAACTAACAACTTGTCATTGGTTTTACTCACATTCAGACTTCAAAGCACCAGGAGAGCCCAAGTTCTTCGAATCATATGGTAGAACATCTAAAATATTTTTTCTAATTTGTTGTGATTTTTGAAAAGTTGAACTTACTCAATTTACTTGTTATGAATTTTCTAGTATATTTATTTATTAATTTTTGCAGAACTTGGCCCGGAGGAGGCAGAAGATATCAGCTTCAAGCAGGTAATTATTTTTTGTCAGAAAATCCTCACTACTTTTCGCTCTTTTGTTTCATATTGTTCTTGTTAACCTCAAATATTACTACCTATGTGCTATCATATTTTGCTGTTTGCACGTTTCTTAGATCTGTTTCTGTGTGTGGTTTAGCTTTTCATTTCTTTCCTAGCAAACTTTTTCCTTGGTTAGATATAACTGTGCTCCACAGAATGAATGCGATCTTTATTTATGTAACCCATGCTTTAAGTTTGAACTAATCATTAATTTTTTTTTCAGTGCTCTTTGGAATAACTTCTGCATATTTATTGAATGCAGGCATGGCTTATGTATTTCTGGAGAAGAGCAAAGAATCATTATGTAGAAGAAGACATTGCTGAAGAGAGGCTCCACTTTTGGATTTCTCGCAACTTCCAACCTCCTACTTCTCATGATGCTATTGACGGTTAGTCTCTATCCCATGCCAATCACTATTGCCAAGTTTGTCTCAGTTGGTCCAGTTGTGTATATGTTGAGACCTGTTTTAATTTTTTTTAATTAGACTTAATTAAGTTACTTGAGATTTGAGATTAGAGAGCTTAAATTAGTCGACTCCTTAAAAGAAGTAATTTGAAATTAGTAACCCCTATATTGCCAGTAATGATTTAGTCAGTGGTACCTGTAGGCTAAGATCTATGTAAATTGCAATATTTGGTGCCAGGGGTGCATTCATGGACCCAACCTGATGGGTCAACTCGACCCGAACCGATGGTTTGATGGGTCAGGTTTAGGTGTTACCTCTGACGTACAACCTTTTGGGTCAGCTCGGGTCATCTATGTTAAACCCGACCGACCTGTTTACTGGTTCCTTTTTTTTTTTTGAGCTTTACATGTGGGCTAAAATAATTTCAACCCAAAGGGCCCAAGTCCATACAGAACACTTGAGAAAATGATAGAAGTTACTGGTATGACTCAAAAAGTCCAGTAGCTTAGGTGGGGAAACAAGTCACTCTGTTTGTGTAAAGTGCAACATTTATTATGTTTAATTAATTTCTGTTGCTTTAATGGGTCGGGTGACATGACCCGTGACTGATCAGATCAAATGTGGGTCAGATTTTTTTTTACCTGATGACAGGATGGTCAGGTCAGCCAGGGGCAGATCTAAGGCTTAGCCAAAGGTGGCTAAGCCACCCCTATGATTTCAAAATTTTAATTATGTATATAGAAATTTAATTGAATTTTATCTTTTTAAAACTTTTTATATAGCCCAGCCACCCTTAACAAATAACAAATGTTTAGCTGTAGCCTAGTGGTTAAAGCTCTATTTTGTGATTGAGAGGTCTTGCATTCAAATCTCACTCACCACAATTGTGCATTTTAATTTTCAACCACCCCTATCAAAATTTTCTAATTCTGCCCCTGAGGTCTGCCCCATTTTTAAAATAGTAACGAAACACTGCCGGTCCTACTGAATCTGACCGACATGAACTTTGAAATTCTTTTGTAATCAATATGAAGTTGTTATTTTACGAAGTTATATAATTTTTAGTAGTTCATTGTACAATTTTAAATGCAGTGGAGAGAGGCCTAACAGAGTTGAGAAAACTTGGAATTGAACGACAACTGTGGGAAGCTTCAAGGGGAGAAATTGGTGAAGAACCTTCAGCCGAAAACTATTGATTATAGTGTAAAATTACCACTTAACTTTATGCCAATCTGCCTTTTATGATCCCATTTAAAAATGGTTTTTGAGAGCCGGGTTCTTGATAGTGCTAGACGCGTCGTCGAGCTGTATGATAAAATCTCATTTTTCAGTCTATGTATACCATCCATAGAAGAGCTTTTCAAGCGTGTGTAAGTTTTAGCAAGGAACTTCTGTTTTATATTTTTGTGTTATATTTCCTTTTTGGTCCCAAATGTGCAGCGTATGTGACTATTTTCGAGATGTCATTTATTGTATTTTTTCCTATTGTTGATTTTGTATTTCATTGTAGATATTGAAGTAATATGTTTTTTTTTTTTTTACTCTGCTTGCTAATTTGTGCATGAAATATTAAAACTTGGAAGAACCAAGAGCATGAGATAAGTTTCTGTCTAGGTTTGCTCAGCAAGAAGATACAAAAATATAATTAAAAACTGAATCATAGCATAGATTTCAAATGACTAGAAAAACAAAAAAAATCAAAATGATAATCAAAGTACGTGCCAGGAAAGGAGCAACCGGTAATATAATTTATAAATGCATGCATGATTCTGGGCAAGCAGTGAATAATTGTGCTGGTTGTAGACTTGAGCTTATGTACGACACCTGACCCCATCAGGTTAGTTTTTGCACGAACTTTAAAGTTAACCTCTACATTCCGAATATGCCTGAATTTTTTCTAACTCGGTTATGATTTATTGAATTATTTCTATCCCCACGCAGTACAGCAGCGGACAATCACAATCACACACAAAATGTCTCATTGATGTTTCAGTATTCATTTTTTAATCAGGTTTACTTGTTTACTATGCCTAATAATGCTTGCCAAGACTTCTCTTTTGTTACTAGGCTCAAATTTGGTTTCATTTGGATACTGCTTTATGTAACCGGGCCGAAACAAAAAATGTACTTAAATAATTCAGAAATTACCAGGTACCATACAGCTTTTATAGCCCAATAATATATAATTATATACTATGAAGAGACAGAATCTTTCGCCAAATCCCCTCCCACAAAATTTTGTGCCTAGCATCTAATATTCTTGGGCTGCTTTGAGATCAAAGCATAACAATGTGCATCAACATTAAGAAAAAAGGTAATTAATCCGGGCCCCACTCTTTAGATATGCAATTAGCCCAATCAAATATTCAGGAACAAAAAATTTACTATATAATGAGCACTGAATTTGATAAAAAATATATATATATATATATATATATATATATATATTATATTTAAAGCGCAACATATTTGTTGATTTAATTAACCAAATGTTTCCATCAAGATAAATTATAAAATTTTATTAAAAATAAACAAAAAAATCACACAAAATTTACATTTTTTTAGAACCATAAGGGAATACCTTCACGTGTCAGCCAACTTATATAACAACAAAGAAATTAAATTATAAGTCTCGTTGAATATTAATTCGCTCTAGGTTATTTTAAGAAAAACGCTTGATTCAACTTGATTTAGGAAAAAAAAAAAAAAAGAACAGATGCTATTTGTAAATATCTTAATATGTCATATGTTAGCTATACAACCCAAATATTTCTTTTTGCATAGCATAAATACATTGAACCAGTGAGTGCGTATTATTTGCCAACAAAATTACAAAAATGCAAGTCGGTTAGAAATGCATATGCAAGTTGCAACAGCCCATCCAGTTGTTTTTCTTAAATGCACAACTCATTGTTTTTTGCTAGGTTCAAATTGCAATTTTTTTATCTTTAGAGATTTAAAAAAAAAATCAGAAACAAGATAGTTTTTTTTTTCGATCTCATAGATGGGACAAAACAAATAATTGGGTGGGGTCTCATTTGAGTATATACTATGACATAATCAATGATTCGATCTCAGTAATTTTCAGGAGTTGTAGCATGTCTTGGCTATAGAAAAAACAGGAAGTATTGGGACCGAAGCATTTATTGGTTTCAGTAGAAGCTATGAATTAAGTGTGTAAATTAATTTATATTTGAGTTAAAAATCAATGACAACTCAACGGTTCGGTCCTGTTGAGGACATGCCAAAAGAATCGAACCAGTAGTTAGGTCTCATTAATTTTTCACATTGTGTAATTGTTAATGTGAAAATAAGTGAAATTGAATTTTTTGACTCGGTCGGTTCCATCCATTTATTTTCAAAAAAAAAAAAAAAAATCTTGTTTCCGAAAATTTGATATTTTTAATATCTAAACAAATTGCTCAATTTGCTTATGTATGTATTGCGTACCAAAACTATCATTGTAGTTGGCATGTCTCATTAATTAAAGGTTTGTGTTGTGCACTATGGTAAAACCGTAGAAGAAAAGTAATCAACTTGAATTAGACATTTCGTTGCAACTTGAAACAAACCAAACACAACAAATTGTTTATTATTTACCTTTTGTTCTTTGGATGACTTGACGACTTGGAATTTGTCCATGTAATTTAAATCAACTTAATTAATATTTTACTTTTCATGCACGCATAATTTCAAAGAAACTTCACATGGACAAGATAAAAGTATTTACCGACTATACCAAAATATAAATATTTTGTATCAAATGAAATATAAAAAGTTTTGGATAAGTGGTGTGAATGAAAGGGTGCATGAACAAGTTCTCATAATTAATTGTGATTAATGTGGTGTTTGATTATTTTTATTTTTTTCATTTTTACAAAAACCAACTTCAAATTTTATAAAATATGACATCAATGCATTAATCTCGAAACAAAATAAGATTAACTCTACCCATTTTTATAGAATTTGAATTTTGGATTATTCATAGGAAAAAATGATCATATGAACAGCATCAAAATGAAACAAAAATTTTAAAGCAACCAAAAAAAGAATTTTTATTTCAAAATACCAGAAAAATTTGTATTTTTCCATTAAACTTTCACCAAATAAACGTCAGCCTTCTAGATTATATCTAGTCTAGACTTCAAAGAGAGAGAACAAAAAAAAAAAAAAAGAGGGAAAAAAGAAAGATGGATATAAAAAAGGAGCTTTCTATGAAATTCAACCCCCCCCCCCCCCCCCCCCCCCCCCCCCCCCCCAACACACACACGTGTCCCACCTAACCTGGTAACAAGCAAGAACTATTGACAAGAATGTTCAAATTTGCCTGAAATATACAGACAAGATAAAGAGCATCGGTCCATTCGCTTCCTAAAATAACCATACAAGTATTCATTTGATGGCAACTAGTTATAAATGCCTACGGGTTATTCTCAAAAAAAAAAAACTAGTTATAAATGAAAAATCTTGTCATTCTTGGAAAAAAATCTCTCAAGGTAAAGAAGCAGTTTGATCAACTGTGTATTTTAATTTACACAATCTTTCATAAAAAATTTAGATTAGGGGATTGAACATAAAATGCATAATATGTTAAACTTAATTAAATCTCAAGTCTCCACAGCCACAAAGTGAAATTCTAATCACTAAACTTCAATTGCACATTTAGAGAGCTGAATTATATAAAAATAAAAGAAAATTCAATATACATAATTAAATATTTTTAAAATGAGGAGGGTTCAAATGCATTATGATTTTGTGCTTCAATATGTTCCATATTTTTTATCTCCGTTTTCAAAGTCCAAACAGTTGATCCGAATCGCTCAACATGATCTTCATAATAAAATATACTTGGAGACCAAATTTTATATTTTTTTTTAGAATTTTTTTTACTATTTGTTTATATAGGTACAATATCATTTTTTCGGATGGTTCAGAATCTACTTAAAACAGTGATTTTGTACCTATCTAAAAAATAGTAAAAAAATTCTAAAAAATATAAAATGTGGTCTCCAATAATATTTTATTATGAAGAACATGTTGAGCAGTTCGGATCGACTATTCGGACTTTGAAAACGGAGATAAAGAGTATGAAGCATATTAGAGCACAAAATCATAATGCATTTGAACCCTCTTCTTTTAAAATTATAGAGGTAAGCACCTCTGACTTAGCTCTAAATCTGCTCTAGCAGAAATCAAACATAATTTAAGACAATGTGGATGTATATTGAGGACTATCTTAAAGAGAAGAAATTATAATATTAACTATTTCTGAAATAAAATTTAACGAATCAAACTAAAAACGGAGTTTAAGATTTTGGCAAAAGAAACAAGATCTGTTATAAAAAATTTATCATAAAAAAATAGTTGTTTAATGACAAGTTCTGTTGAAAAGCGTCATGCTCCGCCATTTTTATTAATATCCAAAGTTAATTATAAAATAATAATAATACCCACCTGGATATTTTTTAAATGTCCAAACTGATCATTTAATGGCCGGTTGGGACTTTTTTTTGTTGTTGTTTCAGACCCGATAAATACCCATCTTTCTCTCTCCTACCTCTCACAACACACTCAAACCCATAGAACAGAAAGAGAGAAAGAGAAAGAGAAGGTGATTCTAAGGCGATTTTTCTGTAAATTTATTAGTTTTTTTCTTTTTTCTTTTTTATTCTTTTTATTTATTTTTAGAAATTGTTTAGAATTAATATAAATTGTCTAATCCATAACTTTATTTCAATTCCTAGATCTTACCATGTCACCCAAATCCAAACTTCGAAAAGGAGGAAGTAAAACCGCGTGCAATGCTCGCATATCCCTCGCTGACAATTTTTGGACGGGTGAAGCCCGCTTGAAGAGACACTTATCTCGTTTAGGGTTTCCACCCAAAGATGTTGAAGAATATGCTACCACGGATGATACGACTGTTAGAAGCGTTCTTTATGAGAACTTCAGCAATATCGACCCTCCACTTGAATGGCTATTGCGCCCTGCATGTCACGTCAAGGGAGACATTGAGGAAATGTTATTTTGTCATCTCTGTGGCATAAGAGTTCACCCCAAATGTATAGACAAGAATGCTGATCTGGTAAACGATTATCATTTTCAAACGTAAGAGTGTGTTGCGTGCTGTTGCAAGCCTTCGAAGATGACGGGAGAAAGTTCCACTACTCCTAAGCTATATTGTTTGCTATATGAGAATATGTGGTGTGTGTTTTATATTGTAGTATTTTCTGTTTAGATTTTATGTTGTAGTATGTATGTTGTTATTTTTGTTTTGTTGTTTATCTATTCGAACTCTCTCAATTTATTTTATTATAATTTAATTTATTTTAGTATAATTTAGTGACAAAAAAATCTACAAAAATATAAATACTACCATAAAAACATCATAAAGCAGCACATAAAAAAAACCAACACATAAGATAATCCAAACATAAAATACAACATAGTATACCAAATGTAAATACAACAAAACAATCTAACTAAAACTATCATAAAAAACGGGACTCAACGGCGACGACCACAAGAGGGGGACCATCGCTGAGGTGGTTGTCCCCTGTTTTCTCTGTCGGGGAGTCTCTCCTATCCTCCCTGATCAAGTGGTCCCTGCTAGACTCCCTGATCAAGTGTAACAGCCTCGGCCTCTATGCTCATCCGTACCACGGTATCCTAGACATTCTCATCCTAACCCCTAGGGACTAGCGGGGGTGTAGAGAAGATGGATGCTGCCAACTCAGTTGCAAAGTCAGGCTGAGTCTAAGACCAGCTATCACTGGCCTCTCTATCATGAGGTAGCTCTATATCATATCGTCGTCTCGGAGGCTCAAACTCCGGAGGGTCCCCGAACTCGAACTCGATGTTCTCTCCGACGTCTCGTAGCATGTTAATGAGCTGCCTCCTGTGCTCGGCATCCTCAAAAAAATTGGCATGGCTCTTCAATAACAAGCACCCAAAAGCTCTCTAGTCCCTTTTTCCCAGCATCTTGATCCCATGCGCGCAACCTTTAAGCGCCACTAAAAGCTGCCAAAAAAATAATTTGTTAGATCAAAAATTTTATGAACTAATCAGTTAGTAAAAAAATGTGTTGTTTTAGGTGCATTACCGCACGAGCCCATTTGCGGCCGTTGGGGGTGTAACCCTCTGGGTCTTCCTGAATCTTTTGGCGTAGGAAGGTACCATAATCGCCTTGTAAATACACCGATGCCATGCAGATTCGCAAGTACCAAGACTCGTATCTCAATAGGGGATGTCCCGGGGTCTGCGTAAAATCATCTGGCATCTGGCACATATCGGCGTAATATCATCCGGCATCTGCCACATGTCTGCGTAAAATCATCTGGCATTACGCTAAGTAAACCCTAAACCCTAATTTGAAAAATTAAATTATACTATAATTACACTAAGTAAACCCTAAACCCTAAAACATGCTAATTACGCTAAATTGCGCTAAAATATGCTAATTACGCTATATTACGCTAAAATATGGTAAAATATGCGAAAATATGCTAATTGTGCTAAAATATACTAAAATATGATAAAAAGTGAAAATATGCTAAAATATGCTAATTGTGCTCAAATATGCTACATTATGCTAAACTATGCTAAAATACGTGTAAATATGCTAAAATATGCTAATTGCGCTAAAATATGCTAAAAAAGTGAAGATATGCTAAATTATGCTAAAATATGCTAATATATGTTAAAATACGCTAAATTGCGCTAAAATACGCTAAATTATGCTTAAATATGCTAATTGCGCTAAAAATATGCTAAAATACGTGTAAATATGTTAAAATAGGCTAAAATATGCTTAAATATGCTAATTACGCTAAATTGCACTAAATTACGCTTAATTATGGTAAAAATGATAAATTTGCTAAATTACGCTAAATATGCTAATTATACTAAATTACGCTTAATTACGCTGCATTAATCTAAATTTAGCTAATTACTCTTAAATTATACTAAATTAAATAATTAAAACTAACTAAAAGGAATTAACACTAATTACAACTAAATTATACTAATTTTGGTACATTACTAACAAATCATAACATTTTCCAATCATTTTGCACTAAAAATGAATTTTAAAAAATTAGAGAGACTTACTTGCAAACATAAGAAGAGGAGGAGAAATTAGAGAGATAGAAATATAGTGTGAAATTTGATATAATGAATTCTGAGAAAAACGCCTCACCCTCCACACATATATATAAATGTCCAAACCGGCCGTTAAATAGTTGGTTTGGACATTTTAAAAAAAAATCCAACTACATAGGTATATTTATCAATTTGTAATTAAATTTGGATATTACTAAAAATGACGGCCTCATGCTAGTGCAATCTTTTTTCTTTATAAAACAATTTTGTGGGCCGAATAAGATCCAAAGAGGTCCCACCATATCAGACAACAACAATTAATAGATGTACAAACTCTCAAACCAGACCAGACTAAATTTTATTGCACCTGTCACTATATCCAACCATTCTTAGTCAATATCACAAGATATGAATCGTTGTGGGCCCCACTAATATGATTCCAATTCAGTGCTTATTTTTCAGATCATAGGTGGTGTCATCTTGACTTAGGAAAGTTTATTATAATACTCTGAATGAAACTTTAATTTTTCACTTTATTGGGTATGACTGAAATTATCTCATCTTAGGAAGTAATTTTTTGTGATAGGTCCATCAAAACTACGCTTTCTTACATATGAGTTAACACGGTGAAATTATAATAAAATAAGGATTTTATCTTTTCAAGTAATTATGAGAGCCGATTAAAACATTATCCTTCACAGTGAAAGTCAGAGATTTAATATCTAGTATTCTAAAATAAATTATCAAGGTCAACCCAAAATGGCATGTTGAGGTCGAATATTAACACGGCAGTAAGTTTACTATAGTAGTTAGAGCATCTACATCCCTGAAACTATTAGAGTTTCTAAATAACTATTAACTGTTTTTTAGAAATTAAACCTCTCTTAATTTGTAAACCTTCACATCCCTGAAACTAAAATTAGAGTTTCCTAAATTGCCACGTCACAACTTATAAAATTTCTTATTAAGATATATCTGCAAGAGAAAGGAATTTCAGCGAATCGTTTCGCCACGTCAGTTTATAAACGATTTCTTATTAAGAAATTATTAAGCAAAATTGCTAAATAAGAAATTCATCTATATCTCTGAAACAGGTGTAGCAACTACCACATCAGATTAGAAACTCTAAGAATTTTAGGAATGTAGATGCTCTTTGTACTATAATTAACCTTGGAGATAATACGGTGGAATGAAATTTGACTACTTCATTGGCATGCATGTTGCAAATATAGCTTGAAATTGTTTTCCAAATTTAAATTTATTTCCTTAGTTGGCAGTCTTTTGAGACAAAATTACAAAGATGTCACTATGTTTTTTTCAAAACCAGAATTGCTTGTTTGTTACGAATAATTGTTCTCTCTAAAATGTAAAACGATTTGCTTGTCTATACCACAGATTGTATATCTCCTTTCTACCTAAAAGATCAATACCAGAAGTAAACTAGAGATTTTTTTTTTTTGTGCAAATTTTACAATCCTATAATTGAAAATGCAGCATTATGTATATTACCTTATTAATACTTTAGGTTCAACAAACAACAGTCCATATTGATTAAGAAATAACACATACACAAAACCAATTTTGACTGTTCAAAACCTAGTAAAAACCAGAAATTTAGTTTAATCCGAATTTTATAGCAAATATTAACAATATTTAAACATTTAAATAAATAAGAAAATTGGCTGCCTCAAGAATCAAGAGCCTCAGTTTCTTTGACAGTTCAATTTTGTGTTAACAGCGCTATTATTTTTCTTTGTCAAAATTCTATTAATTTTTCAATCAAATGTTATCGTATTACTCTGGTAAGAATTTTCTTTACTTTTTCCATATTTTATTTCAATCAGATGTGACGTTTAAGTCTTCCTAGTAATCTTCTCTACTTTAATACACAGAGATCAAGAAACCTCAGATCTCTTTGGTCTCACCCTTTTGTTTTATTTTATATAGCCAGCCACTAAGCATATAGGCCTAGGCTATAGGCCATAACAAAAACAACAAATAAGTTATAAAGAGGGATATTATGGTAATATGTATACGAGGACGGTTCAAATGCCTCTATTTTTTATGTCTCCATCATGCCTCCATTTCTAAAAATTTTAATAAATCAAAATTTAAAACTTAAAAGTCAAAATAAAACCGTTGGATATGATCTACATCATTTTATCTATGCACGTGTAAAAAATTATGGCATTTCAATTTTGTTTTGGTTGTCATCAAGAGCTTGTAAAAAATGTACTAATTTGGATAATTTCTAGACGTTGATTTTTCAGCTTATTGATTCACATAAAAACAAAATCGAAATGTGATAATTTTTTATGAGCACATAGAGAAAATAACATAGATCATATCTAACGGTTTTATTTTGACTTTTAAGTTTTAAAATTTGAGTTATTAAAGTTTTTAAAAATGGAGGCATAGTGGAGGCACAAAAAATGGAGGCATTTGAACCCTCCTCTATGTATATTATGGATCTAACTCGTAGTATGAATATATATTTATTTTTTTAATTTCAAACAGTCGATCAAACTGTTAAACGTAATCTCCATATAAAAATATACACGCGAACAAATTTTATATTTTTTTAGAAAATCACTATTGAATGGTCTAGAATTTTTAAATCATTATATTAGACTACTGGTACATAGCAAAGTTTATTTGAATGACTTCATCAAAAGAATAATGAAAATAATAGCAATTGCACTCAAAAATATATTTAAGAATCCGCCTATGGATTTCAAACAAAAGATAATTATGCAAGCACAAATGTATAACCATCTAATTAAATGATATCATTATGACCAAATAATATTCTTGTAAATTAAGTCATAAAAATGATAACATACTCAATTGATTTCAGAAATGATGGATAATTATTTTCTAAAAATCTGAATTATCTACTAATGTCCAGACAAATAATAAGTATTAATCAAACATAGGTGGACCCCTGTGCTTTAAAAGAAATAAACAACAGACCACATTGCAAAGAAGCCAATCACAAGGCTTAATCAAAAGAGTAAAGTTCTTGTGGCCATTGAAAAGCAGAGAAGCCAATTTAATTTAATTTAATTTAATGTTAGGAGTACTGGGTCCCACGGTCTTAATTAGTTGCATCTCCAGCCAAAAACACAATGCTAAAGGCTGCCTGCCTTAACAACCAACAAAGCTTTATAACACAACCAATCAAATCCCCTTTAACTGCCTTTCATCATCAACCCTCTAACTCTACCTATCCTTAAATAAAAATACAATAATATTAAAGTAAAGAAAAGAAGACAAAATGATTTATGGGTCCTGTTCTCCTGTGATGCACCCGTGTGGCTTACTGTGCTATTTCACTGTATGCATGTCCTTTGGTTTTTGGACCTTTGGTCAACAGTCCTACATGAGTCATAAAATAATCATTATGTTTTGAATCTTCATCCTATCCTATAACAAAGAAATAAAATAAAATAAAATAATATTATGTAAGTCATATTGTTAAATAAAGGGCAGTAAAAAAAAAAAATTTGAAGGTTTGTGAAAAGCTGGTTTGCAAACAGTAAATTAATTCAACATTCAGCAACAGAGACATTCAATATTCCTCAACTGATAGGGATCTTTAAAACGTAGAATCTCCACCGTTCACTTTAAATCACATGGACCGGACCTGAAAAAAATTCCTGCCTTTTAGAATAGAAAATAATAGCAGAACCGATCTTACTTAAATTGTTCCGATGTTATATATGGAACAAAGTTGACAATTACATAGCTTCCCCGCCATCTCTTTCCATCTTTCCCTTGAAAATACTAGAGGAACCTAAAATGAAGTTTGTGAATGTCATTCTCTTTGCTCAATTCAACAAGACAACGATGAACAAACCTAGAGGAAACCTAGAATTTAATTTTGGTTCTCCTTTGGGACCCAATTTGGGGTTCACCATTTAAATAGCATACATGAAGTTATAATGGCACACTCTTCACCTAGTCCTTTCATATATTCTTTTGCACTAATATTAGACAAACAGTAAATGGCTCTCTAAAAGAATAATTATAACATGATATATTACACATAACACAGTTGTCATTCATGTCTTGCTACAAAACTCAATAAAAGAGAACGGGCACATAACGAGGAAGTTCTCTCTATGCAATAGACTCGACTCGATTCCATAAAACAGCACAATATTTACAAAATCTGAAAAATATGTTGTGATTAGGCCTTGTACTTTTACGGGCCAATACAAAATACAATAAAATTAAAGAAAAAAGGACGAGTGCTACTACGCTTCTACCAAATCCAAAGTTGCAGAGCAGCTCTAGATAAGTGTCCCGATTAGGCATGCCAAACTGACACCGGGTCCCGGAGGGAGATGACAGGACTAACAAGGAGAAGAACATTATGAATCTCTTCAAAGAAACCTACAAATGACAAAAAGTTCAACACGTTATGAGAACTTCTTTCTGTTAGGCTTTTTGAAAAAGATGTACAATTTGGTACACAAACCTAAAAATAAATTGCGTATCCCTTTTTCAGAGTACCAGAATTGTACCCATATATTTTTGCCAATTGGCAGAAAACCCATAGGACTTTGCTAGAGCATAAAGGCAACACAATTATAACAGATAGTGGAAAGCACAAAGAGGTCAGTGTATACAAGCAAATTTGCCCAAATCAACCTCCATTGGCCCGCTTACAAGTAACAGCAGAGCATCACGGTACCAGAACAGTTGAAAATAGTATAAAACTCTATACCACAAACCTTGGTATTACTATGTTTTGAAAAAGAGTACTTGCACAGAATAACATACCGTGCCACCTAGGTCTTAACTAATTTCCTTCACTATTACCATCTGCAGCATTGGAAGAAGGCTCATCAAATCGGGGTTTGAGGGATTTGGAGTTCATTTTCTGAACCTCCTCCTTTGTGTAGATGTATATCTTCCTCACCATTCTACAAAACTCCCTGCATATCCAATATACAAATTTAAAGTGAATATTTAAAGCTAGCTCTTTCTTTATTTGCATCTCACACAAAATTAAGAACCAAAAGTAAAGAAATAAAGAATGCTAGAGTCTTACTGCCAGGGATCATCTCCGACAAGCATCATATCACCTTCATCATCTGTATAAACAACCATCCATGTTGTTTTAGGACCCACCAACTCTCCATCGAACTCAAACATCCTGTCAAACTCTGCTATCAGCTCATCATACCGGCTGAACCTTGTCAGGTCTATCGACCTTACTGGCAATGTTCCTTGCTTCTGCACCTGGAAAATATAACAGCTAACGTCAACAAATTGTTTGATTATTTGCTAAAGAGATATGTTCAGGCAGAAGTACATAAAAATTTAGTGTCAAACAATAGACATTTAAGAAAATATAAATATAATTTACCTTTGTGCAGCTCCTAGTTGAACTGGCCTGAGAATTCTTCTGCCCATCCTTGCCAACTTGGTGGCATTTGTCACTATACTCACTGGCAACGGGGGCGGTACTAACTGATACAGAATTCTTTGACGCCTCAGGGTGAGAATCAGCCTCCATCACCAACTGTTGATTCAACATCTGTTGCACATGTAAGTTGGGATCATGGGTCGCATGCATGGGCGACTTAAGCAGGTCAGATGCGGCTGCTGTGGCAGGGCTAGCATTCAATTCAAACCCAAATAATTTGTAGCTCTCTTTTGGCTTCGCCACCTCAACTGGTTGAGGCCGGAGCACCTTCGGCTGATTCAACCAGCCAGGATATGGGTGATACTTCACGCTTTGATTACCCCTTGAACTCGAGTCTCCCATATCAAACGAAGAGTTAGAATTTGGTACCAAAGGATATGGGTGTGACATCATCATGTTAAATGTGCCGTCATAATTCGGTTGAATTTGAGCTTTCACCGGAGTCCCCAACCCTGGTGACTCGTCGAAGAAATGCATGTAAGGACCATGGGGGTCATTACTGACGGGCCGAAAAGCTGAGGGAGCATGAGTGTCCTTGTATTTTGAGGGCTCATGGTGCCGCGGCAGTTGAAGCCAGGTACCATCAACTGATGTGGAAGGAGGCCATAACACAGGCTTTTGGGCGACATCAGAATCAGTGCTTTCAGTAATTATGCTGTTGCTCCTCATGGCCATCTGCTGTTCCTGTCCTTGCAACATCTTGTTTGTACCTAAATAACAAATTAGAGAACTATTTAGAAGGTATACAGTATAATTTATTGATATCATAAATGCTCTCGTGTTTTCTCTTATAACTGATGGCACGTTAAGACCCAATTAAAAGAACGGTTTATTTTAAATTCTTCAAAAAGCAGGGTCATTTGAGCAAATGGCGAATGATGAGTGGATGGGCTTTACGCATCGTAATTCTAGTTCTATTACCAAATAGAACTTGAATACCTCGACAGATAAGTTAGCAATTTAAATCGTACCTTCTTTGGTAATGACAGAGGAATCAGGGGAAGCAGCTACGGCATTTGAACGAGGTCTTTTAATCCTTGAAACAGGTAGCGGGTTAACAGGAGGACTTGAAGCAGGTTCTATTTGCCAAGGAGAGACCCGATCTGGACGTGGAATAGATGAATTCTCATCCCACCGAACCTGAAACAATTCCAAATTTTAAGTCATTAGTCAGGGAAAAAAAAACAGAGAGAAGTACACTGGATGGATGTAAGGCAGTCTATAATACAAATAAATATGCACCTTCAGATATCTCCATTTGGAGTCACGCCACACATTAGGCTCAACCTCTCCTAGTCCAACAATAGTACCAGTAAACCTAGAAGACAAAAAAGATATTATTTTTCTTCTTTTTCCTAACATTTTACATAAAAAATTTCTTTCAGTTAAAACAGAAAATGCAAGAACCTTTGCTCAGGAGCCTCTTCACCCTCAAACCTCATCTTAAACCTCATACCGATGGAGTAGTTAGTTTTAACTGATTCCATGTATTGAGCATATGGAATTATGAATTCGGATGGACTTGTCCTGTTTTCATTCAAGCAAGCAACAGTTTTATACTTAGATTATACATCACATTGCCAAAGAAAGCAAACTGAAGTAACAAAGAATAACCCAAAAAAATATTTATAGATGCCATACCTGGGCTTGTAATAGACAGTGAAAGGGGTTTTGGTATTGACAGCATGCCATGCGGTTGCTAAAACACCAAGGTGCATGCTGTGACTTGATATCACTGAAGAAGGCACATTTGTCAGCTGTCTCATAGCCCTTCTCACACCAACTCTCAGTTCTCCGTTCTCCCCTCTACAACAATTCCATAATTGAAAAAAAAAAAATTAAATTTATGTAATTAAATAAAAATGATAATATCTAGGCATTGAAAAGGTCTTACAACTAACCTGAGAAAAATGAAAGCATCTCCAGCAACGAGTCTCTTGGAGCTCACAAAAACACTCCAACCGCTCTGCAGCAGATGCCTTCTTGGCTGACCTGATATACACAAACAAAATAAAAAGTTAAAAATCGAGAACAAGACTAATATTTTAAGTCTAAAAGTTCAGAAGAATTAGAAAATACCTCGGAATATATGGCGAAAGCGCCACTCAACCCCATGGAGGTCCTTGGCAACCAGCTCCTGTGTTGGTGGCTGCTGGCTCATATCCTATTTTATCAAACAACAACATCGACTTGATCATAATATGAACCGCACTACCAGAGAAGCACGGATGGTTAAATTATCAGAAAAATACTTACAAGAGGGGGAAGGCACTCATCAGCATGGCGCCTCAGAACAGAGAAGCCACCATGCGTGCTGGTGTCTGATGCTGTCAGAGTCTTGCAAAATGACCTCACATGGGGTCTATTAGGTGGGGTTGTTGTGCTGGCTTTCTTTTCGTCTGCATTCTCATCTTGCTAATCAAATTAAAAAAACCCAATTTGTTACTTTAGCATAGACTTTGTGGTTAAAGGACAGACAAGGATGGAATTAGATTCAGGATTCCAAAGACCAGCGTTTCCTTTTCTGACAAGAAAAAAAAACTACCAGCTAGAAAAGTCTTAAAGTCATGTCTAATTTTAATTTAACTTGCTTTCCCAAGTCGAGCATAATTAACAAACAAAAACCAGCTTACATTAATTTCCGGAAGGAGCATAACTTGAGCAAAGACTTCATCTGTCTCTGGTTCGGCCTATTAACACCAAAAGATCTTAGATCAAAGAAGTTACATGTGATAGAGAAAAACACTTATCAAATTGTTAAATCTCTGGCACCAGTAAGATGATTATTTACATACCTTAAGTTCAACATTTAGCACCCGGCACAGAATTTTGGACGGGAGGTCATACATGCTCATTTGCTTGTCTGTGGCCTGATTCATTGAGGCCTCCACCTATTTAAACATAGTTGTAAATATTAAGTACAGCTTATTGTTGGAGAAAATAAAACGGAGATAACAATATCCAAAACTAGAATTGGTTAAATCAAAATCACCCAGGTAAGACAGTATAGGTAAAGAAACCAAGAACCAAGTAAATTCTCTTTCTGGTAGGAAGACACGGAATCAATTTCTCTCCCCCCAAATTTTAAGTTCAATCACACATAAATCTACCAAATAGCCAATCTATCTTTCCTCCCTCCCCCTCAAGAACTCACAATGAGCGAAACCACACCCACACACTAAGTGTACATAAACCGTACACACCATAAAAAGTATACCTGCTCTAGATGACCTTGTGGGAAGTAGAAAACCAAATCTCCCTTCTGAGGCACGTTAACAAGAGGGCCCGCACATGCATGCCATAGCTCGGCATACAATGGATCTGACATACCTATACAAAAAGAACCAACCCAATTTTAAAATCTAACAAATTAAGCATTTTACACATAAATAATACCAAACAGAAGTAAGAACACTGTTTAGGAAATAGCTCCTAATCATACACAATGCATGGAAATTTCAAATCTCACTCCTTTTGGATTGTAATTGAGAAATTGGGAAGTTCAGTGAAATTAAGGGCTTATTTGCACAATAAATCCTATCTTATATTTTTACAAATATAAGTTATTTTGCAATATTTCTCTTTATTTATACTGTGATAAATACAAACAGGTAGCAAGTCAGAGAAACTTAAAAAAGTTGGTAAGAAATCATAAAAAAGATTTTGAAAACCTCACTTTATTTTAAACAAAACCAAAACAGCAGAAAATGTTTAAATTTCTATATAGTTTTGTCAGGGATTCATAAAGCTCGGATTTATCATCTAGCAAAACCAAAACAACTGAAGTCAAATCTAAGTCAAATCTAGACTTCAGAACAAAATGAAGAAATTAAAGCAAACATAATTTTTTTTTTCACACAAAAAAACCCAACTAAAGCTCACAGGCACACTCGAGGAAGTAACAAAAAAGGTCTAATAGCAAGCAACTTCGCCTTTCAAGTACTTCACTAATTTTGGAGTGCTACCAAGTGAAAAAAGGACCCAGAGACCTAAAAGAGACATTAAAAATTGGCTTATATAAACTCAATAATTCATGGGTGAAGTTTTCTTTTAAGGAGCAACACGAAAATTTTGATTTAAAATTTCCCAATAGAGAACCCTAGGAACTTAATTCTAAGCACTGAAAAAGGAGAAAGAATAAAAGACCAAAGGTCAATCTGGCTCCTGAAAACTATTGATTTCTCCAGCACTAGAAATTAATAGGAGGTTTGAGTTTATATTTAGCACTTTAATAGCAAATTACCGTTTATAACGTCAGAAACGTCAAAATTAAGACAAAAACTGAAGCTCGACGGAGTTGATTTAACACTTAAGCAAGCAAATTTCGGTAATTTCAGTAGAAAGCTGAGAATTCTTCAATTTAGCTAAAATAGGCTAAAATTGATTCAAACCCTAAAAAGGTAAATTAGCACGACCCCAAAAGAGAAAATTTCAATCAGATTAACTACGTACCGTTCCCGTTTTGTGCTAAATCCACTGAATTCATTCTAAAAATCTCAAGGAATCCACACGACAAATCTCATCCACAGGAAAAGCAGACCCAAGAATCCCTAAACGATCGCTTCGATCCCCCACGACAATAGATCGCCAATTACAACAACAACGCTAGATGAATTGGTTGATCTAACCGGAAGGAACTTGAATTTGCTGAGATTTTTCTCCTTTTCTTCCTCGATCAGTGGCTCTTTCGCTTATTCTACGCCCCGCTTTCTCTCTCTCTCTACCTTCTCTCTCTCTTCTGTCTGTATGGCTCTTGGTCTCTTTGAAGGGAGTAGAAAAAAGAAAGAGACGGTGCACTTTGTGTATCTACCCCTCCAAAGAGCTGTAATTTGAACACTCACCTTGTGAAAAGTAGTGCCGTACAATCATGGGTTTATAATATGTGAGCCTAACGAAAGAAATCCCTGAACACCTCCAAGATGTCTGTGTTGTGGTCAATATTTTAAATAGCGTTTATCGTATCACAGTGGAATGGCTGAAAAAATGCTATAGCACCGCTATTTTGAATCTTATTGTGAACTGCACGGTGATAGCGTCATAGCTTCTATGGTCCAAAAACACTATATCGCACTATTTAGAACATTGGTTGTGGTTAAGTGATATCCCCCAGGTAGCACAATTATAGTACAATTAAGTTAACAAAGTGAAGTTTTTGAATTTACTGGAATGATAGTAATAATTATATTTACATACAGTTTCAGTTGATTATTAGAGTGTGCTTCAGAAATTAAAAAAAGGAGAGTGAAGGAGAGTGGATGGAAGGAGTAAGAACTTTCTAAATTGGGAGGGTAAAGATTGGCAGGAAATAATTTTCATTTTTGTATCTTGATTTTCCCTTCTCTTCGTTTAAATTATTAGAGCAATTAAACTTGTTTGGACAATCTAGTAACCTCTTCTCTCCTCTCCCTTGCCCTTCTCTTGTAGTTTTCGGAACACTCTCGCTTGGAGATTTTGGTATATGAGCGAGAATAATTAGGAAACATTATTTAAGCAGTTTCGGTTATTCTTATGAAATAAAAAAAAATCGGTTCGCCTATAGAAAGCGGGAAAAGAATTTTTTTCGAGTACATTTTCTCGACTGTCATACTTAGATGGATGGTATCATAATCATTCGGTTGAAGCATGTAGTACATGTTCGGCAATGAGGCTTTAGCCTCCTTAGACAGACTTTAGCCTCCTTAGTTGCTTAAGCTAGCCGAACAGTTGTGCCTTAGAAAGGCTTAAAACACCTTTCTTAAGCTTCCTTAGAGCAAATTCTTAAGCTCATGAAAACCCAGGCTTAAGCACAGTGCCTCCTTAGAACTCCTCCTTAGTAACTTTTTACACTCTAAGCTTCATTGATTTAAGCTTTTGTTAGCCGAACAACTCCTTCTTAGCACAGCTTAAACTCTTAAGCTTCATTACTCTAAGCCTCATTGCCGAACATGGCCATATAGCTTTACAGTGGGCCAATCAATTTTAACATCTAGGATGGATGTTTTAGGATGTTTCTTGCTTGAAATATGCACATATTCAGACAATTATGAATGACAAAACTTCTATTGCAAAAATTTAAGTGTTTGTTTGGTTGATCATTTAGAACAAACTTATCATGAAGAGAAAATCTGAAGCAGATTTGGTTGGCATGAAGATGTCAATTGCTCCTTTTACAATCTTTTTAAAACAGCATGGTATTTGTTTCTTCATTGTCAGCATTTTGCTCTAGTGTGACCTATTTAGGAGATTTTGAAATAAGTATGCAATATATCACCTTTGATTTGATTGGGAATAGACATGTTATTCTTATCATGTTAACTAGCTGATGGACGATGGTCAGTTTATTATTGATAATTTTGGTTGAGAGCAATACTAAGTTATCCTCAATAAGGAGGATGAGTGCACTTTAAATATTGCAGGAGTCTAATTACACCTATTATTTCACATATTCTATACTAGATTTGTGACCAAGTTACACAAATAGTTGTTTGTGCTTCAATCATGTTTCACATTTTTAATTCGTTTTCGAAGTTCAAACAGTTGATCTGAACTATTCAATATGATATCCATAATAAAATATACTTGAGAACCAAATTTTATATATTTTCTAAAATATTTTACTATTTTTTTTGGATAGGTACAAGATCACTAATTTTGGATGGTTTAGAACTTTCTGAAAAATAATAATTTTGTAACTATCTAAAAATAAATAGTTAAAAAGTTTTAAAAAATATAAAATTTGATCATTAGGCACATATTACTATGGAGATATTGTTAATTGGTTCAGATCGACTATTTGAACTTTTAAAATAAAAATAAGAATATAAGTCATGATTGGAACACAAAAACAATGGAAAATTTTTATCTTCCTTTTATATGTAAAAGTTTCAATCATACTATTTTTATCATAATAAAAGCTGGAACGTTAACAATAAATAACAAAAGTCACTGAATAATATTTGGCAATGTCAGTGTTATACTATAAGTACTATTAGTATTATACTATTAGCAGCCTTCTGGTTTTCATAAATCATTAACATAGGTGCAATTAGGAGTGGATAATCATCTCAAGAAAAATATAATAATAACAAGGGGAAGAAGAAAACGAAATTGCTAGTTTTTAAAGGGTGCAAAGCCAAATATCACGGAAAAGGAGAAGGTACAATGAGCGTGTGACAGATGCTGGCCTGCCCTCCGACACTTCTCGTCCACCGGTGGTGACCAGATCTCCGGTCACTTATTCGCTTTCTCACCTATGCACCGGGAGGTGACGGTAACTGCCCCCTCGCTACTTTCCTTTTTTTACTGGCAGGTGTCGGAGAAAATGTCCTTTAGGCTGTTTCCCGGTTTGGATCCAGTCCGGCCGGTTCAGACAGCCTCGAATAGACCGCCCCGATGAATAAATATTCGCATCCTCTGAGATATCTCAAACTTTGCGTGATTTAGGGAAAATCTCAACCATTCAAATACATTCTGCACGAATCTCAAGGCACAAATAATACTCTATCCCCAAATAGGCACCTGACACGTCGGTCACGCAAAAGTTGAGATATCTCAGAGGATACGCACTCGATGAATAAAGGATAGATTTTTCTCAGTTACCCATCTCGTGCACCCATACCGTATACAACTATACATACATTTTATTTTTTATTTAGAAATTGAAAAACTGATTTGTGTGGAAATATATTGATGTTTTTTCTTCTTAAAATAAAAGAAAGGATAAAATTGTTGATTTGGTCACTCCTATTTGAACTTAATCAATGGTTCAGTTCATCTTTGTTCACACTTTCACATGATCGGTTGTATAAATTCTGCCCTCATCTTTTTAATTCATTGATTTGGTTCACTTCACATTTGGACCGAATCAATGGTTCAACCCGTTCACGTGTTATTTGAAAATATATACAAACAAAAACAATAATTTGATATCTCGCCTTTTAAATTTATGTGTCATCGGTCGTGTAAAGGTGTGACAAATTAAAGGGTGGACCGAACCATTGATTTGGTATAGGTGGATGACCGAATCAATGATTCGATCATTTTTATTTTTGAAAAAAATCATTAATTTATTTCGTGGCATCCTTTCTATTTTTGAAGATAAAACTCATTAATTTATTTCCTGACAAATTATTTTTTAAATTTCTAATATAAAAGAAATTGGCTTACAAGAATGCCTACCTTGCCACAAGAAATTTTTAACCATAGAAATTATAAAATTCGGACGAAAATATAAATAGTGCCTCGTTTCTATCAAATATAGTAAGATTGGATTTATTGAGTCCGATCCATCGGAATCACTGTTCACGACTCATTCATTAACTGGTTGATTTTCTGCGGCACCAAACCCTATGTATCCACAAATACAAAGGGTTTTGTGCCACAGAAAATCAATCCCTTTATGGATCGGAATCACTGTTCACGATTCATAATTTTTTTTTGCAAATTCTCTGCGCAGTTTAAAAAAAAATCAATGGATCGGACTCATTGAGTCCGATCTTATTATATTTGATAGAAACGATGCACTATTTCTATTTCCGTACATCCGAATTTTATAAATTTCTATTTCCGTACATCCAAATTTTATAAATTTCTATTTCCGTACATCCGAATTTTATAATTTCTATAGATAAAAACTTTCCCTTGCCACAAGCCAAACATTAGATAATCAAACAAAGAGAACAATAATCTTTCACTTGAAAATTGGATGGTCTACATATTTTGGAGAGCATCACTGGTTGTATGGCACTACTAATGTTTTAAAGTGAATTTGAATATTCATATTTATAAAAGCAGCAAAGTATCATGATAAGAAAAGGTTATCAATCAATTTTCTCATTAATTTTAATTTTTTTTAAGACAGTCAATATATGAATTTGAGTCTTTATGATTATAAAGATGCCACTTGATAATTTTTGCAGTGATCACAAATATTGTGTAAATATAAAATTCTACGTGATCTTTACGATATAGAGGGGGGGGGGGGGGGGGTCATTTGATCATTATTTATCTTACAAATCTCAAAAAATTCAGTTTAAATTTAAAATTTATTAATTTATACATGATCTGCTTTTACATATCGTGTCTATAAAAATTTCAACGTTCCAAAATTATTGGTCTCTTATGCATGATCAAACAACGCTTAAATTGAATGGAATTTGATTATTAAATTATCTATATATATACCATACCTATCAATTTACTTTTAAATTTGAAATTTTATCTTCTTTTTTTTGTTATTGTTAAAATTGTCAAATAACCATTGTCAGGTGATACGTCCTCTGTGTTATATGGGTGTTGTTATATGGGTGTGCTATGTCTATAAAATTTAATGATATTTATTGCATGTTTCACAATTTTTAATTATTTTAAATTAGCAATTCTCGATAAAATATGATTGTGCAAGGATTAGTGCAAGAATAGCGATTTTTGGGTTAGTGGTTGAGAGTGCTAACCCGAGTCGTTTGAGAATAGTGCTAACTTTGGACTATTCCGGTTAGTAAAAATGTTGTTTGGATTGTACATTTGGAATAGCTAGCGATGGAGGGAATGAATAAAATATTGATTAAACTAATCTAATATTTTTACATTTAATATTTAAACTAATAATATATTACATTTAAACTAATATTTTTCAATACTAATCTATATTTTATTCAATACTCATAGAATCTAATCTAATATTATATTTATTTAATACTAATCTAATATTTTATTTAATACTAATATAATATTTAAACTAAAATATTATATTACATTTAACATTTAAACTAATATTTTATTATATTTAACTAATATTTTATTTAAAACATATAATATTTAAAGTAATATTATATTACATTTAATATTTTAATATTATATTACATTTAAACTAATATTTTCAATACTAATCCAATATTTTATTTAATAATAATAAATTCTAATCTAATATTATATTTATTTAATACTAATATAATATTTAAACTAAAATATTATATTACATTTAACATTTAAACTAATATTATATTACATTTAATATTTAAACTAATATTTTATTTAATACATATAATATTTAAAGTAATATTATATTACATTTAATTAAATAAATATTATATTACATTTAATATTTAAATTAATATTATATCATATTATATTTAATCTAATAGTTTATTTAATACTAATCTAATATTTAAGTAATATTATATTATATTTAATATAATATAATATTTTGTTTAATACTAATCTAATCAAATCTGATATTATATTTACTAATGTAATATTTAAACTAATATTATATTATATTAAAATTTTAAATTAATATTTATTATATTTAATCTAACAGTTTATTTAATATTAATTTAATTTTATATTATATTTATTTAATAGTAATCTAATATTTTAATTAATTTTATATTAAATTTAATATTTAAACTAATATTTTATTTAACACATCTAATTTAATATTATATTTATTTAATACTAATTAAATATTTTATTTAATAATAATTTAATATTTAAACTAACTCTAATTGAGAGGAATGAAAACTATTTTTTTTATTAATATCACTAACCCCACTAGCTCTATTCTTGCTAACCCACCATTTATGGGTTAGTAGAATATAGCTATTTTTGAGCTAATCTAATTTTTTAATTGTTGTTTGGATCACCCAAGGTTAGCTCTATTCTTGCCACATCCAAACGCAATTTGTATGAAATATAATTAATAGGCTATTCATATGTCCAAAACATAGCTACAAATCTTTTTTATTTAAGTATTATGTGTATCAAATAAATCCATTGTCAGATCCCATCCTATAATCACATAATTATCATATCATATTAATTTAAACGACCAAGCGTGTCATAAAAAATGTTGGTATACCATGACTCTACCTAAACCCTGTAAAGATCCACCACATTGTATCCAGCTATGAGTCTATAACAGTATCTTTTTGTTAAATAACCTTGATTTTTTAGTAAGAATAGAAAACAATAATTAGCAGAACTATTAAAATAATGTGTACTAATACTAGGTTGTTAAGGCATTCTTGATTTCATAATATCTTTTATCTATGTTTACCTAATTCATTAGAAAGAAAAAAAAAAACAAATGCTATACCCTGTTATATTTACTGAGAAATCATTTTTATTTAATTGCTCAATCTGCAAAGTGCAAGCTATTGATTGCAGTTAAGTCTCTATGCAATTAGGATTCAAGCCATCTAAGAAAAAAAAAAAATTTGTTTTCTGAAATTGAACAAGGATAGAAATTTTCTCACTAAAAAAAAATGCAAATTTTAAAATGTTAATTATTGTTTGTTCTTAATGTAAAATCTCATGAATAATCCTAACCGAAACATAATTCAAATTATGATATATTTGTCAAAATGACATAACAAGTAGTTGTATGCTTACTCTAGCAATTATTTATCAATAAATTTCATCCGTGTTTGATAATTTTATGCTTTTGAATAGAATATTGATTTAGCAAAATTGATAATATTTACAATTAAAATTACAATTGTTCTACATGTGGGATATAAAGATGTTCTTAAATCAGTTGAAGAGAGCAAAATTTAAATAGACAAGCTTTGTACACTTATGGGTATGAGCATGATGCACTTTTCGCCAAATTCAATTGAAAAGTGGAGTTAGAATAATTGATTTTAAGTTTTCAACACTTATTTCATTTGTTAATTAAAAGTTTGTATTCATAGATTTCAATTCAACATATGCTAGTTCATATTTAAATGTAGGCATTTGCTTCGGTGGACATAAGGACCTATTTGTAAAATGAACATATTTTCATTTTCAAAGTTTAAACAGTCGATCCGACAGTTCAACATTATCTCCATATTAAATATACTTGGAGGTCAAATTTTACATTTTTTTGAATTTTTTTTACTATTTATTAAGTATTTTACAAAAACTAGTCAAATTCAGACCATTGAATTTGTAAAATACTTAATAAATAGTAAAAAAATTCAAAAAAATGTAAAATTTGACCTCCAAGTATATTTTAATATGGAGATAATGTTGAACGGTCGAATCAACTATTTGAACTTTGAAAATAAAAATATGTTCATTTTACAAATATGTCCTTATGTCCACCGAAGCATCCCTCATTAAATTTAATATAATTAAAGCTTAAGTTTGACACATAAAACTAACTTGTCACCTACATTCATTTTCAACACAATTATCTTTTCAATTAAAAAAAATCCACGTCATCAGCACTCGGAGCGCACCGGGGGGGCCACAAGTTTGTGCTCCACAGCTGCACATAAATTAGGTACAGTGATAAATAAATAAATAGATTTATAAAATAATAGTATATATAAACCGCAATTATTGAGATAATTGACGGCGTTAGGCTTGGAGCTACGAAAGAGATTTGTTTGCGTTGAAGCCGGGAGGCAAGCATTGGCTTGTGACTTGTCAAGGGATCAAACGGCAAGGAAATGCTAAACAGCGACCGATAAGAAGTTGTAATAAAAAAATGTGGGAATCATCATGTAGCATTCATTATAAAATTAATTTAAAGAAGCATTTTTTTAATTGGGGATGGGGGACTTTGAGGAAGAACTGTCCGTGAATACGGTAACATTTGTGCGTGTATCTCCATGCTCCCCTCCGGGAATTTTTTATTGGTAGAAATTAATGAAAAAGAAGAGAGAAAAATAGAAATAGTACATGAGTTGTGATATTGGTAGAAAGACTGGTAAAATTTTTACCGGTCTAAAAGTTTTTTTTTCTTTTACTTTTTCTAGTAAAACATAATTTTTTATAAAATAGATAGAGTATCTTAAAATTTATATATAATAGAAACATTATATCTATTTTTTGAAAAACTTTCATATTTTACTAAAAATCTAATATCAGAATTCCCTCCATATATACATCAGATTTAAAAAAAAAAAAACTAAGTTTAGACCGGTAGAATTCCTACCAGTCCAAACTTTTTGATTTTTTAGACCAATAAAAATTTTACCGGTCTTTCTACCAATAATACAACTTATGTACTCTTTCTATTTCCCTCTCTTCTTTTTCATTAATTTCTACCAATAAAAAATTCCCCTCCCCTCCTTGCCTCTGACATTTATGAATCCCAAAAGTAACAAATTTTTTTTTTATAGTAGTCTTTTATTCAAACAACAATATAGTAAGGGGCGGATCCAATTAAGCCCAGGGTAGGGCAACTGCCCTACCCTGAAAATTAAAAATTAGTTTACAAGAACTAAGTTTTGGATCTTTGCCCTACCCTAAAAAATAAAATTGCCCTACCCTGGACCTGTTATAAGCCCAACAATCTAATACATTTTGATAGCCCAACACAAATTAAACAGAGCCCAAAGTTTTAACTCGGTTTGTGCGCTGTCGCTGATCCAGAGAAAAAAGAAATACCGCTTTCAAAGTAAAAGTCGATGATTCAGAGTAAAAAAGAAATGTTGCCGATCCAGAGTTAAAATCTCTGATTCAGGGACGCAAACAAAAAAAACTCGAACCTCTTCTCTCCATTAAGGGGTTGACGAATCCGTGATACTGGAGATATTTAGCAAGAGAAGCATTTATCAATTAAGACTTGCTTTCACCAGCTACAAGCACATCTATGGCCTAGAGTACACCAAGGTATAATTCATTTGGATGTTCCTTATTAAATGCTAAGATTTGTAATAAAAACTTATAATTAGTGAGATATGATGTATTATTTTATACTGGTGCTTTTTTTTTTTTTTTTTTGATAGCATGGCAGAAGCTGCCATGTGTATTTATATTGGTGTTGTTAAAAATTAATACATGTTAACTGAGAACTGGCAAGTAATTTTGTTTGGTTTTTTAAGCGTAAATTGGGCTTTAAAGAAGCATCTAATTATCCAAAGTTGAGCAGTATAGTTTGCGAAATCAGCCAAGAGCGACTCGATTATCAATATTTATTACATAATTTAGTACCCGATTATCTAATGGATTTGAATTCGATTATCTATTTAAACTCGATTCGATAATTTCTTGCCCTACCCTGGTGAAAATCCTGCATCCGCCCCTGAATATAGTATAAAATACATATTTATATATATGAAGAAAGACATATGAGTTAACTAAAAACCTTCTGTCATACTCATATTAACTGATTAAATGTACTAAAGATTAGTAGTGAAAGACCTTAAGGGCCTGTTCGGCAGAGGAGTGGGTTGGGGAATGGACACAGGAAAGTAAATTTTTGAACTGATTTTTATTGTTCACGTGGAAAAAAAAAAATTCACTCTGAGTGAATTTTTTCTTTTTTTCCCACGTGAACAGTGAATGCCGAACAGGCTCTAAACTTGCATATATAGACTAATACCGCATTTGAAGATGTGACCAGATTGCACTGTTCAAATTGGTTGACCGCGTGTTGGAAGTGCGTGATATCCAGATCCGAAACTAATTTAGATCAGTTAAGTATTTTTTTAAGGTGAGGAGAGGATTTTTTGTTGAGAAATTTCCAATTAATATTTTTTTATGACAAGTGAAAATGACATTTTTATGGAATTAATTAATTTCGATTGTTCATACAAACATGGTCATTAAAGTATTAAACGCGACTACATTTAATATAAGTGGCATAATCAAAATCTAATCATCTCCAAGTTTTGGCACAAAATGTTTAAAGGTTTTGCGCAAGTAAATTTTTGGAATATTGATGCTTTTAGTGTCAGGAACGGAGCAAGGAAATAAGATAAGGCGGGATACATATTTTAAGATATGACGTAATTGCGTGTAGGGATGGTAAAAAAAGCTCGTAGCTTGTGGTTCGATCGTGACTTGCACATGATTCTCTTGCTAACAACTCGCTCGTTACTAGACTGAGCTGTTAACGAGCCAGCTTGTTACTAGTTCAGTCCAAAATTAACAGGTTCAAGCTGGAGCCTAGCTTACTCGCCAGCTCGGCAGACATCAATTTGTGAATTTGTATAAATTTGTGTGCATTTTATACTATCCAGCTCGGTTCAGCTCGATCTAGCTCGATCCAAAAAGTTTGTGGAATTTATTTTCTTCTTAAAACAAGATCCATCCAGACCCAGCGAGCTAGCTCGTCAGCTCGCAAGCTAGGTCGGACTGGCTTGTCACGATTTCAAGCTGAGGTTTTAGCTCGAATGCCCTAGGTCCAACTCACTCGACTGTAGCTCGGTCCAGAATTAACAAGCTGAGCTAGAGCCTAGCTCGGACCGAGCCAGCTCGTTGCCACCCCTAATTGCGTGGTTATTTTAAATACTGACATATTGTTGTAACTCTTTGAAAGAAATGACAAAAAAAGGCATACTTTGACAAAAAAAAAAGAAAAAAGAAAGAGAATATATTTATTTATTTTTCAAATAAAAGCCATGTGGCATTTATTTATTTTACATTTCTTTTACTGAAATTTAACTTACAGACAGACGGTGCTTCTATGCGGAATCGAAATTTAACTTACTGAAATATTGATGCCTCGGATGTTAAATGTATGTATTTATTTGGTTTTAAAAGTCTCAATGCAATTAATGATCTTTTATTTTTTACTAAACTTGAATTAAAAAGTTCCAGCTGTTCACAGAACGAAACAAGGATAAATAACAAGATTAATAATTGTTTAACTAGTGATGTAATTAAACTAAAATAAGTGGTAGAATAATTAATCTAGGTTTGCAAATAATCAATAATTATTTCATGAGTTTAATATGCCCCAACTAGTATTTAGTCTGTCCAATAGCATCACATATTCATGCTATATTTTTAGAAAATAATGCAACCTAATTGTATTACGGGAAGCACTGTCTAGTTACCACTTTTATTTTAGATGTCAAGTAGCACATGTGGCCAACTATGTTAATTAAGAGGATTATTAATTTTTGTAATACCAAACTTTAAAAAAAAATCACTATAGTTACAAAGAGACCTGTGCAAATTAACTGGAGTTAAGAGACAACAATAACACATATGTAATTTTTGTTAAGAAAATATTATATGTTATTATCATTTCTCAATTGGAGAAAAATGATGTCTTGGTTGCAATTCATTGTGACCTATGTTTTAACATCAATTTTCATTTCAAAGAATGTCACAAAACCTATAAATTTTATTTGTTTAAAAATCCACATAGATAGTATTTTTTTTAAAATTACAAATTGAAGATATTATAATCTGACTAATATAAATTCGATTAACAACACATGCGTCGGTTTTTTTTCACGGCATAGACCAACTCAGATCGGGTGGAAATAGACCTTGGCGTATTATCTAGTGTAAATATATTGACAAAACTGTTATGACTTCAAACAATACACACACAATTAATAGAGTCAAAATAAAAAAATATATAACTCGTGAGGATTATAAAATTAAAACAACATTGTCAATATCTTTACTCTTATGAGTACAAAAATCGTTACGGAATTGTCAACATTAACCTGCCTAGCTTGCCTAGTTACCCCCTTCCTTTCAAAACACAACTAAACAAGCTCATAATTTATTTATTTTTTGAGTAAAAGTTGGAGGTCAAGCCACCCAACTATTTAATATCCTTGTTTATTACAACAAATGATTTTTTCCATCCGAGTTTCGAATCCATGACCTCTAACATAGAGACCATGTGCCTTTGTCACTAGACCAAATAAGTTCATAATTAATAGGAGAAAACACACAATGCAAGTATTAGACTGGATCTATGAAGTTTAATTAATCTTAGAGAAAACATAGCTTGCTTGAGTTGGCACCCACTAATTAATGACCTAATGTACCACACCAAATGTTGGACTGTGTGTTATATACTAATTAAGCATTAAAGATAAGAAGATCAGCTTGCTTTCCTATTGATGATGTATTGATGATACATATAGATGTCTTTGCACCTTTAATCAAGCACCAAGGTTGGTTTTGCACATTAATTTAAAAAATATTTTGTTGGATAGTTAAATATATAAAAAGTGTCTTAGTGGCATCCTTAAGATTTCTCCTTAATCTGTTTATTAGTTAACTTTATTTAGTTAATTTACATTTTTTTATGGATTGTTAAATTGGAATCATGGGCTTCTATAAAAATCAATTATAAGCAATGAAATTAACCATTCATTTCTTATATATTATTTATTATGGAGAATCAAATATAAGCAATTAAATTAATCATTCATCTCTTTATATACTAGTTAAGCATTGAGATAAGAAGACAGCTTGCTTTCCTATTGATGATGTACATCAAAATATATAGATGTCTTTGCACCTATAATCAAGCACTAAAGTTGGCTTTGCATATTAAATAAAAAATATTTTGTTGGATAGTTAAATATAAAAAAATAACTTAGTGGCATCCTAAAGATTTTCTCCTTATTCTGTTCATTAGTTAACTTTATATAGTTAATTTACATTTTTGATGGATTGTTAAATTGGAATCATGGGCTTCTATAAAATCAATTATAAGCAATGAAATTAACCATTCATCTCTTCTCTATTATTTATTTAGGAGAATCTTGACTTAATAATAGTAGCCTATTTGTAAAATTAATTATACTTCACAAGGTTTTTATTTAAGTCTTTGCACTGACATATTCAATAGTAATCCCTTTCAAAGACTCATATTATATTAAAAAATACTTTCTAGAATATATACATAATTGTTCCTGACCCCTTCAAAATGGACACTAATATTGCAAATCCGGATTCTGCAAGCTATCAAAAATCACAAACATTCATTATTTATAATTTACAATAACAAATTAATGTTGGAATTCAAAATGATAGTGACAATTTTATTACATAATATGTAAATAGGATAATTTGTCTTCTTCAAGGGAAGTGGCTACGGTGCTACGCGTAGCATAGAGGGCCTCCGTGCTACGGCTCAATATTTGAGTTTTCAAAATCCTAACGGTCGATCCGAATCATTCAACATGATCTCCATACGAATATGTATTTGCAAACCAAATTTTACGTTTTTTAGAATTTTTTTACTATTTTTTTAGATAGGTAAAAAATTACTTGATCTGAATGGTGCAGAATTTCCAGATCAAGTGATTTTCTACCTATCTAAAAAAATTGTAAAAAACGTAAAATTTGGTTTGCAAGTACATATTCGTATGGAGATCATGTTGAACGGTTCGGATCGACCGTTAGGATTTTGAAAACTCAAATATTGAGCCGTAGCACGGAAGCCCTCTATGCTATGCGTAGCATATTAGCCAAATTCATTCTTCAAGACTATTATATGATAACATGTTTGCCTGTTTCCTCAGTACTTCATTATGAAAAAAAAATTCAAATCATCTTTTTTTTTTACCTATATTGTCAAAATAAAACATATTTCCTCAAATTTCAGCTGGGAGTCTTTCTTTATTCCTTAATTAGTTTTTTTTTGTTGCTTGAAAAAAATGAAACGAGAAATAAATCTTATAAATTTTAATAGCAGAATTATCATTTGTCTCAAGTTAACGTGTCAATTTGCCAAATGATAATTCATAATTGGGTAAAGATTGTAACACAGCAATTTTAACTTTATACAACACACTTAGCTATAGAATTAAAACATCACTGCAAATGATTTGGGCACCACATAGAATCAAAATTGCCGTGTTAAAATCTGTAGTGATTACTTCAAAGTTCAAACAAATGATAAGAGGATTAAGAAATTGGGACATAATTACATAAAAGTACATACAACTTTGTACAAATAACCCCTTATGTTTATCTAATATTTGTTCTTTAACATAAACCCATGTTATTTTACTAAAGGGTATTTACGGAATTAAAGCACTACAAAATAAAAGTGGGATTTATTATATACACAGAGGCATGATCCGTGAGGTGCATTGGTTGCTATAAAGGGAACAAAAAACCAAGCATTGTTTATTAACTAGGGGACGCATTTGATAAATTAAAGTCACTAATCTTTGAGTTCTTGACTAGGATCAAATCTTTTATTCATGCACTGGCCTCTAGTGGGGGTGACTCATGGAAGGTGGGATCCCTTTGCTCTGGGAAATCTAGCCGACAAGGCCAATACCGTTTCGGCCCGTTCCAATTCATATACCGGAACAAGTTGTTTCATATTATCACAGTGCATCTCAAAGTGAAAAATATAAATTTTGGAATAATAATATATAATATATTATTAACATAAATTTTGTGATTTTTGTGGTTGAACTGTGAGAAAGAGTAATGGAGCATGTTGGTCTCAAAGTGACGAATGTTAGGAAGAATTCGGGTCCGACGTCCATTTGATTAAGATTAGAGTCTGATGGGTTCCGCATCTGTATGATCCGTTCTAAGATCCATGCGTACTAGATTGATATGAATATTAAAGCGGATGCGCACAGTTTATAAAGATGACTGGACAAATGCAGAACCCATCAGACTCTAATTTGAGTAGTAGATGCGCACAGATCTTAAAGATGATCAGATGGAAGCGAAACCCATTGGACTCTAATTTGAGTCTGATGCGTGTCAGACCCAAATTATTTCCGACATTCGTCACCTCTGGCCCAAAAATTTCAATTTTTTGTTTCGATTTTCTAAAAAAAAATATATAAAAACAGACCTATTTTCAAAATACCTGTAAAATTATATCTTATACTATGAATTTTTTTTATAAACCGTAATTAAAAAATTGATTTTTAGGAAACCAACATGATTATTTTTTTTTACAAAAATCATAAGAACCGAAATGCTATTTCGGTTCCGAATTTTTTTTTTGGGACCGAAATGGCATTTCGGTCCGGTCCCATTTTTGGATTTTCTGTGGCACTTTTTCACAAGTTTTCATATGAGCCGCCGCAGAAAATCCATAAAGGGGACCGGACCGAAATGACATTTCGGTCCAGAATAAAAAAAAATTTCAGACCGAAATATCATTTCGGTTCTTATGATTTTTGTAAAAAAAAAGTAATCATGTTAGTTTCGTAAAAAAAAAATTTTTAATTATGGTTTATAAAAAAAATTCTTATCCTATTGTACCTTTTTACTCAACTACTGAAATGAAATAAACAATAATTATGTGTTTTGATAGAAAGCTATTGAAATGGTACGGTAGCGACAACGACGGCATCCATTGTTTCGGATTCAATCAATTTCAGAAAAATAAATAATTGCCCTGTGTTAATGGTAGGGCACAAGGGGGCAAGTGGAACAGGGTTATTAAATAGGTAATTAGGTATAATCAAGGGGGGGTTTTGAGAATGCACCCTAGAAACCTTTATATTTGCTATCCCCAAAAGCATGTCATGTATTTTAATTGGCATTTGCTTCGGTGGACATATGAACCTATTTGTAAAATGAACATATTTTCATTTTCAAAGTTCAAACAGTCGATCCGACCGTTCAACATTATCTCCATATTAAAATATACTTGGAGGTCAAATTTTCCATTTTTTTGAATTTTTTACTATTTATTAAGTATTTTACAAAAACTAGTCAAATTCAGACCATTGAATTTGTAAAATACTTAATAAATAGTAAAAAAATTCAAAAAAAATGTAAAATTTGACCTCCAAGTACATTTTAATATGGAGATAATGTTGAACGGTCAGATCGACTGTTTGAACTTTGAAAATGAAAATAGGACTCATTTTACAAATAGGTCCTTATGTCCACCGAAGCATCCCTCATTTTAATTTGTGCAAATTTTGGGAAACTTGTTTATACTTGAGACCGCTTCACAAAATTAATTGTGTGGGTCCTTTTCTCTGTTTTTTTTAATTTGTTTACAAAACAAAATCGCCTTGTGTTATATTTGCCAAATAGCAAAACTAGTTTGAGACAAGCAAATTAGGTCGACATCTTTTATACGAATGCTACATAAATAGAAGCTCATTTGTTTATTTAGGAAAAGTGCCCACCACTAAAAAAATTTTAGGCAAAAATGTTTGTGTTCTCTAATAAATAATGACTATTTTGGGAATAAGAAATTGAAGCTTCCATGCTCTCCACCTAATTCTCCTACACTCTTATAAACAAAATTATCATTAATTTTTTTTATCTAAGTTTACAAAGTAATTTTTTCCTCTCTCTGTCACCGAATTTTTTTTATAAACCATAATTAAAAAAAATATTTTTACGAAACCAACATTATTACTTTTTTTTTTTTTACAAAAACCATAAGAACCGAAATGTCATTTCGGTCTGAAATTTTTTTTTATTCCGGACCGAAATGGCATTTCGGTCCAGTCTCCTTTTTGAATTTTCTGCGGCGGCTTATATGAAAACTTGTGAAACCAGTACCACAGAAAATCCAAAAAGGAGACCGGACCGAAATGTCATTTTGGGTCAGAATAAAAAAAAAAAAATTCGGACCGAAATGCCATTTCGGTTCTTATGATTTTTGTTAAAAAAAAAGTAATCATGTTGGTTTCGTAAAAAACAAAATTTTAATTATGGTTTATAAAAAAATTCCTCCGTCACCCGTGTTACGCCTAATTTAAGTCTTCTGGAACAAAAATTAGATTTAAAATTTTGTCTTGCTCCTTTCATTTACAAAATTGACAGTTTCATTTTTTACTGGACAAAAATTATATTTGTATTATTAAATCTCTCTGCTAAAAAATTTCGACGATTATCAAACTAAAACACATTTCTCTGTGACAAAAAAAATTATAAGGGTACCGTATTTTGACAAAAATAACAACCAAATGTCCAGATTAAATTGATAAATTTGATGCAAAAGCGAGATCACAGTGTACTTATCTTTTCTCTTCTAATGAAGGACTACAATCAAAACTCTTTTTAGTTTTTTAATTTTTGATATTTTAATACAAGATCAAAGTTAAATTTCGAACTAATTTAAGCTTTCTTTACTTACCTTCCTTTCTTCTATAAATGAGCAAACCGTTATATATCAAAATATCTGAACACAGATATTTCATGAAATTGTGCCTACAATAACGACTGATACTTTGATGAAAAAGAAGAGGAGGGATCGGATTACACCGTTTTTTGTGATATCGAATTACATCGTCCATTTTTTAAGTTTTTAAAGTCCAAACAGTCGATCCAAACCGTTCAGTATGATGAATATATTAAAATGTGCTTGCAGATCAAATTTTACATTTTTTTGAATTTTTTACTATTTATTAAGTACTTTACAAAATCGTTGTTTTCAGACCATTGAATTTTTGTACCCATCTTAATAAATAGTAAAAAAATTCAAAAAAAATGTAAAATTTGATCTGCAAGCACATTTTAATATATCCATCATATTGAACGGTTTGGATCGGCTGTTTGAACTTTAAAAATGAATGATATCATTCGATGACACCAAAAAACGGTGTAATCCGACCCCTCGTATAATTAGAGTATGCTTGGATGCAAGGGCCATTAGGGAGAACACCTGAAAAAAATATAGCGAGAGGTTAACGAGGATCTTTTGAGTGCCTTCTTTGTTTTTCTTGTTATTCAAAGCCATTTACACAATTGTCCATATGAGTTTATCAATCATTATATTATACAGGCAAAACTATAAATATAACCAAATATCTTTTTTAAACTACTTGCCATTGGTAATTTTTATTTTAAACTATTATTAATGTTCAAAGTACATCAGAGGTAGAGCCATATCTTCGAACTATTGGGGTAAAAAATATATGGGGTTCAATCATATACAATCTTTCTATGGAGAATGGTGGATCAATTTCATAATATAAAGCCATTTCACTCTAAATTATATAGAAAATTATATCTTAATACAAAAAAAAGAGTCAATTGACCCCCATTTCCCCTTACTGACTCCGCCCCTGAAGTACATCTTAAGTTGTACACCACGTGTATAGAATGCATCAATGTTCACAACATAAAATGTAGTAATAATTTTTAGTTGAGCATAAAATTGACAATATACACTTATTTTGTCGATTTTATTGTAGTTGTGAACCTCTTCCGTTACTTTCTCTGCTAGCTCATCTCTAAAATTGTTCTCGTCATCAACATAAAGGAGATTGGAACAAAGGATTTGAATCTTGCGCGACTGAGTAATAATGGCCGGGATCTGGATATGTATCAAGATCTACATATTGGAGGAAATCGGAGTGTTTCCGATGAACATCATATCAAATTCAGTACAATGTTAAATTCGAGTCGTCTAATTTGCATTAAAATTTGCATGAACAACTTTAAAACTCGTGCATATCAACTTTAAAATTTGCAATGATGTCCATTGAACCGCCCCCGAGTCCTTTCAAATAACGAAGATGTTGTTGGTTACTAGTTTTCCCACTAATATTAATGTTCCAAATAATAATAAAATATATTACCGCTTTTGAAAACTGATCTTCACAATATAAATGAATTGAATTTCATTTCTATCAATTTTTTTTTTTTCAAAAAGTTACTATATTGAAATAGACCTAACAATGAAAATTAGGTATTTTGAAAAATATTTTAGTCTCGACTAATAATAAAGGAAGAGGGTATGTCAGGAATAATAAATCACTTTACGGTCTAGATTTACTCTCAGCCGGTGCCTATTCGGAATTCGGGAAGGGGCAGTATTATTTGTGCTTTGAGATTCGTGCAAAGTTAAAAAGAACGGACCGGATTCACTAATTAGGAAATCATTCTATCAGATTCCCTTGTGAGGATACAAATTCGGGGATGTCTTGCAGGTGTAGAAAAATCATACTAGGAACAGTTTCAACATCAGTCGCTGTTTTTTGAAAAATCTCGCATTTTATTGAACACAAAGGAATAAATGACTTTGTCCTTTAACAGTCAAGTCCAATATCTACTTTCCAGTGGGTCCCACATGTTAGTCACGTGTGTTTTCTCGATCGGTATAACGTTTGACAAGTTAAATACCCAGATATCTTGTTACCCTCTTGGCGCAGCGATCTGTGTAGCATTTCCTGCCTTGCATGTTATATATCCCTTTGCTTCAACAAAACAGATGTGTTGTGAAATTGTGATGATTTTTTTTTATTAAAGAAATAACCGCATAGTTCAAGTATTTATTCTACAACGGTACATCAATTGAACGAATCAGGTTTTATTTTATTTATTTATCTTTTATTTTAAATCCTTCGTCTGATGAAGAATTTCAATTTGAATATATTATTATCAAGTTTTCATCTAGAAGATGCAAGTCACGTTCAATTATAAATATCTTTTATAAATTGAAAGTTAACATTTTTAAAACCAAAAGAGTAACTAAAGCAACAAAAAGAATATACAATTACGCAACAAAAAAGGAAAATAAATATTCAGAAAGTACAAATAATTGTACAAAAAGTAGCTAATAAATAAAAGAGGAGGGTTCAAATGCCTTTATTTTTTGTGCCTCCACTGTACCTCCATTTTTAAAACTTTAATAACTCAAAATTTAAAAGTCAAAATAAAACTATTGGATATGATCTACATCATTTTATCTATGCACGTATAAAATATTATGACATTTTAATTTTATTTTGGTTGTCATCAAGAGCTTGTAAAAAACGTACTAATGTGGATAATTTCTAGACATTGATTTTTCAACTTATTGATTTACATAAAAACAAAATTGAAATGTAATAATTTTTTATGAGCACATAGAAAAAATAACATAGATCACATCTAATGATTTTATTTTAATTTTTAAGTTTTAAATTTTGAGTTATTAAAGTTTTTAAAAATAGAGACACAGTGGAGGCACAAAAAATAGAGGCATTTGAACCCTCCTCTAAATAAAATAGCCACAATACCAAAAGAAGAAAATGGTGCATTGAGATAAACTATTTATAATACATGACGCGATGTTGAATTTCATTTGGTCTAGAACATTGATGTAATTTATGCTTGCTCAATTTTACTTAAAAACTGACGTAACATAATTTGCCTTTTATAGAATAAAAATACAAGTAGAATCTGTAATATTTTGCTCTTAATATTATAACTTCTAGATTTTAGAATTGTATTTTTTAGATGTTAATTTATGGAAAATCAACAATTTAGTTCAACAAATTCAAACTAATTTTATGGATTGAAGTAGATAGTCATGAGGAGCGGAATATAGTAGAAAACAGGGGTTACTGGTTAGGCCCGCCCTATGAATTGACAACTTTCATTTTTATTCTTTAAATTTTTTAATTTTTACAAATAATATTATTATTAGTTCCCTCAATAAAATGAAATTACATGAAAAAAATCATCCAGTTCCTCAATATCAATTTTCTAGTTTCGCCTCTGATAGTTATATCAACATATCTTTGTATGTTGATAAGTTAAGTGAGATTAGATTTGTTAATACATATTTCTATATTTTGTTGAACATTGAGTACACTCCAAAAAATAAATAAAACATAATTAGACAAAAAATGCATCAATATTATACAAACTCAGACCAATAAATTTGCTGACATAATAAAAGATAGGTTGCTTCAACAACTACCATATCTTTTTTAATTTATGAGAATAACATGGATTAATTTCATAAACATTATTCTTTTTTGTTTACTTGCAAACATACAAATTACAATGTCAGAGACCAAAAAAAAAAAAAAACCAGACAGCAAGGTTTTTGGATGAATTAAGCTCTCACTTCATATTATTTTTATACTTATCTAGATCACAAGCAGCTTTATTTTTTAATTGTCCCCAGAGTTAATTAACTTTAACTAACAGTAATTTTGACTATTTATAATACTAGAAATCTATTTTTGTTGATTAAACCTTCATAATATTATAAATGCAGCCTTATATGTCAGGGTACATGAACTTATACAACACAAATATAAAGTATCAATATTTTTATTTTCCATCGTAAAAAATCACTTTTTTACAAAAACAATGGAAAGCAGTATGCTGGATAATATATTCTGCGATTTGTAGTTCAAATTCAACACAATTCTATTCATATAAAATCGACTTAAAAGGTGATTAGTCTTGCTAAGACTTGTTTAAATCGGATGGTCTAAGTCTCTTTTGAAGTCATATAAACTGGTTCAAAATAATTATGAGATCTATTATGAAAACATACAAACTACAATTCATATCCTCTGATTCTCTTTTGAGTTAATGAATCTCGACTGTCCGATCTGTTTTAAGATTCGTGCGAACTAGATCTGCACTAATATTAAAGAGTTCATATGTTATAGACACGAGCCGGATTGGCTCCATTTAAAATCAGACGGTTGAAATTCATTAACTCAAAAGATTCTCTTTTGAGTTAATACAGAGGATACGGATCCTGCAAACTACACTTATATGTTTAAAATCAACAAAGTGTGACCCCATTGCGATCGAGTCCAACTTTGCTGCTTTTCTTAGAGAAAAACAACATCCTGTTTTTCCATTCCAATCATTCAAAATCATTGAGATTTGTGTATAAAAAAGTTTTTTTTATTGAGATAAACGAATAGAAAATTTTAAATAAAGTCGGACTCATTGCGGTCACATAAACAGGCAACATTTGATCAACAACTCAGAGAGAGACTAATGCATAACCATGACATAAGATGCGGTCATTTAAGATATAATAAGAAGGGTAAAACCGTCCAAATTACTTTGAATGAAGGCTTCTACATTAGCGAAATTAGATTGAAATTAATATGAAGTTAATTTCTAAAGCACTGCACTCATGCAGATAATTTTGTTAACATTTAGCGTTCAAAAATAAAAATAAAAATTCTCATCATCCCATAAATTAATTTTTGAGATGGGTAAGTGAATGAAAATTACTACTTTTACAGTTTTACCAATATGTAGTTTTCAAAGCAATTCCATTAAAAAATATATTTAAAAATTATTATACATCTTTGAAATTGTAAATAAAATTATTACCTAAAATTTAAAATTGAAATGAAATTACTGCTGTAGATGATCAGTTTACACTACCAGGTAAACTAAAATCATAATAAGTGTTAATTTTACAGTTTACACAACTAGGTCCAAAGGTTGGATAAATAGCTAAGCCAGGCCTAAAGAGCTTCTATTGTTTAACAATTGGAAAACATATAAAGAGGTCGGATAAATTAGACATGCCCTCTATTATAGTAGGCCTAAAAATGAGAAAGCAATTGGTGAGAGAATTTTGGACCAACTCGGATGATTTTGATCTTTTTAGGTTGAATCTTCAAAGAAAGAGCAAAGTTTTTTGGGGTCTATTCTCAATTTTTATGGTTCTCGATTTCAAATGCTTAAAATTTTATATTTACTGTTTTTTTTTTTTTATGGTTGACAGCAAATTGCCGGCAAAAGAAAAAGTTTAATTACAATCCTAGTTAACAACGCAAAAAGTACACCTCCAGTAACTATACAATTGGAGGCATCCCCACAAAATTAAAAAAATCCTAAAATACTAAGAAGCGTAGTCTCTGTTTCCTCCAATGCCCATTAACCATTGATTCTCCAGAACTCGATTTCTAGTATCGTAATGTCAATGAGGCGATGTACTGGTCGCCGCTTATCAGAGAACAGTCTTTTGTTTCTTTCCCTCCAGATTGTCGAAGTACCAGCCGCCCATACGATATGCCAGAGCATCCTTCTCCGCGCCGTCATTGGCCGGCCTGTTTCGAGCCAAACTGTCTGTATGTGGTTTCCCCCTCGCCTAGGGATGTTGTAATGCGTCAACAAGCCCTGCCAAAATCTTGCCGCATATCCACAATCCCACATGATATGGTCCCTTGTTTCTATAAGGTCCTCCTAGCATAGATGACATCCCGTTTGTACCACACAACCTCTTGTTAGCAATGTACTTTGAGTGAGTATTTTTTCGTCCAACATAAGCAAAGAAAAATCCTGACCTTGAGCGGTACCTTAATTTTCCAGAGGTGTCTGTGAGTGATGGATAGATTCCCCCATATTGCATCATCCTTAATTTTATATTTACTGTTGGAGTGTGTGTAGTCATTAATAACATCTAGTTCATGATATGTTATATTTTTTTTTGCTTAAGTGTTGAATCACAATTGTCTGAATACATGTGTTTACCGAATGCTTCTAATATATTGCTTTATGGTTTATGATCAAATCGAGTAGAACTAGGGTGTGATGTGCTCACCAAACTTTTTGGTGAGCACAACTCTACATAAACTATCGGATTCACTTCAAACGAGATGAATCAAACCGTTGAAACCGATGTACTTTACGAGTGATGCGCGTACATGCAAAATTTTGAATTTTTTGAATTCATTTAGTCTCAAGTCAAGTGGTCAAAGTTGAGAATTTTTTGAATGCATTAAAATAACTTCATTTTGGATCATTCATTTTTCATCAATTTTGACCACTTGACTTGAGACTAAATGAATTCAAAAAATTCAAAATTTTGCATGTACGCGCATCACTCGTAAAGTACATCGGTTTCAACGGTTGGATTCATCTCGTTTGAAGTGAATCCGATAGTTTATGTAGAGTTGTGCTCACCAAAGAGTTTGGTGAGCACATCACACCCTAGTTCTACTCGATCAAATCATTCTATAGAATACAGAAATTGTGAAAAGGTACGTGAAAAAGAAAAATTGGATCGATTATTTTGTAGTAAAAACTCTTACAATTTGCAGCTTAGTCTCTCCTCTAATTAATCACAAGTCAATTATTTGTTTCACGGGGAATTGAATATTGGTCTTTTTCATAGGATAAAATTTGCTCGTTTCTCCGTACTTTCTCAGTTCTCCATTATTTGACTTTTCCAATTTATCCAAGATCATAATATTAACTGAGGAATAGAATATTTCCTTTATTCCATCATGTACCGAACTAAGTCCCCCAAGTAATGATGCATTCAAAGAGCAACAATTTATCTATCTTATTCATCTCTCAACTTTTGTAATATTTTCTTATTTATTCTTCGTGTAATTAAGTCCATATCTTCGGAGTTAACAAAATATATATGAGGGATGCTTCGGTGCACACAAGGACCTATTTGTAAAATGAGTCTTATTTTTATTTTCAAAGTTCAAACAGTCAATCCGACCGTTCAACATTATCTCCATATTAAAATGTACTTGGAGGTCAAATTTTACATTTTTTTGAATTTTTTTTACTATTTATTAAGTATTTTACAAATTCAATGGTCTGAATTTGACTAGTTTTTTGTAAAACACTTAATAAATAGTAAAAAAATTCAAAAAAATGTAAAATTTGACCTCCAAGTATATTTTAAAATGGAGATAATGTTGAACGGTCGGATCGACTGTTTGAACTTTGAAAATGAAAATAGGACTCATTTTACAAATAGGTCCTTGTGTGCACCGAAGCAAATGCCAATATATATTTAGGTACATACAGTCCAATTAGAATCCGATCCCATTTGTTCCGTGGTGGAATGCACGGGGCCCTTTAGTATTAGTGCAAATTTTGATTGGACATTTCGGATATAGACATGAATATTCTGTTACCTTAGGTGATATCCAAATATTTAATATATGAAAGGAATCTTCATGCATATTTTAAACCTATGACCTTCCATACGGAAATTATTGTCTTTGTCGCTAGACAAAGTGCTGGTTCTAAAATAATTAGTCTTTGCTTTGAGAAAGGATATGTAATTGATTGTATCATTCCCTTGAGGAGGAAAATAAAACCTGTTTTTTTTTTTAAAGTCTGACAGCGGCTGTCAGATTGCATTGAGTAAAAAGATATAGATGCTCTGATTTCAGTGGTGTGACACTGCGACCTGTTAATTGTATGTTCTTCCAATCAATAAACCTGTTTCCAGTATCATTTGCTCGATGTTTTTTTTTATTTTTCATGGCTATGTAACATTCATGGAATACCTGATTGCGTAAATATTAGACTTATTTTATGTTTTATATGGAATGATGTAAGGTTTGATCAGGTTTGCTTAAGTTGAGATTAAAAAAAAGATCGCATAAATAGTATTAAAATGAACGACTATAAAGTGTCTTAAACTTGGTATTTGCAATATCCGTCTATTGGCAACTATATTTCCTATGAACCTGAAAGTAACATGGGCCTCGGTTTGGGGTAGAAAAGCCCATCTTGAGCCCAATTGGCCTTGAAAAAATAGAAAGCTTTGAAAGCCTTGAAGAAATGATCTTTCTTGCTTTCTTCAAATCAATTGATTGTCTACATATTTAAAATAATACTATTTTTTTTAAACTGAAATATATATAAAAAATTCCCTCTTCTATGATATGGCATCTAATTCTAGCAGACCCTTTATTCTCTCGAAATAGTTTTATCTTAAACCCTTGTTTTCACATTCCTTTTCCCTTCGCCTTTACAGCCTGTTTGGATAGAGTTTAATGGAAGGAAGGGAATGGAATGGAAAGAAAAATTTCCCTCAAATCGTGTTGGTTGACAAAATTATAGTGGAGATGAGGAGTACAGGAGGAAAAAAGATTAACCTTGTATAATTGAAATCAATAGAATCAATATCCCTTCCAATTTAGAGTGTAACGGATAAAAACAATTTTTAATGCAAATATTATAAGAGAAAAATACACAAATACCCAATCTTATATATCTGACTGTATAATTCTCATCAAACTTTTTTTACAACAAACCTAAACAGCAGCCACCAGCCCACCACGTTCAATCTCTCAAGTTTTTTATGCTAGCCAACCAACTATATGTGCTGTTATGAGTAAAATGAGAAACAAAGGCTTGCAAACAATGTCATTTAAAACATTTTGACCCCACATATTATGACTTTCTGGTTTCTGCGGTCAATTTTACTATAAAACAGTACAATTTAAATGAAGGTATCCAACGATTCCAACCATAATAAATGCAAATTGTCCCTATAGTACCCATACTTGCAACTTTTGCAACAAGTCCCTTCCACGTGAGATGTACTTCCAAATGGTAAACTGTAGATTAATTTGGCTCCAAAAATAAAGGAAAAATAAAAAATTACATTACAAACCTATTCTATATACCACATAAAAAAACAATTTGAGTAGTTAATATAGTGACAATGTTCGCGTATAATACCCGAATTATACCCAAATAATTCGTGTTTTTGGTGATGTCGAACTGAATGCCGAATTATTCGGTTGACCGAACTTTGACCGAACTTTGACCGAATTATGCCCGAATAATTCGCAAATTTTACGAAATTTTCCCGAATTTTACGAATTTTTCGCGAATTTTTCCCAATTTTTTTTTTTTTTGCTTTCTTGTAAGACTGAGATTTCTATTCCGTATTATTCCGAATCATTCCCGAATCACGAATTTTTGACCTCGCCGAACCTTTCCCGAACAATTAAGTTGTCACTATGGTAGTTAATTCGTGTTTTGTCATATTTTGTAACATGCAGTCGTGTTTGATCATGTTTAACTTTATTTTAAGTTTGTTCAAGGAAGAAAAACAGAAAAATGTTGAAAATGTGAAAATATTGTAAATAATTTATAACAAAAAGAAACAATGTTATGAGAAAAATATTTACGTGCACAAAAGTAAATTCACTGTCCGAATTGGATTGTTATTTAGAATAGACAATGGAATAATTTTTTTGTTTTGGTTACATATAGTCACCTTTGGTCGTGTGCCATGCCATGATAATCATGGTTCGCATACCGTGTTGTGTCGTATCATTCTTCCGAAATGTAATCACGGCACGCAAGTGCACACAACACGTGACGCACAAGTGCCTTGATGAAGCCATGCCATGCCGTGACGTTTCTGGCCACGCCATGAATTTTTTGCATTTGGACAATCAAAACAAAAACACGGACAGATATACATGATCAAGCATAAGACATTACATAAAAAATAACAAATAAGATGAGACAGAATAAAATAGTGAAGGGAGAATAATTGAGCCATCATCCTAATATACACAAGAGAGGTAATTCCTAACTAGTACTAAATAAAAAGGTTAAACAAATCATAAAAACAAGGTTAGGAATTCCTAGAAGCTATGAAGTTGGCTAAGCATGGATACAAGCTCATCACTAGATGGCCGATCAGCCGGTAAATCCGACAAACAAACGAGTGCTATTCTCATTGCCATGAGCATTTCCTCTTCCTCTCCCTCATCCCCTAAAATGGATGTGTCCAGTGCCTCCTTCGCCTCTCCGGCCTGCTGCTTCTGCCTCAACCAGCACACCAACCCATCCCGACTGGACTCTCCAGTTAAAAATTGGTCACTTGGGTCTCGGCCAGTTAGTAGTACGGCAAGCACGACACCAAAACTGTATACATCACTCTTGTCTGTATACCTGAAATGAAAAAAAAATGAAAGTTCAACAATGGCAAAGATAACAAATTATTCACTCATCAAATGAAATAATATGCCATAAAAATCATTACATCTTTACTTGTGGAGTATACCAATGTGCATCAATAATGCATATTTGGCTGTGTAATTCATAATTTGAACCAATGAGGTCTGAACCTTTAACTTCCTAGTATCTCATTACTCTAGGTACTACCTCATTTGCTGGTACTAAAGGAGGAAAATTTGTTCTAACTCAGTACCAGGCAGTATATACCAGCACCGACCTGAATGGTATGGCACAAATACCATTACCATCAACTCAGTATTGGTACAGATCATTTTGATTATTTCCTTTTTCTCTGGCTTCATTTATGCTGCGTTACAAATATCCTGGCATGTAGCAGGATCTTTCCAGTTTCAGCTATTTTAAAAAAATTCCATCCAACAAAAGTTCATAAAAGTTCAATTATACAGTGTAGTGTGCACTGTGCAGTGTGCAGAGAGAAACAACAGATAAAAGAGAAAAAAACTTAGTTGCACCGGGTTAATACATGCTGGTCCAGTATTGGTATATGCTGGCACTAGACCTAAAATCTAAAATTTAAACATGTAAAAGATAGAACAATTACCTGCAACCCTGGTTACATTCAGGTGCCAGAAAAAAACTAAAATGCCTCTGATCACCAAACTGCAAATCACCTTCACTGTCCATCGAAATCCGAACCAAACCACAATCTCCTAATCTCGGCTCAAACCCTTCATCCAAAATCACATTAGTCAGCTTTAAGTTCCAATGCATCAATCTAGGGTTGCACTCAAAATGCAAATATCTCATCCCCTTCGCAATTCCTAATGCAATTTTCGACCTAACTTCCCAATTCAGCACCATCTGACCTGCTCTAACCCGTTTCATCAAATCTTCCAAACTGCCTTCGCTCAAAAAATCATATGCTATGAATAATTTATCTTTATCCAGTAAGTACGCTCTTAGAGTTAACACATTCCGGTGTTTGAGCCGCGACAAAGATTCAAGCTTCTGTTGGATTTTTCGCTTTTCAGAAGTAGAATTTGAATTTGGCCTGAGAGGTACAACTTTGATTGCGACTGAGAGGTCGGTTTCGAGTTGCAATTTAAGATATTTGCAAGCCGGGGAGGCACTAGGAATTGGGGTTAATTGTGGTGATTGCGGGTTGCTCACAAGGGCTAATAGAAGGGATTTGGGGTTGATTTGAGGGGTAAAAACAACCGGTCCTTTTAACAAAGGAGTGAGATGGGTGTAGAGAAATGCGAGTCGAATTAGATAGAGAAAGAGGAGAGCAAGAAGGAAGCCAGAAAGAGTACCAAGGAGTATACCGAAGAGTATGGGTTTTAGAGGGGCTCTTGTGTGATTGTTAGTGTCTGAGGGGCTTGATTGCGAAATGGCCGCAGGTGGTGAGGGTGTTGGAGAGAACAGGGGTTGTGAGTGGAGAGGTTGAGATGCACAATAAGACGAGAGGAGGATGAGAAATGGTGCAAGGATAGAGAGGGTTATTGTGGGGTTTTGATGAGTTGAGGCCATATGATAGACACACACACACACCTCACAGAGAGAGAGAGAGAGAGAGGAGAAAGGGGAGGTAGCACGGTTAGGAAAAAAGTCCTAAGACTGATGGTTACCCAAAAGTCGAGAGTTCAATTCCCCTCGCAACTTCGCAGCTTCTGTGAAGATTTTAAAAACAAAAGAGAGAGAGAGAGAGAGAGAGAGAGAAGGGATGAAGAATGAAAATGAAAAGCAAGCTTGAAACCCGCCTAAAGAGTTGTTTAGAAATGAAAGAAAGATGACAAAAAACAATGAGCTAGAAAGAGAGATGGATACTCTCTACAAAAGGAGCACAAGTAAAAGCTGTGAGCTTCTTTTCATGGTAGTTTAGAGAGAGAGAGATAGAGAGAGATAATGTTCTCTATCCGGTGGGCATCAAAAAATTCTCCAAGAAAGGAGAAGATTGACAAAGAAGACTTATTTTCTTTCACAGTTACCAGTCAAAAACAGTTCAAGCAGCTTCAAATTGGAACTCAGAATAGAACTGATTCCTTTTTTTTCACATTTAGACCCTCCAACTTGTTAATTTCTCTTTCCTTTCCACAAAATCACAACCTCCTGCTTTGTTCTTCCAGACGCCAATGAACTTACCTAATGAAAGAAAAAAAAAATTAATATTCAGATTGTTGCATTGGTGCATGACGACTGACGAGTGAACACAATTTGGTACTGGCATCTCAATTTCAATGTCTACCTAAAATAAAATATGGACAAAATATAAGAAATTGTCCTGTTGAAGAACCCCCATCTACTACAATTTAGAAAACAAAAACCAAATTAAATGACAACACACGCTCACAATTAAAAGAAAATCCAATGGAACCCTTGCAATGTGGTTTAGTTCATATAGATATTAAAAGAAAAGAAAATCCCAAAAATGAAAACAAAAATTGACCACCTTTTCAAAACCCAACTTTTCTCTCATCTCTCACTCTCAGTTCTAAACAAGGAATGTCGATTTACACATTTTAGGCAAGTTCAAACTAACAAATGCGAGATGTTTTCGGACCAAAAAGTACCTTTTAAACTGATATTTCTAGCGCCATTTTGAAGCCTATCATTGTTGAACTTGATTGGAGCTCTCTCTCTCAAACCCAAAAGGGTAATTTGCAAAACAAACAAAATTGATCCTGCCTCTGCGCAGGGACTTTTAGGGAGTGAGTTGTGTGGGTTGTGTGCGCCTACGGGCTGAGATAAAAAAAAAAAAAAATTTGATTTCTCTTCTATTTTGTCTAGAGACAATGTTGTGACGGGCGTGTGACAAATTTTATGGAGAAATGCAGAAAAGCGTGCTTTGATTTCCGTGCAAAGGGTAATCTCACTTACATCTTTTGTTGTTCACACTCACAAATAAATAATTAATAAATAAACAAATAAAAGTAGAATGTTTCACACATATCACCTTGGGAGCTGGGACTACAAAATGTCATATCTAGCTTTTCTTTTGATTGAAACCCTAAACCCTAACATTTAAACGGCAGTCATAATAAACTTTACAAATCCTACATCCAATTTTCAGTTTTTTAAGGTTAATGTTGAAAAACTGCTCTGTCTCTGCTCGGAGAGGAGCAAATAGGGACAAAAACTGGAGTTCAGACCCTCTGAGGTAACGTACCAGTTGAATTTCTTCTACCGTCCGATCAGAATCCATATTAATCCGGGCAAGTCTGCAATGCGCGGGCCCTTTAAGATTTGTGTTTGTAAATAACGAACGGATCGGATTCGAAATAAAAAATTAAGGTACCTTAGATGATCTGCAAGTTATATTACCAAGGAATGAATTTATCAATTTCCACATTTTGAGGGCTTTCCCGCCAGTTTGATTTTTTTTTTAACGGACCGTGCTGTGGGCCCACTGCTCGGTCAGAGTTGGCCTCACCCAACAGGAGTGGGCCGCTTCACTGCAGAAAATCTTCTCCGGCCTATCAGAACCGGCGAGATTCTTACATAATTAAGACAATTGATTGAAAGTTTGAAACTAAGTTGTTGTTTGAAAGAGAAAAAAATATATATTCGAGCGTTATGTTATTGAAAATTTATCGTTATTGTTAAATTAGTTCGATTCATTGTGAATCATTTAAGTTAGCTAATACTTGAGTCATTAAAGAGAATCATAATTCTTAAGCTGAACTCAATAGCGCACATATTATTTGGTAAGTTATAAATTATTCATGAGGCTATGGTACTATGCATAGCACGGTTAGGTCCGTGCTACGGCTTCAAATTTGAGTTTTTAAAATTCTAACGGTCTATCCAAACCGTTCAACATGATTATAAAATGAATATGTACTTGCAAATCAAATTTTACATTTTTTTGAATTTTTTTTCTATTTTTTTAGATAGGTAGAAAATCACTTGATCTGAAAATTCTGGACCATCGAAAAACAGTGATTTTCTACCTATCTAAAAAAATAGTAAAAAAATTTGAAAAAATGTAAAATTTGGTTTGCAAGTACATATTCATTTTATAATCATGTTGAACGGTCTGGATGGACCATTAGGATTTTGAAAACTCAAATTTGAAGCCGTAGCACGGACCGATCCATGCTATGCATAGTACCATAGCCTCACTCATTATTCAAAACTCCTTTAATATATCTTTAATTATTAATTTTTCAAATTCATGCTCTAAGATAAATGGGTTCAGGCACTATCTTTCTTGATATATTCATCGTTAACATTGAATTGAACCAGTCTGTGATAAATTAGTCACATCATTTGAACACTTAAGTCGTCACAACGACTTAGATAATTAAATTATAAATCTTATTAAGTTGAACACAAAATGATTGTATTATTTTTGTTTGTTGATAACCGGTTCAATACCTCTTTTATTTTAATTTCTCTTAGTTTTGAACTTTATAGTTATTAATTTTTCCATTTTTGGATTCAGATTACTAAACACCTGAGTCTTATATCTAAGCATTAATATCAAGAGGAGGGATCAAATTACACCTTTTTTTTAACACACTTTGACATCTACCATTTTCAAAGTCCAAATAGTCGATCCAAACCGTTCAACATGATGGATATATTAAAATGTGCTTGGAGATCAAATTTTACATTTTTTTTAAATTTTTTTACTATTTATTAAGATGGTTACAACATTGTTGTTTTCAGACCATTGAAAAACAGCGATTTTGTAACCATCTTAATAAATAGTAAAAAAATTCAGAAAAATGTAAAATTTGATCTCCAAGCACATTTTAATATGGTGATTATGTTGAAAGGTTCGGATCAATTATTTGGATTTTGAAATCGCAAAATTAATCTATAAAAAAACGATATCAAGACGTGTCAAAAAAAATATAATTGAATCCCTCGTCTAATATCAATGTGAAAAGTGAAGTAACAATCATTATTTTCTTCAGAAAGACTGGAGAGCAGCAGACTCAGGAACCAATGGAGGGAAATAAGTGTTAGCTCACGTGCCGAGATAACAAAAGACAACTGCATTGAAGGACGCGCATGCAATCGTTGCCCGAATATATACGGGCTGCCCGTACAAATTGAAGCAACTGCAATTAGTGCTCATACCTTGCGAAATTCCCATCCTCTGAGATATCTCAAACTTTGAGTGGCTTTTGGGAACCAACTCCGCTGTTCTCCAAATTGGATAACAGGACCCTGTTATTCCGATCTGAACCGTTCAAAATTTTCATATCCGAATCTCGATAAAGGTGAACGGCTGGGATCGGAATAACAGGGTCCTGTTCTCTCTTTGGAGAACAGCGGAGTCGGATCCGGCTTTTTGATACCGCATGTAATCATACGCAATTATGTCCGTATGAGTTTATAGAACGATTAGCAATTTTGACGAACTTTTAAAAGCCACGCATCTTTGATCATTTAAAAAAAAACCGGATAGACATGTAAAAGAACCAAAATTTTAGAGACAAAGAGTATCCCCCTGGAAAAGAAATGGCGGCGATCCGATGGGAATTAGTTCAAATTCGATCTGATCAGAATCGTTAGTGACTTAGGTGCAATTCGGCTGTTTCACTGTTCACGTGAGAAAAAAAAATTCACTTAGAGCTAATTTTTTTTTTCCCACGTGAACAGTAAAAAATCAGTTCAAATTTGCCCATTTCTGTACCCGTTCCCAGCAGCAGAACTAGACCTTATAAAATGAGATTCCAGTAGAGAATTTAGATATTTAAGCATATGATATTGGCAATTGTTATTTTAAATGTTTGTGTGTGTATTTTAGTAAGTGAAATATGTAGTGATGATTTTAATAGATGTTTCAATGGATCAAATAAAAATGTATTGAGGTGTTTTAAGATGAAGTAAAGTTAAAACATTAAGTTCTTCAGTATTTAATAGTATTTAGTTCATTTAATAATATAACACTGTATAATTTTTTTTTATCGTTTTATCAATATTACTTTATTTATTTATTTATGGTACTACTATCAAACACTAATATTTAAAAAAAATTCAGTATATACTTCTATTTAATTACTTCTATTTTTTTTTTCTTTTTTGTATCCATGCTGATATTTAAGTCCCGAGAAAAAAAAAACAATTAAAGTGAGTTGGATAAGTTTAGAGAGGTGTTATTTTGAGAACACAATTTTTCTTATTGAGAGCTGATTGAGCGGAGGTTTCCTGACGTGTTATTCCATATCCGATCTAAGTTGTTCGATTTGTATTGAAATTCGTGCAAAGAGATTTAACTACATTAATATTAACTGTTTTCTTAATCTAAAATGTTTATGCGAATCTCAATATCAATCCAACGGCTTAGATTGAAAATCAAATGAACTTGGGTCTAAGATCCATCAAAACTCCTCACCCGTTGTGAAAAAAAAGAAAGTGAACACACTCTCCTTCTCTTTTACAACGTAAGAGCGAGGCTACGATAAAATGCATATTACAGATCGATTCATGCTATAAGTTTATATCTCTAGTTAAAGTTCTAACTGTTAATCTGAATACTTAAGTGCGATCTCCATATGAAAATATTTTTAAAAAATATTTTTGAGAACAAATTTTATATTTGTTTATAATTTTTAGATAGATAAATAGAAAAATCACTTTATTTAAAATTTTTGGGCCATCCGAAAGTTTAGTAATTTTCTACCTATCTAAAAAATAGTAAAAAATCATAAAAATATAAAATTTGATCTTTAAGTATATTTGCATACAAAGATTATATTTAATGATTTGGATCAATTATTTGAACTTTAAAAATAGAAATATAGATCTATAAGATGGATCAATATATAGCATGCATGTTTATGTAAAAATTCGAGTATAAGTAAAGTGCACGGTCCGTATACAGGAATATACGGTCCGTGTGTATTGAGTCAGACACAAGATTTAACGAGATTCAGTACCAACTTGGTACCTACGTCCTCCACACCCACACACACTCTTTTTTTCTTTTCTTTTCAATGAATTAATGTACAGGAGAGGGAGAGAAGAATATATAGAGAAAGAGAAACAATATTCTAAAATTAGAAAACAAATTAACTAGAGAATCAAGAGAATTAATTATGAGAGCCAGCTGCAGCCTTTCTTCTTTAGACCGGCGGTGCAAGTACACGGTCCGTGTATAGAGACATACGGACCGTGTTAGATCTGTTTCAACAGTTTACCATAGTCTCACTCACTATGTAATATATGACAACGGAAAATATATCCCTGAAAAGGTTTATGAATATAATCCTTTTAATTTCAAGCAGAAAGGTTGTTATAACTACTTCGGCGAGGAACACTTTCTAAATGTTTTTTTTTTTTTTTTGCATTTTCTTGATTATTAATTAAGTTCATTATATCGTCCCTATTATGATGACGATCTCATTGAACCCACTGAATCCTCAATGTCCCAAAAGTCTAAGAAGAAAAAGAATTTAAAAACACAAAAGATGATGATTGGAATAGTATGACCGATGATAACTACAGCTTGCTGAAAATTACTGTAGAAGACATTCAACCAAATATTATGACACAATTGGTGGTTCAGGAAATTTTTTTATTGGTAATAATTCATAGAAAAGAAGAGAGAGAAATAGAAACAGTATATGAGTTGTAATATTGGTAGAAAGACCGGTAAAATTATTACTGGTCTAAAAATCAGTTTGTTTTTTTCTTTCATTTTTTAGTAAAATATAATTTTTTTATAAAAATAGATAGAGTATCTTAAAATTTAGATATAATAGAAACATTATATCTATTTTTTGAAAAACTTTTCATATTTTACTAAAAATATAATATAAGAATTCTCTCCATCTATACGTCAGATTTAAAAAAAAAAACTAAATTTGGACCGATAGAATTCCTACATGTCTAAACTTTTTAATTTTTTACCGGTAAGAATTTTACCAATCTTTCTACCAATATTACAACTCATGTACTCTTTCTATTTCTCTCTCTTCATTTTTATTAATTTCTACTAATAAAAAAGTTTCGTGGTTCAGTGTATTTTGTTTTAGGGTTCTAGCTCTAGTATAGAACCTTTTCATTAGGGAGAACAAAACTTTAGCTTTTCTATCATTTAAAATTGAACCAACAAAGATGGGAATATTCTTGCCTTTAACTTAAAAACTTTTTTTTAGCTTTAATGAATGCAAACAACCCTTTTAGCTTAGCTATGCATGCGCAGGGTCTTCTTTTGAGAGCATAAAAAGATGTGATCCAAATTTAAAAATCCACAAGAACTTGTATTGATATGCAAAAATGCAAACATCTAATTATTGTAAATTTCAGGGGCAGATCCAAAGTTTTCATAAGGAAGGGGGGCCAAAAAATAACAAATCAGATTTAAATAAACTAATCAAATACTAAATAAAAAAAATAATGCTTTAACTTCTAATTTTTAATGCTCTAAATTCAGAGGTCAAAATTATTTTTAGCGAGGGACAAAATTTTGTGGATTCATTCCAATTTCAAGTTTTAGGCAGCAATTTTATTTTTAATGAAATCGCTTTCAAAATGTCATGTTGACAAAAATATTGAATCTTATTTGTTTATCCATTCGAGATGTATGAGATTTTTCTTTTTAATTTTTGAACCCTAAAAACAATCAAAATTAATTGCATCAGTCGAATGTTTTTAAAATTAACTTAAAAGTTAGTTTTAATTATTTCTATTCTAATTTGCATAATCTTTTTTTTTTTTTTTTTACGACATTTCAGTATAATCTTGTAGTCTTATGACACAAATGTTTTTCCCGTCTTTGAAACTTTATGGTAAGAATTTAATGGTTTGCCATTTATGCAGCCGACATTTTTATTAATACCCTAAAACAAAACAAAAATATCAAATATACCCTCACTTCGAAATTTTTTTCAAATATGCCCTAACCGCCCAGGGGCTGGGCGGTCAGCTCTCCACCGAACCGCCCCCCCGTTGGGCGGTCCAAAAAAAAAAAAAAAAAAAAAAAAAATCACCAAACCGCCCCACTATATATATATTTTTTTTGTTCAGATTCAAAATTCATTTTAGAGAAAATGGCTACATGGATTTTTGTGTTCTTTATATCAAAATAAAGGTATGAAAGTCTAGTTTCCAGATAATATAATTTCTCTATACAAAAATATTACAGATTGGTACAGTTTTAGCGATTAATTGACAGAGGTCAGAATTCAGAAAAGCTGAAATTCCAGTGAGCAGTCTTATAATTTTGATCAGATTCAAAATTCATTTTAGAGAAAATGGCTACATGGATTTTTGTGTTCTTTATATCAAAATAAAGGTATGAAAGTCTAGTTTCCAGATAATATAATTTCTCTATACAAAAATATTACATATTGGTACAGTTTTAGCGATTCATTGACAGAGGTCAGAATTATTGGACTGCTCACTGAAATTTCAGCGTTTCTGAATTCTGATCTCTGTCAATTAATCGCTAAAATTGTACCAATCTGTAATATTTTTGTATAGAGAAATTATATTATCTGAAAACTACACTTTCATACCTTTATTTTGATATAAAGAACAGAAAAATACATGTAGCCATTTTCTTTAAAATGAATTTTGAATCTGATCAGAAATTATAGGACTGCTCACTGGAATTTCAGCTTTTCTGAATTCTGACCTCTGTCAATTAATCGCTAAAACTGTACCAATCTGTAATATTTTTGTATAGAGAAATTATATTATCTGGAAACTATACTTTCATACCTTTATTTTGATATAAAGAATCCTCCTTGCATCAGCACGGCTCCTATCCCTGTCTTGCTCGCATCCGTTTCAACAACGAAGGGTTGGGTCAAATCAGGCATGTAGCCATTTTCTCTAAAATGAATTTTGAATCTGATCAAAATTATAGGACTGCTCACTGGAATTTCAGCTTTTCTGAATTCTGACCTCTGTCAATTAATCGCTAAAACTGTACCAATCTGTAATATTTTATATAGAGAAATTATATTATCTGGAAAAGCTGAAATTCAGAAAAGCTGAAATTTCAGTGAGCAGTCCAATAATTCTGTACCAATTAATTGACAGAGGTCAGAATTCAGAAAAGCTTAAATTTCAGTGAGCAGTCCAATAATTCTGACTTCTGTCAATTAATCGCTAAAACTGTACCAATCTGTAATATTTTTGTAGAGATAAATTATATTATCTGGAAACTAGACTTTCATACCTTTATTTTGATATAAAGAACACAAAAATCCATGTAGCCATTTTCTCTAAAATGAATCTGATCAAAATTATAGGACTGCTCACTGAAATTTCAGCTTTTCTGAATTCTGACCTCTGTCAATTAATCGCTAAAACTGTACCAATCTGTAATATTTTTGTATAGAGAAATTATATTATCTGGAAACTAGACTTTCATACCTTTATTTTGATATAAAGAAAAAAAAAAATCCATGTAGCCATTTTCTCTAAAATAAATTTTGAATCTGATCAAAATTATAGGACTGCTCACTGGAATTTCAGCTTTTCTGAATTCTGACCTCTGTCAATTAATCGCTAAAAATGTACCAATCTGTAATATTTTTGTATAGAGAAATTATATTATCTGGAAACTAGACTTTCATACCTTTATTTTGATATAAAGAACACAAAAATACATGTAGCCATTTTCTCTAAAATGAATTTTGAATCTGATCAAAATTATAGGACTGCTCACTGGAATTTCAGCTTTTCTGAATTCTGACCTCTGTCAATTAATCGCTAAAACTGTACCAATCTGTAATATTTTTGTATAGAGAAATTATATTATCTGGAAACTAGACTTTCATACCTTTATTTTGATATAAAGAACACAAAAATCCATGTAGCCATTTTCTCTAAAATGAATTTTGAATCTGAACATAAAAAAAAAAAAAAATAGTGGACCGCCCCACAGTGGGGCGGTTTGGTGATTTTTTTTTTTTTTTTTTTTTTTTGGACCGCCCGACGGGGGGGCGGTTCGGTGGAGAGCTGACCGCCCAGCCCCTGGGCGGTTAGGGCATATTTGAAATTTTTTTCGAAGTGAGGGTATATTTGATATTTTTGTTTTGTTTTAGGGTATTAATAAAAATGTCGGTTTATGCAGTCACGCCAAAAATTATCAGAGAAAGTGGGTCCGATCATTTATTTTTCTTGCCGAAATTTTTTTAGTTAGACACAGAAAAAAAACAAATTAATTGATTACCATCCCTGTGGGGTTAATTTAAAACATACCACTCACGCATATTCAGTACGCGCATCAAATTAAACGGTGCGCGTACTGGGCAGGCGCACCGTTTGGTAAGCGTACTGAGCAGGCGTACTGACTTGGTGACCCGGTGCGTGGACTGGGTAAGTGTACCGCGGTAAAAGTAGTATTGTTATTTGGTCCTGGCAAGCAGTACACAAACTTCGATAGAGACAGTACGCCTACCCAGTCTGCGCACCGGATCACTGGGTCACCGGGTACGTGCGCTTGCCCAGTACGCATTTAATTTGATGCGCATACTGGATACAAGTGGGTGGTATGTTTTAAATTAACTCTTCTGAGTGGTAATCATTTAATTTTGTTTTTTTAAGTGGTAACTAAAAAAATTTCGGTTTTTCTTGTGTGCATGATTTAAATAGTTCTAAACAGTTCAAGATGAGCCTTTTTGGGCTTAATTCAGCCCAGTCTGAGCCCACAGATTCATCATCAATAGTGCATCTTCCTCCCATTACAGTATCACACAAAGCCAGTTGGCAACATATCGCCGTGCGTTTAAACAAGAAAGCTCCGTCCGGTCGGTTTTTTCACCTTCCCTTCTCTCGCTTTATGTGTAAATATGACTTCCTCTTCTGAGGTAATTTCCAAAACCTAGAGGAGGAAGGCGAAGGAGATAAAAAGAAAGCTAGAAAGAAGCGAACTCTAGAGATATACATCTGAAAAATTAGGTAAGCTCTTTCGTAGCTATTTTTTTTTTTAATTTGGAGAAATTAGGAAGGATGCTGCGGTTTAGTGTACCGAGACCCCTTGAACTTTTAGTATTCTCGATCAGCACCTTCCGAAATTCCTTTTTCTACACACAAGTTCAAAGGATTAAATTGTATGTCTCATTTGTTTTTTTGAAGGTCAGCATAAGCTGACAATTTCATTAATAAGAAAAGTTATGTACAAAGTATGTCTCATTTGTTGTTATTGATTTTATTATTTTTGGCTAAAATGAGGCGGCATTCTCAGTTCTCAGCCCTTCACTGGTTGAGCTGAGCTATCGTTAAAGTTGAATTTATTTATGTCAAAGCTCAATATATTGTTTCTGGAAGAAAATGTAATTGTCAAAAACAGTGTCATTTAATTTATGTGATCAAATTAATGGTATCGGTTGGTTTTCACAGCTAATTGCATTTCTTAGGATTGATCAATAATCAGAAATTGCTTTGTTAGGTGATTGTTAAATTTAAATGCTTTTGGTGCAGTGAGTATTTTATTATTGGATAAAGTATCTAAATAACGTAACCATGCCTTTGGTGCTCCTAACCATGCAATTCTTGTGATCGGCTGGTTTTCACAGCTAATTGCATTTCTTAGGATCGATCAATAATCAGAAATTGCTTTGTTAGGTGATTGTTAAATTTAAATGCTTTTGGTGCAGGGAGTATTTTATTATTGGATAAAGTATCTAAATAACGTAACCATGCCTTTGGTGCTCCTAACCATGCAATTCTTGTGACATGCATTTTTATTTCAGTAACAGGCTTAGTTAAAGATATTTTATTATTGGATAAAAGTTCTTGTCAGGCCATTGAACTGTGTGCAAGTCCCAAGCTGGTTACTGTAATTGGCAATTTATACAAATCAGATCACTTAATTACCTCTTGGTCCAAAAATTAACCAAGGTTGACATCACTATCCACTGGTCAATTGATTAGAAGTTATTTTAGCACTAACCGATTCAGGGTCATACCAACTGGTAATAATAGATACATTTTAGTAACTTGTATTCGGAAATTGGAACTTTGATCTTCTTTTCTGAGAGCAAGAACTGCTTTAGTGTCTTTGTACTTTCTCTTGAACAAACCTTTTTCTGTGACGGCTGTAAATAATTTGATTCTAGTAATCAAATAGGAATATTTCAATTTGTTAACCAGAATTAACTCGACATGTGTTTTTTCTTCATTCATTTTCATATTTAGCTGTGGGTATCCACCACCAGGCACTGTTATGAAACAAAGTCGAAGTCCATTTTAATATTTAGCTGTGGGTATCCACTAGATTTAATTTTTCTATGTCGACCTGACTTTGCAAAACCTAAAATGATATTTTTCTAGGGACCAAGAAGTAATGGGGTACAAAAGCGATGATACCTTCAAAGACGCAATCGATGAAAAGTTAAAGAACCGTGACTATAATGGGGCCCGCGTGCACCTTCTAGAAACCATAAAAACCTTTCCTAATCTTGAAAATGCATCAGAAATGCTCACCGTGTGTGAAATCCTGTGCTCTGCAAACACCTCTGGTACTGATCATGAAGTTGACTGGTATCGGGTCCTCCAACTGTTACCTCTAGATGGTCCTGCAACTGTTGAGACACAGTACCGAGATATGTTATCTGTATTGGAACCTGTTAAGGATGACATATCAGGTGCCAAACTGGCCCTACAGTTTGTTGAGGATGCTTATAATATGCTGTCAGATCCGATTAAACGTTCGGGTTTTGATGCAAGGAGAAAATTTTCAGGCATTGGTTTTAAGAAAAATCAAACTTTGGATCTGCCTAGTATTTCAGGGAATAGGCGGAAGTACCCTGATTTATTACATTTTGATGAAGAACAAAATGGAGATATTCATATAGTGCCGAAGAGACTCTGTTCTGATAATGCCACTAACTTTGAACCAGATCAAGTTTGGTTATGTTATGCCAGGTGTACATACTTTGTAAAATATGCCCGAATCGTTTCAGTTGAACCTGAGCAAATGCTGGTTAATGTGATCTGGTACAAGCCCTGCCCAAAATCCGATAAGGAGAAAAAATGGTGTGATTCGGGCCTCCCGGTATCTTGTGGAGAGTTTGTGCAAAAGGAGAGTGCTGTTGTGGCTTTAGATGGGCCCACTAAATTCTCTCAGTTGTTATTTTCAGGATACGAATGTGACAGTAAGCTCCAAGTGTACCCCAAGAAAGGTGAGGTTTGGGCTATTTACAAGGACTGGCACTTTAATTGGGACTTGGCAATACTACTGAAATGCGAGTTATATCTGGTGGAGGTAATTACAAATTTTTCTGAGGACTTTGGTATAAAGGTGGTGTGCCTGACGAGAGTCCAGGGGACCAAAAATAGTTTCCAAAGATCTTCCCAAAAATATAACAGCTCAATTTCTCATTTCGATTCCGATTTCTCCTTTCTTATTCTGCCAGACAAGCTTTACATGTTTTCTCACGTGGTCCCCGCTATTCAGTCAAATGGTACATTTGAGCTGGATTATTTGACAATTCCAGAAAATTTGAGTGAGGATTTCTCTCCTTTGAGTATCAGTACTGGTACAAAAACGCATGATTCTTTGGCAATCAATAATGATTTGGTCTATGATTGCATTTACAACGACTCCACTTGCCAGTTCTCACCGAGAGATTTCTCCGAAGAACAAATATGGGCTATTTTCTCATGGCTTGATTCCATGCCGAGATTGTACGTGAAAATAATTAACATCATGTCCGAGACCCATGTGCGAGTTTCCTTTCTGGAGCCACATCCAATGAACAATGAGGAGATACAGTGGATCGAGGAGGATTTAATTTTTTCTTGTGGGGTTTTTCGCAAAAGTGCTGACACATACATTATGCATATGTCAAATTTCTCCCATATAGTAAAATGTGACTGGAGTGCAAGGAAGAATTACTACCGAATTTTCCCGAGGAAGGGGGAGATTTGGGCTATTTGCAAAAGTCGGGGAATGAAACCAAATAAGGCCGATAATTGCAGGGATGCATTTCGTATGGTGGAGATTTTGTCTGACTACTTGTCAGATGAAAAAAGGATAAATGTCGGGAGTTTGACTGAGGTAGAGGGGTCATTGACTTTCTTTCAGAGGCAGTTTCACGATGGTTTTAGGCTCACAAAATGGGTCACCCAGTCTGAGATGCTGGGGTTCTCGCACCGGGTCCCAGCCTACAATGTAACGGGTCATGAGGGGCAACCCGGTTTGCCAGATGTGATGTTACAGCTTGAACCCTCTGCATTGCCTCCCCCCAAGGATTTTTAACATAGAAATGGATATGAAGTATGAAATAATTTGCAGAGAGACTAGTTAGGTTTTGTTAACAAATGCCAGGTTAGATTTGTGGTGCTGATTGTGATTATTTCACTAACTCGGGTCAGATTTATGTTTTGGTCCCTGTTTTTTTGTTTACTGTTTGGTCTACTGCTCTTTAGTGTACTCAGAAAGCATTACATTTTGTGTGGTGGTACATTATCATAGAAGTTTCTGATTATGCTATTGTAATGGGCTGGGCTGGACTAATTAAGGTGAAATCCATCTAAAAAATATGCAAAACTAACAGAGCCTTAGGTGGATTTAGATATGAGTTCAGCCTTCCATTGTTCTTTCATGCATAATTGGTGTATAAAGTTCATTAATTGCAAGGAGAAAACATGAATTTCTTTGTTAGTTTTTCGAATTTATGAATTAAGAAGACTGCAAAAATAAAACGTGACTTATGCTTTGCATGGAGGTGGCAATTTCTTGCACACAAAACCAAACTAGTTTTGAGTTGCATTTATTATTATTATTATTATTATTATTTTGAGTCAAGAGGTCTAGATATACAAGCTGGCTATTCTGATCAAGTTTTTGAAATGGACTGAGTTGAAAAATTCAAAGCAAAGTGTGATGTCCTTCGATCATGCATCTCTCTCAAACACACATGCACATAGTGCACGTGCATAGATAATTATCGCCACAAAGACTTCTCTGAAGCATAACAAGTTAACAATCCTTGTTCTGATAATTGCATTAACATAATAACGAGATAAAAAGGAAAAGTAAAATGGTTGAGAATCTCTTGTAACTAGATGCTTGTATCAGAAGAGGAGGGATCCAATTACATCTTTTTTGGTGATACACTTTGACATCTACTATTTTCAAAGTCCAAATAGTCGATTCAAACCGTTCAACATGATGAATATATTAAAATGTGCTTGGAGATCAAATTTTACATTTTTTTGAATTTTTTTGCTATTTATTAAGATGGTTACAAAAATCGTTGTTTTCAGACCATTGAAAAACAGCGATTTTGTAACCATCTTAATAAATAGTAAAAAAATTCAAAAAAGTGTAAAATTTGATCTCCAAGCACATTTTAATATGGTGATCATGTTGAACGGTTCGGATCGACTGTTTGGATTTTGAAATCGCAAAATTGACCTATATAAAAAACGGTGTCGTGATGTGTCACCAAAAAAGATGTAATTGGATCCCTCCTCATTTTGCAATCAATATACCCAATACAAACATAATATGACATATACAGAACACTTGGAGGTATGTTCAATAAGTAAATATTATCATACATATTATTACACATTGAGATACTTAAAAATAATCATATAAAACGAAAGGAAGTAGGCCGATCAAATGTTGGCAATGATTTAAAAAGAAAAAAAAAAAATCTGATTTTTAAGTTACACACCCAGATAGTTGATTAAATTCTATAATCTATATATTTAAATTAATTGCACTCAAACATATAGTTCTGTTTCAATCTGTAGTATACTATTCTACGTAGATTGCATGTCTGAAGACATGAAACCAAGTACTTTAAGTTAACGATTATATGTTGCATGGATACGGGTACGAGTATCGTATCGGATATGATGCGGGATACGGCGATATGGGATATGGGCGATACGGGTACGGACATCAATACGGCAATACGATATGGGACCATACATGAAGTATCGGGGTAACATAACGATTATCTGACCGCGTTAGGTTAGCTTTCAGTCGAGCCGGTACGGAACTTGCGCCTGATTAGATTCAGGAGATCACTTTAAGATTTGTGTTGAGGCATAACGAACTATTCGGATCTAATCTATGCGGTCAAGTATCTGAGTGGATCCGAATTCAGGAATTCTTTATTATTTAGCTTCAAACTCAGTTTTATAAATGCAAATAGACAACCAAGACGTCAAAAATTAACAGTTATAATTAGTTTTATTTATTTTTAATTAACGAATCTTTTCTGGAAAAGTAAGGCATTAGAGCAACCTCCTAAGAGAAGCAGAGCTTGAAATTAGCTTTTGAAATGTAAATATTGCATAATTGCTAGCTTGTTTGTTTTTAGTTTTGTTAGATTATATACTTTTCATTGTGATGTTTGTTATTTTTCTTTACATATATAATGTAACATTCAAACGCATTACATTTTGTATTATCTAACTTTTATTTTTGTATGAAATTGTCAGTTGGTAATCATCAGTTGAGTTAAAAAAAATGAATTTTTTTTTTTGAAAAAAAATATAATATAGAAGTTTCAATTGAGCAGTCCAACTAGTTAATTACACACTATTATCATATACTTCCGAATAGGTATCAACTACAACAGAGTTTTCTTTTCCTATGCTTATTGACAGTGCTGTTCTAGCTTCATGCAACGCATAAGTCATATATTTTTTCATTTTGACTTTATTATCAGTGCACTGCATGAAGCCAAAACAGCCATGTTAATATCTTCACCCATGTTGTCCAATTTTTGGTAAAACGCATTTAATGCTAGACTGTTGCTATTCATCCACAGTTATTAATTATCTACAATTAATGCTTATTCAAAAGAAAGAGCAAATCGGATGTTCCAAATGAGATACACCTAGAGGTGCTATCGGGTCGGGTAGGATCTGGATACTATTATATTTGAATCCGTACTCTAAAAGTGTTTGGGTCTGAATTTTGATCCATATACTTATTTGTTTCAAATCGGGTCGGGTCCGGATCCGGATACCTATCTACCCGTAGATATTTCGGGTCCAGTCTTTCGGTTTTGGGTAGATATATATCCATAACTTGTTTATGGATTATCGGGTCCGATTCGGATCTAGGACGGGTCCGGATCCGAAGCGAGTACATGTCGCAACTCACAAGCATTTGAGAAACACTTTACATTTAAATATAATTATAATTTCTTAAACATCTCACATAATATATCATTATAATATAAATTAAAATCTGCTCCAAAATATTAAAGGTGGAATAATTTTAGAAAGTAAAATATTGGAGATGATGATTTCATTATATGGTTCTAAAAATTCAGGAATAGAATATTAATATCAATTTGTGTCAATCAGCGAAGAGAGCAATAAATTTCAATAATCCGTGCAGAAATATAGATACATGATAGATAAAGAGATCAAGAAAGGAATTAATTAGCTACAAAATTTATAGACAAAAGGTGAACATGACATTTGATTTTAGTAATCTGTGCGAAAAGAACAATAAATTTCATTCAAAAAATTAAAAAATACTATAAATGATTGTCTTTTCATAGTTATTAATATATGTGTTTATATTAAATGATTATAAAGAAATGATATTATCATTTTATCGGGTATTTATACAATATCGGGTCGGGTTCGGTTATGAGTCGGATAACTAAATCAAATCCATATCCCATCCATTACAGTACCGGTTCCGGTTCGGATCCAAGTCGGATATTAAATTATTAATTTTGTAACTGTATCCATAATTTAACCGGTTATATTTTTTAAACCATATCCTATCCAAATTAATCGGATCCGAGTTGGTTCCGGATCAGATCCGAGTAATCGGATAAAAGTAGCACCTCTAGATACACCATTCATTTCGGTTTATTTTGATCCATTCAATAGGTCTAATTGAATTAAGGACGTAATTGGCGTGGATACAGAGATAAATTAGGTGGCCAAAAGTGACATGCAGACAGTTTTCTAGCGTATAAACTGTAACATCCAATAAATGAGAGTCAAACTCTAACTGTATTCCAAATTAAAGTGTTTCTACTTAATATATACGTTATTGAATATGTGTTACTATCTAGTATAAAATAATTTATTATATTTTTCAAATTATCATAAAAATTCAAGTTAAAAAACTTTGTCGAATAAATAAATATATATAGCTTTCAGAATGTTTATTTCAGTTACACAAGGAATAAACACAACTTATAAAACAACTTAAAAAATGTTCATTTTTTTACCGCTTGATCTTGTACTAAATAAATTCGAAACTTTCAAAATTTTGCATTTACATGCATCACTCATGAAGTAGATGGATTTTAACGAGTTGGATTCATCATTTGAAGCCAATCCGATGGACTTTTGGAGTTGTGCTCACAAACTCCTCTTGGTGAGCACATCACATCCTAGCTTTGCTCGTATAATAGCATTTGAAAAAAAATGATGCTTTGGTAATAATGCATATTACAATCGACTCGTGCTATGGATTTATTTCTTCATTTTTCTTAAAGTTTAAAAGGTCAATTCAAACCATTAAACACGATCTTCATATGAAAGTGTACTTGAAAAACAAATTTCACATTTTTTTTATAACCTTTTTACTGTTTTTTAAGATCATTAGATGGATAGAAAATCACTATTTTTAGATGGTTCGGAATTTTAAATCAAGTAATTTTTTACCCATCTGTAACATAATTCTAAAAAAATAATCTGTAAGTATATTTTCATATGAAAATCATATTGAACGATTTATATCAATAGTTTGGAATTTAAAAATAAAAATATGAGTCCATAGTGTGGGCTTACCATGGCCTCACTTTTGAAAAAGATATAATATATTTAGGGTACAGGTAGGAGATGCGGATAAATGGTACAATTATCACTCGTCTAAAATAAGTAAATAAAAATTAATTCTAAACAGAAGTAAGACCAAGAAATTTTTTAGCATGAGATTCTTTCTTGTGGAAATATACTCGTGCTTATTTTAAAACATCGCTATCAACTCACGTATGTTACATTGTTACCCCTCATGGAATCCATGAATTATGTTTTATTTTATACGGGTAACACAACTAGAGATTCTCTCTGGTTACCGTTTAAATAATTCATAGTCAAGATAAGACTTCATTTGGCAAACTTCTTGGTAATCATCAGTTGGTAATCATCAGTTGAGTTTAAAAAAATCAATTGTTTTTTTTTTTGAAAAAAAAAATATAATATAGAAGTTTCTATTGAGCAGTCCAACTAATTAATTACACACTATTATCATATACTTCCGAATAGGTATCAACTACAACAGTTTTCTTTTCCTATGCTTATTGACAGTGCTGTTCTAGTTTCATGCAACGCATAAGTAATATATTTGTTTCATTTTGACATTGTCTGTGCACTGCATGAAGCCAAAACAGCCATGTTAATATCTTCACCCATGTTGTCTAATTTTTGGTAAAACGCATTTAATGCTACTGTTGCTATTCATCCACAGTTATTAATTATCTACAATTATTCAATTAATGCTTATTCAAAAGAAAGAGCAAATCGGATGTTCCAAATGAGATACACTCATACACCATTCAATAGGTCTAATAGAATTAAGGACGTAATTGGCGTGGATACAGAGATAAATTAGGTGGCCAAAAGTGACATGCAGACAGTTTTCTAACTTATAAACTGTAACATCCAATAAATGAGAGTCAAACTCTAACTGTATTCCAAATTAAAGTGTTTCTACTTAATATATACGTTATTGAATATGTGTTACTATCTAGTATAAAATAATTTATTATATTTTTCAAATTATCATAAAAATTCAAGTTAAAAAACTTTGTCGAATAAATAAATATATAGCTTTCAGAATGTTTATTTCAGTTTCACTAGGAATAAACACAACTTACAAAACAACTTAAAAAATGTTCATTTTTTTACCGTTTGATCTTATACTAAATAAATTTGAAACTTTTAAAATTTTGCATATACATGTATCACTCATGAAGTAGATGGATTTTAACGAATTGGATTCGTCGTTTGAAGCCAATCCGATGGACTTTTGGAGTTGTGCTCACAAACTCCTCTTGGTGAGCACATCACATCCTAGCTTTGCTCGTATAATAGCATTTGAAAAAAAATGATGCTTTGGTAATAATGCATATTACAATCGACTCGTGCTATGGATTTATTTCTTCATTTTTTTTTAAGTTTAAAAGGTCAATCCAAACCATTAAACACGATCTTCATATGAAAGTGTACTTGAAAAACAAATTTCACATTTTTTTGTATAACTTTTTACTGTTTTTTTTAGATCATTAGATGGGTAGAAATTCACTATTTTTGAATGGTTTGGAATTTTTAAATCAAGTGATTTTTTACCCATCTTAAAAAAATAGTAACAAAATTCTAAAAAATTTATTTGCAAATACATTTTCATATGAAGATCATATTGAACGATGGTTTGGACTTTAAAAATGAAAATATGAGTCCATAGTGTGAGCCGATGTGCAATACTCATATTACCATGGCCTCACTTTTGAAAAAGATATAATATATTTAGGGTACAGGTAGGAGATGCGGATAAATGGTACAATTATCACTCTTCTAAAATAAGTAAATAAAAATTAATTTTAAACAGAAGTACGACCAAGAAATTTTTTAGCATGAGGTTTCTTTCTTGTGGAAATATACTCGTGCTTATTTTAAAACATCGCTATCAACTCACGTATGTTACATTGTTACCCCTCATGGTATCCATGAATTATGTTTTATTTTATACGGGTAATACAACTAGAGAATCTCTCTGGTTACCGTTTAAATAATTCATAGTCAGGATAAGACTTCATTTGGCAAACTTCTTGGTAATCATCAGTTGGTAATCATCAGTTGAGTTTAAAAAAATCAATTGTTTTTTTTTTTGAAAAAAAATATATAATATAGAAGTTTCTATTGAGCAGTCCAACTAATTAATTACACACTATTATCATATACTTCCGAATAGGTATCAACTACAACAGTTTTCTTTTCCTATGCTTATTGACAGTGCTGTTCTAGTTTCATGCAACGCATAAGTAATATATTTGTTTTATTTTGACATTGCCTGTGCACTGCATGAAGCCAAAACAGCCATGTTAATTTCTTCACCCATGTTGTCCAATTTTTGGTAAAACGCATTTAATGCTACTGTTGCTATTCATCCACAGTTATTAATTATCTACAATTATTCAATTAATGCTTATTCAAAAGAAAGAGCAAATCGGATGTTCCAAATGAGATAGGGTAATTATATGTTACCCCTTGATTCCTTCTCCCATTTTCCTCCCAACTAACTAACTTCCTTTTCTAACTATAATAATCAATTTTAACTAACTAGTGGTCCCTACAAATTAATTAGTAGATTTTCTCCTTCTATTTCTTTCCTCTCTCCCTCCCTCTCCCTCTTCCACCTCCGCCTCCCTCTTCCACCTCTGCCTCCGCCCGCCTCTCCCACCTTCGCCTCTCCCTCTCCGCCTCCGCCTCTCCTTCTCCGCCTCTGCCTCCGCCTTAGCCTCACACAACGAGGATGAATACTTGTTCAATGATAGATGAATACTTGCATGACGAGTGTGAATACTTGTGCAACGAATAACTCGAAAGTATGTCATCATGGATCTCATTTTAAAGAGAAAATTATGTAGAAGACGTTCGTGGTTTTAGATTTGCAAAATTCCTCACAGATCGTTAGAAATATTAGTTAGATTGAACGGAGAAAAAAAAAAACCACCTCTAAAAACGTGTAAAAGATGGGTGTGATATGTCCAGTTTTTTTTAAAAATACTTGATATATCAGAATGAATACTTGATGTATTACATGTTAATACTTGTTTAATGATAGATAAATACTTGCATGACGAGGGTGAATACTTGTGCAACGAATAACTCGAAAGTATGTCATCATGGATCTCATTTTAAAGAGAAAATTATGTAGAAGAAGTTCGTGGTTTTAGATTTGCAAAATTGCTCACATGTCGTTAGAAATATTAGTTAGATTGAACGGAGAAAAAAAAACCACCTCTAAAAACGTGTAAAAGATGGGTGTGATATGTCCAGTTTTTTTTTAAAAATACTTGATATATCAGGGTGAATACTTGATGTATTACATGTGAATACTTGTTCAATGATAGATGAATACTTGCATGACGAGGGTGAATACTTGTGCAACGAATAACTCGAAAGTATGTCATCATGGATCTCATTTTAAAGAGAAAATTATGTAGAAGATGTTTGTGGTTTTAGATTTGCAAAATTTCTCACAGATCGTTAGAAATATTAGTTAGATTGAACGGAGAAAAAAAAAACCACCTCTAAAAACGTGTAAAATATGGGTGTGATATGTCCAGTTTTTTTTAAAAATACTTGATATATCAGGGTGAATACTTGATGTATTACATGTGAATACTTCATGTATTATAGATGAATAATTGATGTTGTTTCCACTTGCGGTGACGGTTATGCGGTCCCCACGGTAGTTAGTGATGGCGGTTGTGCGGTCCCCCCACTTAATTACGCGTTTTCTTTTGTTTTTAGCGGACGGCAGTTGTGGTACCCTACTATCTCCGCGTAATTAATGTTCTTAATGTCGTAATATTTCCATATATAATTCTTTCTCAAAGATGAGTACTTTTATTTATATGGATGAATACAACTCGTGTTAAGTGTCAATACTTTTTCGCAAATCGTCCCCTACTAATTCCACCACTTATCTCCGCATATTACTGTGGTCCCCTACTTATCTGAAGTCGCGGTTGTGCGGTCCCACCATACCTTCATGTACTCTTTACACTTACACGACGAGAATGAATACTTGTTCAATGAGAGATGAATACTTGCGTACGAGGTGTGAATACTTGCGTAACGGACAACTCGAAAGTATGTCATCATGGATCTTATTTGAAAGAGAAAATTGTGTAGAAGACTTTCGTGGTTTTAGATTTGAAAAATTCCTCACAGATCGTCGGAAAAATTAGTTAGAGTGAACGTAAAAAAAAAAACCACCTCTAAAAACGTGTCAAAGATGGGTGGTAATGTTTCCTTATATAGTTATTTCTCAAAGATGAGTACTTTTCTTTACATGGATGAATACTTGAGTTTACAAGGGTGAATACTTCTGCGCCTGTAATGCTGTGGAGGCATTTTTGGTCCCCTTCTATTTCCCAATAATTAACGGTTTACTGTGGTCCCCTACTTATTTCAACGGTTATTAACAGTTTATTGTGGTCCCCTACTTATTTTCAGTTGAGAGAAAAGTGGGGGATGGATGGCGTGGGAAGGTTAGACCCTCCCAATGAGATACACTCATACACCATTCAATAGGTCTAATTGAATTAAGGACGTAATTGGCGTGGATACAGAGATAAATTAGGTGGCCAAAAGTGACATGCAGACAGTTTTCTAACTTATAAACTGTAACATCCAATAAATGAGAGTCAAACTCTAACTGTATTCCAAATTAAAGTGTTTCTACTTAATATATACGTTATTGAATATGTGTTACTATCTAGTATCTAGTATAAAATAATTTATTATATTTTTCAAATTATCATAAAAATTCATGTTAAAAAACTTTGTCGAATAAATAAATATATAGCTTTCAGAATGTTTATTTCAGTTACACAGGGAATAAACACAACTTACAAAACAACTTAAAAAATGTTCATTTTTTTACCGTTTGATCTTGTACTAAATAAATTTGAAACTTTTAAAATTTTGCATATACATGTATCACTCATGAAGTAGATGGATTTTAACGAATTGGATTCGTCATTTGAAGCCAATCCGATGGACTTTTGGAGTTGTGCTCACCAACTCCTCTTGGTGAGCACATCACACCCTAGCTTTGCTCGTATAATAGCATTTGAAAAAAAGTGATGCTTTGGTAATAATGCATATTACAATCGACTCGTGCTATGGATTTATTTCTTCATTTTTTTTAAAGTTTAAAAGGTCAATCCAAACCATTAAACACGATCTTCATATGAAAGTGTACTTGAAAAACAAATTTCACATTTTTTTTGTATAACTTTTTACTGTTTTTTTTAGATCATTAGATGGGTAGAAAATCACTGTTTTTGGATGGTTCGGAATTTTTAAATCAAGTGAGTTTTTACCCATCTTAAAAAAATAGTAACAAAATTCTAAAAAATTGATTTGCAAGTACATTTTCATATGAAAATCATATTGAACGATTTATATCGATAGTTTGGACTTTAAAAATAAAAATATGAGTCCATAGTGTGGGCTGATGTGTAATACTTATATTACCATGGCCTCACTTTTGAAAAATATATAATATATTTAGGGTACAGGTAGGAGATGCGGATAAATGGTACAATTATCACTCTTCTAAAATAAGTAAATAAAAATTAATTCTAAACAGAAGTACGACCAAGAAATTTTTTAGCATGAGGTTTCTTTCTTGTGGAAATATACTCGTACAATTATCACGTATGTTACATTGTTACCCCTCATGGTATCCATGAATTATGTTTTATTTTATACGGGTAATACAACTAGAGAATCTCTCTGGTTATCGTTTAAATAATTCATAGTCAAGATAAGACTTCATTTGGCAAACTTTCTTCAGAATTTGTTTATTTAAGAAATATTATTATTTTTTTTGTTGGCAAGGAGATAGATGGAATATTTTTTCGATATCTTGGAAGGAACCGAATCATTTCAGGCATTTCTAAATATTTGATCTAAAAATTCTGGACCATTTAAAAGTAGTGATTTTCTACTTATTTAGAAAAATACTACGATTTAAAAAAAATGTAAAATTTGATCTCCAAATACATTTGAACTTTGAAAATAAAAATATAGATTCATAGCATATCTGTAATATGCATATTATCATAGTCTCACTCATACTTTATTATATTTTGTAAAATAATTATAAAAAAATCCGAGCTAAAGATTTTGTTGAATAAATAAATATATAGCTTTCATAATGTTTATTTTAATAACTTTTATCATCAAGTATAAATATTTTCTGAAAAAAATATAAAATATATTTATGTGCAAATAAGAGATGCAGGTAGAATATACAATTATTGCTATTTCTAAAATATATAAAAAAAATTAATTCTAAACAGGGGCTGTAAGACCAAGAAAATTCTTAACATGAGCTTTCTTATTTGGATAATATATTCCTGTTTATTATAAAACCTCGCTATCAACTACTACGTATGTTACAGTTTTATAGATAATATACTCGTGTTTATTATAAAACCTCGCAATCAATTCTGATTTATTTTATATGAGTAATACAACTAGAGTTCTCTGGTTATCATTTGAATATAATTCATAGTCAAGATAAGACTTTATTTAGAACACTTTCTTCATAATTTTATTTTTAAAAATGTATTAATTTTTTTGTCAGAAAATAGATAGATGAGAAACTTTTATCGATCCCATTCCTTCAGACATTTCTAAGAAATCAAATCATTAATTCGGTCACTTTAGACATTTTTAAAAAATTGCAGGTCTTCAAATTTGATAAGATTTTTTTTTTTTGAAATTTAAAGGAACCGAAATATTACTTCTGTTTCTTTAGCATTAATGCAAATACAAGACATGTATCAATGCATAAAAGAACCGAAACATTCAAAATTTAACAAAACCAAAGAATTGTTTCGGTTCCTTTAGCATCAATTTAAAAAGGAAATGTGCAACAATGCGTAAAAGAGCCGAAGCAATGTTCCTTTAAAGGAACCAAATCATTAATTTAGTTTCTGCCAAAATAACTTAATCAATGATTCAGTTTTTACTATGACACGAAAAAATTACCATCTATCTCTTTTCTGACAATAAATATATATTATATATCTAAATAAAAAAAAAAATCTGCACTTGCTCTTGGGTGCATATAAACGAGAGCATGACTATGACATTAATTACTAATTAGTAATAATAATTAATTACAATACACACCCAACAGACCCAAGTGAAAGCAATGTGTTAGATGTGTAGTCTATTTAGTCATGGTGCATATCTTGCCAATAAAAAGAGAAAAAAAAAAAAGCTAGTTAGCTAGGTATCTGGTGGCCGTTCCTTTTCTTTTTTTTCATTAAATAAAAGATATCAAATGTCTAGGCTGCATCAGATTTATTGCGCACAATAGATTTTTGTTTTAATTTATTTCTATAACTTTTAGTTAACTTATTTTTTTTTTACAATCACTTGGCTGTTGTCAACCAATAAATTACTATTAGATAAAAAAGATTCTTAATAAATGTTAAGAAATAAAATGATACAAAACATAATTAAGTTGCAAAGAATTACTAAAGAAAAAAAAAATCAGAGGAGCGGCATAAATTGGGTCCTTGTAATGCTCTTTTTAAAGTAAAAATAAGGAATTAAGGATCAAGCTATTATCTATTATTACTAAATTGAAAGTTTAGGGACCAAAATGTAAAGTCAAAGGAAAGGGAAAGGGAAAGGGAAAGGTCCCAAAAGATTTGAGACATGTTCTTACTTACAAGGGTCTTTGTAATGCTAAATTTAAAGTTTAGTTTGTTACTTTGTTATCACAAAAATCAATTTTTCGTTACCAATTTTAGGCAAGAATCGGTTGCAAAAATCAATTACACACGCCTAATCTATGAAATAAAATTTAGGGGGAATTTCATGTATACCCCTCAAAAACTTCAAAATTACGTATTTCCTTCTCTAAACTTCAAAAACTCACAAATTTATCCATTTTATTGTTTTTTATATTAAAACTCATTCTAAATTTATATAATATACCCATTTTACCCTTTATTAAAAGCATAAAAACTCCATCGGACTCAAATTTGAATATGAAGAGTTCCTCTACCGTTCGATCCACGCGCATCGCATTAAGATCTGTGCTTGTAGCTTCAATATATGTGCGTGTTGGCTTTAAGATTCGTGTTGATCTAGTGAGCACGAATTTTAAAGCAATTTCGATCGGCACACATAGCATTAAGATATGTGCACGTTGCTCTAACATTCGTGTGTGTTCAATTCAAGATTCGTGTTGATCTAGCGTGCACAGATCTTAAAGTAGTTCGGAAAGTAGAAGAACTCTTTAGATTCAAATTTGAGTATGATGGGCGTTTTATGCTTTTAAAAAGGGTAAAATGAGTATTTTATAAATTTAAAATGAGTTTTAATATAAAAGATAATAAAATGGGTAAATTTGTGAGTTTTTGAAGCTTAGAGGGGGAATACGTAATTTCAAATTTTGGAGGGGCAAATACATAATTTTAAGGTTTTTGAGGGGTATACCTGAAATTGCCCCTAAAATTTAATGACTCGCTTCTCATATGTGTTTTTAACAAAAATTAATACATGTACCACTTTTGTATCCGGTAACTGGTTAAATTAAGCTTATCTTCATGGAATATTAGATGGATGTACCGCCAAAAGCTACAAATTAGTGGGTCCAAATAGAGTTGGATGCCATATATCAATCAAAAGGTGAAGCTATTCATAATTTTCATTTTCATGCATGTACCTTTATGCCTAGAGATTGTATTACCACCGGGGAAATCTAGGTCCACATAGGAATGATTTTAATCATATTATACACGCATGAAGTGTTGTTATAAATTAAATACCTAATTAATCTTAATTATACAAATCAAATACACAAATCATCTTAGAGAGGAATACAAGATTGAGGCAATTTATATGAATTTTAAAGGCCCAAAATCTTGTACAAGCATACTTAAGTCTATAGTTAGTTTCCTTTTTTTTTTTTTTTTTTATCTTTACAGTATTTTTTTAATAATTAGATTTCTAATATTATGAAAGGAATTTATACAAAATATGATTATTTTATATAAAATTTTGATATCGCATAAATATAAAAAAATTAGTGGTCAACCGTTGATCAAAATTGGACCGGATTGATGTCCAGTTCAGTTACATAACATTAACTTCCCCACAATTACAAAAAAAAAGAAAAAAAGTTGCAATTAATGGTTTATAGAGATGGAGAGCCCACTGTGAATAATTTTTTATTGTAAAAAAAAAATACTTCAAATATGAATCTCAACAAAAGAATTAACACATCTGATCTCGTGTACACACAAAATTTATAAAATATTTAATTTTTTATACAATAAAACTGAAAACATAAGCATAATAAAATTTATCCAATACATTTTCCTTGACCTCCTGATATTTAAACTATAGATAAAAACTTTAATTATTTTGTCAGTGGAAATGTGAGTCATAAAGTAACAAATTATGGCAACACAATTCTTTTCATATTACAAAGGCAAAAGATAAGAAAACAGTCAAATTCTTCTTTAACCAGGTAAACAAGGTGCTTAGTTTGGTACAACCTTTTTAAAAAAATGGTAAACCGCAATATAAAATATGAAATAATGAGATACCATTTTGAACAAACAATGATAACTCGCACCATAATCACTCTGAGGTAAAAAAAAAAATAGATTGCTTGCACCATACTCATCCAATGCTTCATGTAAACACGCGCTGTAAAAACAAAGGATCCAGCTGGCCAGTGCAATTTTGGTATTTGTATTTTTATAAAATTATTTTTATATGTATCTTATTTGTATTATATTATTATCCATTAATCATTACCTAGTCTGAATCTTAATTTTTGTCATTTAATTATTAAATAAATTGATAACTTATACAATCTAACTCAAAATATTCCAAAGAAATAAATATAGTTGTTTAAAAATTAAACCTACCCCCATTGTAAAAATATAGTAGGGTAAAAATGTTTTATTGATTTTGTACTCCAATCATATCCTGTATTCTTTTCTTCGTTTTTAAAGTCTAAAATTTGAACCACTCAACATGATCTCTAGAGTAGAACTAAGGTGCTCTTAAGCTCACCAAGCCCTTTGTGAGCTTAACTCGAAAATATATCGGATTGACTTCAAACAACATTTTCAAACTGTTAGATATTCAATCTATATTAAAATGTGCTTGGAGACCAAATTTTTCATTTTTTGGAATTTTTTTACTATTTATTAAGCTGGTTTGAAAACCGCTATTTTTATTAAATTTCTGGAGCATTGAAAAACAACGGTTTTCAAACCAGCTTAATAAATAGTAAAAGAATTCCAAAAAATGAAAAATTTGGTCTCCAAGCACATTTTAATATAGATTGAAATCTAACGGTTTGAAAATATCGTTTGAAGTCAATCCAATAGGTTTTTGAGTTAAGTTCACGGTTTGGCCTGGTGAGCTTAAGAGCACCTTAGTTCTACTCTGATCTCTATATTAAAATATGATTGGAGATCAAATTTTATATATTTTAGATTTGTTTACTAATTTTTTTATATAAGTACAAAATTATTGTTTTTGGATGGACCAATAATCTTATGATTCGTACATATCTAAGAAAACAGTAATTTTTTTTTCCAAAAAATATTATATTTAGCCTCTAAGAACATTTAAATATGGAGATCATGTTGAGTGATTTGAACAGTTGAACTTCGAAAATAAAGATAAAGACGTAGAACATGATTGGGGCTAAAAGAAAAATACGGCAATTTAACCCTACTCTATCATAAAATATAAAATATAATGATCAATCTCATTATTTTTTAAAGAATATAATTACTAATTAAATAACATTTTATAAAATGTTATATATCAATGACGTCATAATTTATCAATTAAATAAAATTATAAAAAATGTCAAACTCAACTATGTACGAATGAAATACTTATAATATATAATTTTATATTTATCCTTTATTTTGCAGGGTAACGATTAAATAACTCTTATCTTTATTCTTATATGTTCAAGCTAATACTTTTTTTATTCGTTACTTTGCCTTATAAATTAAAAAAAATATAATTTTTTATATCCGCTTTAACGAAAATGATATGAACATGATAAACAGGTAAATGAGTTTCATCGACTACTTAGTTTAATCACTGTTGAATATGATATGATAGGAATCATAGGATAGATAACCTAGTTAAATCACTGTTGCACTAAGTGCCAATTACTAACCTGAAGTTAATTTCAGTAACTTCCAAGGTTATATCGGAATAACTTCATTTAGAATTCAAGATTCCAATTTTTGGTCCGACCTGTACGACAATGCACTTCCCCTCTCTCTCCTACTTGGATAAAAACAGAGCCCCTTTGATTTTCTAGAGGAAACAGAGAGAGAGAGAGAGAGAGAGAGAGAGAGAGGGAGATGAGATCACAAGGCGAAGAAAGTTAAAAGACTTGAGAGCAATTGATAGCAGGAAGTGAATAAAATCCCAGACAGGCGTAGCCGCGTAGAGAGAAATCAATCGCATGACTTAATTGAGAAGAGCTGCCATGTCTCAAGCTCTAAGAGTTGTAGAGAACTTGTCACTTCCATCGGTACCATCTCTGTTTCTCTCTGTTTCTCTACAAAATTAATTCTCTGATGCTTTTCCTTTTAGAAGCAAATTCATTCATTTAATTTCATGTTGCTTGATTGATCAGAATTGATTAGCAACTAATTGCAATGTAGCTAGGTTTTGTACTGACAACAAGCTTAATACAGATAACATGAAATGAAAAAATTGCCGTGAATTGTGCTCAATTTAAGAACAATTTTACTCGAAATTAAAAGAATCAACGTGAAGCTTAGTGCATCGCATCACTTGTAGTGGTTTCAATTATTAGTGCGTCAATGGAGCATGCATATTAGCATTATTATTAGTGCAACTGTCAAATAGTAAAGTTTTCTTGTCTCTCTTTTTCCTTTTTCTTTTATTCTTTGATTCAAAGTTTCAAACGGAATGTGTAGGAGTAGGACCGGCACTTCCAAATCCAAATAATCGATTTTAAACAAATAATATATTTTTTATTTTTTAAGGAAATAAAATACTTACTATGATAATATGCGAGGCAGTTTCTAAAGAAAATAATTAATGAAAGATAAAATTGTCTATATATTAAAATATTTAAATAATATTGTGTTAATAAAAAAATAGTAGTATTAATAATTTGATATCATCACCCTTTACAGATCGATCATGTGGAATAGATACTATTTTTGTTTTTTTATGTCACTGTTTCCTGGTCCCACTAGCATATAAAATGGGACCTTGTGCGTAACTAGTAATAACTAATAAGATGTATTATAAAAAGAATAAAAATTAAACAAATGATGCGAACTTCAATTCTTTTTCCATTTTTGACACAGCGAGAACCCTGACTGTATTAGATTTGTGTAAAAGCCAGTTTGATGTGTAGGAAAAAGAAGAAATTAGGAAAAAAAAATTCGAGAAATATTTTGTAGAATTAATGTGTCTTGTTTATTTTTTCAATTAAGAATTGATAAAAAAAGTAATTTGAAAAGAAAATATAGGACAGAGATCCAACAATTCCTGTGTGTCCTGAAAAATTTGAAAATCAAACAGCATAAATTGAGAAATTTATTTCTTTCCTCTATTTTCCTTTATAATAAAGAGGAGAGAGATCATTTGATAATAGTTATCTCGATAGTGATTTTTAAAAGTACATTATTTAACACACAAATATCTGCACAATCAAATTTCAAATAATATTAATATTGTTTGATAATTTATAAATGGTCATTAATGAAACATGCACTAAATCATATTTTTTTTTTATAACATGACAAAGTTTTTTTGCACTGAATTCTTCTTTTGATCTGCACGACTTTTGACGAAAATCGGATGGTCCAAATTTCTGGAGCATTTGGGAGTAGGGATATTTGGGTGCAGTGGAACCCTCCTCTTATAGATTATTGTCAAGTGAGGAATAGTTTTAAACAAGTGTAATAACTGGTATATACCAAATTTATCTAAGAACAATAATCTACCATCAACAGCATGTCAATGCTACTAATTTACCATAACAAATTTGAATTATTTATTCGAATTATTCATGTCCATAATGACGTGATAAATTAATTTACAAAATCTAGTAAGTAAAACTGTGGCACTAAAATTTCTCTTGATAAAATATTACCAGAGAAAAGTGCAAATTTTTTTAAAAGAAAGAAACAAAAGTTCCTTTTGTCCCACTAATCAACTAAGTTCCATAAAGAACCATAAAGATACATTAATTAAATTGCAGAGCGCAGAAAGGTTGTCTAATCTCAGCTCATGACCTCAACTACAAATCATTTTCATTACATAAATGAATAATAATTCCTTTCTTTTCCATCTTTGTTCTTACTTATTATTCAATTCATTGGCTAAGAAGTTTTAAATGCCACAATTTCTTCCAAAATGGAAGAAACAAATATCTCCTTTTCTCTCACATCTTGTCATACTAGGACCAATCAAGTCAAAATCTTTGAAATTATCTCAAAAGTTTTTCGTTTCATCTGAGATATTTTTCTCGTTAGATTTAAAAAAAAAATACTAATCGCTAATAACAGTACTTGTTGGTTCTTGTTAAAAGATCTGGATCATATGTTGCGTATAGGAATTATATAAAATAAATAAATGTGAATCAACTACTAGCAATGTCAATAGTTGAACCAAATGCTAGCAATGCTAAAAATTTGTGAAGGCGATGTGATGACTGCCATTGATGGATGAGTCCGGACTAAAATGTCACTGACGATTTGGTTATACCCATAATGACAAATTTTTGAATAATATTCATATTATATTGAAATTATATATTTTTAAATTTGACGAATTATACAAGCGAGAAAAAAATATTTACAAAAGTTGTGAAACTTATTTATAAAATATCAATATTATATCATTGTAAAACAAAAAATATTTTTTTGAATTATATATACACTATTATTTAAATTATAAACTTTTTTATCTTATCGAATCACATAATTATTGCTAAACTGACCATTTGTGAGCTGTTACTTGTTACCAGGGCTGATAAAAAAGCTCGTAGTTCGTTATTCGATTGACTTCGATTTGAATTTTTTTTCGCAATTAACTCGTTCGATTGAAGTTTGTTCTGAAACAAATCAAACCAATTCGGTTCGAATCTTATTCAAACTCAAACCGGATATAGTTCGTTCGAAATTGCTTATCGAACTATTTAGGTTAAAATCTCAAATTAACATGTACCGTTCAAATTAGAGCAACGCCAGTTGCTCAGGGCAAAATCAAGATTTCATTTCAAATAGGTACCTGATATTATCATATAAGATCCAATGCACTGCTTATTTTAAGTTATCCAATTTTCAAAAAATAACCTGCAGGGCTGCTAAAAAAAGCTCGTAGTTCGTGATTCGATTGACTTCGATTCGAAAAAAATTCACAATTAACTCGTTCGATTGAAATTCGTTCTGAAACAAATCAAATCAGTTCGGTTCGAATAAAACTAACTCAAACTCAAAACTCAAATCAGAATAAGTTTGATTTGGTTTGATTTTTTTACAGCCCTGCTTGTTACCAAGTGCGCTCCCTTTATTGTCACGTGGGTTACAGTAATTTGTCATTTTGTCAAACCCCTTGACATGAAATTTTGATTTATTTTTCTTAAAAAAAATGAAGAGGCACGCATGTGAGGAAAGCGAGAGGGTTAGGTATGGTTTCAACTTAAAACGAATTCATCATCCTCACGAGTTTCTTTCCTAGGCAAATTAACCCAATTTTTTTACTTTTAGAAATTCAATAAAAAAATTATTGGGAAATGGATGGAGGGTGTTTTGATTTTTTCAATTTCATAGAACCGACCTTTAAAAAAAAAAAGTTTCATAGAACCGAATTAATAATTTGATGTCTTTGGTTGCCACACTGCTTGTGCATTTTCTGACAATCTTTTTATTGAATTTCTAAACTTAAAATTCTGTAATTAACTTTCTAAAGTCCAAATAAATGAGAAATTTTGTATGAAGATTGATTTTCTTGGACACTAGAAAAGAAAAATTCAACCAATTTATGATTTCTGAATTCTGAGTGTGTAACGCTGTGAATTTATGATTTCTTTGACCAAGTCAAAGTTATCTGAAATTGGTCAACATAATACACCGTATTAAATGCGTATGATGGTAGAATGATTAGGTAAGAAAAAAAATTCATTGCAACATAATTCCAAGTCATGGCTAACCTGTCACCTTCACAAATTCTCACCCCTATTTGTATATCATATTAACCCACAATAATGAAAACAATAAAAGATTCATTCACCTTAATTTGCATGTGCCAAGCATTTTCCTATAACATTAATTTCTCAATATATTTTGTATTTAATACCAATTTCATAATAAAAAATATAGTGCTTGACTTCAAGATACCAGATCTGACTAGCATTTTAAAGAAATAAGAATTGCTTATTGGGGAAATTATGCCTGACTAATGAATAGGATGGTAGAATGATTAGGTAAGAAAATTCATAACAAAGGACCCACTCACCATAAAAAATTACAAGTTGTCATGTAATATTACCTTATATATATATATTTCTTCTTTGGCCATACCCCTCTGTTAAATGTCACATGTCCAGTTAATTATACCATTCAAAGTCTACAAACATACCACGAGCAAAACAAACATAGTATACAAACCTACAATAATAAAGACAAAGAAAACTGGGTCAGAGAGAAATTGTACTAAACTCTAATTTAATTTGATTGTGGGTTTTTGTATTATGCTTACATGTGAAACTCAAATAGTTTTTTTAGTACCAATGAGCAAATTAAATTAGATTATTTTAACAATTGTTGAAGAATTTTCATTGGTGTGAAATCATTTAAATGTAGTTTTTTACGGGGTCCATACTTGTCAAAAATTTGTATGGAATTAACATTTAATTATGCACTTAGCGGAACAAAATTCATATGTGGCACAACAAAATTAGTGGGTGGGCTTAAGTGAGCAAAATTAATTCTCATTAAAAAAAACATTCTATATGTCTTTTCTTTTCCATTTAAAGTAGTTGGTAATTATCAAAATTAATAATAATTCCCAACAAACTAGTAATTCTGAAAAAAAAAAGATTGAAAAACAAGGTAGGATCGATGTTTGCAACTCCTACCATATTTATAGATTTTATATGGTTTAATTCCACCAAATTAATGCCATATATCATATCATTCATCTTTACCAAATGCAGGTGCAGGTGGTGGTGATGAATGCAAATATGGGCTGCATTCACTGTCGCCGGAGGGTCACCACCGTTGTCTCCAAAATGAAAAGTGAGTATTGACTTCGCTTACACACACACACATAAAATTTACATAAAGAAATAGGAACAAAAAAGAGTTCACAACGAGGACTGATGCTTTATTGGCAATTGGCAATGTACATTTTGGTGGCCAAAATTAATTTTCATGATTAAACTAAACAACCATCATGCTCCAAATTTCTCTTGATTGGTGCTTCTTAACTTTGCAAATGTTGCATATAAATGAAATTATTGTAATACAATGAGTTTTGTTAATAATAACTTCATAGTCAAGTGAAACAGTCCATATATATTAATTTACATAACAATGATAAATGTTTCAGAAAAAAATATTAAAAAAATAAATCACAAGTGAATGTATGCATACAAAATAGATACTAATAGATAATTGCTTGTGCAGCAGGATTGCTAGACTACATGGTAGATTTTGGTAAGAAAGAGGTGGTAGTTAGAGGCAAAATGACAAGTAAAAAGAAGAGCAACATGAAATTTCCAAAATTTTGTGGGTTATTCAGGCTACATTATAGTGGAGCTGATGATCTATCAAGTGCTTTCTCTGTGCCTAAACTAACTCCAAAAGATACCATTTGTTTTTGTGTGACATTTTGATATCCAATCTGTTTGTTTCCTTTTCCCCTTTTCTTGTATTTGTAAATTATTAGTTTTGACAAAAGGTGTAGAACTCTCTGAAAAAAAAAACCATATATACATCCTTTAGAACAAAAGGAGACAGACTGATATTCTCAGCTGTGCAAATAGCATTCAAGATGTGGAGAATCATGTAATTCTCAATTAATTCAATTTTTTTTTTCATGTATGTAAAAACTTCTAACTATGTTGGTGCTAATAGTATTTTCAAATATTTTACCATTCAAAATTGGATTTACGATGATACACTTTGATTCATTAATTTAACCAAACTGAAAGCAGTCGGCTCGCAAATGAGGTTAATAAATTTTTGAGAAACTATGTGATATTTGTTAACATGAAAAATCAAATACAAGCACAGAGATTAAATCGATGTATGCATTGCTAAACTTATTTTTCCTAACATATGTCAAACAATGATGATTGTAAGAGCAAAAATGTAAAGATGCAAAAGAAACAACAGGATACACAGATAGCAAATTATTTCTTCTTCAATCAATGAAAAATGAATAAACTGAGCTACAAATGTTATCAACAAATCTATTTTAGATAAAAACCCTCCTAGAAAACATAGGAAAAAGAGTCAAAAGTATAGAAGGAAAGTGCGAATCTCCATTGGCGCCAACTCCACCACAAGCTCTGACAAGTCGACGGGCCTGCCTCTGACAGGGTCGGATTGTCTGTCAGAGCCATCTATCCTCCATTTAAGTCGGTTCTTCTCCATTTCATCCCTCCCTTGGTTCGCAGTCAAGCTTGTTTCCTGTATCCTACTTATCTGAAAATCACAAACTTTTATTTTAGTTTGCTGAGAAAATACAGAAGGGCAATTTCAGATACTGTGAAATTACCTTGTTTCCCTTGAAGAGTTTATTGAGGTCGACAGTAGCCATGACTGAGAGATCTTTGTCCTCTCCAACCTATAACAAAGACCAGCACTTCTATAAAACATCTCGTTGTAAATTGTAATACCTAGAGCTCATTTTCACCAGCATATTCTGATAGAGGTACTTTACTATAATCCAGTGTGGTAAAAAAAAAAAAAATATGAGTGAAGGCAACTTAAAATAAAAAAAATGGGAGAGAAATAGAAAGTACAGAAGTGGTACTCATATGAACTGCTATATGCCTATTAAATGAATTTAGTAAAAATAGAAGACCTCGTATAGATGAGCCAAGCGCAGCAGGACACTGCCATCTTCAAGCGACTAACACAGAAAAAAATAAAAAAGTAATATTTGTAAAATCGGATATTTATATAGTAACCAAATGACAGGCATTACAGGAGAATCAGAAAGTTATAGTTTTACCTATTGTAGATTTCTTATTCGTTCAAACTTTCAGAGGTAGAAAGAGAGGGAGAGAAAAAAAAAACCTGAAGAGTGATCAGTGCGACATTATCTGGCAATTCGTAGGCAGTTCCAGTCAATGAGAAGGTCGGTATGTGCTTAGCTGTCCACTTTGTTCCATTCTATGTTAACCAAAGAAGAGTATAAATACAAAGATTCCTTTTAATTGGTTAGCAGGAACAACAATTAAGGAAATTGACTGCACCTCCTCTTCAGAGAATGCTAACAGAAGAGGAGAGTAGATCTCCTGGCCAATGGTGCGGCGCCACCTGGCACTCTCTCCTGAAGGGTCAACACTAAGGTAAAACTTGCCTTGTGTCTGTCAATATAGTGATATCCATTAGCTCTGTTGTGTATGACCATCAGAAGTTACAAATTACTACGTATAATTATGCCCTCTAAATTTTCACTTTTACCCTCTTTCAACATGAAAATAGCAGAGTTGGGATAAATCAAACAATAAATTACAAACCAGTACAAAATTAAGACTGTTATAATATTGGTATTGCACCTGACCTGTATGGATACGGATCCCAAATATTAATGAGTTGCATTTTTTTCTAAGTGTACTTACAATTAGACCATCACATTTGTCGTTTACACAGACTGTTTCATTTAGACTTTCAGCAACTCCTTTTCCATCATCATGAAGCAATCTCCTGAGTATTATCTCAAAAATAATACATTATTAGACTTAATCAGGTGTTCATCAAAAGTGCTTCAAAAATCCTCAGAGAAAATGTACCTATGGAGCATGAGTTCAACTTGACCATCTACAATGCTAGAGCCACCTATTGCTCGGTCTACAAGTAATGATAGCTCAGTGCTTTCATCCTTGATATACATCCCAAGATTTATCTAGAAAAAAAATGTATATACAAGGATTATTATGCATAAATCACAAGATTCAACTTGAATGGAAGTGACTTTTATTCTATTCTCATGTTTGGTAGTAGAATTACAATAAAGGTCCTTAATTCACAATTCTCAACTATTTAGTTCTACAATTGGGCCAAGTGGAATGTAAGAAAATGAGAACAAAGGTCCCTAGTTCATAATTCCAAATATATTTAGTTCTAAGATTGGGTCAAATGCAGAATTAACAATTTGAACATGAGCTTAATAACATGTTAAAAGAAAATTGATTGGAACATCAATTATTGGTCTCAATCTTTCCTAATCCCCCAAGTAGACACTTTTTATGAGAATAAGAATGACTTCTACAACAAAAATAAAAAGAGAGAAATTAATTATACTGGATAATAATTTCCAGCAACAGGTTCGTGCACTTCCAATTCCCAATCTGATCTGTAATCTCTTATCTACAAAAAAAAAATATAGTACTAATAATCAGAAGATAAAATAAAAAGATGAAACATAGTTATTTGTTAAGTATGGAAAAACAAAATACAAATAAAAAGAGTGTGTACTGTTAACACTTTTACATGATAGTCTCTTATTTTCTCTTTAGAGTTACATTACCAAGCGATTTTTAAATAAAAATGAGGTACGCATATACCCTTTTAATAAAATCACGGCCGTTGGAGTCGGTGTAGAATGTTTTATTGGTGACCATGGCTGTTGAAAATTGAGTAACGACTTCTTTCCCGACCTCATCATTAATTGGTATGGGTCCCACCTACAAATATCAATGTTGAGGTAAATACTATTAGACCTAAGAGACAGCTTATATTTACATAAACAGGCAGCTTTTTATTAAAGAAATCACATAGAATCTAATATCATCTTATATTTTGCTCAAATTACACATACCTTCATCTGATTCTGCTTCTACATTAAAGCTCATTAAAAGTAACTATTGTATTTACAAACCCATTTAAGAAGGTTATTTTCTATGGTAAATCCCATTTATCTAAGGAGTTCTCAAAAATTTAAAACAAAATTAAAAGGGAGTCCTTGTAAACAATGTGTAAACATTATTGCGAAATAGGGACTTACTATGTACTCAACTTCCACGTGCTCCTTTTTCTTATAAACTCTAACAATCTGCAATTAGGGAGACAAGCAATTACAAAAGTAACCAAATATTCATAAAACTCGGTAAATAAAATGCCAGACTGCTACAGTAATTGAGGGTAGGAGATTGCAATCACCTGAGATATCCATGGGTTTATCTGAAAATGCACTTCATCTAATATGGGCCCCTCATAAACTGCCAAAGGTACCTAATATATATTTTTGTATTTTTAACATCAACACCTTGTCCAGGTAACAGATCAAATATATTTATCAGAGAATTTTAGAAACAATTATCTTACCTTTACCTCAGGTGCAATCGAAACTGTCCCATTTGGCCGAAAAACATAAGCCCCAGAGGACTGATATAAGTAACACGATGAAAAAGAAATGAAATATCAATAAGTGTTACGCATGAATCTTTTTTTAGTAATATTCCCATGCTCATATAAATAACTATCTACTATCATAAAATAAGCATACTTGAACGTCAGTCTTGGACCCATCATATCCCTTATAATAGAGGTACGACTGCTCTATTGAAGAATTCACCTTGAAATGAGAAAAACATTTGAAGTTAGATATAGAGAGAGAAAGAGAGTTCAATATTTTCTTTTTGTTGGTGTCAATACGTGCTTAGTTGGGAGATCTGCATTAAAACAGAGCGATTAATTATAATCACCTTTTGAACATCCTATCATCGTAATGTACTAAGCAGTGTGTTTACTCAAAAATAGCAGAACTAATGAGACTTTCTATCTTTTAGATTCTTTTGTTCTATAACAATGTGTGTATGACAGACAGAGAGAGACACAGAGAGAGAGAGAGAGAGAGAGAGAGTACCAATGTTCTTTTGTTTAAATAATGATAAGATATTCCCTTTCTGGAATCAAATTGAAGTTTCAAATTTCCTGATCCAACCTCCATCGTGGTACTAATTCCATTTTGTTGCTGAGGTGAATACAAATCAGAGACAATAGTTTTTGACCCTGCAATTACGAATTCCACTGGGACCAGCTTAGTTTATTCATTTCATTGTTATTTCTTGACCAATATAGACTGTGATGACATAAGAAAGTGAATTTTTTCAATGTTGATAGCATATACTTGGTTGAACCTTTTTCCATTGTTGGGTTGACAAAATAGGTGCTGAAGCCCAGCGGTGGTACAGTGACAGAGAACGTGAGCCAAAATTTAGGCACAGTTGAGGGCGAATTGCCAGTATAAGCCTTAACATAAGTTTTTCTCAGGTGCAAAGAAGCATTGGATATAGGTATAAGCTGAGACTCTATTTCTGTTCCTTCATGATCCCGTACCAACACCAATTCGCTAGCTACCTGCCTCAGATACAGAAATATATCATTATCCTTCTTTATTCTTTATAGTTAATTTGGGGAACTTAATGAAAGTAATATAAAGCACATACTGGTATACGAATCACATCCTCCCTGTTCCATCCTAAAGAGTTGTAAACAAGAACAACCTTCACTTCAAAAGAGAAATATATTAAAAAAGATTTTTTACTTTTTTATTTACCAGTCGAAGTACTTTTAGTATAATTATTTATAATTACAACTTACCAGGCTTTTCCCGCTCAAAAGATCTAGCTCTGATGCAGGACAGTAGGTCACATTGATCAGAAGACACTGGGATTAGAAAAATAAACAATAATTGCATTCTAAGCCCAATGAAAGATCACGTCTATAAGGATCAAAAGAACAACCAAGGGTTCAGATATAATGGTGCCATTGTGGGTGTATCCACTGTCAACAAAAAGTAATCCATAGGTCCAATATCTTGATCTAGCATTATTTTTGTTCTCATCTTATTTCAATTAAAAATACTTGTGGATTCTCAAATAGATTACTTCTCACATCATAAGATTTCAATTCCGAATCCGAAGTTGTACAAAATAACGTTATATCATTTAAATAAGATGAGACATAGACACAAGTAACCTGTTCAAACTTTGCTGATGTGTTAGATAACTCTGAACCAAATGCTGTCTCTGACAGACGAGAAAGTGACTCTCCAACCAATCTTTCAGCCTGGAATGATATAAAAACAATTACATGACATGACGATAGAATTATGGTGAATGTTCTAGAACTATAGTGGCACAGAATTCATTATTAGCATACAATACTGAAATTTTGGTTCCAACCTGTTGCGTGCCAGTTGACAGAAAGTTTATTTATTTATTACTAATGTGTTACTTTGACCATAATTGAGAACTAAAGTGGTACCTTAATGAGAAGAGATGGAAAAACAATCCCAAAAAGGAAAAGAATTGAACAGGTATATTTTTTTATCAGTGAGATTTAATACAGATATTCAGAGTTGGCAAAATCTGACCGATCCAAGAACACGGCCAGTAAACTTCTTATTGAAAATCAGTGACATGAACCAGACCCGATCAACCCAAACCTGGTACCTAACTAGACCCAACACCCAATAGACCCGGGCCCGAGAGTACTAAACGTCAAACTGCTGAAAACCAAATTAATGACCTATTTGACCCCAAAAAACTCAGCCGCTACTAAAAAATCAATTTAAAAAGACATTAATCCGTAACAATGTGTGATTCATGAATCTGATTGGCCCAATACTCAAAACCGCCCATCCAAAGCCCCATATAACTGAAGATCCAAATTTACCAACCCATGGCCCGAATTACCTAAGACCTCAAACAGCCAGAATCTGAAACTACCTGAGAATTGATTGCCCCAGGACCCAAAATGACCCAAACAAGAGACAACTCAAACCAAAACTCGAATGACCAGAGCCTGAAGCAACCAGACTGAAACCTGAGCAACCCACTCAATGGTGCCACCTTAACATACAAATATACCTCAGAATAACCAATGGCCAGTCTCTTAGCATAGTCATTTGCCACATGTTGTTTCTCTGTACCAGTGACTGCATCATGATGCTGAGCAAGTGCCAAAGCATCACCCAGGCTGTCAGTAGTGGGGCCCGCTTTATCCCTTGATGATGTCAGAAATTCTAGCTGCCTGGCAGCCTGTTTAATACACGTTAAAAAGAGATGTGCAGCCAGGTACATGAGATAAGATATAGCGATGCAAAGTATTTTCTAAAAAAGAGATGACATTTTAAGAAGTCCTGCATTTTGTTGCTTTATGTTATTATCGCCTAGATAGTAGGGTAGTTTTGCATATACCACTGGAAGATAATTATGGGTGATATAATTTATATTTTATTTTACATATATACTGTTTACCTTCTTGTTATTAGAGGCTTCTTCTCAAGATGCCATAAGCTGTGTCCTAACAACAATTCGATCGGTTCATCTAAATCTTTGCCACAAGTCATGTATGCACATAGAAGTTTGTAAAATTCTCTACTTTATCTAGTTGTACAAGATCAAGAGGCCGAAAAGTGAACGCACTAAAATATATTTATTACAATCATCTTGATCAGTTCATTTTGCACCTCTTCATCTTGTATGATGTGAACTAAAAAAAATTAAAATGCATGTGACAAAGATTGAGAAAAACAACAGTCCCCACAGTTGGACTTAATATTTTGATATTGATGTATGTAGGTTTTGCCAACTTGTGGAACCAAAAAGTATTAGAACTAGAATACCCCTCTCATGCTTTATTGAGAACTGTAGTAATATTATTGCTTAATATTCCCCTTGCTGCATGTTTCTTCAACCAATTGGCACAGAATGGCACTGGAACAGTAATGGCATGGGACCATAAGACAAATAAACTGAATAGAAATATACAAAACACTTACTAGATAATATCCGCTTAACACTCTTATGTATCCTTTTAAAGCAGGTCGGCTAGTGAAATACCCTGTCCAGTACCTGTTTAAGCCATCTGCATACCTTGTAACAGGAAGCATCAACTAAAGCTATTAACTTCCAATATAAGAAAAAAGCCAAAATGTGACTTTGTTAGAAAATATATTTTTGTTCTTCGTTAAACAAAATTGTAACTACTCTTAGCCCCACATCTTTCATCAATTATTTGCATACGACACCAAAGAAGTAGATATAAAAATTAAGATAAAAGAAGAAAGGTGGGTGAACAATGTGTAATATCTTTGGTCACATAAATTCAAATAATATAACTAATTAATAAAGTACATTTGCACTTTTCTTTTTGTCAGGGTATCCAAGATGAACTGCAACGTACATGTCTATCATGTGGATGGTGTTCATGCTATATACGGATCAATGCCATGACAAACATGGATTTGGGAGTTGGAGGGGCAATTTTTTTTTTTTCTGTCATGTGCTTGGAGTTCATGCTATATTCAGATCAATGCTATGATAATGTAGGAGTTGGTTGTGGGAGGAGAAAATTTGAAGGAATACTTGCTAAACTATAGTTGGCTGCAATTTGCAAAATAGCCTATGCACCAACTAACCTTTGAGAAAAGAAATTGCAAGACAGCCAAAAGAGGAGACTCACGGGAAAAAGTCATCAGTCTTGATAGGCCAGGCCTCATCTGAGGCATGCTTAGCCTTGGTGTAAATTGAAGGTGTTGAGTAAAAGGTATTTACTCTTCCATCCTGAAATAGTACTCAAATTATGATTCTCAATAAATAATCCTTGCCTAACAAACAACGTGTTTAAAACCATATGAAATACAGAAAACAACATCAACTTATTGCGTGTTCTTTTTCTTGGCTTATTTTGTGTGCGCATGTGTGGCGTTGTCGGGGGGGGGGGGGGGGGGGGGGGGTATGTGCATTTTTCTTCAGTTAATTTGATTTTCTTACTGAACTAGGGAATATATAAGCTGCCATTATGTACATCTCTTTTGTTATGAAACCTGTCTACTGCAATTTCCACCTTCAGTATTTACTGGGGAATTCCAATTTCTAAGCTCAATAAATCACATAAAAAGTATAAAAGTGGAGAAAACTAACCAGGTTTACATAATGTATGAACTTATCCAGCTGCCTGTACCATGACTTGGCATATTGGTACTTGAAATCTGTGCCCATTGTAAACATAACGTGATTTGATCTTGTAATATTTGCCTAAATAAGAAAGAAGCAAACTCAGACCTACTGTATATTTAGCCCAAAATAATATGATATGCTCTCCAAAACAAAGTGATTTTGTTCTGAACCATACAAAAAAAAAAAAAATACAGAATCAATAACAGTAAATACATCCTAACTTAAGCAAGGCCTTAGATGGAAAAACTAAGCACAAGTGAAAATAAGTTCATAGTCACACCTGAGAAAATGACACAGCAACAAAATCATTAACCCTGTCTTGAACATTGTAGTCAAATAAAAGAGGATCATCCTGCAGTGTCAATAAATAAGCAACACAACAAATGACAATCCATTTAATGGAAAGGTAACCTAAGAATTTACAACACATAAGCTAGGTTACCTGAACAACAGGTGATGTAGCATCAACTTCAAAGTAGAAATCACCTGATGGAGGCTCGTAGTCTTTGGGAAATATGCCAGTAAATACCTAAACAGAAAAATAAGACAATGAATTAGTTACTTCATCGAAAGCACAAAAAGGTAAAAAATAATAGTGGAAATTTACATCAGCAGAAGAGCCAAGGGATTTGGAAGCGCGCCAAATGAACTCTAGACTTTTTGTATCCTTGCGCTTGGCCAGGTCTTGATAGTCAATTCTTGAAAAGTAAAGCGCATCAAACCCCACCTAAAATGGCCAAGAAAGCTATTAGTGACCTTTCATGATATTTTAATGAACAAGCATACATCTGCTAATAACATGGATAATCTATCATATAGTACAAAAATGATGTAAGACCAAATTAGAGGCTTCTTTTTGCCAACATCTCCTGAGACTCTTGCTGATTATAGAAAACTGTTAAATACAATTGATGGAATGTTGATGATATTGTCCCTACCTCAATGACTAATTTCTGATAACCATAATTGAACTAACATCATGTCAAGCTCTAGGTTTTGGTGCTTGTTATAATCATGACTGCATTGTAGAATCACAGATTGCAGAATCAATAAATAAGATTGTACAGATTTAACTTATTATATTTTGTAAGAAAATTTCTATGGATTATAAGATTTGGAACACCTTTAATGGTTGAGATGCATTTTGCAAATAACTCTAAGAGTTATTGGTTGCTAGATCCAGGTATCAGCAATGCTGCATGTAATTTGCAAATGCAGAAAATTTGAAAAAAGAAGAAGAAGTGATGGCCGAGTCAAAAATTAATAAAATGACAAACCCAACTTGAATAAAGTATGACAGCAACAGCAAAAAGTGAAAAATAATATGTTCTGGTGCGGTATCAGATCTGGTATTTACTAAATAAAAGAAAAAAGAAATGGTACCTCTGCACTAAGTAAGTAGGCTTGAACAGCCGAATGACCAAAAGGGTCAATTTGCCAACCTATTCTGGGAACAACTTCAAATTCTTCTTTTATAAAACGGTGGCCGAGGGTTGTCTGGTCTATCATGTCAATGTAATGCACAGCCGCCTCGTCATGCATGCACATCCCCCCATTTCTTTTTCATTTTTAATAGTATGTTCGGAAAGGTGAAAAAACAACAGAAAATTCAAGTCAGAAATAAGTGGAGATAAAGTGTTAGGGCCCTTTATTGTTGCTTCCTTGTGAACTTCAGGGTATTTACAATTGATGCTTACATAAAAATGATAAAATAAATTCAAGGAAGAACAAACCATTACTGGCATATGATACCTGGAGTAGGTGCCAGTGTAACCTAAATGATACAGTTATGTACCCTGAATGGTACAGAAGTTACCTTAAACCTATTTGGTACTGTTATGCACCTCCAATACCAAATATTACAGTTATGTACCCTAAACCAAAACAATACCAGCAGTTACCCCAAGCCAAACCATAAATGCTGCCAGTATGGTTATATACAAGAAAAACAAACACTGGAAATTCAGGCATAGTTACTTTACAAATGAAACTTTTAGAGTTATTGTACAAAGAATATTGAGGCTTACAGCAGTTCTCAGAAGGTAGAAACTAAAATCTGAAAAATTATATATTTACATGAATTCCAGTTGGCCATATTTGACAAATCCTCTCACCAAATCCTTGATCGCATCATTTTGTTGCCTCCACCATCTCTGGAAAAATGCCTTGAACAACCACCAAACTTTAATTACATCTATAGCATATGTATGATACTATGAACATTCACAGTATTGCAGGCATAAAGATAAGGGCATGAATAATGCACAAATGTAGCTGTTCTTATTGTCAGAATATACTAGCATTTGGGTACTTGTTCTGTTATCATCTACATTGTGCAAAAAAAAAGTTCCTTAAGCAAATAAGCAAGATTACAAGGATATAATGAAAATCCTCTAAACCCAATGTAATATTCAATATTCACCTGTTCAACATAAATAAACTTGCGGTTTTTATCTTCCAACAAAGCTTGAACCATTGAATCCAACACATTTTGAACGCATGCACCCTACAAAAACAATGTTACAAAGGTTAGGTAGAATAAAATCTGTGAGCTCATGTTTCTATAAAACACATGCTAGTTAAAAACATGAATAAAAATGACTTGTGTTAATGTATAGGTATAACTGCACTGGAGAGGTGAAATTCAGAAATTGTTCATATACCGTTGCCCCTGCACTAAAAGAACCTAGACAATTTCGCTTGTAAAGAAAATTTATGAAAGCAAGCTTATTTGTTATCATTCACACAATGTATCTATTCACATTCATTTATTTATCAATTTTCCAGAAAGAGCTATTGAACAAAAGAAGTAAGCTATAATTGGACCAAAGAGAAAAGCGTCTCTGTAGAATACACATAATACTGAGGGACCTGAAAGAAAATTTTGAACTCCAAGTCCCAAATATGGAAAATGGCGATCTTTATAATTTTTATAATAAAATAAACAAAAGTATTTTCTAACTTACGAATATTCGAGCTTTCAAGCTTAAAACAATGTAAGTTTGGACTCGATAAGTGATGAGCATGCAATTTAGTGAAAATTGAGTGACCTGGATGGAATTATTGGATCCGACGTAGTACTGATCGACGGTCTTGAGCCAGCCCACGTCATCGTGCGTGTGCGGCACCAGATGCACGTTCAGCTTCCCCTCCACGATCCCCGCTGAGGTGTTGTAAGCAATGTACACCGAGTCCACCGTGCACCACCGAAGATGCACCAGGAACAAGAGAAGATAGAGCCAAGATAGAGAAGCCATGATGGGGGAGAAGTGGAGAGAATAGAATGAAGGGGAGACTGAGAAGTGAGAAGTGAGAACGATGGTTTAACTAATTAACTCAGCGAATCGGGTTCAAGGTTGACGGGTGTGGATCCAATTATCCACCTCACAGTTTATTAAGTATCATCCACTCAATACCAGGTTGTCAGTGGTTAATATTCTATTCTTCAACATAAGCTAACCAAATATGAGTACCCTTGTTGGTGCTTTGATGTGCCATAAGTTGCCAAGTTCTGACTGGGTCAATCCCATATGCATTGTCCTGTAATAGGATTTGACAGAAAAAACTTTATTTGCTTTCCATTTCCACTTTGGTATGTCTTGTTGCTGATTGTTTTGTAGCTGTATTTCTTGGTTGAGTTCTTGCAGAAGTAAACCCCTCTTCCATCACCTCCTGGTTGACATTTTGCTCCTCTTGGAAAACCCATTGCCCCTGACCTCTTGCTTCTTGTACTGATATGTCTATATCATGTGTCAGTGAGTAAAGCAGTGGATACCTGTGTTTGATAGGCCCATCTAACCAGCTGTCTTGCCAGAATCTGACAGTGATCCCTTGCCCTATCTTGAACTGCACTGACATTATCATAAATTCTGTGATTTGTTTAAGGTTAGCCCAGAATGGTGTAGTGTTTTGCATTTCTCATAGTCTGACAGTGAGCTTGTTGACCTTAACTGGGGGTGTTCATTGGTTCGGTTCGGTTGAAATCGAACTGAACTAGGCAAACCAAAGTAATAATTCGGTTTCTAAAATAGAACCAAACCGAACCGATTTAGCATTGCAACCGAACCGAACTAAACCAAAATATATTAAATTTTTTATTTAAAGCAATTGATTTATAATAAACAGAAGTATATTAAGAAATAAACTGGAGTATTAAGAAATAAACCGAAGTATTTAAACCAAATTTGTTTCTTTAATCTATAATAATTGACTAAAATAGTATTTCCATCCAAATTTTATTGATGTGGATCGTTAAATTTATCAATGGACTTACGACATGCTACAGCATTGTCGAAATGAGACTAAGAGATCTAAATTAAGTTGGTTGGATTCAAAATAAATATTATCTGCATTTACATTATATCAATGTGATAAATTATAAATTTAAGTGACAAATCAGAGTTCCACGTGTTAAATAAAATAATTCATGTCAGCATAAAAATCTGTTGGAAAAACTAAATGGTCTTTTTGCGAAAATAAAGATACTGCTTTGATTTAAAAAAATAATAATTAAGGATAAAACTAACACTAATAAAAGTTCAAGTATCAATTTAGTTTTTCTTTTAAATATGTTTAAAGACTAAAATACAATTTTTTTTCTTGTTATTAATTATAACATTATGATTTATGAGGGATGTTAACTATCGTCCAAAATTTTTTCTCTCTGGTTGTTTTTAAATAAATAAATAAACCATGAACTAGATGAAATCTGAGCGATCTTTTTATGAGACGGGTTAAACATTTTTCTAACGCTATAGTTTGTACATGTACTTATTTGCTCGTGAATCCTAATGCACTGACTCACATTTAATTCATGTTTTAAATTACGGACCTTATTTCATTCAAATCCCAACCCTTTTTGAACTCTCTCAATTTGGAGAGAAATGGATTACCATCCACCTTTAGTCCCATAGATAGGCCAAGGTCATCTCAATTCATTTTGCTTGTAGAATTGAAAACGTTGATACATTTTTTTTGCTGGATACAAATTGAAAATGCCAATGTGATGTTTACAATTTTAATTGCTAATTAGTAATTTGTCTGAAAGTATCACATAAGTTTTCACAGTTACTTTACAAATGACATGAACATCTTTATCACTATAATTGTAAAAGATTTACCTCTTACTAATTTTACAAAATTGCTGTGCAAACAATAATAAAAATAGTAGGTATGTAAACATTCTAAAATCAATGTGAAAAGAACTTGCTAAATTACCGATGGGGTAGATAATTCAATTTTTATAATTATAGGATATGATGCTTCAATACTAATTTTAATTATGCACAAAAATTGCCACGGTCAATGAGCTCTTCAATTTGGTTTAATACCTGCAGACTGACTGTCAATACATTTAATTCAAATGGACCCTCCGTTATTTGCCAAAACTGGAGAAGTTTTCTGTTTTTTTAAAAGAGGCAAAGCCCATTCCATTAATAAGAAAATATAATTACAGAAATAGTATCTTTGGGACTGCACACCTGATATTGGTAAGATGTATGCTTTTGTTAACGCTTTCAAAACTGGAGAAGTTAACATCTGAAACAAATCGTCTGTCGTTGTGGATTAGGATCTCACACAAGTAGAATCGATCCCAGATTTTTTTTTTTTATATTTTTTTTTAATGTAAAAATCTTCTATATGTTGCGCACCTGGCTGCATATTACAAAAAAAAAAAAAAAAAAAAAAAATCTGAATCTGATCCGTTTACGCAGGGTGGATCGCTTAAAATACACTTGCTGCTAATCTCATGATCAGTTTAATAATGCATGTCTGCATCACATATTAGAGTATCGATCCTCCCGATTTTTTTATTAATAGGAAAAACAAAACAAAAATAACGACAAAAGGAAATACAATTGTGAAATCTCGAAATATAAGAAGATCACAAGTTAGGAAGGAAGACGCGGCAATGTTGCGAGCTGGATGCTCGCGCGGCTCTGCGTATGGTCCATAGCGTCCAGATAATTCAAAATTTTTAACCTAATTCAGTCCGCTAATTAACAGAACAGGAAAAAAAAAATCTCTGGCCGTCAAGCTCTATAACGTCCAGACCATTGGAGAAAAGAAAACAAATAATGTTGGATTGTTGGTACCGTAAAAAAAAAATACTGTAGCTGGACGTTATGGTATATAACGTCCAGCTACAGTATTTTGTTAATTAGAGATAATTAGCGATCAGATTAAATGGACGTTATGGTTTATAACGTCTAGCTATAGTGCCCTGTACGTTACAAACCATAACGCTCTTCCTATTTTTCAAAATCTAACTAAATTGTTCCTTATTGTCGATATTTTTTTTTATTTTTCCTATTAATAAAAAAAACGGTCGATCCTCCGAGGTCAGAATGTACTTGACCGTATAAAAGGTCATGATCCCCTAAAGTAACTCAAATTTTGAGTTTATATCAAGACAATCCAATCAGAATCGGGAGTAATCCGATATGAGGTGTAATTAATGCACTTCTCCCTTTAATATTCGTGTTATTGTAGATCGGACGGTCCGGATTCAAACTAAAAAATTGGATTATTCTAAAAGATCCGAATTCATAAAATTTCTAGTTGGATCAAAATTAATTTGATATCTAGTTAAAATATAGGAGTTCGTTTTGAGATTGCGTCAAATTAAAAGAGACCACTCAAATCACATTCTACTTAATTTTCATTTTATGAATATTTAAAGTCAACATACTTAATTTTCATTTTATCTCAAAAAAATATATAATTACCATTAGATCAACGATCATGATTTGATCTTCACGATAGGATTATGAAAATACTCATAAAATTAGAGAGCTGATATACTAATCCTAGTGATTTTACTGGTAAACATTGATCTTCTGCGTTCTAAACAGCCAGCGGTCACTTATCCAATTTGACAAAAAATAATAACACGAAGCGGATAACAAAAGTACTCGACAATAATAAATATCATGCTTTAGTATTAGTCTGTATGATTTATTGTCATTTAAAATGTTTGTATTCAGTCTTTGTATTTTTGTATTCATTTTGGATACTTAAGATTTAATTTATGTGCTTTATTATTGTGACATCCCGTGATTTTGATAATAATTTTGAAAATTTTCATTTGAGGATATTTGCAATATTATAAACTTTTAACCTAAATTTATAAATTAGTTTAATTTTTTTTTTTTTTAAAACGTGGCACCGTGCATGTTATTTAAAACCAACCACCCCACTGGAACATTTCACTCTAACCCATAAATGCTCCCACCTAGGTCAATTCGATAAAGGAAAAAAAAAAAAAACAGAGATAAGGAAAAGACAACAAAAAATAAACAAAATAACCGAAAGAAAAATAGAAGAATAAAAGGAAATTTTGTTATTTCTAACTTAATTCACGTCGCGGGCGGTTGCAATTCGATTTGATTTTCTGAAATTATTTGTTATAAATTTTTGCTTTGATATGTTTGAATAATAAATACTGTACAATATCAAAATATTGGATTATGACTTATGAGGGTATAATGAACGGGTTAGCGGGCCTAGGAATATGAATTTGTTTATGGAATTTAACTGTCCGAGCATTGTATTTTATGAAAAATTAGATTCAGTTGATTAATTATGCGTACATAATATGATATATATTTATGCTAATTAATTCAGTTCTGTTTGTACGTTATACTAAATAAACTAATTATATGAAAATACATAGTTAAATAACTGATTACTGAGCTTTGTAACTGATTTCGTTTTGTTTTCCATTTATTTATGTTTACAACGTATGTTGACGAATGACGAGCTGTTAGACGGATGTTGGAATCTTGTTATGTTGTCTCGTGCCTGACCGATCGAGAGCCAAAACGTGACATAATTGTATCAGAGCCAAAACGTGACATAATTGTATCAGAGTATTTGTTCCTCAAACTTTGTTTGGGCCCTTAGTTCGTTTTGTTATCAATATATCAATTGAATTATATTTAAATAATTTCAATTGATTATTATATTTACTGATAAATTGGATTTTGATAAATTCATTTTGACTTTCGTTTAATTTGTTTCATTTGATTTGTTATCATCTGTTTCAATATTGATGCCAAATTTTTCTCTTAAAGAGAAAGAGAATGTGACATGAGTGATTTTGAAAATAATTTTGAAATTTTTTATGTGGACATATTTGCAATATTATAAATTTTTAATCTAAATTTGTAAAATTAATTTTTCAATAAAATTATAAATAAAAAAACACAACAACATGCATATTATTTAAAACCAACCACCCAACTAAAATATTTCACTATAAATGTTTCTTTGGTTTTTTTCTTCTTCTTAATATGCTATGTGTAAAAACTTATTATGTTAATTTTAAAGACTTGATATGCTATGTATAAATACTGCACTGTGAATATTTTAAAGACTTGAACTTTGAACCTTTAAATAACTTGATATGCTGAGTATAAAGTCTTATGGCTATTAATAGAAGTTCAAAATCAATGAATTTTGGAAAATTTTACACTGCATTTGATATATAATATTTATGGAAGATTTCAATTCAAATTAAAACACAACTAGCATCAGGTATCAAAATTTCATAAAAAGTTGATATGTTCAGTATTTACAAAAACTTGGTATGTTTGGTATAAAAACTCGATATGTTGTGTATAAAGACTTGTACGCGTAAGTTTAAAGATTTACACGCACCAACTAGCATGGGTTGTAAATGCACTAGCAACCTTCTAAGAAACTGGTTCTAATCAAAAGTCGTTAGTCGGAGAATTTGATTGAGAATTGAGTGTGAAAGACAGTTATCACATCTCTATATTTAATATCCAAGCTATCGAGTACAGACATAAAATTAACAGAAAACGTAACATAATTTTATCTTTTCAAAAAAAAAAATTATTACGTGCTAAATATGTTGAATATAAAAATTCTATACAAGTTATCGTATTTCCGAAGCGAAGTTCGGAAAATAATTCCAATCCTTTCAAAACTATGAATTCATGTGCTCACGGTTAAATCGGTCTTCCGAATATATTCACTGCTTAATACAATCTGCAAGAAAAAAAAAAAAGAAGCCTATTTGTGCATAACATACTTTTGAGTACTACTTCTTATATTTTATTTAGTGATTTTTGTCGCAAATTGAATTGATAAGCCGATCAATTTTTTTGGGTTCGTGTCATCATAGACCCCTAGAAGTCTCAAAATTTAAGTTGATTTAACACCACAAAAGCAACAACAATAACCACATGATGACACAAAGCCCAATAAAAAGCTTGTAGCCAACGTCAAACCAGGCGCGAAGTAAACTGGGCTACAAACGGCACATTTATAAAGAAAGAAAAGTTTGTGGCCCACTTAGATAAAAACACAAGTTTTTTTAACTTATGTTACCGAAACTTGGAAGCAAGCTTAATTGAAATCGAGGAGGTCCGATGTAGCCGTCCGATCTACATCAAAATTCGTGCCAATCCAATGCGGAGAAATCTCGATGCAAATCGGACGGCTTCGGTCCGGTGCTCATCGAATCGCCCCACTACAGTTTAATTTAATTCAGACTCACTTGTAGAAGGGAGAGAACAGTAGTCGCTTCACCGGTAGTAGCCCCCGAGCGACCAGCGCTTCACTCGGTGCATTTCCATATCTAATCGGAGAGACGATGGCTGCCAGCGAGGTGAAAGGGAAGGCAATAGCGCTAGACTCGGTCTACTCTCTCGAGGAGACCGCCAAGGCTGTGCACCGGGTTGAGGAGGTCGTCGCCGAGCGCCGCCGCGAGCTCGATGGCCTTCGCCGTTTCGCCGCCGACAACTCCTCCCTCTCCTCCCTCGTCCAGAGACTCCCCGATGAAACTTCTCATGACATCATGGTAAATTGCTCTGGGGCTATTTAATAAAAATATATTCTCTTTTCTCTCTTTCTTTCTTTTTGTGTTCTTTTGTTTTCTAGTTTGTTCTTGTCAGATATTTTGGGAGGTAGAAAATGCATAATATGAAATAACTATTTCTTTGGACTAGTAAGTGGGATGCCTTTGTTGAATAGGATAAATATACATAGTTTAAGTTTTAAGAAGTGTAAAGATGAATGAGTAGAACTAGGGTGTTCCTAAGCTCACCAAGCCCTTCCGTGAGCTCGACTCTAAAACCTATCGAATTGATTTCAAACGACATTTTCAAACCGTTAGATGTTCAATCTATATTAAAATGTGCTTGGAGACCAAATTTTACATTTTTTGGAATTTTTTTACTATTTATTAAGCCGGTTTGAAAACCGCTGTTTTCCAATGGTGCAGAATTTTAATAAAAATAGCGGTTTTCAAACCGGCTTAATAAATAGTAAAAAAATTCCAAAAAATGTAAAATTTGGTCTCCAAGCACATTTTAATATAGATTGAACATCTAACGGTTTGGAAATGTCGTTTGAAGTCAATTCGATAGGTTTTAGAGTTGAGCTCACGAGAGGCTTGGTGAGCTTAGGAACACCCTAGTTCTACTCAAGATGAATTACCCAAAAAAAAATAGAGCTGTAAAGATGACTCATAAATCTAGCTTAACAGTCACCAAAATTGCAATGCCAACTTTTGATCGCACTTGGTAAGCGAGGACAGAGTTCATTTCACAGCTTTATTCCAGCAAAGATTGGTAGTTATCTGGGAATTTGGAATGGTTTTTCCAGCTTTTGGTTTTTCTTATACCAACCTGAAACTTAGCAACTGGTTTGTAACATATTGACTAGATATAATTTTTTCATTTTTTATTCCTGAAATTCACGTTAACATTAATTTAATACTCAGGCGAGAGCTGAATCATTTATTTAAATTTCTGTTTACATCTGTTGCAACAAAGGTTTAAGGATCTCCTTTGTCAATGTTGTTATCACTTTGCTGAGTTACATTTTTTTATTATTTGATTTGTTTTCAGGTTCCTTTTGGTGGTGTGGCTTTCTTCCCAGGCCGTCTTATCCATACAAATGAGCTTCTGGTACTCAGTCACTGCTATTTTTCATTCTCTGAAAAAGAAACAAAGATAGATACAAAGACACATCACTTGATTTAGGTTTGTATGTTATTTACTATATGATGAGAGATCTTATAACAAATTATTGCACATTAATCACAATACTTGACCAACAGATGCTCACCGGTTTGCTAAGTAACTAAATTTGATACTACCAATTGCGTCCTCATATACCAAGCAAAAATGGAAGTTTCATATTTTAACAGTTAGGTCATTCTCTTGATGCTACCAATTATCTTTAGGTGCTACTTGGTGAGGGTTATTATGCGGAGAGAAGTGCAAAACAGACAGTGGAGATATTACTAAGGAGAGGAAAATCATTAGAAGACCAAATAGATTTTCTTAAGGCCACTATTTCGGATCTTGAGGCAGAGGCCAAGTTCTTCTCTTCTACTGCCACTGAAGCTGCGGTAAGTAAAAAATTAAGCCCCTGCTTTTCCTTAGTGGTCTTAATTTTCAAAATAAAACAATTGTTAATTTAATTTTGTTGAAGTTTTTAATGCCACATTTTGAATTATTTGTATTATCTTGAGCAGGAAGGTCTTGTTGAAATAAGAGAAGAGTACATTGAGGATTCTCAGGATAACATATCAGGTATCAATTGTTTTCATCTCTCTCTCTCTCTCTCTCTCTCTCTAATTTTACTCTCACAGTAATTTACATTTGTCAGGTTCTAGCTCTTCTAAGAGGGATGAAGATATAGAGAGAGAGAAAGCTGAAGAGTATAAAAGGGTAATGGCGAGGCTGGATGAACTGGAGATGGAAGAACAGGAGGCTGGAAGTGATGGTGAGGAAGATGCAGATGAGGTTGAACAACCAGGTATTAGTGACGTGGAAGGTGGGTCCCACATTCCCACTTCTTGGTAATTATAATGAATTGACTTGAAGTACCAAGTAGTGAAAATTGGAATTGATATAGATTCGTCAAAGATAATCCCAATTAAAGACAAATACCCTGCATATAACAGTTATTTTTTTACCAACATTTAATTAGTTCTGTTGCTAATTTGGTAGTAGTATTTCAGTATGGGACTCAACTGGCTTCACACAGTATTGATTCTGCTCATTTGTTGAGCACAACTGCAGTTGGTGTTTTTCCTAATATGATATATCTTTAATATTTGATGATTGCCTAATGCTATATTATGCATCAATATTGAAATAAATTAGAAATGTCATGTAAGTTGGAGGAACTGATATTGGCGTTGGTAAAGTTTCATAGTCAATTAATGTTTTATACTGGACTTACTACTACAAAGGAAGGATACACAAAATAATTTAATTTTATAATACAGCAGAGAGCGATGAAGAGGAGGAAACGACTTCAACGAAAGAATTCAGTACCCAGAGAGCAGACATCAGTTTCTCAGAACCTAAAGAGGCCACTGCCACTGGCAAAATGGTAATTGAAGATGTGGTTGTGTTCCTTTAATTCCACTTTAACTGTAATGTCATCGGTCAATTAAATTCTACGAGGTGTAAGGTCTGATGATTACCATAGGTAGGTCAATAACTATAATGAGGTAAGGTCTGACGATGTAGAGGGTCCCTAACCCCCGTCCACTCTGGAATGGTTAAGGGTCTTTCTTTCCCTTCCACTCTCTCTCTCTGAATGGTTAAGTGTCTCTCTTTCTCTTCCACTCACAAGTTGTTTCTTCTCCTTCGCAGATCTCACAACCAAAAAAGCCTGCTGCCAAAGGTAAAATCTTGCGAGGAAATAAAGCTTATTTCTAGTTGATTGTTCGGGAATTTGAAACATGAATGAAAAATGATGAGAGGTCAGTAGGAAAATGTCCCAAAGCCCCCCACTTGCAACCACCCTGACTCCAACAAGCTTCACATATTATTAATTAATATAAAAGACTCAGCAGCAGTATAGGACTATATTATTATAGGCAGTTGGATACAGTATTGTGTGCTGCTGATTGTGTACTGTAAAAAGCTTGTTCTAGCATTTTGATGGTTATGTTTTTTATTTTTATTTTTATTTAGTGGTTACTTTCAACATCCCTGAGGAGCAGCCAGTCAGTACATCTGAACCTATAATTCCCTCTCAAATTCAACATTATGCCACTCCGAAACCCACGGTATGTAGATAATATACACCATCATACATGCAAATACAACAACAACAACCAAGCCTTTAGTTCCAACCAAGTTGGGGTAGGCTACATATGGAAATACATGCAAATATCTTCTAAAATATATATTGTTTTGGGTTTCTAAAATTTCAATGCTGAAAAAAATTATGTTGATATGGAATACATATCAAAACTAGCTCCAACTGGTGTATACAATAATACTAAGATTCTATGTAAAAATTGGATAAAAAATGAAAAGGAGAAAAAGAAAAAAATGGCCGGTTTTGAGGCTCGGGTACATACTTGTGATAGGCATGGTATCCATCTATAAGATGATGCATTTGTCTAATTAGTTATTTGATCAAATGATTTAGGATAATCCAGAGGAAAGTCAAACTAGCCATAAATCGATGATGGGGTCAAGTACTCGCAGAGCCTTTACAGGCTCTATTGTTGAGCATGACCATGGACTTGCTCCAATTCACCCTCAGAAAAACACTCCTGCTGACCAGGTATCAGTCTCTCTCTCTCTCTCTCTCTCTGTTTTTTTTTTTTTTAACTTTGGCAGAGGCTGCCAAGTTCTCTCTCTCTCATATAATATCTTACTAATCATAATATTTGGTATGCAGCCTACAAGTTCTAATCCCTCAAGGCCAGTGTCCAGATTTAAGCTGCAGAAAGGCAGCCGCTGATTGCCAGGGGCACAGATTAAGTTTACTTCCAACTCATTATCACCTTTTGTTACAATTGTAGTGCACCCAGAATTAATCTTAAGAGAGGACGTGTCGAGGGGAAGCTAGAATCAAGGTGTTTTAATTTATGATTAACCAATTGTTGAAGGAGATTTTAGATTTGCATTTAATATTTGAGAGACATTTTTGCATATTATTTGTTTGTTAGTGTGAAAAGTACAAGTTGGAGTTGGTAGTTGTACTGGTACACTTCTTTTGTCAGACCAAAAGAAAAAGAAAAAGAAAAAAGAAAAAAAAATTGTTCATTATGAGACTTGCAATATATTGATTCTATGACAGCGTATGTGAAAAAAAGAAAGAAAGAGGAAATGCATGGTTCGTATGAAAATATTGTAGTTTGAAGGCTCGAAAAACATGACATCCAGGGGCATGATAGATAAAATGCAAATTTGGTGCATATGATGCTACGGTTGTTTGAACACTCGAGAAGCATGACAGCATGAGGAATTGAGGATGATATATAGTAGCTTTGTTCATGCTGCAAGACACAACCACAGTACAAATGTATATGGGATATTTATTTAATTATTGCAAAAAAAAATATCATGTTTCAACTATTTAGCATCTTTTAAGTCATTGGAGGAAACCAAAAAGAAATTTGCTGGTATATAATTAAGTCTTTGTTTTGTTGCTGTTACACACAAATTTCCTTCATGAAATTCCATGTTTTTACTGAATTGTGGAGATATAGTGGATACGAACATCTACAGTAGATTGATCGTGAAGTGCATTTTGTGCGCTCATGAAGTTTTACATCAGATCAAGCAAAAGGGTCCTTTTTAAATTATATTTTGAAAATGCTTCTGATTGAGTTAGTTGAACTTTTTTTTACTATGGATTAAGGATATATTAGAAAGTAGTAGATTTTGAACTAATTATAATGGACAAATAGAGAAGTATTTTAGTTGTAAAGGGGGCTTAGACATTGAGATTCTCATTCTTTTTTTATTTGATCTACTTAATAATATTTTACAAATGCTCAGAGTCAGAGTGCTTGTCATATAAATAAAATCTAGTTATTTTTTTAGTTGTCAGTATTCTAAGTCTGCACTTTACTGATGCCACTATTATTTTTAGAAGCAAAGAATTCTTTGGTTGAATTCTTAAAATGACTTGTTTTTTAAGACCTTTTTAGTTTAAAAAATAATTTAACAAAAAAAATTAAATATTTCTGATCTGAGGATATACTCTAGCTAATATACTTGGTTGTAAGTAAGCTTAGTTACCTATAACTTATTTAGAGGCCCTTCTACACCGGAGGCAATTACATTCTGATGAATGAAATATTTTAGTGATAAAATTGAAAAAAATAAATTGCTTTCCCTAGAAGGAAGTGTGTTAACTCCTAAATTCTTTAATTTTAGCCATACCGTTGTATTGGTTAGCAATTTGTAGGATGCCATCATATGAAGTAATATTCAGAATTAGATAAATTACGAAAAAGATTTCTTTGATAAAGTGATAATATTGTTAGGAAAAAAAACTATGCTTTAGTATCATGAAAAGTACAGTGTAGAAGTAAATCACAAGAATGATTTGGTGTTCTGGACTTTGATAATTTGAATAAAGCATCGTTAGCAAAATGGTGGATTAGGTCATTAGGTGTAATGATTTCTAAGTTAAAGGAAGATGGAAGAAAATTTTACAAATTATAATTAGTATGGGTCATTAGGTGGTTAGAACGTAATAATATCTATTTTAGGAATGTTTATGTAAACTTTTTAAGAATTATAGGTTCTAAAATCATTGCCATAGACATTTTTTTGATGTAAAATAAAAGGTGATGATTCATTTTTTAAACACACTTTGATACTGCCACGGATGTTAAATACCTACCGGTTCACGTGATGTTAAAGACCTAATTAACGCTTGAGCATGAACAATGTTTTTTTTTTGTTTGATGGTCAGTAAGCAGCTGCTTACCGATGATTTCATTAAGATAAAAAAAAAATGTGCACATTGATCACATAAGTGTTACCCTAAAAAGAAAGAAAAACTAAGCGTCCGAAACCCCAAATTACAAGGCAAAGAGCAGGAACAATGTTATGTTGAACAAGGATTTGGCTTAAAACTGTTCTGATTCTGATGTATTTTTTTTTTTCTAATGTTGTTTGCAAAACATTTGTATTTTGACTTTATACTTTTTTTTTTTATTAATTCACTTTATACTTATATGTTGTTTTGGGTAGAATATGTAATATGGGTTAAATACCAGCGGTTTGATACTTTTCTCAAATAATTCAGTTTTAATGAAATCGGGGATATCTTTTTCCACTTTTATTAAAAAAAATACAATACAATTCAATATATCTCAAATTAAGAAAGAGAATAAGAGTTATTTTGTGATTAATAAGAGAAATTATTGTATCATGAAAGCAACAATAACTAACAGTTTTCTGGATTGAAGAATTTGCCTTTGATCTAGTGGCAAAGACATATAACTTCTATGTGGGAGGTCATGGGTTCGAAATTTACAAAGTGGAGAAATCATCTATATTAATACATAGGGATTTAAAATGTGTTGGGTGGCTTGACCCCAACTCACATTTAAAAAAAAAAATTAGTTTTTTGGATTGGCCAAGATGTCGGCTTATCTATAGCAAAGGCACACAATTTCATTTTCGATTCTATTGTCTATAGCAACATGTTTTTTTTTTTTTTTATAACATAAAGTCTGAAGTCAAATTATCTAACTGTTTAATGATAATTTTTTACTTAAATTTTAAATTTATGATCTCATCTAAAGAAAACTTTTATCACTAGATGAAAAAATAATTCTCTATTGTTATGTATTTACACAAAATAAAAAATTGTGTATTAACAACTCCAATATGCAATCCACTTAGCATGTTTGTGCCTCAGTTGTCTCAAGTTGAATCCGATCGGTTTGACATTTCAAAATATTGGGTCGAGTCCGATCGGCCATGTCCTTTGGGTCGTATCAGATTTGCCACCTTTATCTTTTATAAACAAACTAATTTTTAAGAAATTGAATAAAGATCAAGTCCTCATTTTTTTTCAATCATAATTGGGTACAATGGTTGAGTTTCTGAGAAGAAACCCCTGATTTCATAAACAATTAATTAAAACATAATTCATTTTTGCCATTTGTTGCAACAAAATTCTCTCACATCTCCTTCTGTATTACGTTAATACTTTTTTGACTTTTCCTAAGAAAAACTTGAGTTTCTGAGAAGAAACTCCTGATTTCATAAATAATTAATTAAAACATAATTCATTTTTGTCATTTGTTGCAACAAAATTCTCTCACCCCTCACCTCTCCTCCTGTATTACGTCAATACTTTTTTGACTTTTCCTAAGAAAAACTTTTCGACTGAAACAGCACACAGACAGCACTACCATCTTTGCCGTCCATCTGCATCTAGATACTGTACATGGGAAGATCGAGCGAACCGGAGGTTCTCCGTGACCGTGGCTGAGAGCGCCCGAGAAATGGCACCATTCTTTTGACTTTTACACAAAATTGGATGATTGCACATTTGCACGACACGCGGAGGCATTTGTTTTGATCAATTTTTATTTATAGAAATTATTGTTAAATAATGAAAAAGAAACCGAAAGAGTGTTGAAGTTTTTCGATAGTATAGATGGATCGAAAAATATTTTGAATTCAAACTTTGAAGCTGAATTTTTTTTTTTCAGATCCAATTTTTTTTTAATTTGAACGTGATTCTTTGTGGCCATCAGAAAAAAAACTTTGCATCCGAAAAATATTCTGGCTCCAAAGTTCGGATACATCTGTGAAATCACAAGGTACCTTTTCTATTTTTTTATATTATTTAATAATAATTTCTAGAAACAAAAAATATCATTTGTTTTGCTACGGAAAGGTATTATGCTATTTGTGTCTCTTATGCCGTCACGCATGACCGTTTAATAAAATATCTTCAAGGGACATTATTGACTTTTTTTTTTTTTTTTTTAATCTTGATAGTAGCGGATCCTCACAAAAAAAAAAACATGTATAACTTTACATATTATTTTTTACAAAATCATGAAGCCGAAATTTAAAAGTGTCTTGATTAATTTGTTGCATTGACATATTTTATGTTTTAGGATATATGGACAATGAATTAATTTAAGAGGAGGGATCCAATTACATCTTTTTTGGTGACACACTTTGACACCAACTATTTTCAAAGTCCAAATAGTCGATCCAAACTGTTCAACATGATGGATATATTAAAATGTGCTTGGAGATCAAATTTTACATTTTTTTGAATTTTTTTACTATTTATTAAGATGGTTACAAAATCGTTGTTTTCAGACCATTGAAAAATAGCGATTTTGTAACCATCTTAATAAATAGTAAAAAAATTCAAAAAAAATGTAAAATTTGATCTCCAAGCACATTTTAATATGGTGATCATGTTAAACGGTTTGGATCGACTATTTGAATTTTGAAATCGCAAAATTGACCTATATAAAAAACGGTGTCATGATGTGTCACCAAAAAAGGTGTAATTGGATCCCTCATCTTAATTTAAACGATCTTAACAATATTGTTCATATCAAGCTAATTTTATTTTCAAATATAGAAAAATTGATACAGTTATTATTGTCTAATAAATAGAATGTGTATTCAAGTTTATACAGTTTCAGTATCATTTGACACATAATTAATGACAATTAAATGTAGATATTCGTAAATATTTAATTATAACTTTAAGTATATATTTTATAAAAATATTTAAAATCAAAGAATCAATCCCAATATTTTTTATCAGTAACATTAAAAACAATTAAATTTATGACATCATTATATAAATATTTTCACTTTTAACCACAATGCTAGCATTAAAACGCTAGTAATGTAGCATTTCAAAACGAAATGAAACTCGATTACAAAAATTCTAATATGTCAAAATGTATTGTTAACGTTTTGTCAGATCCGAAACACTAAAAAAATATTTTAAATTTAAAGTGACAACTTTAATTTTTGTAAATATTAGATATAATAAAAAAATGTCGGCTAGCAATCTCTTCTTGTACGTGTTCCACCGCTGTGGCGGCTGCTGCGCGCACAAAAAAAAAAAAAAAAAAAAAAACACGGGCTGAAAAATTTCCTGCATACAATTCCAACATATTGGTTCCTTGTGCAGTCAACTGATCTTGCCTTAATGGTAGAAATGACCATTGACCTTTCTCCCCACGACACTGCCCAGTCAAACTTGTCTTCTCCCGGTGCTTATATCCCAAGAATAACAAGAGGAAGTCTTTTACACGACTTCAAAACAACAACACAATTAATATCGCGCGCCAAGAATAACAAGAGGAAGTCTTTTACACGACTTCAAAACAACAACACAATTAATATCGCGCGCAGGAAGGACAGAGGGAGGTAGAGAGAGAGAGAGAGATGGATTCATCTAAGAAAAACACCATGTATAACATTACATCGAATCCATTCTTTTCGAGCAATAATAACAAACCTTTTTCTTCCCCAAAAGATGGATATAGTTCTTATGTTTTTGCTCGATCACCTCTTGAACCGCCAAATGGAAAGATTGAGGTGTACTCGAAGGAGTTCTATGCAGCCTGTGGTGTTGGTGGAGCGCTCAGCTGTGGCCTTGTACACACTGCCATGACCCCTCTTGATGTAGTCAAGTGTAACATGCAGGTGACCTTTAATTTTATTTCTCCCCCTCCTACTTGTTGAAATTAATGGTTTTAGTTGTTGAAATTAATGTTGTAGTTTTTTAGGCTGTCAGAGGAAGAAGAAAATTCATATCTAAAATTAATGTTGTTAATTTTATTTCTCTTTGCATATCCTCTGTTTCTTTATGAAGCGACCATTACCAAAAATGGAGAAAATGGTAACAACATTATAAAGTTTTAATAGAGTGAAAGTCGGGTAAATTTTTTTGGCGCCTAGCCTATTTGGTATTTTGTCAAAAATCGATCAATAAATTGATACATTCAACTTCTAATTTGTCTCAATTGAGCATCAACATCATTCATGTAAAAAAATATATATAGAGTGATAAGTACATTTAATTTTTTTTCTTGACGTAGAAATAAACTTTCTTTTTCTAATGAATAGTGATTTGTGTATTGTGTTACAGAGTTTTGTAGGATTTTCTTCTTATTTACTTTCCTTTCTAGTCATGCTCTGTAGTCTATATATATTGGTCTCTTGAGTACAATTCAATAAAATCATAATTCAAATTATATCCCCCATTTCCTAACAATTTGTTTACCACTTTGCTACTTTCCCAACAGAAAAGTCAAAATTTGTAATTTGTAATTTGTCATTTACATAAGTCACATATCTAATTTGGTGCATTTTTAGATGTCGTCTACACATTCATCCCACAATTCAAAATTTTCAATGGTTTAAGAATTTTAAAATTATTTGATGGATGATCTAACAATATTTGTACTAGGTAAAATATGATACATTACCTACAAAAATGATAGAGAAGACATCCACAATTTTAATTTCTTAATTAAATAGTACCTACAAATATATCAACAGATGTACAACAATGAGATGTATCCTTAAATTATCAACAGCAAAAAGATTAGTATCTTAGAGAACTCAGTAACCAAATTGCTATACAAAATCAATTAGGTTCAGGGAGCACCAATTAGCAAAATATAGTGACCTTTCATGCAATTTACCACATAATATAAAATGTCTTTTGAGAAGAATATTAGCTAACAAAAGAGATAAGTTCATTGTTTTGCACTGTTAACATTTTTCAGATTGATCCAATAAAGTACAAGAGCACCATGTCAGGTTTCAACATCCTATACAAAGAACAGGGTTTAAGAGGTTTCTTCAAAGGCTGGTCTCCTACTCTACTAGGTTACAGCATGCAAGGCACATGCAAAATGGGGTTCTACGAATTTTTCAAAAAGTACTATTCTGACATGGCGGGACCCGAGTATGCTGCAAAATATAAGACTCTAATTTATGTTGCGGGGTCTGCTTCAGCAGAGGTGATTGCTGGCGGGGCTCTCTGTCCTATGGAGGCTGTTAAGGTCAGGGTTCAGACTCAGCCGGGTTTTGCTCGTGGTTTACAAGACGGCCTTCCAAAGATTGTTCGGGCCGAAGGTGTTATGGGGTAAGTAGAGAATACTTCCATTTTTGCAAATTAAGAATAAGTTAATAACTAAGATGTTTACCATGATGATTAAAGGCCCCAATGTTTACAATTTAAATCAGGGGATACTTGTATAATTCTGACATTTATTTGGAATTGCAAAGTGTGGCATGTATGTTCTATCTTCAAATTCTGATTTATTTTGAAATTGTAAAATTTTCAAATGCAGTTTGTACAAAGGACTGGTTCCGCTCTGGGGTCGGCAAATTCCATGTAAGAATTTGATTTCTACATTCTTGATTAAATATTCTTATAGTATTAAATTAATACCATTTGTTGTAAACTTGTAATGTGATGGTAAGTGTTTGTCTCAATTCGTTTTGCTGAAATACAATAACCTTTTTGTTTACTGATACACACATAATTTGTTTGCCTCAATTATGACAATAGTGCTAAAAGTGAGAAATCGATTATTTTTCTTTTTGTTCAGATACCATGATGAAATTGGCATCCTTTGAGAACATTGTTGAGTTGATTTACAAGAAAGCCATACCTGTACCAAAGGAGGAGTGCAGCAAACCCCTTCAGCTGGGTATCAGTTTTGTTAGTGGCTATTTTGCCGGGATCTTTTGCGCCCTTATCTCCCAGCCGGCCGATAACCTTGTCTCATTCCTTAACAACTCCAAAGGTGCCACAGTTGGTGATGTAAGTATTTAGCTTATTTCTAATTTGGTGTTTTCAAATTTCTCAAAATTTGTAGGATGCTAGTGCAGAAAGCTGTTATACTTCGATTATAAATAGAAGCATAAATCAATTCTGTAGAAACCAACATGGATTTTCATCATATTAAACCAGCACCCCTGGTTATGATCCTTTTTACAAAATTTCCTGTCAGGAAATAAACTGTTTCTACTTATTTCTGAGATGTTAATAAAGAACTGAGTATTTTTGTGAAGAAGAAAAAAAGTGTTGAACTCTGGACCTGATGCGTAACGTATAATTCTGTTGTCAGTATTGAAAATAGTTATTATTATTATTTATTGTCCACACTAACACATAAATTATATTAATATTGATGTTGTATAGTTTTGCTAAAATAATATTTAATTTTCTATTCTAGGCTATGAAAAATCTAGGGTTATGGGGGCTATTTACACGCGGCCTCCCGATAAGGATAGTAATGATTGGAACATTGACAGGAGCTCAATTGGGCATCTATGATGCCTTCAAAGTCGCTGTTGGATTGTATGTGCTAATATCCCTCTTCTTTCTAATTTCAATTTATTTATTAATACAAAGTTATTTTATATTTTTATTGCTTCTTATACTGGTATTTACTGCTGTGGTATACTATATCACTGTGGGGAACTAAGAAATATGGAACTTTTATCTGCACCTTCCTGCTTGATCCCAAAAGTTCAAAGATATGTAAATAGGCACAAGTATTATCTAAAATAAACATAAACTCCATATTACTTACCAGTACTGTTTAGTTCATACTGATTGTCCCTGGTACCGGTTACTGTTAAGAAGCCACATGATTAAATGCTGCTGGTTCTGAGGTTGTTTTGGGAAAAGTATCTGTTTCTACTTTTGCACTTGTTAGCAAAATTTTCAAGTTATCTTCACATTGTTTGTTCGTTTAATTTTTTTACTGTAATTACAATGCTCTTAATTTTCAGGCCAACTACTGGTGGAGTTACCCCAGCTGTTGCTATTAAAACCAAAGAACTAGGCCAAGAAAATCCTATGTAGGTTGATTTGCTAGTTCTGGATGGAGCTATGAGAAGATTAATTTATTTCAAAGATCTGTGTTTGATCTATAATCTGCCGAAATTTTTATGTATAAGAAAATAAATTAAAAAAATATTAAAAATGAGAAACTGTTCATAGGATTTCGAAAAATAAGAAGGCTGGTATATGCCATGGCGTCCCGCTGGGACGCCATGGCATACTCCAGCCCGTCGGAAAAAAACGGAAAAAAAAAAATTAAAAATACAGGACGCCATGGCTTATCCCGACCCGGAAAAAAAAAAACATTAATTCCATTGAGCCATCATAACTTTATTTTTGTGAATATTTTTTTAAATTTTGATGGCAAATTAGAACGTTGATTTTATTTTTCTTATATATGCATATTACCATATCCCCATTCATGAATGAATCACCGGAATAAATTGGAGCTTTAGCTCAAATAATTGGGCAACGATACGCGAGTAACAGTGCTTCAATCACTGTTTGAACTTTTAACCTCATATTTAATTTAATTTTATTTAATTAAGCCAGGTTGTGTATTATAAATTTATAGTGTGTTTGGATGAGTCGAAGAATAATAACTCGGATTATCAACTATTTCGAATTACTATTCTGAATTGGAATGCGTTTAAATTAGCAACTAGAGACTATTTTTTGTTTGTCTTTTGTGAATTAGCATATTATTCTACTAAATCAAAAATTGAGTCAGTGACTATTCTCAATTTTAAATAAACTTATTATTCTCACTAATCCAAACTTTCATCCAAAGTCCCCAATTACTGAAATGCTCTAGATTTGGTGCTTAGCAAACAGTTCCAAATTGCATTTTTGGGCTATATGCTGGTGCTTGTCAAATGGAGTTACAGGTCCAATCGGCCCATTTAGTGGTTGCTTGTTTTGACGATTGGATTAGATTTTGTATACCCTCGTTGAATATCAAAATTTGTGGCCTTCCGGTAGAGTAGGTCTCCACCAAATCAATTGTTTGAGAGCATCTGCATCCCAACAACTCAAATGAGTTTCTAAATAACTATTTTTTTTTTCATACATTCCTCTTTTCTTGTGGTTTATGGTTATATGTAAATGCATGCTGAAATAATTTTTTAGTTTCTTAGTTAGCATGGTGTGTAGTTATTGATTATTGATTACAGGTTCTTATCATGACGGATTTAAAAATTGTGATTTGAATTAGTGGTATTTGTTATGGTAGTTTTAAGTACATGAGAGGTGTTGGAGGAATTGACTCTTGTAGTTAAAATCCCACAGCAATCAAAACTGCTCAAAATTTATAGAAAGTTTTGTGTTAATTAGGCGGGCATCAGGCTGCTTAAATTGGTTGCAAGTCTGGTTTAAAATTGTTCTTATTATTGTATGGGGATAAGCTTTTTTTTTTTTGAAAGAGGCTAGTGCCCATTTTATAGCATTAGATAATTACACCCACTTCAAACATCAGTTATTCACTGCCTATTCAAGCAATGAATCTGAACCAACCAACACATAATAGATCCACAAGTATATAATTGCTAAAGACCAAAAATAATCCAGAGTCGCTAAAACTAAGCCACTTAACAAAGGGCTAAGGGTAGAGTGCGTTAAGTAACAAAATTGGCACTGTATTCTATACTTCATCAAAGCTAATGTGTCACTGGAGGAGGATCCCCGAGACCTCCTGGTGCGGCATCTCTAACTGGATCTCCATATACTACCAACTCCATTGGCATGAAATGAGCGAGGGGAATAGCATCTTCTATAACGGGCATCCAATCATCCACAGCATCCTTCAGCTTCTTGTGCAAATGTCCTGTCCAATATAAACTAAGTGATTTAATTTGTAATATAAGAGATCTAGCTGTTTTGGAATTACATTGGGTAAAGCAAACTTCATTTCGATTCCTCCATAAACACCAGCATACTGCACTAAGTACCACTAAAAATCCTAATTTTTCAAATTTTGGAAGGGACAAAGCATAGTGGTAAATATCACTCCAAGTATCCCATTCTAACATAATTTGTTGACTTTTCCCAAGCCAGAACCAAACCTGATTAGCCAAAGTGCATTTTAAAAATAAGTGGTCAACAGATTCTAAATCTTGGCAGAATAAGCAATTTGCATTTCCTATCCAACCCTTACGAAGAAGGTTATCCTTAGTCAGAATTGTATTGTGTTCAACTAACCACATGAATACCCTTATTTTTGGAGGAATTGGTAAGTTCCACCAAACCATAGCATTAGGGGGTTGGATCCCTCCACAATTTAAAAGTCTATATATAGATTGAGTTGAGAACTGCCCTGAATGGTCCCATCTCCATTTAACTTTGTCATACGACAGTGTAAATGATGTAGTGCTCAGTATGTCTAAAATTTCCAGCCAATCAAGATAATCTCTACCTACTAAAGTTATTCTAAATTTCACTCGTTGCCCCTGAGAAAGTACAGCATCAGCTAAGGTTATATCAGGGGTAATACACTTGGTAAACAGATGGTAGTATCTAGTGGCCAAGGAACAGTTGTGGTACCAAATATCAGTCCAGAATTTTAGGTGAGTTTGGACTCCAGGTTCATACAATACACTAGGGTGCCTATGTTGTCTATTTTAGAAATAGCTTTCCAAAAAGCTGAAACTTGCCCTCTAGGGTTTTGTACAATATATTTATATAGAATCATGGTTTTCCAAAGGCAAGAATAGTCAGAATTTTTAAGTTTCCACCACCATTTAAGTAACAAAGAAATGTTCATGAGATGTAGGTCTAAAATCCCTAACCCTCCAAATTGTTTAGCTAGACAAGATGTATACCAATCTATAAGAATGTATGGGGATAAGCTAATTTGAGGTTTTGACTAAGATTTTGTGTTGTCAGTTTATATCCTGTTCTGGTCAAGTATACTCCAGATACATTCAAAATTAGGTTTTGGTAGCTTCCAGAACTCTAGTTCATATTGATTCAGGTAACAGTTTGATTGATTGAGATCAATCAGGTCTGAGGTTTAACCAGGTTCAAGTCTAGTTGGGTTTAAAACAGGTTTAAGTCAGATATTGCATTTTCCTGGGTACCGGATTTTATAGCTGGTTTGAAATTTTCCAAAATGAAACGAATAATATATCATATTCAAGTTTCTTATAGTTTTGACATATACATATAGAGTATCATACTGATAAGTTATTACTAGCAGAAAGTGGTGAGTTCAGGCTCCAAAAAATTGTTTTAATTTTTTCTTATGAATTGATCTTACAAAAGGTATTTATTACATTTAATATAAACAAATCAAGCGAAACCAAAAAAAAGTTACATTTCCATGTACCTTGTGTATTTTTTTATTTTCCTTTGCTCTGAAAAACTCTAATTATCAAAATTCAGATATATTTATCCTATGCAGATTATAGATCAAACACAGATCTTTGAAATAAATTAATCTTCTCATAGCTCCATCCAGAACTAGCAAATCAACCTACATAGGATTTTCTTGGCCTAGTTCTTTGGTTTTAATAGCAACAGCTGGGGTAACTCCACCAGTAGTTGGCCTGAAAATTAAGAGCATTGTAATTACAGTAAAAAAATTAAACGAACAAACAATGTGAAGATAACTTGAAAATTTTGCTAACAAGTGTCAAAGTAGAAACAGATACATTTCCCAAAACAACCTCAGAACCAGCAACATTTAATCATGTGGCTTCTTAACAGTAACCGGTACCAGGGACAATCAGTATGAACTAAACAGTACTGGTAAGTAATATAGAGTTTATGTTTATTTTAGATAATACTTGTGCCTATTTACATATCTTTGAACTTTTGGGTCAAGCAGGAAGGTGCAGATAAAAGTTCCATATTTCTTAGTTCCCCACAGTGATATAGTATACCACAGCAGTAAATACCAGTATAAGAAGCAATAAAAATATAAAATAACTTTGTATTAATAAATAAATTGAAATTAGAAAGAAGAGGGATATTAGCACATACAATCCAACAGAGACTTTGAAGGCATCATAGATGCCCAATTGAGCTCCTGTCAATGTTCCAATCATTACTATCCTTATCGGGAGGCCGCGTGTAAATAGCCCCCATAACCCTAGATTTTTCATAGCCTAGAATAGAAAATTAAATATTATTTTAGCAAAACTATACAACATCAATATTAATATAATTTATGTGTTAGTGTGGACAATAAATAATAATAATAACTGTTTTCAATACTGACAACAGAATTATACGTTACGCATCAGGTCCAGAGTTCAACACTTTTTTTCTTCTTCACAAAAATACTCAGTTCTTTATTAACATCTCAGAAATAAGTAGAAACAGTTTATTTCCTGACAGGAAATTTTGTAAAAAGGATCATAACCAGGGGTGCTGGTTTAATATGATGAAAATCCATGTTGGTTTCTACAGAATTGATTTATGTTTCTATTTATAATCGAAGTATAACAGCTTTCTGCACTAGCATCCTACAAATTTTGAGAAATTTGAAAACACCAAATTAGAAATAAGCTAAATACTTACATCACCAACTGTGGCACCTTTGGAGTTGTTAAGGAATGAGACAAGGTTATCGGCCGGCTGGGAGATAAGGGCGCAAAAGATCCCGGCAAAATAGCCACCAGCAAAACTGATACCCAGCTGAAGGGGTTTGCTGCACTCCTCCTTTGGTACAGGTATGGCTTTCTTGTAAATCAACTCAACAATGTTCTCAAAGGATGCCAATTTCATCATGGTATCTGAACAAAAAGAAAAATAATCGATTTCTCACTTTTAGCACTATTGTCATAATTGAGGCAAACAAAATATGTGTGTATCAGTAAACAAAAAGGTTATTGTATTTCAGCAAAACGAATTGACAAAATATGCCGGTATCAGTATTTGGGCTCAGTTAGAACAAGTCTAAATTATGACAAACACTTACCATCACATTACAAGTTTACAACAAATGGTATTAATTTAATACTTTAAGAATATTTAATCAAGAATGTAGAAATCAAATTCTTACATGGAATTTGCCGACCCCAGAGCGGAACCAGTCCTTTGTACAAACTGCATTTGAAAATTTTACAATTTCAAAATAAATCAGAATTTGAAGATAGAACATACATGCCACACTTTGCAATTCCAAATAAATGTCAGAATTATACAAGTATCCCCTGATTTAAATTGTAAACATTGGGGCCTTTAATCATCATGGTAAACATCTTAGTTATTAACTTATTCTTAATTTGCAAAAATGGAAGTATTCTCTACTTACCCCATAACACCTTCGGCCCGAACAATCTTTGGAAGGCCGTCTTGTAAACCACGAGCAAAACCCGGCTGAGTCTGAACCCTGACCTTAACAGCCTCCATAGGACAGAGAGCCCCGCCAGCAATCACCTCTGCTGAAGCAGACCCCGCAAGATAAATTAGAGTCTTATATTTTGCAGCATACTCGGGTCCCGCCATGTCAGAATAGTACTTTTTGAAAAATTCGTAGAACCCCATTTTGCATGCGCCTTGCATGCTGTAACCCAGTAGAGTAGGAGACCAGCCTTTGAAGAAACCTCTTAAACCCTGTTCTTTGTATAGGATGTTGAAACCTGACATGGTGCTCTTGTACTTTATTGGATCAATCTGAAAAATGTTAACAGTGCAAAACAATGAACTTATCTCTTTTGTTAGCTAATATTCTTCTCAAAAGACATTTTATATTATGTGGTAAATTGCATGAAAGGTCACTATATTTTGCTAATTGGTGCTCCCTGAACCTAATTGATTTTGTACAGCAATTTGGTTACTGAGTTCTCTAAGATACTAAATTTTTTGTTGTTGATAATTTAAGGATACATCTCATTGTTGTACATCTGTTGATATATTTGTAGGTACTATTTAATTAAGAAATTAAAATTGTGATGTCTTCTCTATCATTTTTGTAGGTAATGTATCATATTTTACCTAGTACAAATATTGTTAGATCATCCATTAAATAATTTAAAATTTTAAAACTTCTTAAACCATTGAAAATTGAATTGTGGGATGAATGTGTAAACGACATCTAAAAATGCACCAAATTAGATATGTGACTTATGTAAATGACAAATTACAAATTACAAATTTTGACTTTTCTGTTTGGAAAGTAGCAAAGTGGTAAACAAATTGTTAGGAAATGGGGGATATAATTTGAATTATGATTTTATTGAATTGTACTCAAGAGACCAATATATATAGACTACAGAGCATGACTAGAAAGGAAAGTAAATAAGAAGAAAATCCTACAAACTCTGTAACACAATACACAAATCAATATTCATTAGAAATATAAAGTTTATTTCTACGTCAAGAAAAAAAATTAGATGTACTTATCACTCTATATATATTTTTTTACATGAATGATGTTGATGCTCAATTGAGACAAATTAGAAGTTGAATGTATCAGTTTATTGATCGATTTTTGACAAAATACCAAATAGGCTAGGCGCCAAAAATTTTTACCCGACTTTCACTTTATTAAAACTTTATAAAGTTGTTACCATCTTCCCCATTTTTTGTAATGGTCGCTTCATAAAGAAACAGAGGATATGCAAAGAGAAATAAAATTAACAACATTAATTTTAGATATGAATTTTCTTCTTCCTATGACAGCCTAAAAAACTACAACATTAATTTCAACAACTAAAACCATTAATTTCAACAAGTAGGAGGGGGAGAAATAAAATTAAAGGTCACCTGCATGTTACACTTGACTACATCAAGAGGGGTCATGGCAGTGTGTGTAAGGCCACAGCAGAGCGCTCCACCAACACCACAGGCCGCATAGAACTCCTTCGAGTACATCTCAATCTTTCCATTTGGTGGTTCAAGAGGTGATCGAGCAAAAACATAAGAACTATATCCATCTTTTGGGGAAGAAAAAGGTTTGTTATTATTGCTCGAAAAGAATGGATTCGATGTAATGTTATACATGGTGTTTTTCTTAGATGAATCCATCTCTCTCTCTCTCTCTCTACCTCCCTCTGTCCTTCGTGCGCGCGATATTAATTGTGTTGTTGTTTTGAAGTCGTGTAAGAGACTTACTTGCTCTTGTTATATATTCTTGGGAAATAAGCACCGGGAGAAGACAAGTTTGACTGGGCAGTGTCGTGGGGAGAAAGGTCAATGGTAAATTCTACAATTAAGGCAAGATCAGTTGACTGCACAAGGAACCAATATGTAGGAATTTTATGCAGAAAATTTCTCAGCACGTGTTTTTTTTTTTTTTGTGCGCGCAGCAGCCGCCACAGCGGTGGAACACGTAAAAGAAACATAAGCATCCCACCCCCTGCTAGTGAGTAATTAAAATTTGACAAATACATTGAAGTCTCATTCGTTCGGATGTAATTTGAGAATCAAGTTGATAAGCACTTGAATGGGTTCTGATTGCTTCATCAAATAAATGAAAAGCAGGTGCCCGCACGGCATGGGAATAAACTTTTACCAGGGTCCCTTGAAGATATTTTATTAAACGGTCATGCGTGACGGCTTAAGAGACATAAATAGCATAATACCTTTCCGTAGCAAAACAAATGATATTTTTTGTTTCTAGAAATTATTATTAAATAATAGAAAAAATAGAAAAAGTACCTTGTGATTTTGATGGCACAGATGGATGATGGATCCGAACTTTGGAGCCAGAATATTTTTCGGATGCAAAGTTTTTTTTTTCTGATGCCTACATCTTCACAATCCGATGGCCACAAAGAATCACGTTCAAAATTAAAAAAAATTTGGATCTGAAAAAAAATTCAGCTTCAAAGTTTGAATTCAAAATATTTTTCGATCCATCTATACTATCGAAAAGCTCCAACACTCTTTCGGTTTCTTTTTCATTATTTAACAATAATTTCTATAAATAAAAATTGATCAACACAAATGCCTCCGCGTGTCGTGCAAATGTGCAATCATCCAATTTTTGTGTAAAAGTCAAAAGAATGGTGCCATTTCTCGGGCGCTCTCAGCCACGGTCCACGGAGAACCTCTGGTTCGCTCGATCTTCTCATGTACAGTATCTAGATGCAGATGGACGGCAAAGATGGATGTGCTATTGTGCTGTCTGTGTGCTGTTCAGTCGAAAAGTTTTTCGTAGGAAAAATCAAAAAAGTATTGACGTAATACAGAAGGAGAGGTGAGAGAATTTTGTTGCAACAAACGGTAAAAGTGAATTATGTTTAATTAATTGTTTATGAAATCAGAGGTTTTTTCTCAGAAACTCAAGTTTTTCTTATGAAAAGTCAAAAAAGTATTGACGTAATACAGAAGGAGAGGTGAGAGAATTTTGTTGCAACAAATGGCAAAACTAAATTATGTTTTAATTAATTGTTTATGAAATCAGGGGTTTCTTCTTAGAAACTCAACCATTGTACCCAACCATGACTAAAAAAAATGAGGACTTGATCTTTATTCAATTTTTTAAAAATTAGTTGTTTATAAAAGATAAAGGTGGCAAATCTGATACGACCCAAAGGACCTGGCCAACCGGATCCGACCCAATATTTTGAAATGTCAAACCGATCGGATCCAACTTGAGACAACTGAGGCGCAGACATGCTAAGTGGATTGCATATTGGAGTTGTTAATACATAATTTTTTTATTTTTTGTGTAAATGCATAACAGTAGAGAATTATTTTTTGATCTAGCGACAAAAGTTTTCTTTAGATGAGATCATAAATTTGAAATTTAAGTAAAAAATTATCATTAAACAGTTAGATAACTTGACCTCAGACTTTCTGTTATAAAAAAAAAAAAGCATGTTGCTATAGACAATAGAATCGAAAATAAAATTGTGTGCCTATGCTATAGATAAGTCGACATTTTGGCCAATTCAGAAAACTATTTTTTTTTTTTAAATACGAGTTGGGATCAAGCCACCCAACACATTTTAAATCCCTATGTATTAATATAGATGATTTCTCCACTTTGTGAGTTTCGAACCCATGACTATACATCTTAATTCCTGTTTAGGTCTTAAGAAACTATACATGAATTAACCCTCCTTAAAGTCTATTTATAGATTAAGACAACTAAACATGAACTTCTTGACATGAATAAAGTTTTAATCCTACTTTTATTACTTAACGGCCCTTTTGAAACATAAGAAACAACAAATAAAAAGTATTTAATACATCATACGTGACGTTTATCAGTTGGATAGAATACAGTACTTTGTTTGGTACTTCCCTTTGAATCAAATGTGTTGACTGCAGCCCGGTCAATGTCAAAAATCCTAATTGACATGATTATATTTCTATGCCAACAAATAATTTAGGTGCAACTGGTCCAGTGGTCCATCAAATGCTTAGGTGCATCTGGTCCAGTTACTGTTGACTGCATCCCGGTCAATGTTAAAAATCATATTGACATGATTATATTTATGTGCCAACAAATAATTTAGCTGGATCTGGTCCAGTTAATGTTGACTGCAGCCCGGCCAATGTTTAAAATCCTATGTGACATGATTATATTTATATGCCAATAAATAATTTAGCTGCATCTGGTCCATCAAATGTTTAGCTGCATCTGGTCCAGTTAATGTTGACTGCAGCCCGGTCAATGTTAAAAATCCTAATTGACATGATTATATTTATACGTCAACAAATAATTTAGCTGTATCTGGTCCAGTGATGGGTTACTCGGTGGTGTGCCGGAGCTAAAAATGTTTGTGATTGTATTTTCCCTCGTTTTTAAATATAATTTTTATATAGTAATTTATGATAAAATTATGCATCCAATATTTTATATAGTTTTTTAATTAATTATTTATGAAAAAATTGATTTATACAATATTTTATCATTTCATTTAATTAATAATTTTTATCTTTTAAAATAATGGGATTAAAAATTATAAGGGACACAAAATTATATATGACATAAAAATTATAAGAGTAAGGCTTAGGTGTTATGGAAAGCATAAGGCCTTCTGTACTACAGTCTCAAAAACCTATCGTATAAACTTCAAACTTCGATCTAAGTAGCTCAATAAATTGATTATATAATGAACTTTTAGAATACCAATTTTTATTATTTTTGAAATTGTTATACTATTTTTATAATTTATGAAAGATGAAAAAAATGACTTAAAAATAAAAAAATTTGCCAATGTTTTAGGTCATTTTTTTTTGCCATTTTCATAAATAATAAAAAATAGTAAAAAAATATTAAAAATTGGTATTCTACGAGTTCATTATATAACCAATTTATTGAGCTACTTAAATCGAAATTTTAAGTTTATATGATAGGTTTTTGAGACTATAGCACGGAAAGCCTTATACTATCCATAACACCTAAGTCTTACTCAAATTATAATATTGTATATTTTTTTACCTTCATATCTCTCCTCCTTTACTGAGTATATATAATATAAAATATCTCCATTCCATTATTAAGCATGTTTGGTGTCCGATCCGCCAACGGCTACGATTGAAAGATAAAATTTCGGATTTAATCTCAGCCCTCCAATCACATAATCTGTCTTCTTTTTATTAAATGCATATGAATAATATGTAGAAGTCTAAATTTAACTAAAAACACACTCGCCACACATACCGCCACACGATTCATTACAATTAAAATTAAGTGGAGTCTGAAATTTAGCGATATAATTCTATGTTTCCTTATTTCTCCCTCTCCAATTGTATCGACTCCACCTTCCGTTTCTATACGGCAGATCATAATGGAAATCAATTTTTTCTTCAATTCCTTATTTTTCTTCTTTGTTTCTATAGATATTGCCATGAGAAATATAGAATATATTATCAATTTTGTTCTATACCGATCTATACAAATCACAATGGAAACAATTGAAAATTATAGAAGCACAAATCAACAGTACAGGAAGAAAGAAAAGAAAACAAAATTAGAAAGGTCACCAAGAAACACGATGACAGTAAGGAGAAACCCTAAAAATTAGGGTTTCAAGTGGTTTTCTTGAACGGTCGAATGGAGATTCAAAGAAACTTAACTGTACAAAATCTCTTGGATGCCGGCTACCATTCATGGGAAAGGCTCATATTGAGGTATATAATTGATTTTTGCTCCCAAAATATTCTTTTTTGACACAAGAATTGAACGCTTTGATTATGGCAGGTATCATGAAGTCCTTAATCCTTTAGTTGGTTAATACAGATCTTTAGGTTTGATATCTTATAGTTTTATTTGACAGAATGTTCTTTTATTTCAATAGCAAAATTTGATATTTCTGCTGTGGTCATTTCATTTTGATAAAATTTGTACCTGTCGTTATAAATCTAATTTAAACTTATCATGTATAGATATACAAATTTGCGAGCATATAATGGCCTTCTATGATCATATAGGAAATACCACATGTAGTCTTTGTAAATTTTATGAGAGAAAGACATGCTTACTGAGGAAAGACTCATATTAAAAAATAGATGAAATCAACATCTTGGATGGGTGTCGAGAAACTGTTGAACCCATCTTCACTACTCGATTTGAAGGTACAGTTTTAATATCTCACCGATTGCAATTGTTTATGCTTAACAACACTTTTTTTGGATGCTATGATCCATTAGCTTATCCATTATTTTTCTCAAATGGTAAAGTTGGTTGGCACCCCAAATTTTCTAGAGCGGGTGTATCTATGCATTCTATTACAGAGGAATGCATGGATTACGGTGATGAAGCTGAACAAGGTGAATTATCCATTAGCTTATACTTTTAGAGTATTATCAATTTATCATTCATGCAATTTCAAATTTCAAATTTATTTGTCATATTAATTATTTTTTAATTTTTTTCCATGAATGCAAATGGCTCTAGACGTAGGGGCAGAAATATTGTTTCAGCAAGAGAATATTACTCCTATAAACTCCAGATACAAAGTGATGCAAATTTTCTTTTGTTGGGTGGTAGGTTGCTACAACAATTTGTTGTAGACATGTACATAAAAATAGAAACATCTTGATTAGATTCCTTTTAAAGATTAGGTAAAAAGCAGAAAAGGCAGAAAATAATACTTCAAGGTATCGCTGATAGTGTAATTGCTGGTGAAGGTTGAGCACACATGATTGGTCAAAAAATAGTGTTGTCGTCATCATTCATAGGTGGCTCTAGAGACATAAAGCATAGGTTCATGCATGGATGCCATGGCATTGGTTACACGGTTTGGGCATTTAGATATTTTTCTGACCATGACTTGCAATCTAGATCGGAAGGCAATACATCATGAGTTACTTCTAGAACAACAAGCAGAATGAGAGATATATATGTCCCCGTTGTAACGCACGGGCACAATACTAGTAAAATATAAAATGAGAGGGCACCAATAGCTGTAATAAATATTAATTTCGTGCATAATTGTGTTAGAATAATGGTAAGGCCTAAATATGTAAGAACGTTGGTGGTCGTGCACAGTTGCTAGTATTAATTGAGTCAATTGACAACATTAAACCATCATCTTTTGTATGTTTTTTTTTTTTTTTTTTTTTCCAAATGCAACTTCTTGGCTATAAAGAAATTGATCATACAATAAAACATACAATATTTATGCTTGAATTTACATAATTCAAAAATAAATTTTAAGTTTTTTGATATAAATTTCTAACGCATACTTTAACCGCAAAACTGAAGCTAACTAATGAGAATTTGCCAGGTGCAATTTCTAAGGTTAACCAATTTTGAATTGTATACAATATTTCAAAATCTCAGCAAATAAGTGGACCCCAACATGAGCCAATTTTCATATTTTTAAAACTGAACCAATAATTGGACCTCATTGATGACATGTCAATAGAACTGAACCACTAATTTTCAGATCAAAGACCATATAGTGTGGAATTAATGGGTCTAAACCACATTGGCTTATTCTGATTTCTAATTCAAATGTAAATTAATTTATACACTAAATTCATAGCTTCTATTAATAGTTCAGTTCTAATACTTTCTGATTTTTTTATAACAAAGGCATGCTGGCATTACTAGAATCAAACAATTAATTCAACCTTCTAAATAACTCAATGGAACCGAATCATTACTTCATTCAAAATAATTCATATTGTGTCTGATAATTTAATTTTTTCATTTTAAAAATAAAAAAAATTGAACAGGAGCTGCCTATCTATATGTGGTCCTCTGGAGCCTTCATGATGGCTGCATATTCACTGATGGCACCACAGTCAAGACAAAATAAAAATATTGTTAAATGGGTAAATTTATTACGAAATTAAGTTAATAAATCAATAATCTGGGCAACGTAATATAAATAAAAAATAGGGTCTATGTAAGAGCATAATTTAATAAAAGTGCCATTTGTTAACAAAGAATTATATGGCAGAAGTTATGAAATGTATATCAATTATTTTCTGAAAAGAATATGCATATCAATTAATGTTCCGAAATTCAAATTTATTTTATTTATGTACTATTAATTCTTTTGAACGGTGAAAATGTTGAAATAATTTATGTCTGTTCTTTTTTTTTTTTTTGAAATAAATAATTTATGTCTGTTCACTGCTCAAATTGGGCTCAGTCCGAATCAGCACTGGGCAGCTGGTGCAGATCCTAATGCTCTATCTCATTAGCTTGAGAGTGGGGGTCCACCTTGACTTGACTAAGGTCCATATATTATATTTTTGTTTTTGTTTTCCTCCTTTGCGTAAATTATATAGAAATAATATATATAGATATTTTTTCCCGGCGCGACCGCGCGAGAAAAATATCAGCCTTATAAAATTTTACAGTAAACAAATTTTTTTTTTTATCAAATTAATTGATTACCCTCCTCACCAGCGTAATTTCAATCCTACCACCCACGCGGACTGGGTTCGCACACCAAGATAGCGCGGTGCACAGACTGGGTTGGAGCACGAAAACCTTGGTGCGCGGACTGGGTTTGCGCACCAAACCCTTGTAGTTCTGTTCTGAATTAACCACGCAAAATTTTGGTGCGCCAACTAAAAAAAAAAAAATCAATTGGTGCACCAACTCAGAACCAACTTGGTGCGCGAACTCAGTCCGCGCACAAATTCTTTTGGTGTGCGAACTGAGTCTGCATGAGTAGTAGGATTGAAAAAAAAAAGAAAGATGATGGTAATCAATTAATTTGATTTTTTTTCTTTGGTAACTATAAAAATTTCGGCTTTATAAGTTGAGTTGAGAATCCAAAATGAAAAGGGTTGTGACAAGAGGCCACAATTCAATGCTAGAAAATGTCCTAAATCAATGAATATTTTGGACCAATCTAAGGTCTCGATCATATATAAACAGAGTATCAAGTACCAATTAATGCCCAAGCTTTTTACAAGCAGCATTTAATGCTTTTCCACCTAGTACAATAGTAAAAACACATTGGCCATATTTTGCACTTTTAATTTATCCAAGAAATATTACTGTTTTGACTGTAAAGTGTAATTAAACTGTTCAAAGATAAGCAGGAATAATGATGAAAGTATAGTGAAAGAATAATAGGAAGAGCAGCAATTGCAAGGATGAAAGTAAAATTTACTAGAAATTAAGACGAAATGAATCTGAAAAATCTTTTTAATATGTTTCATCTCTCCATCCATTCATAATCTGAACGATTATGATTGATGTATGTGTTATGTCTTATTCATACTTCAATTATGATTAGGGCTGCACAAAAAATTCGTAGTTCGTAATTCGATACGAGTTTGATTCGAAAAAGTTCGGAAAAAATTCGATTCGAAATTGAGTTCGTTCGAAATTATTTCAAACCAAACTTAGTTCGAAATTAATTCAAACCAAACTCAAACTGGACCTAGTTCGTTCGAAATAGGTTCGCAAACCAAATTTAGTTCGAAATTAACTCAAACGCGAACCGTTAATTCTGCTGATAACTTATGTTCACTGATGAAAATATAAGCGGTCCAATCCATAACTGCTTTGAATTCTGACTTCTGAAACAGAAAGCCCGGTCAAATTACAAGCTCAAATAAAAAAATTCACATGTTTATACTAGAAATTTTGCTTTTTATGGTAGGATTCTGAGTTTTTCGGGTAATCCAGTCTCAACTCTCTCGTTTTTTTTCTTTGTTTTGACAAAGTTATTATTAATTTGATAAATTTGTTCAATTAATTTCAGCTTTAAGAAACTATTAAATAATAAATAATAAGTAATAAATAAATAAAATAAATATTGTACCTTTATCATTTTTTTGACAGCAATACATTTTTTGGCATTTTTTGCATTTATTTTCGGACCGTTCGTTTTACCGCGGAAATTCAACGGTCGATCTACAACAAAATCATTCCAAATCTGATCTAGAATGATCAAGGTACAATATTAACATAACCAACATAAAAGTTCGGAAGTTTTATTATGTATGAGCTTTGATACAATACGAAATGTTTATGGCCATACGATGCTTCAATTTTCCATCAACTAGATGGATGGGTAAATGAAAACAAAATTTTATCAAACTTTCATGGAAGACGATAAATGCAATGCTGTTTTATTTCAACGGCCCCGATTGGTCAACGGACGACATGTTTACGTGCGCCTTCATTAACTTAGAAAGCAAGAGTATATGTTTCATGAGACATAAACTCTTGCCTTGTGAGTTAATGAAGGCGCACGAAAATATATCGTCTGTGGTTCGATCGGGACCGATGAAATCAAAGAGCACTGCATTTATCATCTTCCATGAAAGTTTGATAAAATTTTGTTTTGATTTGCCATCCATCTAGTTGATCGAAAATTGAAGCATCGTATGGCCATAAACATTTCGTGTTGGATCAAAGCTCATACATAATAAAACTTCCGAACTTTTATGTTGGTTACGTTCAATATTGCACCTTGATCATTCTAGATCAGATTTGGAATGATTTTGTTGCAGATCGACCATTGAGTTCTCGCGGTAAAATGAACGGTCCGAAAATAAATGCAAAAAATGCCAAAAAATGCCAAAAATGCAAAAAAATGTATTGCTGTCAAAAAAATGAAAAAAATGTTGTCAAAAAAATGATCAAGGTACATATTTCTTTTATATGTCTAAAAAATGCAAAAAATGTTGTTATTGATCAGCTGTTCATTTAGAAAAAAAAATTATATGTATTGCTGTAAAAAAAAATTCAAAAAATACTTATTTATTTGATAAAAATAAAAAAATAAAAATAAACATGCAAAAATAAAAAAATGTAAAAAGTTTGAAAATATATATTTTTTTTTTTTCCAAATTATTTGCTGCCTAATTTTATTTTGTATCACTGCAATGCACTTTTAGACTCACTCAATAAAATATTAAATAAAATATTAACTAAGCGAGTGACCCCACAAATCCTGCAATCCGATCACCTCAATAATTTCACACCCTTAGATCTATCCTCTTACCATTGTCTAGATCTCTTCCATGTCATCAATTCGCTCCCTTTCTATTCAACCAATTAACCCGCTATTTTTTTCCGCCACTGCCTCCAATTTTTTTCCCTCTTCCCGCTAATTTACGCCAAAACCGCTCGCCCAAATTTCTCTCCCGCTAAGTACCAAAATAATCTCCCTCACATCTTCTCTCTCTCTCTCTGGTGGCCTCTCACAACAAAGACTCCTCTCTCGCTTGCGTACATTTAAACTGAGTGTGGTATTTGGTTGTAATTAATTTTGGAGTGCTTGAGTTTTTATTTAAATTGTACTTCTATTGATATTTGGGTTTTATTTAATTGTATTTTGAATACTTTGGAGTGCTTGAGTTTTTATTTAAATTGTATTTTTATTGATATTTGGGTTTTATTTAAATTGTGCTTTGAATACTAAAGTTTTTAATTTTTTATTGAAGTGTTGTAATTTCGCACTATGGCCCAGTAAGGAGTCATAAATCGTAAGTCGTAACAAAGTTCGTAAAGGTTCGAAATTGAGTTCGTAAAAAATTCGGTTCGAAATTGGGTTCGTTCGAAATTGAGTTCGTTCGAAATTAATTCAAACCAAACCTAGTTCGAAATTAATTCAAACCAAACTCAAACTGGAAGTAAGTTCGATTCGGTTCGGTTCGTTTGCAGCCCTAATTATGATGATCTAGATTATAAATGAATTGACAGATGGACCATATTAGTAGGATTTTCATACCCACCTTTAGCATGAGATTGGGTTTCAATAATAAAAATAAAATAATACTATAAATGATATCACTTTTTTCTCCTTTTTTTTGTTGTTGTTCAAACTTTAGTCAAATAGAAAAGTAGTGCTATTCTAGCATTCTTTGAAATAACAAATTTGTTTTGAACAACCTTTGAGTTTAATTTGCAGCAGAAAGCTATGAAATCCATAATATATGTACGAGTGAGAATTGGTGCATTAAGTAATAATGCTATAACAGAGGTTGCAAAACGAATCCATATATATATGTATTAAATGTATTTTTATCATTGAAGGTCTAACTGCTTTTCCGTTAATTCGTTAAATCGGAACATCATGGAACGCAGTGAGAAATGAAGTACATCAAATTACTTAAATTTGTTTTATGATCATGGACTCATCTTCGAGACTGATCTACGGCCATACCAGAGTTGCTTAGTCACTCCATAATTTTTTAGTTATTAATCATGTATGTTGAATTTAATTTAATTTGTTTTAAAAAAATCTTTTTATATAATTCAGTCTCTCTTGTAAAATACTAAATGTGTATTCATAGTTTAGTGGTTAAAATTTAATTTTGTAATAGTGAAAACTTAAATTTAAATTTAAACAATCACACATTATACATTTTACATTTCAGTCCTGCCAATATAAATAAGATTCATCTTTTACGACGCAATAAATCTTTGTACAAGATTAAATCTTTTCAGCACATTAAAATTTATGCACGCTGTCCAGCAATTCTTGATGTTTTCTCTTGATGAAAAATGCAAATTTAGAGTATCTCCAACCCAGAAATTCATTAGAAATTAATTGTTGCTGCTAACTAGACATTAGAAATTAAAATTAATTTTAATTTCTTAACCCCTCCATCCTAACAATTGCTTTTTAACCAATTGAACCTGAATTTTAACCAATCAATTAACCAGTGTGTCATTAAGAAAACGTTATTTTTAAAGCAAATTTGCTAATTTATAAACTGTGGTACATCTCAGCAATTATATTAGCAATTAACACATCAGATTAGCAATTTAAAAACAATCACCATTGTAGATGCTCTTTATATTGGAAAGAATTCCGATGCATCAAAATTCATGCGCAAAATTTCAACAATATACATCAATATTCGTGCAAGTGTTCGGACAAATATATATAATGGATCTGAGTATCTGACGAGAAATACTATAGTCCTTTAGTCCTTTTAATTACCAACTGAATAGCGTCTCCAATGAAATAATTACAAAATTGGACTTTCACAGTGAAAGCCGTATTAAATGCAGATTCTTGCACGGCTTTTTGTTGTTGTGGTACATTTAATACGCTCTGAATATTAGATGAATCAACACCTTCCTCTCAAGTCTCAATTAATAGCCCACCATTTTTATGAACGCCTACACAGTGGTCCATGAATCCGGGTTATCTGTATCGGAATTGTGTGCTGCTATTTGTGTACGGAGTCAGTTAAACACCTACCTGGGGTATGTTTGGTTGGATTGAGAATAAGCTATTCTTGAGGTTAGGCTATTCGGAATAGCTTATTCGGTATTTGGTTGGGTTAGAATAGCTAGAATAGTGAATTCAAAATTTTCGTCTTATTAAAATAGATTATTCCTAAGAATTTTGAAATTTGGCTATTATAATAAGACAAACAATAATTATTCTTGATTTGACTATTCTAGCTATTCTTGTTTTACAATCAAACATACCCCTATTGTTTAAGGTTCAATTTCAATCATAACAAATTAAGTTGGGTATTTTAATTAAGAACACTGTGAAGATGAAAATAACTATGAAGTTTCTGCAAGTCGAATTATCAAATAATAAAATTAGTGAATAGTATATGGTAGTTGTACTTTATACAAAGTATGTTTACTAAATGAGTACATTGTTTTCAGTGGTGGAGATTGTGCATCTTTTGCATTAACTCGAAAGAGCATCTCGTCTGTCTGTAGGATCAGAGTCAATTCAATCCACGCCTATAACGCACGGGGCCCTTTAATATTAGTGCGGATCTCAATTGGACGGTTCAGATCTTTTAACGCATGCTAAGGATGTGAATTTATAGTGGCGGAGCTACTTGAAAGGAATGAGGTTCAATTGATCCTCTTTTTTTTCAAAAAAATTGTACTTGTGCTTTATTTATATATAGTTTAGAGTAAAATGCTATTATTAAGTGTAAAATTGACTTCCATTCGTAGCAAGAAAATTTTATATGATTGACCTCCATTCACGTCCGACCCTCATAATTTGAAAGTCAGGTTTTGCCTCTAATTGTGTCAAAACAAGATATATCAACTGTCAATATAAAATATTTTTTAGTTTTTAATTTGAAGATATATTCCTTTTCGATAAAAATGCTTGACAATATAATTCATTACATTAAATGTTATATAAAATATATAAGCTCCCAGGCTTCAATATTCAATGAGCAAATCCCATAGGAGTAACATCATCACTCGCAATAACTAAACTTCGTTCAGTTAATTTGTTTACACCTTTTGTGATTTGAAACCCCCATTTAATTACATGAGAAAATAAATAAATAAAAGAGTCAAACATTTATTTCACATTGTGAAACCTTACTTTCAATCCATTGGCTATTAAACTTTACTCGCTACACACATAATTAAGATCACACACACACATTCTTGCAAGAATAAAACCAAGCAAAATTAAGTATCTGAGAACCATCAGATTTTAACCGGGCGCGAATCTTGTACAAATCTAACAGACCAGAATCATCGTTATGGAAATGCTTTTCTGTTGTCCTGAAGATTCCCTGCCTTGAAGCCACGGAAGCAATGAATCAAAATATCAAATAATATGAGATATCAATTTAATTGGATAATTTTAATAATAATTTTTTCAAAAATAAATAAATAAATAAATAAATAAATAAAATTAAAAATTAAAAAATTAATTTATAAATATGTTATTGAACTTATAGATCTCTATTAATAAAATTTAAGTATTGTATGATGGTACAATAAAAAATATTGTTTGAATTGTTGAAATTTAAAATGTCACTTGATGTATGATAAAATTATAATTAAATTACTTCTCATGAGCAGTGAAACATGAAAATCACTATTCGTAGTCATAGAAAATGACAACTCCATGATGTTTTTTTGGATTAAGAGGTGAAATGAACTTCTTATCTTCAACTTAAAATGTAAAACATAATGTAAAATATAAAGAGTAAGATGGAATTACAACGGGTTTTACTTAATTCACACTTTTTTTTAAGGGGTCACTGCCTGACCCATTTTACTGTTCTCCTTAGTCCCACTCTACACCGAAATTTTTATTAATAACCTCAAACAAAAGAAAAATATCAAATGTAACTCCAATTCCCAAAAATTTTCAAAACTAACCCAACCGCCCCATGACTGGGCGGTTCACCCTACCCACCAAACCGCCCAGTGGTTGGGCGGTCCACACGGCCAAGAAAACCGCCCCCCAATCGGGCGGTTAGCCATTTTTTTTTTTTTTTTTTTTTACAGATATGTTAGGATATTTTTTTAGTAGGATATATTTATAAGATATATATATTTTTTTGTGTAGATATCTTTTTTATTAAGATATATTTACAACATATATTAAGATATATATTTATGATAAGTTTGTATTATTTTTGTAAGATATATTTTTTTTATTGTAATTTTAAATAAAATTTGGTTGAGTTTGGATGCGTCGTCTGACGTTAGAACCGTCGATTCTTTTATAATAATTGTCGATTATACGGCTGTTGTATTGATTGTCGATTTGGCTAACGTGGTAAATATTTTTATGTTGTCAATTTGTGTATATTTAATTGCGCTATGAAAATAACAAAAACGAAGCATACAAAAATAGTTACAAAACTACTAATTAAATCAGTTCACAAATTTAGCGACGACGACCGAACAAATTTAGAAGTCGACGAGTTCTCGATCTGCTTCCAGTCTGTTGTGCGACACTACTACCGCTACCGGTTGCCTCCGCAACAATTCTAGCATTTTCTCTTTCGTTGGCTTCGTTGATGGCATCTGCATTCCAGTTCACCAAAAATGGTATGTTATTGAAATCTTGAAATGTAAAATGAATTATAAAATATAAAATGAAATGTACCTGCTCGCTGCCTGTCACAAGTTGAACGGCGAGCCTGATGTCCCATTCGCCTACCCTGCATCTGATCCATTGTCATTACAGCACGCTTGTGGGGCCTTCTCCCTTTTCTGATATAAAAAGAAGTTAAATAACCATATTAAAAAGAAGTTCAGTGCATACACAAAGTATTCTCCCTAACCTGATCCACTTTCTGGGGGGGACGATTTTATCTCCAACATAGGCCGGCCATTGATGCTGGTTGGGATAAGAATGGAATGATGCACCCCAAGTACTCGCAAGGTAAGTGGTACGGTACATGTCGGCGACAAAATCATCCTCACGGAAGTTTCTCACTCGGCACACCGCCATAACATGAGAACAAGGTAGGTGAGCTAGTTGGATTCCTTGGCATGTGCATGTTACAGTATTGTCATCTCCGATTTTGACAACATACTTGAAAGGCCTTTTAATAAACTCCATAGTCCCATCTGCTCTACGGCTGGTTGGAGCGTACTCATTCGGAGAGTGAACTTCGAATTCCAAGCGACCCCCATACGGGACAACGGTCATAACTGAACCTTTCTCCCTATGTTTGCGTAATTTGCCCTCCACCCTTGTTGAAAACGTTTGGTTCCTGGCGAGTAATTCTGTTGCTTTATCACGGCGGTCAACGAACCATGCATTAAGCTTGTAGAAAGTGTCCTCCACAATGGCTGCCACGGGCAACATTCGGCTCTGCTTGAAAACAGCATTCAAGGACCCATTTGTTGTCATTATTCCCCATCTCCAACCTCCATCTTTTGCTTGAAATATTTTCTCATATGCGGGTGCTTCTTGCAGATCTCTCGGATTATTTTTCCCCACCTTGAGTAAGTACGAATTTGCCTTCGGACAATACTACACAGAAATAATTTTTCAGATTAGAAAAATATAAGTAAATAGTTTATTAAAATTTCATCTAAAATATACATACCTTGGCAAACTCTTTGAACATCTCTTCCAGTCTCCTCGGCTTCTTCCTTCTGCATCCAATTTTAAATGTATCTGCAACCCATTGGTCGAATCTGACATGCTTGTAGAGGTTGTCTGCAACGTGTTGCATACACAGCCTGTGCACACAGTCGCCCTGCGCTGTCGACCACCCGAAATCTGTTCGATCAAAGACATATTTGATTCCTTTGTGCTGGTCTGATATGACGCAGAAGAACCTGTTCCCAACCACCTCTCTTCGCAAAAAACTCATGAAAAAACCCCAATTTTCACCGTCCTCCTTCTCGACAATTGCAAATGCCAAAGGCAACAACTGGTTTTCTGCATCATATGCACATGCTATCAACAACCTCCCCTCGTAACGGCCAGACAAGAAGCATGCATCTATACTGATAACAGGTCTAATATATGGCACAGCTTGAATGCACGGACCAAACGCCCATGCTATGGCCTTGAACAGTATCTCGTCGGGCTCATCGGGATCGATAACATTCCAACATTCATACTTTGTGCCGGGATTTGTACTTGCTATGGCTTGGAGCAGTGGTGCAAGCAAGTTGTATGAATCCTTCCAACTACCGAACAGTCGGCATATCGCAAGTTCACGCCCTCTCCACAACCTGTTGTATTTTGGGGTCACATGGTCGTAAGCGCGTCTCACCGCTCTACCGACCTCCTTAAGGCTGATCGACGGGTCCTCCTTAACATCTCGCTCAATTACATCGGCAATAAGTGATGCCGTAAGTTGTGAATGGTCTGTCCTTGACGACGCAGACTTGCATGTATGTGGGGGTTCACATTTCTTAATTATCCATGACGCCCCTCTACCCACAGGGGTTGCATACAGTCGGAACTCGCATCGCGGTGAGTCTTTGCAAACAACAACTAACCTTTTTGACTCCCTTTTTTGTATTCTGCACTCCCAGTTGCTGCGGATATGAACTTCATATATTTTCTTCACAAGTTCATCTAGGGTGGTATAAACCTGGTCCGGAGTAAGCTCTGAGGTGTAAACGACACGCTTCCCAAAATAGCTTATGTCTGCTTCTTCAAAAGCAGTGGTATCGTTGAATGTGGCTACCGGGTGCCTGTCTGTCCGACCTCTGATCGGAAATCTGTCCTGCCTGGGTAAATAATCTCCATCACCGTCTGACAAGTGATCAGAATCCCAATCCCCGTCCCAACTATCACCCGAGTTAATTTCACGTTCCGGTATGGCATCAACCCCTTCAGCCTCCAGCATAGCATCTCTCCGGGGAACATAACAGGTACAAGTATAGGTACGGACGGTGGTACAGAAGGAAATCTGGCTTCTACTACGGGTTGAATAGGAGGTGGAGGTGGTGGTGGTGGTAGGTCGGTGCTATAATCAGTGGTATAATCAGTGGTGTAATCAGCAGTGTAATCAGTATGAACGGGTGGTGCGTGCGGTTCAGACGGTGATACATGACCCAAGTTTTGGTTACCCGAGTGGTCAAAACCCGAGTGCTGCTGCACTGGGCTATCATAACCTGTATGGTCTGTAGAAGGTCCAACCCTGGTCCGATGCAGAAACTTTCTGGAATACAACTCCATTATCGGGGTACCCGTAGATTGAAAAGTATTGTAAACACATCTCCAACCATCCTCATTTGTTATTGGATACTTTACATAGTAAGGTCTATCCCGCCCTGCGTCAACCCGAGTAACCAAATCTATGTCATACCGGTTGGGGGTTACACCAATCCTTTCGAATACCATTTGCTTAAGTTCCAGAAATGAGGTGTTTTCATTTACCTCAAAGCCGTGGGTCGGATCTTTCGAGTAACGTACTCCCTCCACACCCACCTCGAACTTCCCGCCCACATATAGTGTAACCAACATTTTATCTACATTAATAAACAAACTTTTATCAGTTACAAAATAATAGTACACAGTTAAATTATTAGTAAATAACAACAATAAAAAAAAAATTTAATAAAATTAATTAAAAAAATAAAATAAAAATAATGAACAGTAATCTACAGTAGTCTACAGTAATCTACAGTAATAAACAGTAATCTACAGTAATCTACAGTATCTACAGTAATCAACAGTATCTACAGTAATCTACAGTAATCTACAGTAATCAACAGTATCTACAGTATCTACAGTAATCAACAGTATCTACAGTAATCTACAGTATCTACAGTATCTACAGTAATGCATAGTAAAATAAATAATAAAATAATAAAAAAAAAACTAATAAAAAAAAAAAAATTACCTGCGGAGAAGAGCGATGAATTCGGGGTGAGGGCGAGGGCGAGGGCGAGAGAGTGTGAGAATGAGAGGCAGAATGGACATTTATAGGCTGCATAGTGAACCGCCCCACCATGGGGCGGTTTGCTTGGCCGTGTGGACCGCCCAGTGATTGGGCGGTTTGGTGGGTAGGGTGAACCGCCCAGTCATGGGGCGGTTGGGTTAGTTTTGAAATTTTTTTGAGATTGGAGTTACATTTGATATTTTTCTTTTGTTTGGGGTTATTAATAAAAATTTCGGCACTCTACATCAGTGTACACAACTTAATCCACATTTACTCTTCATATAGATCCCATTGTGATAGTCAGAAATTCATTTTTCAAAATATTACTCTTCCAGACAGATTAATTTAAGTCATGATTTAACCTATCAAACGAGATATAAAATAAAAGGAGTAAGATAGAACAAGCAGCTTAATCCTTCTTCAATTTGAGTAGCAACCAAATTAACACGATCGTATATACATTCTTTATTTCTTTCACTGCCCAATTGCAAAGAATGTGCTTCTCTAAAGGTTTGTACGCGGCAATAATTTGAACAAAATAATTCTCTTATTTGTTGAATTATATTAACAAGGTAAATGGTTAATTAATTAGTATTTAGATGTTGTTGTAAGATTTATTTTGGTGATATTAATTAGCTTTGACACCTACTTCAAGCTTCAAAGTATTAATCCCGTCATAGACTCGAGGTGATGCAACATGCAACTAGTATATTCTGAATTAAAATTTTCAATTGTGATTGTACTTGGACATTTATCATTTATTGTGTTAAAGGATCATCTGGTCCATTAATGATAAGTGATGGGACCTTGTGTGTACAACTTGGGTAAACGATAAAACAAATAACGAAGTTCCAAGAATAACTGCCTCTCAAGAATAAAATTGAGTGAGGCTACGATATTATTATGGGGCCTTGTCCGTACTATGAATTTTTATTTTTATTTTTAAAATTCAAATAATTAATATAAACTATTCAACAAAATTTATGTATAAAAATGTATTTGTTGACAAAATTTTACATTTTGTTATTTTTAAAGATCTAACTTAAGATTATGAAATATTGAGGGACCGAAGCGCTTTGGTATATGAAGCGATTGGAAAAACGATTTCAAAAACCTAGAGTCGCTTCTTCCCCTTCCCCCAGCCCCACCCCACCTCCATGCTCCACTCTACCCCTTCTATCCTTTCTAGGCTTCACTCCGACACATCAACACTCCTCTTTGTCTCGACTCTATCTTCTCAAGCGGAGAGGAGAATGAAAGAGATCTAGGGAAGGGAGTAGAGCTGAGAGTGCGGTATCGTCGGAGCTCAGAGCGGAGAGTCCCCATCTCGATCAGAGCGTGGAGGTGAGCAGATCTGGTTATCGTAGCATGGCGGTTGTCTGACGAGAACGGATCCAGTCGTGGAGAGAAAGGGGAATAAGGTAATAGGGTGATTAAGAGTGTATAACTAGAATTAGAAAATAGAGTAGTTTAGAGGATTATATGAGAATAAAATAATAGATCTAGGAATGAGGATCATTTGACTCGTTGTAATTACATTTTTTATTATTAATAAAATTATTAGTAGATATTTAAAGCTACTAATCATTTGATTTGATCTAAAGTTTTTAAACTATCCAAAATAGTGATTTTTCATTTATCTAAAAAAGTAACAAATTCTTAAAAAATAAAATAAAAAAGTCTACAAGTATATATTTTTTAGGATAATTATATCTTCCCCATCTAACATTCCCCTATTTCTTCCACAACTAACTTTTCATTTTTAGCTATAATTACCAATTATAACATTCCCCCATTTCTCCCTCCGCCTCCCACCTCCGCTTTTCCATCTCTGCCTGCTACTCCCGCTTTTCCATCATTGTTGACCTTCTCAAAATGAGTGCTAAATGGATCGAGTGTTGGCCCGTGGTCAGGTTTTTATAATTTACTTAAAACCTTAACCCAGATCTATGTAAGAATTAAATAAGCACAGCGAAAATTACTTACTTTCCATCTTTATGGCATTCCGTCTATTGCCTCTCAAGCAATATCAAAGGAATCGATGAAGATGGCTTAATTGACTTGCTCGCACGCTCAACCGACAAATTGCTTGGCTAGCGAGTCCTTCCAAAACTCTTGAACTCTCTCTTACTTGTTTCTGTCTCACAAATTGAAGGCAGAATATCTGGTCTTTTATGGAGCAAGACGGTGGAGAATGATGAGTTCAAGGCTATGGAGACCCAGTCCTTTTATAGCAGTGCAAACCCTAACCCTAGGGTAAACCCTAGAGCCGAAAATAGCTCAAACTTGTGAAACAAGTTTGCCAAAAGATGTGAAAACGTGTGCAAGTCGGTTTACACCTTTTTCTGAAAATTTCAGGCTAAATCGGGAACAAAAAAAAATGCTGAAAATAGCATTTCCGAAATAAATCAGAAAAAAATTCCAATTTCCTTATTTAGCCTAAATTTATCACTGCTATTATTTTAATCAACTATAATCGATCCATTAACAATTATAATTGATTAACATTATTCTATATGTATTTGTATCCAAAACCTTAGTGAAATACGTATAATGCCATGACTTAATTAATCACATTGTTTGGCATATTTTAATCATTACATAAATGTAATTTTGCAACAGTATTTGATATCATAATCATAATGCACGTATGTCCAACTTAATTATTGTAATTAGACGTCTCTAAATCCAACATCGAGTTCAACTAATTTTGTCTTTGTGGATCCCTTTCATGTCTATATTCCTCTTCCTCATGCTCATATAGTAGCGAGTTATTTGCAAAAAACAAAGCTTCATTAATGGTGAATTAGGCCAGTGCGTACTAAGTACTAAGAAATGACAGAAAAAAAAATTTGAAAAAATAGAGGTGTATGAATGAATACTTGATGTCTTAGGTATGAATACTTCAACGTGTATGAATGAATACTTGATATCTTAGGTATGAATACTTCAACGTATATGTATGAATACTTGATATCTTATGTATAAATACTTCAACGTATATGTATGAATACTTCAATGAAGTATGTTTTGTTTCTTTTAAATATTTTGTTTTTTTTGTTTGTAACATTTCAATTACATGATCTGTAAAATTTGATAAATTATTTTTGTTTCGACAGTGAAACATGTGGCAACTATTTTTTATTTTCAAAAACTAAAATTGAACTAGAAAACAATAAAACAATGTTCAATACTATTCGGCTGCTCTTGTAAAATTAATCGAGGTATGCACATATGCTTGTAATACTTTTGATACATGAACTATTTATACTTACATGACGAAGTATGAAAACTTACACGACGACATATGAATACTTGTGCAACAAACAACTCGAAAGTATGTCATCATGGATCTCATTTGAAAGATAAAATTGTGTAGAAGACGTTCGTGGTTTTAGATTTACAAAATCCTCACAGATCGTCAGAAATATTGGTTACATTGAACGGAGAGAAAAAAAACCACTTCTAAAAACGTGTAAAAGATGTGTGAGTGATGTGTCCATTTTTTGTTTTAAATACTTGATTGCTTAGGTACGAATACTTGATGCATTATATATGAATACTTGCGCACGCCAGTTGTAAAATTTTTCAAATATTAGGTGATCCCCAAATAGTAAGTGGTCTCCCAAATAGTTAATAGTTACTCAAATAGTTAATAATTGGAGGAAGAAATGGAAGAAGGTTACGAAATAGCTAGATGCTCCCTATTTTTTAATATAAAATCATATTAAATATTCTTAGTACAGGTCAATGTGCACTATATGCACACTATACCATAGCCACTCATTAATATCACCTATATACTTTATATAACCAAGAGGTGATATCTACTAGATAACATTAGATCTTGCATCAACTGTTAAACTCTGCATAACTATTTGGCCGCTCTCTCTCTCTCCCCCTACCCAAAATGGAACCATTTAATTCCCCCAACCACAACACTTTTCTGGTAGACTGTTCCAGTATTTTGCAAGACAATTCCATTTTAATGGAAAGTTCGTATTCTTCTTTAGAAACTCATCAGCAATTTGCGCACAAGAAAAGAAAATCTCCAGATGGAAATAGCACCAGCTTTTTTCAGTCCAAGGTACGCTTATAGTTACAACACTTACAACAAAAGAGCACAAAAGTAGAGAAACCAACAAATAGTAGCTCTTATTCCCGGTTTGTTGGCAATTAAAAAAAAAACATATATACTCAGTTCCAATATTTGTTAATTGAACTCTCACTTTTTCAAGATCTCGATTGATAACTTACAATATATGTAGTAGGCTATTTTGACGAATTGATGACCATGTTTTTTTGTTTTTAATACAATATGAACTTCTCTCTCTGATAAATAACTATATTGTTATTGAGCGGTTCAGGATATCATTATGTTATTACCACCAATTGATATAACTCATCAAATTTCATTCAGTTATTACAATGTTAACGATGTCGCCTTGTAGATCAAAGAGCGAAAAGACCGAACAAAAAATAAAGCAAATAATGGTGAGATGAGAGATGCTGAGGCCATTATTAGAGGAGAAATTTCAAAAGAATACATCCGTGTAAGAGCAAGAAGAGGTCAAGCTACTGATAGTCACAGCATTGCTGAAAGAGTACTCTCTCTCACCTTTCTCTCTCTCCTTGCATGATGCAATGATTAATTTTATAGATTTTGCTATGGTGGTTCCTTTTATCAAATATAGAATTAATGGATATATTGTAAAAGCAGTATTTATTATTAGGGATTTAATGGAATTAGTTATTTTAAATTTTATAAATTTAATAATAATATTAATAGCAGCAATCTGAAATAAATGAATATACTTTAGAGTAGAACTAGGGTGTTCCTAAGCTTACCAAGGCCTCTCGTGAGCTCAACTCTAAAACCTATCGAATTGACTTCAAACGACATTTCTAAACCGTTAGATGTTCAATCTATATTAAAATGTGCTTGGAGACCAAATTTTACATTTTTGGAATTTTTTTACTATTTATTAAGCCGGTTTGAAAACCGCTGTTTTCCAATGGTGCAGAATTTAATAAAAACAACGGTTTTCAAACCGGCTTAATAAATAGTAAAAAAATTCCAAAAAATGTAAAATTTGGTCTCCAAGCACATTTTAATATGATTGAACATCTAATGGTTTGAAAATGTCGTTTGAAGTCAATTCGATAGGTTTTAGAGTTGAGCTCACGAGAGGCTTGGTGAGCTTAGGAACACCCTAGTTCTACTCTATACTTTATACATCAAATGTTATTATATTTTGGCTATTTTATTCATTTCATATCAATGCTTTAGATTTTAAATATGAAAAATCAACAGTTACTATAAGAAAATTTATCAGTAGCACACTCTTATATATCATGAACAAGGTTCTCTTATATAGATTTTTTTTTTTTTTTTTTTTAGACAAGGAGAGAAAAAAATAAGTGCAAGGATGAAAACTCTGCAAGACCTTGTTCCTGGCTGCGACAAGGTTGAATTTCTTAGCATTTTGTATATGAGAGATGTTTCATGTATATATTCAGTTTGCAAAGAGAAATCTCTTATTTGTTGATTTTTCATTTCCTATATATATATAGGTGATAGGAAAGGCCTCAATGCTGGATGAGATCATCAATTATGTTCAGTCCTTGCAGAATCAAGTTGAGGTAACAAACATTAATTTGTAATGACAAACTATAATAAATAATTATAAATTATAGCAAGCATTTATAGCTATCATCAATTAATATCAACCATTATGCCACATAAATAACCCTATACGATGAAAAAAATATCATAAATAAATTTGAAAGATGAGATATCTATGTTACAAGAGCCTACAAGACAGAGGATATATCATATTAGTATTATAACACATGGATAACTTGTCCTAGGCGCCTCATTAATACAATTATATTATACAAAGTGTTCATAACTTGTCATAGGCGCCTCTGCTTCATCCTCATCATTAATTTTCTGAACAACACAAAACGGTTCATCCTCTGTTCATAACATGGATGCATGAGATGCATCTTTTTTTTTTTTAATATGAGTGTATACTTAAAAAGGTTCTTTGTTTATTGGTATCACAGTTTCTTTCAATGAAGCTTGCTACAGTGACCCCAAGTACATGTTATGACTATGGCTTGAACCTGTATGGCAAACAGAACAGAACCAAGGGGCAGTTTTTTTCATATGCACTTCCAAATTCCCTGATGGAAAGTTCACATCAATCCAACCCAGATTCCAGGAGAGATTTCAAACTTTCAACTTGACTTTTGTAAGATAAACAAATGTTTGTTTAATTCTCGTGTCATAACAGCAAAGGGAAAAAAAACCAGTTTCATCTGAAACTTGTATAGCCCGAACC